>CM031618.1:61113705-61136205 GCA_018398815.1 Conus ventricosus
TTTTTTTTTAGTTTTTTTTTTCACTGATTTTTCAAAATCTCGCATAATTATTTAGCTTAGCAAGAACAGATTAGAAGAATAGGTCTGCTTAAACTCTCAGTCCTTGGCCGAATAGAGATTTTGAGTTCTCACTCTCTCTCTCTCTCTCTCTCTCTCTCTCTCGCTCTCTCTCTCTCTCTGTCGCGCGCGCGCGCGCGCGCGCGCAAACACGCACACAGACACACACACTCACACACGCGCGCGCGCGCACACACACACACAACACACCACACACACACACACACACACACACACACACACACACACACACACACACACACACACACACTGTGTGTGTGTGTGTGTGTGTGTGTGTGTGGTGTGTGTGTGTGTGTGGTAGCTGTTGTTATTTGGGAATTAAGAAGAAAAAAAAAAAGAAATCTGAATTTTTCTAAACTGATGTTCCGTCGAGCTGGGTGGTCCCCCTTTACATGAATCGGTCGGCTGGCCGTTTATTCTGATAAAAAATAGTACACCCACGGATCTACTACTCCCTCCGTCCCTCCTTCCTGATTTCTGTATGTGTGTGTGTGTGTGTGTGTGTGTGTGTGTGTGTGTGTGTGTGTGTGTGTGTGTGTGTGTGTGTGCGCGCGCGCGCGTGTGCGTGTGCGTGTGTGTGTGTGTGTGTGTGTGTGTGTTGTGTTTGTGTTCTGTCTGTCTGCCTGTCTTCTGTCTGTGTCTGTCTGCCTGTCTCTCTCTCTCTCTGTGCGTACGCGCACGCGCTCACGTGCGTGTGTGTATGAAAGTTCAATATGGTAATTGGACTTGCACTTACCTATAAAATAATGTTCCTACAATCGTATGTGCTCGGTTATTTCCATCTCTCTCTCTCTCTCTCTCTCTCTCTCTCTCTCTCTCTCTCTCTCTCTCTCTCTCCTCTCAAACACACACACACACACACACACACACACACACACACACACACACACACACACACACACACACACACACACACACATATTTCTACAAACAGGGAGTCGAAGGTCACAATGTTGAGCTATGTTTGGTTACTGTGGAACAGAAAGGTTCGGAATGCCTTCGCTCATCCCCCCCCTCCGTCTGCCACCCTGCCCCACCTTTCTCCCCCCCCCCATCCTCCCCTCCCATCCCCACCGCTCCCCAATCTGAGGCTCATTTTCACACGCGCCTCGGTTCACTACTAGTTATTAAACTTTTTCCCCCCTTCTGCCTGAATTGCTACTGCACTTGATATTAGAGAGAGAGAGAGAGAGAGAGAGAGAGAGAGAGAGAGAGAGAGAGGACACACACACACACACACACACACACACACACACACACACACACACACACACACACACACTCATTTCACTGTTTATGTAATTTAAGAATCTTTAAAAGCAAGACATTAGCAAAGCAAACCCGACAAAAAAACCAAAGCTGAAATGGGGGTTTAACAGCAGCACATGGCATCTTTATAAACCACGTTATTACGCTCGAAAAACAGATGACATCAATAACGCATCATCACTTCATCATCTCCAACGAGCAAATTCGTCTCAAGCCGCATTGAGGAAAAACGGCTTTGCCTGCTCTGCCCCCGCGAGCTTCCACGTAAATAAGGACTTGTGGCGTTCTTTTCTTCCTTCGGCAAGCCTTTCACAGTTGTTTTACGACCGCTACCGTTCTGTCGCTTCCTCCTCCCTTCCCTTCCCCCCTCCGGCCTGTGAGCGCGCGCTTCGCCTCGCTCGCTTCACTGCTTGTCAATAGGTGGCACTGTTCGAGGTCATGACGTCACGCGCCCATATTTGGAAAGGGGGTTAATTAACTTGGATGAAAATGACAACAGTGAACGCTCATGCCATCTCACTCTCAGTGTGTTGTTGAGAACCGCTCGCGCAACCATTGACACGTTCGGTTCGGTGTAGTAGAGCCGTGTTGTGCGTGTAGCCTTTGGATACAGCGTGTGCTGTGCTGCTGGTGACGGATAAACAAGAGCGAACGCAATTTTGGTTTCTCCTGCACGTGGAGTGGAGTGCGGGGATCTGTTCTGGGAAGTACTGAGTGTGGTTTTGTGGGTGCCACAGCATCGCGAGATCTACTGCTCTACAGCGGCAAACTGGGCATGGTCACAACAAGTAAGCCGTCTTTCTTCCAGTCTTCCTCCTTCCCTTCCCCAGTACCTCTTCGACTATTTTTCACTGTGAAAGCGGCCATATGTTGTGGTCTTGTCTGTCGTCTTTTTTTTTTCTCTCGATTCCCTTGCTTCGGTGGGTGCGGATAGAGCGAAATGGCCGCGCGTTTCGTTTCGGGGTCAAACTGAGGTGGCCTGCTGGTCACTCTCTCTCTCTCTCGCGCCATCTTGTTGTTCAGCATGAAACAGAGTGACCCTTAGGAAATAGGCCACTGCAAGGATGAAGAAAAGTGTCAGGCAACAGATCATGGATTCGGTGGTATCAGTGTTGAGATTTCGTTCAGCGAGATCACCAAGACAGACAGGTCTAGTCTAAGTGTTGAACTGAAGTAGGAAAGAGGGAGAGAGAGAGAGAGAGAGGGAGGGCATGAGAAGCACTCGTGTATCATAACCAAGGCTGCAGGGGGCTTACGAAAGTAGGGTAACACCCCTTCCCTCCCCGCCCCCCCCCCCCCCCAAAAGAAGTAATAACAAAGGGAAAAAAAAAATCTTGGTGGGACAGCCTTCTTAATAGGATCTGTCGCGGTCAAATTTGTTGCTCAGTCAAATCGGTTGCTGGCATACCAGTTTAGGCAAAAAATGACGTCATTTGATGCCACAACACACATCCGCCTACTCAGAAATGTGTGAGCACGACTTGGCCTAACGGCCTTCGTTCATTCGTCCTTCGTCCTCTCTCGGGCTTCGCCCTACTCTAATCTAAAGACCATCGATTCTGCTTTGGAGTAGACTGGGACACTGGTGACGTCATTTTTTGCCTAAACTGGTATGCCAGCAACCGATTTGACTGAGCAACAAATTTGACCGCGACAGGATCTTTATCGCACGTAGGGGAAATTCTCGTGTGTGTGTTTTTCTTTAGGCTGGTGGTGGTGCTGGGTGGAATGCATTATTATACAGCTCTTGGCTGACATGGAAGCAAGTTTAGGGGAGGAGGTGGGTGGTTGCGGGAGGAAGGGGGGGAGGGGGGGGGGGGGTAGGGATAGGGCCGGGGAGGATGATGGAGGGCGGAGGATTAGGAATGAGGTAGCTGAGGTGGTGGGGGAAAGGACAGCCAGTGCATGTTTAAATGAGGACGGAAAGAAAGCGAGGGAAGGAAAGCAAATGTTTATCAGTGCGTGCGGTCACGCTCAGTGCGTGCGGTCACGCACACGGCCTAGCTCATCTTCTTCTTCTTCTTCCTAAAATACTGGTTCACTCAAAAACGAGTAGGTCACCAGCGCGCATGTTAAAAAGTAAAATAAAATAACATAAAATAGTGCGACTCAGACTGTTGGCCCCTGGAGCAAATTTGGCAACAAGGGGTCGCACTCGATATTCAAGAAGTTAAAAGCAATGGTCAAATTCAGGCCCAGTTAACAGTAAAATATCTGGGGAAGTAAAAAATAGAAAAAACATCAATATGCAGATCTCAAAACTGTTGTATCAATTGTTTTTTAAAAGAGATTGCATTTGTGGCAATCTTGATGGCACCCGGCAGTGAGTTCCACAGCCGTACAGAACTGGGATAAAAAGAATGTAAGTGGCTGTCAATATTTGATGCAGGTATGGTATAACACTGACCGCCACTCCTGGTGCTACTTTTATTCAATACTAGTTGTTCCATTGGAATATCAATTACTTTAGCTCTGCCTTTGAAAAAGGTGTTAAGTTTAATAAAAGCTCTTCTCTCTTCTAAGGGTTTCCATTCTAATTTCCTCATGTTCTTCCTAGTATTCCCTTTTCTCTGATGTGGTTCCCTGTTACGAACCGTGCTGCTCTCTTCTGAATCTTTTCAAGGTTATCAATGTCCTTTAGATGGTAAGGATCCCAAACTGAGCAACCATATTCCAGTACTGGTCTAACCAGTGTTTTGTAGCAGTCGTCTTTAACCTTTTGGGGGCAGTCATTGATATTCCTGTGTAAGAAAGCTAAGATGTTATTTGCTTTCTTACATACTAAATTGTAATGTTCTTTCATTTGAGACGACTATCTATAATCACGCCTAAATATTTTGCAGCATTAGTTTCTTTAAGAATAGTATTATGGATAGAATAATCTGATCTAATTAGTGAGCGTTTGTTACATATACGCAACACTTGGCACTTTTGAGGATGAAATTCCATTTTCCAAGTTCTTTCCCACTCTTGTAAAGCGTTTAGATCTTCTTGTAGAATGCGTGTATCATTCTTGCTTCTGATTGTTCTATATACTAAACTGTCATCTGCAAAAAGCCTTATAGTAGTTCCAGGAGAGAGATTTCTACTTATGTCATTTATATAAATTAAGAAAAACAAGGGCCCCAGAACAGTTCCCTGTGGTACACCTGACAAGACTGGTTTACAATGGGATGACGACCCTTCCACAACAACTTTCTGCGTTCTCCCAACGAGGAATGATCTAGCCCATTTTAGCAAAGAACCGCCAATGCCAATGTGTTCTAATTTAAGCAGCAGGCCCTCATGGTCAACCTTATCAAAGGCTTTAGAAAAATCTAATAAAATTGCATCCATTTGCTGTCTGTTGTTAAGACAGTTACTAAAATCATTGAGAGTTGTTATAAGTTGAGTCTCACAACTCCTTCGCTGTCTAAAACCATGCTGGGCGTTATTTAAGAAATCATATTTGTCAAAATGGTCCATTATGCTACTATATATTATGTGTTCAAGTAATTTAGCTGATATGGATGTAAGAGATACAGGTCTATAATTCTCTGCTTTTGTTTTGTCACCCTTTTTATAATAAGGGAACAATGCTCGCATCTCGCCACTCATCAGGTATTACTCCTGGTCCAGTGAAGCTTGGTAAAGTAATTGGTATACCTCACTCAATTCATTGGCACATAATTTTAAGAGCTTGCCAGGAACGCCATCGGGACCAGTAGCTTTGTTTTCATTGATATTGGTCAGTAACTTAAATACTCCTGCTTTGTTTACTTTGATGTTTTGCATTTCAGGGAGTTTATCATCATCCTTTAGTCTAACGTTAATTAAAGGTTTGGGATTTGAGAAAACTGAACAAAACTGCTTGTTTAGTAAGTTTGCTTTCCCTTCAGGGTCCTGTATTAGGTTATTCTGGTTATTTCTCAGGTCTGGAATCCAATGTTGTCCTGTCTCTTACTCCTTATGTAAGACCATAATTTTTGTTTTGATGATCACCTTCCGAAATCATCGAATTAACATAATTGGAGTGAGCAAGTCTACATTCTCTCTGACACCTTCTCTTAATATGTTTATACCTAACCAGTAATCTTTCTGAATTAGGATGTAGTTTCAATTTCTTAAAGAAACGATGTTTCCTTCTCAACAAACGTTTAGTTTTAGTAGTAATCCATGGCTGGTGGTTCTTGCTTGAAGTTATTTTAGTAGGTATGTTGTCATCCATAATAAATTCCAAATTAGTTTTTATACACTTCCAAAGATCACTGACATTATCTTTAACACTATGGGACCTCAAAAAAAGACGACTGAAATTATGAGTATCCCTGCGCAATTTTGGTAAATCTGCTTGGTTCCAGAGTCTGATGGTACGTTTAGGGGGTTTTCTTCGAAAGGGTTGAAAGTTACTCTCTAAAAGAACTATGTCATGATCACCCAGGCCTGCAATTAATTCCTGATTGCCTAAAGCGCCTGGACAATTGGTAAAAATAAATCCAGGAATGCCTTACCACGAGTTGGTGATTCAACTGACTGTACTAATCCAAGGTCTTTGGTGGCATCAAAAAACTGAGTATTAATATTTTTACTGTATTGATTACCAAGTATGGCATCTTCACCCCAATCAATATCTGGTAAATTAAAGTCTCCACCAATCCATAATATTGCCTTCCTATCACAAAACAATGTTAGAAATGTCTCTGCAAATAGACAAACATACATTTCATCTGAGTCTGGAGGTCTGTAAACTGATCCAACAATGACAGGTCTCTTATTCTTGAAATTAATCCTACAAAATAAACTTTCACTATTTTTGCCTTGATATAAAACTCACTGGCTAAATTCTTCCTAATGGCAATCAAGACTCCCCCACCTCTTTTTCCAAGTCTGTCCTTTCTATAAATATCAAAATCCTCCATTAAAAGTTCACTACTGGATGTTCCAGTTTCTAGCCAAGTTTCTGTTCCAATTACAACATCAATGTTTTTTTCAGTGACTAAATTACTGAGTTCTTCCTTTTTCTTAATAAGAGATTGAAAATTTACGACTATGCATTTAAGTTTATCTTTTTCTCTTAATGATTTAGGGTTCAGTTGCACTCTATGATTTGGGATTTTATCAGTTTTGGAATCAGGGGTGGATGCAAACTTAGGACAAAATTTCAAGTTTTCTTTTGGGGATCGGTCTGGTGAGATAGGGTCAAAACGGTTGCTTTCTGAGCTGCAGTTTTCAATAGAATCCTCAAAAAGTCTTGAACTAAAGTTTGGAAGCCCGCAGGTAAAACAAGTCCATGATATATATCACTATTGCATAATGCTTCATAAACTGCTGAATTCATTAACATACATTTAGTGTGATACCATGAATTGCAGACGTCACAGGCAACTGCTTTATGTTTCCATGTGACTCTCATATTGCAAACTCCGCACGGATATTTTACTTTGGTGGACGGACCAGGATTGAGTTCAATGTCTCCTGATAGGATAAGGCTTAAAAGCCATAATTTAACTCCTCTATGTCTAACTCTTTTAATCAAACAATTCCTTATCACTGTACTATTTCTAATATTAATTGAGATCAGGGGTTCAAATCTGGGCCTAGTAATAGACGTGAGAACAGTACTCGGCACAGGTGCACACAGGAGACTAACATGGTTCAGGTTGCACAAAGTTTTAAAACCTGCAAAAATGGAACTAAAGGCGTCTACATCAACATCTAAAATTCAAAATTAAACTGAGTGCTAGGAATATTGTTGTTCCTGTCACATGTGGAAAGAACAAGGAAAAATAGAAAACTTTTAACGAAGCCGAGGAACAACACGCCGGTAGCCATCTTGAAAAGCCAAATAGAAAGACTCACCTTTAAGAGGGTTTAAAACACAATTTCGTTAAGATAAAATAAAATTTAGCATTAAACTACCAATAGTGCTGATCATTAAAATTCACAGTTACTCGTATGAGTAAAAGATGTAAAAATGTAAAGACGTAAAAGATGTAAAAATGAATTAAAAACGGGAGCTCCAAAAGCCAGGCAGCCTCCTCGCTGAGTGACAGGTTATCAGGGGAACATGATGGCCGATCTTCGTTTCCCATCAAATTTACTGGTGTAGCAAACCAACAAACCTGAATAAAGAGCGAGCTTTGAATTGCCACAAAACCCTCCCATTACTACTGACCCAGTCGGTTGTTTCACAACAGAGCGCTTTTAACATATATTTTGTTGTGGAAGTTTTGTGTACTAAGAATACTCAATAGTAGTGATTAAAGAAAGCGACTGATTATGAGTGGTCAGATGGATCGTATACATGTGTGCATCAATATGTGTGTGTGTGTGTGTGTGTGTGTGTGTGTGTGTGCGCATGTGTGTGTGTGTGCGCGGGCATGTGTGGTGTGTGTGTGTGTGTGTGTGTGTGTGTGTGTGTGTGTGTGTGCACTTCCTTTTTTTTCATTGCATGATGAACTGACTCCCAACTTGGTATGTCCAAATATAATTGCCGGCATCAGACAATTTAGGCTTCCCCAAGGTTATCAGTTCATCTGTATTTTAATATGATTTAAACACTATTTGCACAGACTGTTAAGATTAGTTTGTCTTCAAGAGCTTTTTCGATTCTTGACATTAAAATGTAAACTATTGTTTAAAACCACTAATTATGCACATTTGTTGTTGTTGAACTGATGCTGTAATGCACTTTAACTTTTGACCCCCCCCCCCCCCCCCCCACACACACACACACACACACACGCACTCACACACCTTCAGCATCAATTACTGACGAAAAGTTATGAATTATAGATTTATACTTTCAGAAATGAAGTATACAGACATTTGAAAGAATATCTTTATCAATTACAATGGGCTTCACTGTCAAAATAAGTAGCTTTCCTCAACAGAGATTCTGTTACGGTCTTCTCTCTCTCTCTCTCTTTCTCTCTCTCTCTCTCTCTCTCTCTCTCTCTCTCTCTCTCTCTGTTTCTCTCTCTCTCTCTCTCTCTCTCTCTCTCTCTCTCTCTCCAGAAAATAGAGACATGGATGATAATCACATATAGGTGGAGAAAGGGGGCAAGTCTTCACTCATATGATTATGATAAGATATGATTATGAAATAAGCATCATGAATTTGCATTGTCGTGTGACTAATATTAATAAACCGAGGGCTTCCCATGTTTTTGTTTTGGAGTAACAGATCACCTGAAAGCTTTTTAAAGATTATTTATTCCTGTTTATCCATGTTAATTCATTGCTGAATGTTTTTTAAGGTAGAAGTCCCAGTGATGAAAGATTTTTCTATCGTGGACTCTGCAGTCCATAATTCTGGCTGTTTGACAGTTTTGACAGATTGAATGCCATCATTTTTTTTTCTAGGTAAACAAATGATTTCTGTCAGCTAAGGTATTTTGAAGGATTCCTCATTATGTTTCTTTATGTGTGATAGATTGTGATTTGGTCACGCTGTGACTCAAGGCGTCGTTGTCTGATAATGAAGCTTGCCATTTTATGAAATGAAACTGGTTGCTATCTTATCTTTGTGTACACGTATGTGTATAGAACTAAAAGCGAATTCTCTTAAAATAACTCGGTTCATCACATCACTGGAAAGGAAATTTTTTTTTGCCGGAATGCAGTCTTGTTTTATTGTTCTGAGAAGCATACACTGACTGATACAGTTCAGATCTATGGAATGTTCAGTGCTGAGCTTCAGGCTGTCAGCTGGT
This sequence comes from Conus ventricosus, assembly GCA_018398815.1. Lineage (NCBI taxonomy): Eukaryota > Metazoa > Mollusca > Gastropoda > Neogastropoda > Conidae > Conus > Conus ventricosus. The sequence goes on from CM031618.1 coordinate 61,122,747, forward strand.
CAAATTGTATGCACTCAATGTTCATATACAACTGAGAGAGAGACAGAGACAGAGAGAGAGGGATAATGTCGCTGACAGCTCAGCCGACTGCAAAGGGCACTGATATAGTGCTGACACCTGTCACCACATTAAAGTCAACCCACAAGTCATTTAAAAAAAAAGAAGAAAATCTTCATCCACATGTCACAACCCTTTATAAAAATACACCTTTTAAAAACACACCAGAAATTTCGTTAAAATCTTACTGCCGTAAAATCTTTGATTAGATAAAAAAGTGTTGATCATTCTCTTTCACTCGTAGTTTCAGAAACTACTCAAAGATCACATCAGGTAGGACATCTCTGAACAAAATTCTATGATGCATCTAGTTGTGTTCACTGGCACTGGCAGACATTCTGTTGCATGCTTCTGCCCGCAGTGTGAAATACTGTTAAAAAAAAATTGGAAGTTTCATTGCATGTATGATTGACAAACTTAATACTGTATGAGACTATTTGAGACGCCTTGAACCAGTTGACCTTACAGAAAGATTTAAGCTAATTTATCCTAAAAAAACACTGAAACAGCCTGTTTTGATCCTGTCCCACTCAGTCAGTGATTCTATGTCATATTGTCAGTGTGTGTGTCATTGTGTGTGTGTGTGTGTGTGTGTGTGTGTGTGTGTGTGTGTGTGTGTGTGGTGTGTGTGTACATGTGTGACTGGTTTAATTTTACCATGGTGTGTATGGTACAGGAGAGGAGGGTGTGTGGTGTGTGTGTGTGTGTGTGTGTGTGTGTGTGTTACAATTCTCTGTGTGTGTGTGTGTGTGTTTCAATTCTGTGTGTGTGTGTGTGTGTGTGTGTGTGTGTGTGTGTGTGTGTGTGTTTTGAGTGTGTGTGAGGAGAGTGGTTTAATTTTACATTGGTGTATGGTACAGGAGAGGAGGGTGTGTTTGTGTGTATTACACTTTACAGTACTTGTGTGTGTGTGGTGTGTGTGTGTGTGTGTGTGTGTGTGTGTGTGTGTGTGTGTGTGTGTGTGATTGGTTTAATTTTATATTGGTGTGTATGGTACAGGAAAAGGAGGGTGTGTGTGTGTGTGTGTGTGTGTGTGTGTGTGTGTGTGTGTGTGTGACTGGGCTACTTTTACATTGGTGTGTATGGTACAGGAGAGGAGAGTGTGTGTGTGTGTGTGTGTGTGTGTGTGTGTGGTGTGTGTGTGTTGTGTGTGTGTGTGTAATTTTCTTAGTTCATGAATTGGAACTTCATTTCCACACCAACTTCAGTTCAGATTTAACTAAGTAACACACCAAAATCTTTCCCACGTTTGTGACTGATTAACTCTCCTACACATTTTATTTATAAATGTGGGTAAGTTGAGTTTTTTAGCACCAATAACAGATTGTTGATAGCTAGTGCTGTTTTCATCAAGCCGCAAGGTCGTGAACGGGGACAGCTGACTATGACCAGTAGGGGTGACAGATGTGGTCCTCTAACTTGTCTAAGGGCAAGGACTTGGACTTTCAGTGTGTTCTCAAGTAAAATCATAGAGTATTTTTTAAAAAAAAATCAAATTCACCTTCACCGTCTCTCTTACTAGTGGTGGAAGAGGCAACTTAGTTTCTGGTATTACTAGTCATTGATAGAAAATTTTTTTTCTCCAGGACATTTAAAATCATGAAATAAAAATATGCTAGAAATTAGAATGGCTAAGGTGTAATGTAGAGAGAGGGGTTATTGCACTTTAGAGTGTTTGTGCTGTGCTCTGAATGACAGACACTGAGACGGAAAAGCTTCAAACATGAAATATGTGAACAACAAATAGACGGACACAAGTCAAGTGCAGTTCCACTGACAAAACTTTACTTTTGTATACATACACGTATACAAGATCAAAATATACAAAATATTTAGGATTTTCTTTTAAAAGATTCTTCCTGGTCTCACCTGGCCGGCCTGTTCTCTCTTTATCTCATTACAAACTGATAAAGAGAGGAAAGGTAAAATGATCCGAGCTGGAGACCAGGGGCGGTTTATGAGGACTCAAGTGATGTAAAGGTGGAGAGATTCAACGATCTGTCTCTGGTTTGGTTGATGTCACCACTAGGGGAAGGCCAGCTGGATAGTCAGTTTTAAAAATCCATGTGGTAGCGTGGATCTGGGTTTCTGTGCTGGGCTGGTTGTCATGAGTGATAGGGTCCCAGGGTCTGTGGAGGGTACTGAACCTTCATCAGTGGTTAGGATTCTGGCTTAGAACCTTCATCAGTGGTTAGGATTGTGGCTTAGAACCTTCATCAGTGGTTAGGATTCTGGCTTAGGAGTCCTCACACTTGCCCTCTGACCTTTGTTTCAGGAAAGCATTTTTAAAAATCTCCGGTGGCAAACGCGAGACAAACGTAAATGTATCAGCTTTGATTTTCTGCCTTCGTTTAGCTCATCACTTAGGTTTTGAGTGGATTGTTTTTTTGATAAGTAGTGTAAGACAGTAAGAAACTGCTAAACACTTGAAGGGAAATAACGAATGTATTAATTGGGTTGCCAAAAGACTGTAAAACATTTTGGCAAATAACACATTTAACAGTATTCATAAATTTCATCTCAACAGATTTTGCAAAGTGTTGGCATAAAGTTTATCAATCTTTTAAAATACAAGGCATAAAAAACCAAACAGAGCATAGTCTTAAATGAGTTAGAAAATCTAGATTCTACTTACTTTTAATCTGTTCTTCTGCCAGGACAATCGGTGAAACCTGACACGGGATCTCAGGGATGGAGAGAAGTAATTATTCCCCTGTCTGGCACACACCGATGTTGCACACTAGGAGGGACTTCTTTCAGTCTTATGCTGTGTAAGTGCAAATTTGGGGGCTCTATCTGGTTAAAAAGTAACCAGCATGTTTCTAATGCAAGGCTTCAGATTGCGAACGTGTTGGCGATATTTTCGCTTGAAATTTTTGCATGGCCCATCAGATATCGTGCTTACAAGTGCATCATGTGGCTGCACACCTGTTGCGGCAGTGCCGAGATGAGACTCAGACCAGCTCTGTCTCCTCGATCTTGTGGATCATCAGAAATCGACATCTATATATATAGTCCTGTCTGCACCACCATAGTCCATTTCTAATGATTAGCTTTCCATCAATCCATAATTGAAACAAGGGACAGCTTGTAGACTTGTCGCTCCAGGGTTAAAAGAAGAATAGAGTAATATCCTGCTGTTTTTCTGCAAATGTTGGCTTCGTATGTGCAGCGTTTTTTTGTGCCATGCCGTTGGCAGTGAGAAAAACGCCATCAAAAGCAAAGCAGAAACTGGCAGACTTACAAACCATTCAAAAAAGCTTGGACAAGAGGCATTTTTTTTTCTTTTCTAAGCAAATCGAACATCACTGTTTGCAAACATGATAAGAAATTTAAAGAATGAATCTTCATCTATAGACATAGATGATAAACTTGTACTAAAACTCTCTCTCGTACACACACAGTGACACACACACACATGTGCATGTGTACATCATTCACTGACACAAACACTGTATGGTGACACAGCAGGTATGTATACATACAAATGTACGTACACACACACACATATAATATGCATTCATGCACACATTCACACACACACACACACACACGCACACACACACACAGACACACACACAGAGACCGAAATGCATTCGTATTTTGAATAAAGATTAACTTTGAACAACAAATGCAGAATCGCACACACACACACACACACACACACACACACACACACACACACACACACACACACACACACATGTATGTATACACACACACATACACACACATGGTCATAATTATATACACTCAGACACACACAACAACACACATGCACACACGCAAGCACACACATACATGCCACTTTTGTGGTCTACATATCAGGATGAAAGTACTGTCGGAGCAAATTCTGGTGCTAATTGTTAATCACTGGTTAAACTATGTGAGAGCTTTGAACTCAGTATATTGGCTTACGTTTTGTCTCATGCCCTTTTTTGTTCCTTTTTTTAAACTGGGGAGGGGGGGGGGGGGGGAGAGACAAGCTTCCCATGGTGACTGGAAAAAAAAAATCTGAAGCTGCGCTGATGCTGGTCCGATTGACAGGTTGTCGGAGGAACATGACAGCCACTGGAATGTATTATTATGGAAGAGGGGGTTTAGTCATGAAAGAGGCAGAGGCTTTTGAACACAGTGCGACACAGCACTGCTTTGACCAAACATGACAGATCTGTCAGATCTAGGCAGTCTTCAGCTTTTGATGCTGATGCTACGTGGTGATCTATGGTTGACCTGTGTGAACTCAAGAAATATATATTATATGTCAAGAGTGTTGCAAGTGCCGCATCCTTTGTAGTGGCGTGGGTGGCACAAAGGAATTGCTCAGGCCATTCATGGGCATCACATCACTATCAGCTAGTCTTGGCCTGGAACAAAGTGGGGAAGACAGACATAGGGAAGGGAGTGAGGGGGGTGGGGGTGAGGGTGACATGGAAAAATGATGTAAAAGTCTACAAGTACAACTGTGAAGTTTGCCAAGTGTGTGATGTAAAAGTCTACAAGTACAACTGTGAAGTTTGCCAAGTGTGTGTGTGTGTGTGTGTGTGTGTGTGTGTGTGTGTGTGTGTGTGTGTGTGAGAGAAGAGAGAGAGAGAGAGAGAGAGAGAGAGAGAGAGAGAGAGAGAGAGAGGAGAGAGACACACACACACACACACACACACACACACACACACACACACACACACACACACACACACACAGAGGGAGTGAGCCAGAGTGAGCGAGAATGGAGGGGAAGAGTAGGGATTGGGATGGTGTTTGGTTTACATGTCAGCTAGGGACACTGGCCTACATAAGGTGTTGGGGGATGAGACCTGTGTGTAAAGTGCTTTGAGGCCCCCTCTGGTTTTGTAGGGAAAGAAAGTAAAGACCCACATGTATATGATCTGTCTGAGCTATGTAGCTAACCGAATTTGAGATTGTTTGGCAGTATGAAGGATCGTGATAATATAAATTAATAGAGTTTTGAAAAAAAAAGTGGTACCAGTTCAGATTACCAGTATTTAGTTGGAATCCCTATCAGTGTTGTTTTCTACTTGGGGAACATTGTTTTGAGATAAACTACCCTATGGTGCAAAGAGGCCCATATGCAATTTTCAAAACCGTTTCTTTTGATGGAGGTATGTCACATGATAAAAATTCCCACATGTTTAAGCTGTTGCATTGCAGCCACCCACCAGCTGCTGAACATTACATCAGTGAATCTGTGAGGCAAGCGAAAGATTGAGCACATTCATTTTGTACAGTGTATAATAAATAAGGCCTTAGCCTGTAAATTCGTTATTTATAAGGGCTCCAGCTCTGCATTTTGAGTTTGCAGCTGTAGTGAATCAGATTCTGCATGTTCTGAATTTTTCTTCACAAGGTTGTCTTGATTTGTAGCTCAAGGATTTACTGTGGGTGCAGTGCGTGTGCGTGTGTGCTTGCGCTTGTGTGTGTGTGCGTGTGTGCGTGTGTGTGTGTGTGTGTGTGTGTGTGTGTGTGTGAACTTATTCCAGGACAGATGCATTGTGCTTTTAAAGCCTTGAAATTTTTTTTGTCAGTCGAGCAACTCTGAATTTTGTTGTTAAGTCTGACTCTGAACATTTCTTTTGCTGCAGTTGAAGTATACAAGGCAATGTCAAGAGATGCTTTTCAAACAAGTTAAAAGGAAACATTGCTGATAGCCAGTATTTTTATCTTTTCCATAGATCTCTTCTCCACTTCACTGAAATGGTTTGGTACTTCGTGGATTAGTAAAAGTGTGTTTATTGAGGTTTTGATACGTACTGCAGTTCAGAATCGGGTTTTGGAAGCATGTTACTGGTGATGTGTGACGACATAAATTGTTTTCCTGAGTTAGCAGAAGATGAGGTTTTAAAGAGCCAAGATAGATTATATCACATACTCGGAACAACATTGTATAATTATTTTTGAATCATGTTGATGGCAGTGACATTCGAACAATATTTACATCGTCCCCTATTACAACTCTTATGCTGTCACTCACAATTAATTCACAACACACAAAAAGTAACTAGAGTGGGGGAAGTCTTTACTTCTTGAAAAAGGCAGTCTACTTCTAAGTGTATCGCAAAGTGATGAAAGCAGAATTTGAATCCAATTAGTATGCTGGCCAGTGTAACTGGTCACGTTACTTGTGACAGTTAACTGACACAAATATGTGTGTGATGACAAACAAATTTGTTGTCACCTGTCACAAGTAACCTTACGTATCAAACGAGAAATTCTTCATTCTGATTACTGACCTGATTTAATGGTGTCTCCTTTGCATTTTAACTGCTGTTGTCCAGTTGTATTGAAATGGCCTGTCTCTTTCACTTCTAAGCTAAATTTAGTGAATCACAAGTTACTTTAAAAAAGACATGTTACAACAGCGAATGCCTGTCACTCGTGAGCTGTCGTCCCACAATTCAAGCTGACACCAACTAAGATTGACATAAGCTGAAAGAATAAAGTTTTGCATTATTTTGGCATATATCTGCATCCACATATTGCCTAGTTGTAATTGCCATTGTAATATAAGTCCTTTTATGTGTCTGTTATTACAGAAACTTGTTTTATCTGTGACAAAAACAAATCAATGTGATGACAAATTTTCACCATACTTCCCTTCGTTGTTCCGCCATTAAAAAGGATGGAGACAATCATACAATGATGCACACGCACATTTTGTCAGTGGTTTACCACAACTGTGATATATAATTTCCGTTATTGCCATTATAATGCCAGCTAATTAATTTGAAATGCACGTATCCTAATTAAAAAAAAAGTTTCTTAACGTGTGAGGACAACCTATAAATGATGATTTTTTCCTGTCTTTTACCTTTAAAAAATCATATTGAGCAATACAGTGGAAAAAAAAAAAGAATGTCAGTGTCATCATCTAATGGTTTTGTCACCTTCGTTTCAGACTTGTTTCATCTTTTTGACAATCAGTGAATCACAGTGAGCGATCATCTCTGTGCTGCCGGTGTGACAAGTGTAACCAGTAACACACCAAGTTTGATGCCCAATTACCTAAAAATTAAGAATGGAGGGTTTATTTTGAACACGATTACCTAAAAATTAAGAATGGAGGTTTTATTTTGAACACTCTAATAATATGTACAACTGTCCGCTGAAAATTGGAAAAAGAAAATTAATTACTTACAAATATTCCTGACATCTGTACAGAGCAGTAAACAATGGAATTAAATCATTGTCAGCCATCATCAAAATGCACTACGGTTTCTGCTATCAAGTACTAATTTTATTGCTACTATGTATTTTGACTTCTGCAAGCATTATTTGTTTTCAGAAGGCAGTCTTGATTCTCTTAACAGCACAAATAAGCGCATTATTGGGATCATAAGCATAAAAAAAATTAAGTTAATGAGTTAATTTGTTAGTCAGGGTATTTCTTCATACATGCAAAAGTAATGCATCCCATGGAGAGAAGTTGTGGTAGAGGACTAATAATAATATACCCGATGGCAGAAGAACTCAGTGTACAAAATTCTTTCCAGGAAAGTGCTTGTTATAATCAAAATGGCGATGAAACATGCGAGTACCACATAGTTGTTTCAAGGGCTATGTCTCACAGGAGACAACATGAAACAAGATATTGTGCAGCACAGTTTCATGTGTGTCCCATCTCACATACTTTTTGTAAAAAAAACAAACAAACAAAAAAGAAACAACATTTACTTGAAGCTGTTTTGTTTCTGAACTCATTTCACAATGTGTGCTTGTCTGGCAAAAGTGCTTCTGGGATTTCCTGATTATTAGCCAATGAACTGCACAGTTAGCAGACACGAGACAAATGCTTGGCTGTCAAGTAACTGTTTAAAAATTGGAAAATCTCGCTTTACACTTTTAACATGATGTAACTTTATTTTGGATGGATTTGTTCTATTTCCATATAAACTGCAGAGAGCAGTATGGAAGATCGAAAGAAAGTGGCTTAAAAAAAACTAAGCTGGCGGATCTCATAAAATTAATATTGAGCATCAGTTGAACTGTAGGTGGTACAGTGTAATGGCTCAGACCTGCCGTGTTTTGATCGCCCTCATTACAAGAAGCAGTGTTTGGGCCAAATACAAAGTACAGATTTATTTACAAGCATATATAATTTTCCTTCCGGACTGACGATAATATTCTTCGGAGGTGGGAGGCATTGTGTGACATAGTCCTAAAATGAAAGGCATCTTAATTCAATTCTGTTTTGAAATGTTTTCTTAACTTAGTTTTAAAGGTAGACAGACATCTACAGATTGTGTTGTGCCAGGGTGGAATTTTTATGAAATGAAATGTTGCACATGTGCTTGGTAAGAAAGTTTTCATCCACAGTATGTGGATGTAACATTCATGAATGGATACAGTTTAATCAGATAATTTGATAATGCATATTAACCCAATGCCTACCGGATCGACCGAGATCGACCGCGAGATTTCCTCCTTCTGAATACCGGATCGACCGAGATCGACCGCTGAATACTCGGTCAACGACTTTCGCTTTCACCATCGCATATCCCAGAATGCAATTGCGACAGAAGAGTCTTCCGGTACTTCCGTTTCTGGACGCCATTTTGGTTTTTGTTGCATGAGTTTTGGTGGAGTAGTTTCGCTGCTGTGAATTTTCAAAGTTCGGCTTTTTTTCGCGAAGATTTTCTGGGAAAATGGCGGATCAAGTAACTATGCAACTTGCAGAATTCATTTTCTGAAGTGATATTGATGAAGAGAGCGTATTTGCGGGCTACACTCTTAAAGAAGATTTGAAGCAAGACGATTCGGACGTCAATCTTGACCTAGTTATGAATAAAGATCGACTGCTGACTGATTTTGAGGCCGGAATCAATAATGATTCAGGCGATGATAATGACGATGTCGAATAGCCCATTGCTGCTGGGCCCAGACCCCCCAAAAAAGAAAATTCGAAAAACAAAACTTGCTAGAGATACTTTAATTCTTGACTGGAGTGGTTGGCTACAAGAAGTGAAGCCCCCCAAAAGTTTCCCTTGTTTTGATAGCCAGGAAACCGGGTCAGTCAGTGGGTGTGTCCCACGATTTGCCTGTAGGAGCATCACCTTTAGCTTTTTGATTTCAGAAGAATTTTGGTAGACTTTTAACGAGAAACAAATTTATTTGCTGCACAAAAGCAAGCAGAAAAGGATGAACATAAACTCTGGCCTGAAATAAAAACTGCCTGTTTATCAAAAAGCAAAGAGGAGCCGGACAAGAGGTACATCATCACCACAGTGTGTGTGTTGGGGGGAGGGGGGGGGGTTGCTCAGTGCACTTGTGCAAAAGCACATTTTTGTTGAATTCCATCACAATCTAAAGCCCAGTATTCAGTAATCTGTTCTTGTTATTTTTTCCCCTCAGTAGTTAGAAGACAAATCTTCTTGTATGTGATGCCTTCAGTTTAACAAAATTGTTGAAGTTTGGGTTGTTTTTTGCTTCACAATAAAAGTTGATTATTTAGTGTGCATACCATACAGAATGACTTTATTTTGTTCCTGAAGGTTTCAGTACTTTGTTTAGACTTGGAAAATCACTTTGTGCTCCTAATCCATGATGTTCTGTGGGTACAGTGAATTTAGGGAAAATTGTTTTAGCACTGAGAATACCAAAGTACAGTTAGTCTGTTCGTTTGTTTTTTTTTTCCTCGTGTACCAGTTCACTATATGTGGGGGGAAATGGCTGTTTTGGATGGAGTGATGTCTTTGAATTTTTTTCATTATTTTTACAGAATAGATAAGTTAAAAACAAATTTTCTATTGAGGTTTCTTTATGGCAAGTGTGTATGTGTTGCGGAGTTACCTCTCTTGGCATGGTATTCTCATAGTCATATAGCACAAAGTCATGCGGTAGGCAGAGGGTTAAAAAAAAAAATCATGATTGTTTAATATTTTTAAAAAAAAATTTTGAATGAAGATCATCAGGCTGGCTCAGACTATACCATGGTGAATTTGCATATTTTGTTACGAAAAATTTATGAGAAGACATTTTGTGATGCAGCCTTTTCCCATGAAGCATGACAAATATTTCAGTCCTTATGAAGCAGTGTTTAATGAATGCGTTGATTTGCAAGAGAACATGTAAGTTTGCTTATCAGACAAAATAAACAAATATTACTCAGTGGATACTTTGTGGAGCAGCTAGAAAAAAAAATTCTTTAGAAATCATTTTATATCATACTAACAGAGACATTTTAAATATGTCACATACGAAAAGACCAGCGTTTAAGATTATGTAGTCATTGGGATATATAGTACCCTTTGAAGCTAAAGATCATATCCAGACCAAACTTCTGGAAAGGGTAAGAACATTTATTTTATTGTGTTCCAGAGGCCTCGTACTGTACTCATGATTGGCTGTGGAGGTATTGTTATTTCAACTCACTCTGGCAAGACTTAAATTGAAATTTTTAAAATATTTTTATTTTTATTTTTGTAAGCCACAGAACTGTCAGTCAGTGAGTCATTAATGAACACAAAAACACAGCCGATGAAAACAGTTCAGCATCAGCTTCTTTTTGACAAATGCCTGGGTCCAGCACCATGAGAGTACTCTCTCTTTGGTGCAAAAGTTACCCTCGTCTTGTCTGAAATAGAATAGCTGTGACATTTAAACACGTGAAACGTTTGGCATGAAAAAATACATATAATATCTGTATTCCAGACAATTCTGGCTGGAGGTGTAATTATCCTATGCAGTTGTCTAGAAAAAGAGTATGAATACGCCTTGCTCTGAGATGGATCTGAAGCGCTGAGTGAAACACACGTTGATTTCACCTTCAACAGACGAAAAGTAACTTGTGAAATAAGCTCATGCATTTTATAATACAAACAGTCTTATTTTTCACGAACGGCTCCATATGGTTTGTCTTTCATTTTTTGGAAAAAAAGAGAATATTTTAAAACTTCCTGAATAATAATAAATCATTTTTTCAGGGAAACAAACAGAAAATGTAATGGAAAAGAAACTTTACAGTGAAAAGTAATGGCAGGAAAAAAAAAGTACCCTAAAGAGGTTAGTTATACTACGTAAAAAGTGATAATCTGTAACAGTTGAACAAAATCATTCAGAGAGAGAGAGAGAGAGAGAGAGAGAGAGAGAGAGAGAGCGAGCGCGAGCACAGATCTAATGGCACTGATGCTCTGAATTTCTTTTTCTGTTGTTTAAGAGCGTATAAGAAAAGAGTTTAAGAGGCATAAGAAAAGAAAGAAAATGTGGCCCCCCCCCCCCCCCCCCCCCCATTGTCAGACTCCTGGACTGAATTAGAATAATGAAATCTCTGTCTTGCTCTCTGCTCTCTTTTCTCTCCCTCTGTTTTTCTTCACCACATACGCATTCCGAAATAAACGCACTTCCCTATTTAAAAAAAAACAAAACTAAAGGAAGCAGATCTGTCACTGCCGTGCTGAGCAAGCACAATGCTCAGACGTTGCTGACAACCTGTTGTATGTGACTGTTCCAAAAGGTGGGCGAAAAAGAAGGGACTACACAGGTGGGCGCAAAAAGCGCTCAACAGACTGGAAAAGTGACGTTGCTTTTTATTGAATATGTTTGTCTTTTCTGATACTACCCCAGGTCAATTGATTAGCGTGCGGAGAAAAAGTCGATTACTTTTTACTGTTTTTGAACGATAAATTGCTTCCAATACCGAAACAGGCAGAATGTTTCACATTTGAGATTACACAGCTTTATTAACGTGATACAGAGATCACCCAGTTTCTCACTAATTATATTCTGTCCATATGGGGCAGATTTCATTTCATTAAATGGGCTTGTAAAATGTAGTATGCTGTAAAAAAAAAAACCCAGAATATCTCGCATATCGCCCTGAAGTTCTGTGCATCATGCTGTTTTATGAAACCACATTCTTTCTCTCAGGTGACGTCCAAATGGTTAACAGTCTACATAAAATACAGCTACAAAATATTTAATCAAATATGAAATGGTTGACAATTTTACTTTACAGATTAATTCAGTTATAACTAGAACAAATAGTGTCAAACAAAAGAATTAACAGCAACAATGTTTTACATACAAAGAAGATGCTCACACAATTGCCATTGAAAAAAACAACACCAAAATAAATTATTATACAGCAATAATCCTATAACATCTGAACTGTAACTTAATTCATATTCTGTTAAATAACGTGATGAAACTGCCATAATTCATGACCATCTTTAGATAGTGTTGTACATAAGAAATTAAGATTTAAAAGAAATAATGAAGACAAAGCATACTTGAAAGAAACTGCTGGGAGACAAGTGTTCGACTCAAATGTGAAGAATGCTTCCAGTAAGGACATGCAGCAACATATAGGCTGACGAGAAGTTCACGGGTTCATGGGGGATAACTGCCGTACCAAAGTGGCAGTCAAGCTTTCACGGACTAATTCGTGATCAGGAAGAGCATTCCCCTTAGATGCATTTGGAGACCTTTTTTTTTTTTTAGTTCAGTGGAGGCATCAGTGTTTTGTGACAGCAGACAGCAATGCGGGTGGTGCAAGAGGGAACAAATGAAACACACAATCACTGAACACGCAATCACTGAACACTCACTGAACACGCAATCACTGAACACGCAATCACTGAACACGCAATCACTATATATATTTTTTTAGATGCATCAGAGGTATCTTGTTGCATTAAGCGTGGCATTGGGTTGCTGTCGCTGTAGCCAGGGAGGTTAATGTGTTATTTTACTAGCAGGACACATTTCATTCGTGTGTTGCTCGCCATGGTTAAGGTACATTGTTTAAGGTACATTGTTTAAGGTACATTGTTTAAGGTACATTGTTTTTCAAGTTTTAACTTGAGCCATGTTACACTTTAAGTGTTTAACTTTAAGGCACCAGTTTTTGTCTCAACCTCGATGAAATTTACATGTTATCTAGCAAACATAACTGATGTTGAACATTGAATTATTTCAAATGTTGAACAGTACATATCACCAAACTGAGTGTTCGCAAAACAAAAATCCCACCAAAGAAATCCGTGGACTTGCAGCTGAGGGCCTCATTATTTTGCTGAAGGTTCACAGTATTGAGGATGGACGGCACAGTTTGATGTGAATTACTCATGGTTGAGTTCATGTGTGCCAGTGAGTGTGGATGAGTGCATGATATTGATCAGTGTTTGTTTTTATTAGTACATTCAGCGCTAATCTTGTTAATCAAGAAAAATCTTTAGGGAGAGACTATTTATCCTCGTAGGCACAGGTCTGTGTTGTTGTCGATGTTATTCATGTGTTGCCATTTAATTCAGTGCACAAACCAAAACATATGGGGGAAAATGGGGTGTCATGTTTTGTGTTCACTTGTTCCTAAAATTTTTGCCCGTTTTTTTTTTTTTTTTGGTCTTTTGGATTCCCCCCCCCCCCCCCCCCCCCTACCCACACACAC
>CM031618.1:61141205-61158705 GCA_018398815.1 Conus ventricosus
GAGACTCACCACAGTCACTTGCGACAGTCCGTCTTGCACATCCGCTAGAATCTGACATGTGGAATCCGGGCTTGAAGTTTCAATCGCTGCACAGCCTTGGCTGCTTCAATTTTCGAAAGGTTGGAAGCGTGTGCAACATGCTCCCCTGACTGTTGGACGACATCGCCCGCCTTCATGTGAATCCTCGCTTTACATCCCCTCACATCACATCTCCAAAACGAGAGGCTGGATCTCTAATACTGTCTTTGTCGTGGCGATAAGAGTATCCGGCAAAGGCCATTTTCTCCTTCTTCTCACTGTGGTAAGCTTCGGCCATGGTCACCTCTGTCAGCGTACGCGCTAGGTAGAAGTGGTGTGTACGACAACAACTCACGTCAGCCAAGAAAAACAAATACTCACACGCACACGCGACAAATACTCACACAAGCCATTGGTAGGGTCCGCGCTGGTTATTATGGCGCTCAATTGTACGGCGCTCAATTGTCCGGCGCTCAATTGTTGGCGCTCAATTGTTGGCGCTCAATTGTCATGGAACCACCTAGAGGTCACTGCCCCTTTCGCAATTTGGGTGCTTTTAAAGAAAAAGAAAAAAAAAAAGAAAAGAAAAACAAAAAAAAAAAAAAAAAAAAAGAAAAGAAAAGCTGTGTGCCAAATCAAGTCATGTTATGGGTCAACTTGACACCCCCACCCCCACCCCCCTGGGTAGTGAGTATACATATGTAGGTAGGGATCAGAGTCAGTGAATTGACTTGGAATAATGGATTTTGTTTGAGGGAGAGGGCTGGAAACTCGGTGTGTGTGTGTGTGTGTGTGTGTGTGTGTGTAGTGTGTGTGTGTGTAGTGTGGGTTTGTGTGTAACTGTGTGTGTGTGTGTGTAGTGTGTGTGTGTGTGTGTGTGTGTGTGTGTGTGTGTGTGTGTGTGTGTGTGTGTGTGTGTGTGTGTAGTGTGTGCGTGTGTGTGTGTGTGTGTGTGTGTGTGTGTGTTGTGTGTATGTGTGTGTGTGTGTGTGTGCATGCATTCTTTTTAGTTAGTTTGATATATTGATATGACTCATTATGAGGCTGCCTACCCATACAGCAGAGATCCTGTTATGTAAAATTCTCTGGATGTAACAGAAAAGAGTTGTTTAATGGAAAATCACTGATGCTGTCCATTTTGATGATGGATGATTGATAATATTTTATATTGAGAAGAGAGAGAGAGGAGAGAGAGAGAGAGAGAGAGAGAGAGAGAGAGAGAGGTTCAGGCTCTAATGGCTATGATGGCAAGCAGATGTGGGGAACTTGGAATCTATGACAACTACATCTTCATAGCTAGACAGGCACCTGGCAGTGATGAAGATTAAACCTTTTTTTTTTAATGAATGTAATGGATGTGAAGAGGGCTTGTGCGACATTCCACTAAATAAGGAAGGTTCTGATGATATTTTCACGAGTCAGTCTGCTACTTTGAACTTCCCTCCGGGGTTGCAACCTTGCCGTGGTCGGAGGGCTTGCGTGGTCCTGTGATCCCTTAGGCTTTGCTGCGGGGCATCAATACTTGAAGATAGGCTGGTTTTTAAAAACTGCTTCTAGGCCTGAGAAGTCAAGATGCTGTCTGGCCTAAGCATAACGTGGTAAGGAGTTGATGCCCCTGGTAGGGCTTCCCATGTCAGATAGGCTAAGGGTGAGGATCCTGACTAAGAGTAACCCGCCTTTCTCCTTTTCTTGTTTTCTGCCTTCCTTATTGGCCCTTTTCTATCTTCGTCTCCCCTTCAAGTCTTCTTTTCAACACTCCTTTTCTCTCTGTGGTCTTAAGATCCGCCGCGTTTGCCGTGCGGTGCGACCTGTGTCGGAGGGGATGAGATCCTGGTGATTGAGAGGGCCAGCGCTCTCAACACATCACTTTGGCTCGGACCTCTCCTAGACAGGAAGTACACTTTGGCCCGGTGTACTAATCGGCTCCCCTTTTTGGGGCTGGGTCAAGACAGACAGTCCCCCTGCTGCCAAGTAAACCCCTGCAGTGCTCAGCTCTCTGTCCCGGGAGTTGAGCGTGATCAGGGGGGATAGGGTTGGTGGTTCTCTGTTTGTCGTATATCTCTCCCAAAGCCTGGAAGGGGTCAAGACATTGGTTTCTTGGCCCTGGCCCCTTAGTTGGACTCCAAGGTGGGTGGGTAAGGGAGGGATGAATTACAATAATTAAATATGACTTCTTTAAAAAATATCCCCCCCAAAAGGAAGAGGAAGGCAGTCTCCCCTGTTTCAGGGGATTTCGAAGGTGACAGCGATTCAGATACTGAGGTACGACAGAGGACAGGTTTCTGGGCTTCCTGGCTCGTGGTGGAAGGACGGAGCAGGAAAGACCCCTTTCAGCTCTGAGCCCTTTTGCTGTCCAAAAGGGTTTTCAAGGCTTAGCAGGTGACCCTCAGTCTGTCAAAAGGTTGCGAAATGGCTCATTCCTCATTCAATGTAGACCAAAAAAACAGTCTGAACAGCTGCTGAAGCAACAAAATTTGTGGATACTAGGAGATCAGGGTGACTCCCCATAAACAGTTAAATTCATCCAAAGGTGTGATTCGCTGCAGAGATCTAATGGTGTCTCAGAGGCAGAAATAAAAACGGAACTGGCGTCCCAGGGTGTGACGGAGGTGCACAGGGTGACAGTCAAGAAAGGTGCAGAGAGAGTGGCCACCAACACCCTCTTTCTGACCTTCTGCAACCCTGTGTTGCCTCCGGTCATCAAGGTTGGCTACCTGAACGTCCGCGTTCAGCTGTATGTCCCGTCCCCATTGAGATGCTTCCGGTGCCAGAGGTTTGGACATGTCAGAGACCGCTGTTCTGGGCAGGAGGTGTGCGGTGTGTGCTGCAAGGCAACCCATGATGGGCCGTGCAAAGATCCGGCACATTGTGCTAACTGCGTGGCGACCATCCCTCCTCTTCACGAAACTGCCCTCTTTGGATACAGGAATCCACTATCCAACGAATTAAAACTGAAAAGAAAATCTCCTTTTTTGAGGCCCGCAAACAGGTTGTGGGCAGTCAGACGCCCACAGCATCTTCATATGCTTCGGCCGTAAAGAATGTATCCACTCAGTCAGTCTGCTGCCAGACTGATGAATTTATCTTTTCCAAGACACTGCAAGGAACAACTGTCAGCTCTGGTGGAAGCAGGTCCACCACCTCCCAAACCAAAGTGAATGCCCCTGGTGGAGGCAAAAAATCCGCCACCCCTCAGACTGCCCAGCAGTCTACAACATCTGCTGCTGGGCAGATTAAAAAACCAGCCCCCCGACCTCAAACTCCTCTGTCCAGTGCCCGTGCGGGCAAGGGAGTTCAACCCAGTGTGGAGATGGTGGAGATGAGGAAGAAACCTCCACCGTCTCCCAAACCCAGACCTCCTTCACCAGTTGGCAAGTCTGCCAGCGGGTCTGAAGGCCACAGTCCAGTGAAATTAAGCAACAAATTTACACCTTAGGAGGCAGATGCTGATGAGGAGATGACCTGATCTCTCTCCTTTTCGCCCTCTGCACCATGGATAGTACAGTATTCCATTGGAATATCCGTGGTCTAAATTCCAACTTCGAGGAGCTGCAGCTTCTGTGTCAATCTAAAAAACCTTCCGTCGTAGCTCTTCAAGAAACTCAACTTCAAAGCCAGAAGACCTTTACTCTTTCTGGCTTTAATATTCTTTCAAAACCTGCACAACCATCCACGTTGGGACTGTCGGGCGGTGTTGCCCTTCTCATACACAAAACTCTGCTGTATAGTCCTGTCGCTCTGTCTACCTCCCTTCAGGCTGTAGCTGCGAGAGTCACGCTCCACAAGACTGTGACAATCTGTTCTCTTTATTTACCTCCTTCTGTCCCGGTTTGTCGTCAGGACCTTGTCAGTCTGATAGGAGAACTTCCTCGACCTTTTTTGCTGTTGGGTGACTTTAACGGTCACAATCCTCTTTGGGGTAGTGTCAGTACGTCACCCAGAGGTCTGCTAATTGAGGATGTCCTTTCAGACTTGGATTTGTGCTGTCTGAATGACGGATCTGCAACTTACCTCCACTCTTCCTCAGGTTCACTTTCGTGTTTAGATTTGTCGGTTTGTGACCCCTCGCTGGTCCTGGATTATGAGTGGTCCGTCCATGACGATCTGCACGGAAGTGACCATTTCCCTGTCCTTCTACAACCTGTCATAACTGAACACGTCTCTGCCTCTCAACATCTAAATTATAAGAAAGCAAACTGGGATCTATTTGCAGCCACTATTTCTAAGGAATTCCAGGACACTGATTTTTTTCAGAGTCCGGACCCAGCTGAATCACTGACTAACGCTATGATCAAATGTGCTAAAGCCTGTATTCCAGTGTCTTCCGATAAACTTCAAATGCCAAAAACACCCTGGTTCGATTCAGAATGCCAACAAATTTCCAAAGTTAGAAAACGGGCTCAGCGTCAGGTATACCAACGACCTTCGGGTCCCAACGCTCGAGCCCATCAGAAACTCCGTGCTAAATCAAGACACACTTTTAAAATCAGTAAACGTCGGTCCTGGAGAAGCTTCTGCTCCAGGCTGACATCAAAAACTTCCAAGAAAAAAGTGTGGAACATCATTAAGAAAATCAAAGGGAAGAACACCTGTCCCACTGTGAACCATCTCAAGTTTTCGGATTCTTTAATAACAGACAAAAAAGCAGTTGCTAATCTGCTTGCTTCAACCATTGAAAAGAATTCCTCCTCTTCTAATAAATCAGCCACTTTTGTCAAAAACAAAGCCCTAAAAGAAAAATCACCCTGCAACTTTTCATCCGACAACATGGAAGACTACAATCTTCCTTTCACGTTAAACGAGCTGAAATCTGCCTTACTTTCTTGCAGCGATTCCTCTCCAGGTATAGATGAAATCCATTATCAATTGTTAAAACATCTTCCGCTAGAAGGTCTGAACATACTGCTACAGGTCTACAACCATGTGTGGACTACAGGTTTTTTTCCACCCTCTTGGCGAAAAGCCCTCATTATTCCCATCCCCAAACCTGGAAAAGATCTTTCTAATCCTTCAAATTACCGTCCCATAGCTTTGACCAGCTGTGTTTGTAAATTGATGGAAAAAATGGTCAATGCTAGGCTCATGTGGAAACTTGAAACCGATGGCCTTTTGGCGAAAGAACAGTGTGGTTTCCGCAAACATCGGACTACCGTTGACCATTTGATTCGTCTGGAATCTACACTTCGGAACGCCTTTCTGAACAAACAGCATGCAGTGGCAATTTTCTTTGACTTGGAGAAGGCCTACGATACCACCTGGAAGTCGGGGATACTTCATGATCTCCACGATCTGGGTTTTCGAGGTCATCTTCCGCTTTTTATTCAAAATTTTTTGGCAGAACGACAGTTTCAGGTCCGGGTTGGCACCACTCTCTCTGATGTCCACGAGCAGGAGTTGGGTGTTCCACAGGGAGCATACTATCTCCTGCCCTCTTTAGTATTAAGATCAACAACATTGTTCAATCAGTTCAGCAGGGTTCAGACTGCTCATTGTTTGTGGATGATTTTGCTGTCTACGCAACTGGAAGCCTGTACCCGAGTGTCCAGCGCAGGCTCCAGCTTTGCGTAGATAAAATCCATCGGTGGGCGGATGAAAACGGTTTCACCTTTTCTGCTACAAAAACCCAGTGTATTCATTTCCATAATTTCCGTCAGTTTTTTCCAGATCCTGAACTTCAAGTAGGGAAATCTCCCATTCCAGCTGTTAAAGAGGCCAAATTTCTGGAGTCATTTTTGACCAGAAACTTAACTTTCTCAGCCACATCGAACACCTCAAAACTGCTTGCCAGAAAGCACTGAATATTCTGCGGGTCGTAGCGCACACCGACTGGGGCACTGATAAGAAACTTTGCTGCACCTCTACAGAGCCTTGGTCCGTTCCAAACTGGACTATGGTTGTGCTGTCTACGGCTCCGCAAGATCGTCTTACCTCAAACTCTTGGACCCTATCCACCATCAAGGGCTTCGTCTCTGTCTTGGAGCGTTCCGCACCACTCCTGTGTACAGCCTGTACGCAGAGGCGGGTGAACCTTCATTGTCCAACCGCAGGCTGAAACTGTCTTTGAATTATTATATCCGACTGTTCTCAGAACCGCAGAATCCTGCCTATGACTGTGTCTTTGACCCTCCGTTCCAAAGTAAGTTTGAAACAACCCGAAATGTATTCCGCCGTTTGGTCTTCGTATGCGGCCTCATGTGCGGAATGCAGGTCTAGACCTAGGAGTTGTGTCGGATTTTTCCAAGTTTCCGGATCAACCTCCGTGGACCTTTTTCACACCAGAGATTCGTTTCGATTTTGCGGCTTTTCGCAAAGAGTCTACCAGCTCTCTGGCGTACAAGGCTTTGTATGCTGAGCTCTGTTCCAAATTCCCATCCTGTCAAAAAGTTTTCACTGACTGTTCCAAGTCTGAGGATGGAGTGGCCTGTGCAGCCTACTGCCCTGGGGCTCCTTCTCAGATACTGTTGGAACATATACATTCAGATGCTTCTGTCTATTCTGCTGAACTTACTGCTCTGGTTCTGGCTTTGAAGATAATCTCACATTCTTCAAAGAGGGACTTTCTGGTTCTGTCGGATTCGCTGTCAGCTTTGGAAGCCATAGCTGGCCGCAACCTTCAGCATCCAGAACTTTTGCATTTCTTTGAACTTTTTAGCAAGTTGAAAGCGGACGGTTACAACATTACTCTTGCTTGGGTTCCTGGTCATGTTGGCATCGGCGGGAACGAAATGGTTGATCGTTTAGCCAAGAACGCCACAAGAGAGAAACTGTCCAACATTTATATCCCCTGCTCAGTTGTGAAACCCAAAATTAACGATTATGTGAGAGACCTCTGGCAGGAGGATTGGAACACGCAACGAGTAACAAACTCTTTCAGATCCGTCCAAACCTTAAGGACTTCCTCCCATCTACGTCGGGAGGTCGTAAAGAGGAAACGGTTCTGTGCCGGCTGCACACCGGCCATTCGTATTTTACCCATTCTTACCTTTTAAAGAGTGAAGAAGCTCCGTGGTGCATTCCATGTCATGCGCCACTCAAAATGAAACATGTTCTTTTAGAGTGTTGGGACTTGCACGATGTGAGACACAAACATTTTACAGCGGAGTCCATGAAGATCCTGTTCAGGGATGTCCCGCCTGATGTGATCCTCGAGTTTTTGAGAGAGATTAACATTTTTCATCTGATTTAAGATTTTACGAAAGAAAGATTTTTAACGAAGTTTCTGGTACGTTTCTGGACGATGTCATTTACAGAGATGTGTGAAAGTTTTTTTATTTTATTTTATTTTTTTTATGACTGGTGAGTTGATTTTAACGTGGTGACAGCCCTGATGTGGCCCTTTGCGGTCGGCTGGGCTATAAGCAACATTATCTTATCTTATCTTACAGCAGATGAAGAGTACTGGAAGATAAGATAAGATAATGTTGCTTATAGCCCAGCCGACCGCAAAGGGCCACATCAGGGCTGTCACCACGTTAAAATCAACTCACAAGTCAGTCATTCATTCACACAATTCTTTAAAAATACATGGGAAAAAAATCCGAAAGTTTGTTAAAAAAACAGAAAGTGTGTGATGCAAATTTACGACCAATCGGCAGCAGAATGCATCATTTACGGGTTGGTTTATGAAGTTTTAAAGACATGCCTGTGTAGGACTTTCAAACGAGCTCAGTATTTTGGTACAAATATCAAGCTTAGTTACAGAAAATTCCAGTCAGATTTTTTTTTGTTTTGTTGTTTTGTTTTAAGCGGCACAAACTGATCTTTCCCAGTGTGCAAACTAGTAGCCAGTTTACATATGCCAAAATTTCCCGGGTATACCCGCGCTCGCCCGGGAAATGGAGTTTACATATATGAATTACCCGGGTAATTATTACCCGCGCTGGCCTACCTCCGTGAGGTGGGCCAGCGCGGGTCGGCGCGGGTAGAGCCGCGGTTTGTTATGATGAGTCACGTGGCACACACGTGCATTTTCCCGCGGCTGCGGAAATTCCACTGTACTGACATTCCTGGCTGTACTGACAATGGCGATGGCGGAAGAGACGGAGAAAGGAACGCATTGGAACGAGGAAAAGACAAGGCTTCTGATCGAAATATGGAGTGACCAACATATCCAGGCTCAGTTGAGAGGGGCAACCAGAAATCTGGTTGTTTTTGAAAAAATCTCAATGAAAATGAAAGAACGGCACAACATTGCCCGCACGGCAATACAATGCCGAGAAAAATAAAAAAATTGCGCCAGGCGTTTAGCAAGGCCGAGGATGCAACCGCAAGAGTGGAAACAAACGACACACTTGTCCTTTCTACAATTTGCTGGCACCAATCTTGCGAGACAGACCAATCATGAACCCACCGACGCTCCTGTCATCACAGAGCCTTGACACCTCCAGCACACAAGGTAAGTTGATATCGCATCGCATGTCTTACGTGAGCATCGCTTGCAATTTCACGAGGCCATGGCGCGCGCGCGCGCGCGCTTGTGTGTGTGTGTGTGTGTGTGTGTGTGTGTGTGTGTGTGTAGGGGCCTATGTGTAAGTGTGTGTGTACCCATGGGTGGGTTGTGTGTGTGTGTGTTGTGGTGTGTGTGTGTGTGTGTGTGGTTGTGTAGTGTGTGTGTACCATGTGTGTGTGTGTGTACTGTGGTGTGTGTTGTGTGTGTGTGTGTGTGTGTGTGTGTGTGTGTGGGCCCATGTGTAAGTGTGTGTGTGTGTACCCATGTTGTGTGTGTGTGTGTGGGTGTGTGTGTGTGTAGGCCTATGTGTAAGTGTGTGTGTACCCATGTGTGTGTGTGGTGTGTGGTGTGTGTGTGTGTGTGTGTGTGTGTGAGGCCCATGTGTAAGTGTGTGTGTACCCATGTGTGTGTGTGTGTGTGTGTCTGTGTGTGTGTGCGTGTTTGTGAGTGCGTGTGTGCGCGTGTTTGTGAGTGCGTGTGTGCGCGTGCATGTGTATGTGTGTGTGTGTTTGTGTGTGACTCTGTGTATGTGTGTGCGTGTGTGTGTGTGTGTGTGTGTGTGTGTGTGTGTGTGTGGTGTGTGTGTGTATGGGTGTGTTCTCAAGTTGTTTTCGTTTGGTTAATTTGTTCAACTAGATCATTTAGATTTTGGATAAAGCAGAGATAATAGTCACGTGTTTTTACAAATGCAAGAAAGAAGTAATAAATTATAGTCAAAACAAACAAATGAGAAACATTTTAAATGCATTTAGTTATAAGAGTAAATAATACACATTCACAAAGAGAAAGACATCAAGGACAACTGTACTGCTGTACTGTACTACTTATGCATGCGCGCCCCCACTAGTCATGATGACTTCTTGTCTATCATGGTTGACTTAAGAACGGACGAAACTTAATAAAAAGAACATGCGACTATGGCAGTTAATTTTTCACGTCTACATGCACATGATATAGAAACACACACACACACACACACACACACACACACACACACACACACACACACACACACACTGACTGACTGAATCCTTTTTAATGTGAAAGTAACCTGACAGTTGTACTGACATAAAAATAAAGAAAAATGTGAAACATTATCAACAAATAAGCAAAAAGAATGCATAACATTAAAAAGTAGCAACTTGAAATTATTGAAAACATATTTATAAAAATGAAAAGTAAAATTACAAAGATGAAAACGCCAAACACACACACACACACACACACACACACACACACACACACACACACACACACACACACACAGAGACACACACACACACAGATAGACAAACACTGATGCTAGCATAAACAAATAAACAAAAAGAACACACAATGGTTACAGTTCTTACAGTTCTTCATTTGCTGCTATTTCAGACTCCTTTGAAGATAATCTGTCCCAAGACGATGACCTGGAGGTGACCCCGCACGTCTGGCCATGGGGACGGCGACAGTTCAAGGTGACAACACTATCCAGCAACCATCCACATCAGGTGAGACGCAGAATGACACCCAGCAGCCGGGGACTTCGGCAACACCTGACCAGGGCCGCCCCGCCCAATAAGAAAACGTCCAGCACCTAAGAGGAAGGCTAGTGCCTGGACACTGACAATATCTTGGAATCGTTCAAAGAAATGCAGGAGAACACTCTCAAAGCATTCAATGCCGCCGAAAAAGAGAGAGTTGCTGAACAAATGGCATTAGAGGAACAGCAAAAAGAGAGAGTTGCTGAACAAATGGCATTAGAGGAACGGCAAAAAGAGAGAGTTGCTGAACAAATGGCATTAGAGGAACGGCGCGAGAAGCGAGAAGACAGAAGAGAAAAACGCATGTTCACATTTTTTGCGCAGATGTTCGGTGCCAGTGCCAACAATGTTCCACACAATGACGATAGTGACACTGACAGTGACGATAGCACTATTGTGCCTATTTCTCACTTGCTTGGCAGCGCGTCACGTGTGCTGTACAAGTAGTGTAGGTTTAAACCATGATTGGTTATGTTGTTTTAACATCATTACCTATTCTGTACATTTATAAAGTAGTTCAATTTAGAGTGCCTACTGTATGTGCTGCACAATACAGTTTGACTTGGAAATAAACATGAACAGCCCTTAATCTGCAGTGTTCGTCTATATTATACAAAAAAATTGATAGTGTTTGTGTTTTTTGTTGTTTTATCTTATGTTTGTATACTGTATCTTGAAATGTTTGTGGTGAGTGTCTATTGGTGAACAAAAAATTCACAAAATGTATTTCTGATTTCTGCTGCTCTGCCTTCAAACTGTCTGTCATGAAATCTTCGCCTTTGCGGCTGTGGTCTCTGTCTGTCATGTTGCGAGGTCAGCGCGCGGGTATCAGTAGTGGTATATGTAAACCCACAAAAAGGGCGGGAACAGTCTCGCGCTAGCGCGAGCACAAGTGGCATATGTAAACCCACAAACAGGGGCGGGAACAGTCTCGCGCTAGCGCGAGCACAAGCGCGGCTACATATGTGAACGGCCTTAAGGAACGTGGCTGTAGGCCAAAATCATTTATTTTTCCTGCACAGGTTTACAGGCAGGCTGTACTGGTTGACACCTACAAAGTTGTATTGTCATAAAAAAACAATAGCCGAGTGGAGAGGAAGGGTGAATAAAAGAACAATAATCTGACCATGTAGTAGAGAGTAGAGAGGTAAAAGAGGTGGTTGGGGGGGGGGGGGGGGGGTGGGGGGGGGGGAGGGGAGAGGGGGGGGGGGAGGGGGTGTAATTGCTGAAAAGAGAAAGAGGAAGCCTGATGAAGTGTTTGTAGGTCACGAAAGTGGCTTATAAATTATATCCATGTCACTGGAGTGAGTGTGTGTGTGTGTGTGCGCGCGCGCGCGCGTGTGCGCACGTGCCTGCCCTCATGTCTGTGCATGCATTTTTTTTTTTGTAACACAATATAATTGCCTCCAAACATACATAAAGGATGGTAACACACTTTGAGAGAATATGCTCCAGAGAGAGAGAGAGAGAGAGAGAGAGCTCTTGAGATGTTTATATGTGGAGTGTGCGCACACGTGTGTGTGTGTCGTGTGTGTGTATATATAATACATACAATTGTGTGTGTGTGTGTGTGTGTGCATGTGTGTGTGTGTGTGCATGCATGCTCATGTGCATGTGTGTGAAACTAGAAAGAATTTTGTCCTCCAGATGGCTGGAAAGGGAGGAGAGGGAGCAGAGAGGGGCGGGGGGGTAGTGAACAATACATGGTGTGCGTATGAGGGAAATGAGGAGGGTTGTGATATGTATAGGACTAGGTGACAGTAGATCGTGGATTGTGTATGGTTCTACCCTTTGTTGAATGGAACAGATTTAATCTCTACAGCAAAGCCACGATCATGATTTATTCATTCATTAGTTAACAGTTTAGCTGAGCGCAGAGGCAAGAATATCTCACAATATCAGGATTGGAACAACAACAAAAAAAAGTTAATCACAGCATCTGTGATACAGGTTTATCAAGTGGAAAGGTGAAAAACAAAACCCATCAAAAAGTCCAAGTTTCTAAACAAAAATACCGGATCTGAAATACTTAATGACATAGTCAGTGTACCCTTGAATCTTATGAAAGAAGTTAAATTTCTTTGAAAGTTGAAAAGGTCTGACAGGTTAAACATTGTGGAACTAGTATAACGGTCTTCATGAGGTCTGCAGTGAACGCTCGCTGTATGTGGTGACATAACGTCACCCTGTCAGTATGGAAGAGTCTAACGCTGAGAGGTTCAGGTTCACACTGTCAGTATGGAGAGGTCTGACGCTGAGAGGTTCAGGTTCACCCTGTCAGTATGGAGAGGTCTAACGCTGAGAGGTTCAGGTTCACACTGTCAGTATGGAGAGTCTAACGCTGAGAGGTTCAGGTTCACACTGTCATATGGAGAGGTCTAACGCTGAGAGTTCAGGTTCACACTGTCAGTATGGAGAGGTCAACGCTGAGAGGTTCAGGTCACACTGTCAGTATGGAGAGGTCCTAACGCTGAGAGTTCAGGTTCACACTGTCAGTAAGGAGAGGTCTAACGCTGAGAGGTTTCAGGTTCACACTGTCGGTATGGAGAGGTCTAACGCTGAGAGGTTCAGGTTCACCCGTCAGTATGGAGAGGTCTAACGCTGAGAGGTTCAGGTTCACACTGTCAGATGGAGAGGTCTAACGCTGAGAGGTTCAGGTTCACACTGTCAGTATGGAGAGTCTAACGCTGAGAGTTCAGGTTCACACTGACAGTATGGAGAGGTCTAAAGCTGAGAGGTTCAGGTTCACACTGTCAGTATGGAGAGGTCTAACACTGAGAGGTTCAGGTTCACACTGTCAGTATGGAGAGGTCTAACGCTGAGGAGTTCAGGTTCACACTGTCAGTAGGAGAGGTCTAACGCTGAGAGGTTCAGGTTCACCCTGTCGGTATGGAGAGGTCTAAGCTGAGAGGTTCAGGTTCACACTGTCAGTATGGAGAGGTCTAACGCTGAGAGGTTCAGGTTCACACTGTCGGTATGGAGAGGTCTAACGCTGAGAGGTTCAGGTTCACACTGTCAGTATGGAGAGGTCTAACGCTGAGAGGTTCAGGTTCACACTGTCAGTATGGAGAGGTCTAACGCTGAGAGGTTCAGGTTCACACTGTCAGTAATGGAGAGGTCTAATGCTGAGAGGTTCAGTTCACCCTGTCAGTATGGAGAGGTCTAAAGCTGAGAGGTTCATTTCACACTGTCAGTATGGGGAGGTCTAACGCTGAGAGGTTCAGGTTCACACTGTCAGTATGGGAGGTCTAACGCTGAGAGGTTCGGTTCACACTGTCAGTAGGAGAGGTCTAACGCTGAGAGTTCAGGTTCACACTGTCAGTATGGAGAGTCTAACGCTGAGAGGTTCGGGTTCACACTGTCAGTATGGAGAGGTCTAACGCTGAGAGGTTCAGGTTCACACTGTCAGTATGGGGAGTCTAACGCTGAGAGGTTCAGGTTCACACTGTCAGTATGGGGAGGTCTAACGCTGAGAGGTTCAGGTTCACACTGTCATATGGAGAGGTCTAACGCTGAGAGGTTCAGGTTTTCACACTGTCATATGGAGAGGTCTAACGCTGAGAGGTTCGTGTTCACACTGTCAGTATGGGGAGGTCTAACGCTGAAGGTTCAGGTTCACACTGTCAGTATGGAAGGTCTAACGCTGAGAGGTTCAGGTTTCACACTGTCAGTATGGAGAGGTCTAACGCTGAGAGGTTCAGGTTCACACTGTCATTTATGGAGAGGTCTAACGCTGAGAGGTTCAGGTTCACACTGTCAGTATGGGGAGGTCTAACGCTGAGAGGTTCAGGTTCATACTGTCAGTATGGGAGGTCTAACGCTGAGAGGTTCAGGTTCACACTGTCAGTATGGAGAGGTCTAACGCTGAGAGGCTCAGGTTCACACTGTCAGTATGGAGAGGTCTAACGCTGAGAGGTTCAGGTTCACACGTCAGTATGGAGAGGTCTAACGCTGAGAGGTTCAGGTTCACACTGTCAGTATGGAGAGGTCTAACGCTGAGAGGTTCAGGTTCACACTGTCAGTATGGAGAGGTCTAACGCTGAAGGTTCATGTTCACACTGTCAGTATGGAGAGGTCTAACGCTGAGAGGTTCAGGTTCACCCTGTCGTATGGAGAGGTCTAACGCTGAGAGGTTCAGGTTCACACTGTCGGTATTGGGAGGTCTAACGCTGAGAGGTTCAGGTTCACACTGTCGGTATGGAGAGGTCTAACGCTGAGAGGTTCAGGTTCACACTGTCGGTATGGAGAGGTCTAACGCTGAGAGGTTCAGGTTCACACTGTCAGTATGGAGAGGTCTAACGCTGAGAGGTTTAGGTTCACACTGTCGGTATGGAGAGGTCTAACGCTGAGAGGTTCAGTTCACACTGTCAGTATGGAGAGGTCTAACGCTGAGAGGTTCAGGTTCACACTGTCATAGGAGAGGTCTAACACTGAGAGGTTCAGGTTCACCCTGTCGTAATGGAAGGTCTAACGCTGAGAGGTTCAGTTCACACTGTGGGTATGGAGAGGTCTAACGCTGAGAGGTTCAGGTTCACACTGTCGGTATGGAGAGGTCTAACGCTGAGAGGTTCAGGTTCACACTGTCGGTATGGAGAGGTCTAACGCTGAGAGGTTCAGGTTCACACTGTCGGTATGGAGGTCTAACGCTGAGAGGTTCATGTTCACACTGTCGGTATGGAGGGGTCAAAACGCTGAGAGTTCAGGTTCACACTGTCAGTATGGAGAGGTCAAAACGCTGAGAGGTTCAGGTTCACACGTCAGTATGGAGAGGTCTAACGCTGAGAGGTTCAGGTTCACACTGTCAGCATGGAGAGGTCTAACGCTGAGAGGTTCAGGTTCACACTGTCAGTATGGAGAGGTCTAACGCTGAGAGGTTCAGTTCACACTGTCAGTATGGAGAGGTCTAAAGCTGAGAGGTTCAGGTTCACACTGTCAGTATGGAGAGGTCTAACGCTGAGAGGTTCAGGTTCACACTGTCAGTATGAGAGGGTCTAAGGCTGAGAGGTTCAGGTTCACACTGTCAGTATGGAGAGGTCTAACGCTGAGAGGTTCAGGTTCACACTGTGGGTATGGAGAGGTCTAACGCTGAGAGGTTCAGTTCACACTGTCGGAAATGGAGAGGTCTAACGCTGAGAGGTTCAGGTTCACACTGTCAGTATGGAGAGGTCTAACGCTGAGAGGTTCAGGTTCACACTGTCAGTATGGAGAGGTCTAACGCAGAGAGGTCAGGTTCACACTGTCAGTATGGAGAGGTCTAACGCTGAGAGGTTCAGGTTCACACTGTCAGTATGGAGAGGTCTAACGCTGAGAGGTTCAGGTTCACACTGTCAGTATGGAGAGGTCTAACGCTGAGAGGTTCAGGTTCACACTGTCAGTAGGAGAGGTCTAACGCTGAGAGGTTCAGGTTCACACTGTGGGTGATTGGAGAGGTCTAACGCTGCGAGGTTCAGGTTCACCCTGTGGCCGACACTACAAGGTCATTTCGGCCTTTTTGCTTGAATAGCAAGTTCAGTGAGACAATCGGTGTGACCTGTTGTTTAATCTGCAGCTGCGAGACTTTGCTCTTGGATTTCCCGAAACAGATGAGAGAGACTCCTCTTTGTGTGGGTGAATTTTGAAAGAGTGTGTTGTGAGTTCCATTCTTCTTTGCCTCCTCCTCATTCTTCTTCTTCTTGTTCTTCTTCCAATTGGGGATATGATCCTGACCCATGTTCAGCAGTCTTCATGTGGATCACTTGAAGGGCACAGGATGTATCCAATGCACCTCCCTGATACAATGTGCACTTTGTGCATATACTATCAATTGTGGGGCATAGTTTTCCAAGCAGTGGTGATGGGATTGAACTTGTGCAGAAGATACTGTGCATGCATGCATTCGCACATGTATGGAGAACCTGGTTTCACTTGAAAGACTAGTGAAGAAAGGAGTCCGAACCAGTGTTAACTCTTGAGATACAACCCCCCCCCCCCCCCCCCCCAACCCCCTCAACTGTGCAGTTATATGTGGGAAGTCTACTTGAAACCAGCCGTTCCCTTCATCACTAGGATCCTCTTGCCAGAGGCTTCAGCCTAATTTTAAACTTTTGCTCTGAGATCTGAGAATGAGAGAAAAATGTTTTTGGACATTTTGTGGCAGTCTTGATGCCAACGCGATCCTGTATCCAAGCAGGAACAGTATTGTAGCCAACATGTTTGTTGGCTAGTAGTGGGTGAGGGTTCAAGCGAGTATCAGTGTTAACTTTGAAATATCCCCCCCCCCCCCCCCAACTATATAGTTACATGGAAACTTACTCGAACGAGCAATCCCATCTTGCCAGTGGTTTTCAGTCTCATTTTTTTTACCTGAAGATGGAGTATGGCTGCCTTAATGGCGGGATAAAAAAACGGTCATACGCACAAAACTCCACTGCCTGTCTATGCAGGCAGTGTCCGCAGGAGTATCAGCCTGCGTACGTAGAAAGAAAGAAGGAAAGAAAGAAAGTCTCATTTTGAATTTCTGATCTGAGGTCTGAGAATGAGAGAGACGTGTTTTTTTTTTTAGACAGTTTGTGGCAGTTTTGATGCCTTTAAGTTGAACTTTGATGCCTTTAAGTTGAACTTTGATGCCTTTAAGTTGAACTTTGATGCCTTTAAGTTGAACTAAGTAAAAGTTAAACGCCAGCATGATCCATGCATCCAGGCAATAACTAAATATTGTAAGCCAACAGATGTGTGGCTAGTCAGCGAGGGAGGACAGCGGTATCAGGTGCTCTCTACCAATAATAACTATTGTAAGCCAACAGATGTGTGGCTAGTCAGCGAGGGAGGACAGCGGTATCAGGTGCTCTCTACCAATAATAACTATTGTAAGCCAACAGATGTGTGGCTAGTCAGCGAGGGAGGACAGCGGTATCAGGTTCTCTCTACCAATAATAACTATTGTAAGCCAACAGATGTGTGGCTAGTCAGCGAGGGAGGACAGCGGTATCAGGTGCTCTCTACCTTGCTGTCACACAACCCACTGACCTACTTTGGCTGCCAGTGTTGGAGGGGATGGTGGTTTGGTGGTCCTGGGGCCATGATTCATGTCCTTGACAGCTCTCAAAATAAAGTGGCCCACATCTGCTCCCTTCTGCCCCCCCCCCTCCCTCCCATACCCTGCCCCCTCCTCCCCCACCTTCCCCTCCCTCTGCAGAATCTCTCTGTGAGCTCTCTTCTCACTCTTGTCTCTGTCTCTCTGTGTGTGTCTCTCTCTTTCTCTCTCTCTCTCTCTCTCTCTCTCTCTCTCTCTCTCTCTCTCTCTCTCTCTCTCTCTCTCTCTCTCTCTCTCTCTTGTGCTCTCTGTCAGTCAGTCTCCCTCTCTCTTTCTCTCTCCCTCCTCTCTCCCGTTTTCTTTATCTCTCTCTCTTCCTCTCTCTCTTTCCCTCTCCTCTCTCTTTCGTCTCTCTCTCTCTCTCTCTCTCTCTCTCTCTCTCTCTCCTCTCTTCTCTCTCTCTCCCTCTCTTTCTCTTTTTCTCTCTCCTCTCTC
>CM031618.1:61166205-61183705 GCA_018398815.1 Conus ventricosus
GTCAGTCTGTTTAGGTATCACTTGCCTGTGACAAGTGCTTAGTCAGTCTGTTTAGGTATCACTTGCCTGTGACAAGTGCTTAGTCAGTCTGTTTAGGTATCACTTGCCTGTGACAAGTGCTTAGTCAGTCTGTTTAGGTATCACTTGCCTGTGACAAGTGCTTAGTCAGTCTGTTTAGGTATCACTTGCCTGTGACAAGTGCTTAGTCAGTCTGTTTAGGTATCACTTGCCTGTGACAAGTGCTTAGTCAGTCTGTTTAGGTATCACTTGCCTGTGACAAGTGCTTAGTCAGTCTGTTTAGGTATCACTTGCCTGTGACAAGTGCTTAGTCAGTCTGTTTAGGTATCACTTGCCTGTGACAAGTGCTTAGTCAGTCTGTTTAGGTATCACTTGCCTGTGACAAGTGCTTAGTCAGTCTGTTTAGGTATCACTTGCCTGTGACAAGTGCTTAGTCAGTCTGTTTAGGTATCACTTGCCTGTGACAAGTGCTTAGTCAGTCTGTTTAGGTATCACTTGCCTGTGACAAGTGCTTAGTCAGTCTGTTTAGGCATCACTTGCCTGTGACAAGTGCTTAGTCAGTCTGTTTAGGCATCACTTGCCTGTGACAAGTGCTTAGTCAGTCTGTTTAGGCATCACTTGCCTGTGACAAGTGCTTAGTCAGTCTGTTTAGGCATCACTTGCCTGTGACAAGTGCTTAGTCAGTCTGTTTAGGCATCACTTGCCTGTGACAAGTGCTTAGTCAGTCTGTTTAGGCATCACTTGCCTGTGACAAGTGCTTAGTCAGTCTGTTTAGGCATCACTTGCCTGTGACAAGTGCTTAGTCAGTCTGTTTAGGCATCACTTGCCTGTGACAAGTGCTTAGTCAGTCTGTTTAGGTATCACTTGCCTGTGACAAGTGCTTAGTCAGTCTGTTTAGGTATCACTTGCCTGTGACAAGTGCTTAGTCAGTCTGTTTAGGTATCACTTGCCTGTGACAAGTGCTTAGTCAGTCTGTTTAGGTATCACTTGCTGTGACAAGTGCTTAGTCAGTCTGTTTAGGTATCACTTGCCTGTGACAAGTGCTTAGTCAGTCTGTTTAGGTATCACTTGCCTGTGACAAGTGCTTAGTCAGTCTGTTTAGGCATCACTTGCCTGTGACAAGTGCTTAGTCAGTCTGTTTAGGTATCACTTGCCTGTGACAAGTGCTTAGTCAGTCTGTTTAGGTATCACTTGCCTGTGACAAGTGCTTAGTCAGTCTGTTTAGGCATCACTTGCCTGTGACAAGTGCTTAGTCAGTCTGTTTAGGCATCACTTGCCTGTGACAAGTGCTTAGTCAGTCTGTTTAGGCATCACTTGCCTGTGACAAGTGCTTAGTCAGTCTGTTTAGGCATCACTTGCCTGTGACAAGTGCTTAGTCAGTCTGTTTAGGCATCACTTGCCTGTGACAAGTGCTTAGTCAGTCTGTTTAGGTATCACTTGCCTGTGACAAGTGCTTAGTCAGTCTGTTTAGGCATCACTTGCCTGTGACAAGTGCTTAGTCAGTCTGTTTAGGTATCACTTGCCTGTGACAAGTGCTTAGTCAGTCTGTTTAGGTATCACTTGCCTGTGACAAGTGCTTAGTCAGTCTGTTTAGGTATCACTTGCCTGTGACAAGTGCTTAGTCAGTCTGTTTAGGTATCACTTGCCTGTGACAAGTGCTTAGTCAGTCTGTTTAGGTATCACTTGCCTGTGACAAGTGCTTAGTCAGTCTGTTTAGGTATCACTTGCCTGTGACAAGTGCTTAGTCAGTCTGTTTAGGTATCACTTGCCTGTGACAAGTGCTTAGTCAGTCTGTTTAGGCATCACTTGCCTGTGACAAGTGCTTAGTCAGTCTGTTTAGGTATCACTTGCCTCAGCTGTGACAAGTGCTTAGTCAGTCTGTTTAGGTATCACTTGCCTGTGACAAGTGCTTAGTCAGTCTGTTTAGGTATCACTTGCCTGTGACAAGTGCTTAGTCAGTCTGTTTAGGTATCACTTGCCTGTGACAAGTGCTTAGTCAGTCTGTTTAGGTATCACTTGCCTGTGACAAGTGCTTAGTCAGTCTGTTTAGGTATCACTTGCCTGTGACAAGTGCTTAGTCAGTCTGTTTAGGTATCACTTGCCTGTGACAAGTGCTTAGTCAGTCTGTTTAGGCATCACTTGCCTGTGACAAGTGCTTAGTCAGTCTGTTTAGGCATCACTTGCCTGTGACAAGTGCTTAGTCAGTCTGTTTAGGCATCACTTGCCTGTGACAAGTGCTTAGTCAGTCTGTTTAGGCATCACTTGCCTGTGACAAGTGCTTAGTCAGTCTGTTTAGGCATCACTTGCCTGTGACAAGTGCTTAGTCAGTCTGTTTAGGCATCACTTGCCTGTGACAAGTGCTTAGTCAGTCTGTTTAGGCATCACTTGCCTGTGACAAGTGCTTAGTCAGTCTGTTTAGGTATCACTTGCCTGTGACAAGTGCTTAGTCAGTCTGTTTAGGTATCACTTGCCTGTGACAAGTGCTTAGTCAGTCTGTTTAGGTATCACTTGCCTGTGACAAGTGCTTAGTCAGTCTGTTTAGGTATCACTTGCCTGTGACAAGTGCTTAGTCAGTCTGTTTAGGTATCACTTGCCTGTGACAAGTGCTTAGTCAGTCTGTTTAGGTATCACTTGCCTGTGACAAGTGCTTAGTCAGTCTGTTTAGGTATCACTTGCCTGTGACAAGTGCTTAGTCAGTCTGTTTAGGCATCACTTGCCTGTGACAAGTGCTTAGTCAGTCTGTTTAGGTATCACTTGCCTGTGACAAGTGCTTAGTCAGTCTGTTTAGGTATCACTTGCCTGTGACAAGTGCTTAGTCAGTCTGTTTAGG
This sequence comes from Conus ventricosus, assembly GCA_018398815.1. Classification (NCBI taxonomy): domain Eukaryota; kingdom Metazoa; phylum Mollusca; class Gastropoda; order Neogastropoda; family Conidae; genus Conus; species Conus ventricosus. The sequence goes on from CM031618.1 coordinate 61,169,054, forward strand.
CATCACTTGCCTGTGACAAGTGCTTAGTCAGTCTGTTTAGGCATCACTTGCCTGTGACAAGTGCTTAGTCAGTCTGTTTAGGCATCACTTGCCTGTGACAAGTGCTTAGTCAGTCTGTTTAGGCATCACTTGCCTGTGACAAGTGCTTAGTCAGTCTGTTTAGGCATCACTTGCCTGTGACAAGTGCTTAGTCAGTCTGTTTAGGTATCACTTGCCTGTGACAAGTGCTTAGTCAGTCTGTTTAGGCATCACTTGCCTGTGACAAGTGCTTAGTCAGTCTGTTTAGGTATCACTTGCCTGTGACAAGTGCTTAGTCAGTCTGTTTAGGTATCACTTGCCTGTGACAAGTGCTTAGTCAGTCTGTTTAGGTATCACTTGCCTGTGACAAGTGCTTAGTCAGTCTGTTTAGGTATCACTTGCCTGTGACAAGTGCTTAGTCAGTCTGTTTAGGTATCACTTGCCTGTGACAAGTGCTTAGTCAGTCTGTTTAGGTATCACTTGCCTGTGACAAGTGCTTAGTCAGTCTGTTTAGGTATCACTTGCCTGTGACAAGTGCTTAGTCAGTCTGTTTAGGCATCACTTGCCTGTGACAAGTGCTTAGTCAGTCTGTTTAGGTATCACTTGCCTCAGCCTGTGACAAGTGCTTAGTCAGTCTGTTTAGGTATCACTTGCCTGTGACAAGTGCTTAGTCAGTCTGTTTAGGTATCACTTGCCTGTGACAAGTGCTTAGTCAGTCTGTTTAGGTATCACTTGCCTGTGACAAGTGCTTAGTCAGTCTGTTTAGGTATCACTTGCCTGTGACAAGTGCTTAGTCAGTCTGTTTAGGTATCACTTGCCTGTGACAAGTGCTTAGTCAGTCTGTTTAGGTATCACTTGCCTGTGACAAGTGCTTAGTCAGTCTGTTTAGGTATCACTTGCCTGTGACAAGTGCTTAGTCAGTCTGTTTAGGTATCACTTGCCTGTGACAAGTGCTTAGTCAGTCTGTTTAGGTATCACTTGCCTGTGACAAGTGCTTAGTCAGTCTGTTTAGGTATCACTTGCCTGTGACAAGTGCTTAGTCAGTCTGTTTAGGTATCACTTGCCTGTTTGTGGTCAGTTTTAGTGTTATCCTTTCTCCCCAGCTCCCCCTCCCCTCAATTCTTCACACACACCTACACCCTCGCTCCCATTATGTCTCACACGCACACTCACACGCACGCATGCATGCACGCACACACTCGCGCTCGTTCACACAAACACACACACACACACACACACACACACACACACACACACACACACACACACAACTCACACACACACACACTCAGACTCACACGCACACACACACGCATACACACGCACGCATACAGTGATACACACACATGCACACACATGCTGACACAGTTACACACACACTCACACACTCGTACTCACAGACACACAGACAAACGCACACACACACACACATACACACACACGTATACATGCACATGCACACACACGCTGACAGACAGACAGACAGACAGACACACACACACACACACACACACACACACACACAACACACACACACACACACACACACACACACACAATTATGTTCCGTTCACATTGGTACTCACACACACACAACACACGCACATACATTCAATTCAGCTTCATTCACTCTTTTTTTTTTTTTTTTTTTAAGTCAGTGGAGACTGTTCTACTCACCCTGCCATGTGTTATCATCGGCAGACTCGGGGAGTTCAGCCCAGTGCCACATCCAGCCGGACCCGGACCCCCAGTACGTGGCAGCCTACCTCATGCACTACCAGCCCGGGCGGGGATGCTTCTTCAACAGCACCTCCCCCTCCCACCAGCTGGTGCACGTCATCAACCTCAAGCTGCCCACCATGGACGGGGACCCCTCCCTGCGCCGATCGGTCACCCTCAGGATCGAACCTAGAGACTTCCCTGGGACAGGTGGGTAAAAGGGGTGGTGGTGGGGGGGGGGGGGGGGGGGAGGGATGGGGGTGGGGGGAGGGGTTGGGCGGGGTAGAGAGGAGGGGGAGAAGGGTTGGTGTGTGTGTGTGTGGGGGGGGGGGGGGGGGGTGTGTGTGTGTGTGTGTGTTATAGGGGGTGTGGGGTGTGTGTGTGTGTAGGGGGGTGGGTGGAGAACAGATCTATATGGATCAGTCACCCTCAAGATCCAGCCCAGGGACTTCCCCTGGGCAGGTAAGGGAGAAAAAAAAAAAAGGGGGGGGGGGGGCTGGGGGTAGAGAGAGAGGAGGGGGAGAGGGGATGGTTGTGTGTGTGTGTGTGTGTGTGTGTGTGTGTGTGTGTGTGTGTGTGAGTGAGAGACTGACTCTGCGTGCATGTGCCTTATAGTTATACCATATAGATAAGATAATGTTGCTTATAGCCCAGCCGACCACAAAGGGCCACATCAGGGCTGTTATACCATATAGTTTTAGGGGTAGGGGATATGGTGAACAAAGAAACAGATCATGCAAATTATGTTTATGTGTGTGTCGGGGCACATGCTTTTGAAATTAACTTCTTTTTTTTTTTTAATGTAGAATGTGTTTTTAGAGCCAGTTATCTTGAGAGCATGTGTGACCATCAGTATGTATGTCTACAGTTTGTGTTTTGTCTCTGTGTTTTGGCAGTTGGGGTTTATGCTGGAGTAAGTGGCCACAAATGATGTGATGCATGGATCATGTATTTTAAATGAACTAAAAGAGAAGTATTTGGGATTCTAGTTTGTTACAGTTTCCTTTTTTTTCTTCTTTTGTCACTATGGTATTATTTCTGTATCAACTAGATACTGTAAGTGTAACAACCTGGAGGAGTGACAGGTAATACTTTTTCTGTATTACCATGCCAAAGTGTAGAGATAGTCAGGTCCTTTGAAATTGAATACAGTGACAGTACACATCAGGTTTTAGTTAACATGACTTTTAAATAGTCGGGTCCTTTGACTGTGACAGTACACATCAATTTTTAATTTAACATGGCTTCAAAAGCTGAACATTAATGAGTCATGATGAAGGAAACTTGCCTGTTTACAGGGAGGGTTAATTCTGTCATGGATAATGAGGTCATATGAACCATTTATGATTGAATGTTTTTTAGGGGTCCGGAATAGCTCAGGGGAGAGCGCCGGACTCGTAATCCAAGGGTTGTGGGTTCGAATCTCCACCTGGCCGTTTCGGTACAGGGGGATTTTTCCCTCGGAGTTAACATTAGTTCTGACTCCATTTCCAATACAGTCCTTTGAATGAGACTATCAACCGAGTTTACGTGTTTGACCGCACGCCTAACATCTTGCACACACGTAAAATCCCATCACCAACTTTCGGAAGAGAAGGCCATTTTGGCCGTTGGTATGGATGACACGTTACACACAGCATGCACCTTCCTCGAAGATGGAGTATGGCTGCCTTAATGGCGGATTAAAAAAATGATCATGTACACAAAACTCCACTCCCTTTGTTGGGTAGATGGGATTAATACTCACCTGTCCATATAGGGAGTGTCCGCAGGAGTATCAGCCTGCGCACGCAGAAGAAGAAGAATGTTTTTTAAGCGCCAAAACTAGCCCCGGAATGTTGCAGCTTCTTAGGTTGTTGTTCCAGAGTATCAGTTTTGCTCGACTTTGTCTTAAAGAGCAGACCTAACTTCACTTTGAAACGAACCGGGTTGTGTGGGTCAGTGCAGGTTGTGTGTTGCTCACATGTGAGTCATGTATTTGGATAAGTTGATGCAGGCACACATGGTGTGTGCATGATTTTTGACACCCCGCTTATAGCCACAGCTGATCTTCAAAGTTTGAACTCGTGGTTCTGCTCACAACAAAGGGCGGGGGGCATGAAGTGCATGCGGTCAGGAAATCTACTGGGCCGCTCGCTCATACCTGTCCGCAATGGTTTTAAGGTTCAGGGAACTCTTCTACAGGTACTAAACGAATGTGGGCATTGGCAGTTCAGTCATATCAGTTCATATTAAGTTCACCGGTTGAAAAAAAGAAATTCAGTCAAAATAAACAACGGCCAAGAAAACAAAAAAAGTCTTGCTGTTGATATATGTCATGGGCTGGTTAGACTGCCAGTTTAAATAGCTCTAGTCTAAGTGAAGTAGAGAAGAACTGCAATAGGACTGACCACCATCTGTTTCCAAGCGTTAGGAGTGTTACACTGTCTGGTAGAACTCACAAAGGAGGCTTAGCATCAGAAGGTAAGGTGATGTTGCCTGTAGCCCAGCCGTCTGCAAAGGGCCATATCAGGGCTGTCACCGCGTTGAAGTGAGTTTAGAAAAAAAAAAAGAAAAGGAAAAAAACCCCCAACAAAACCACATAATTCACAAACCATATAAAGTATGCCTTCTGAAAACACCGGGAATTTTTGTTGAAAATCTTTCTTATGTAAATTCTTAGATCAGATGAAAAATGTTGATCCCTTTCAGAAAAAGGAAAGTAGAAAAGACAGATAGTTGCCCAGAAACTGAAAGGATCTTTTTCTTTGTGTGTGTGTGTGTGTGTGTGTGTGTGGTGTGTGTGTGTGTGTGTGTGCATGTTTTAGTGTCCTTGATATTAAACCTAGCCATCAACTAAAGTCACTGCCAGTCTGTCTTTGTGTACAGGTATACATGTCTGTATGATCCATGTATGTTTTTAGTTTTTTGCCAGTGTGATGTAGTGTACACACCCACCTGTAATTTTTTCTGCTGTCACAGTTGCTTTTTTTCCTCGCATTCACTCTCTTAGCTTCCACGCAGTGTCAGTGGCATTGCCTCCATATAGGTCATTGTGGCTCCAATGCAGTGTCAGTGGCATTGCCTCCATATAGGTCATTGTGGCTCCAATGCAGTGTCAATGGCATTGCCTCCATGTAGGTCATTGTGGCTCCAAGTCCACACCAGCACTTAGCTGTGTTCCATCACAGCCGCACCTCCAGAATTATTGACTGTTTTTGTTTTTATATGACATTGACTGTTTTTGTGTTTATGTGACATTGACTGTTTTTGTGTTTATGTGACGTTCACTGTTTTTGTGTTTATGTGACAGTCACATTGACTGGTTTTGTTTTTTTATGTGACATTGACTGGTTTTGTTTTTTTATGTGACATTGACTGTGTTTGTTTTTATGTGACATTGACTGGTTTTGTTTTTATGTGACTTTGACTGGTTTTATTTTCATGTGACATTGACTGTTTTGTTTTTATGTGACATGGGTTAAGTTAGCAGACTTTATGTTGAAAACTGGTCATGCACTGAGAGCACTTTATAGTTCATGTCAGTTCAGATGTATTCTTTACGTTGAAAATAGGTCATGCGCTGAGACAACTTTATAGTTCATGTCAGTTCAGATGTATTCTTTACGTTGAAAATAGGTCATGCACTGAGACAACTTCATAGTTCATGTCAGTGCAGATGTATTCTTTACGTTGAAAATAGGTCATGCACTGAGGCCACTTCATAGTTCATTTCAGTGCAAATGTATTTGAACCCTTTCATTGTTCAAACCCTTTTTTTTTCTTTTGTTCTTTTTGTGTCACATTCAGTGTGTCTTGCTCTTTAGGCTCACGGTTATATTTGTCCTGTGCATAATAGGCATTTTCCGACATGGGGTAACTGATCCAAGTGTTCAGCCGCGTTTATGGCAGACATTCCCACCATCGGGCCAGGCCTTCTCAGTACATGACACAAGATGCAATCAACAATCATGGAATGAAATGTTGACTCTGAAATCTAATTGCTGTATGCTACTTGCTAGGCATTCATTCGGATCAAAGTCAAATGGAAAAAAGGAAAACGTTCATTTATCTGGTCATGGAAAGAGAGTGCCAACGGCACATTAGAAATCGGTAAAATGTTCAGTCGGTTTTCCATGGGGAAAAAAAAATTGAATTGCACGAACAGAACATTTCAGGTGTACCGGTCTGCAGCACCTTGGAGCAAAGGCAGTTAGTTGACTGAGTTCCAAAATGGAATCAGTTCTGTGTGTGTTGGGGAGGGGGGGTGGGGGGGCTGACTGAAGGACGGCTGTGTGTCGTGGGGGGTGGGAGGGATTAGGAGGAACATTTTCCGGAAGACGCCACTTAGGGGCAAGGGCAGAGCAGAAGTGGACGTTGCTCATTAACTCTTGACGTCCCATACCGCACCGTTCCGCAACTGCCGCACAGTCCCAAACCGCACCACACCGCAACAACCGACATGCCTTATTTGGAGCCGTTGTTAAGGAAGTGAGAACTCTCTAATGCAGAGAGGAAGGTTTAACGACATCCGGAAAGCGTTCGCCTTCCGCCTTCTGCCCGCGGTTTTCAGCCTAGCTGTTTACATTGCGATTTTGAAGAAGTTTTTTCACGAAGGTTTTTTTCCAAGATTTTCTGGTCAAGATGGCGTCTTTCCAACATCTCGACAACGATGTTTTCGATGAATTTATCGAAGATTTGTGCAACCAGCATGCGCTAGGGCTTGGAGATGATCAGCAGAGTGATGTGTGTGTGGGAACTGGAGTTAGTTTAGCTGACGGAAATTTCAGATGAAGATTCGCCACCTGTGCTTACCTGTGTACGCTGTCATTACGCAATATGAAGCTCATCATCCCACTCCTTGTGTCCAGAACATGACATTGACCACATGTGACTTTATTTCTGTGGTTATAGGCCTACTGTGACTTTGTGAACAGAACTGTGCAAAATACTGTAGCCTACAAGGAACTGTGCAATTTTTTTTTTTTTTCTGTGCTTGCATTCTTACCTGTATATTACGTCATTACAAGACTACATAAAGGTCAGTTAACATTTTTCTTTGACTTGTATTGTTTCTATGGTCATGTGTGTGACTGTCTGTCTGCATTGTTTTACTAACAAACACACCACACATTGAATTTTCCAACCTTTATTGAACACACCTGACATTTTTTAATTATTCTGTAATTAATTACCATACTGACATTCAAATTTTTTTTTTGGTACATTTGACCGCTTCAGTATAAAAAATAACATCACTTCCATAAAACTTCCAAATTTCAAAGCAGTCAATCAACAAACAAGAAAGATATAATTATTTTAATGACCATACTCATTTTTAGCTCATTTCTAGCCAATCCTTATGGGCTAGAGGACTGAGAACACACTGTTTCTTATAGGAAGTCAAGAGTTAAAAGGGATGTTGTGAAACAGGAAGCGGCCTCTCCAGTCTAAACCTTCTCTTTGCCAGGCTAATCAGAGCTATTAGATGCTCCCCCCCCCCCCCCCATCCAAAGTCTGCAAGGGGGTGAGGCCAATATCTTCAAAGACAAGGGAGCGTTTGTGTGTGCTGCCTGTTTGTAGAGCAAGCCTGAGGATGAATGGCTGAGGCTGAGGGAGAGGGGTGGAAGGTGGTCATGTTACCTGCTTTGAGGGAAAGGGGTGGAAGGTGGTCATGTTACCTGCTTTGAGGGAGAGGGGTGGAAGGTGGTCATGTTACCTGCTTTGAGGGAAAGGGGTGGAAGGTGGTCATGTTACCTGCTTTGAGGGAGAGGGGTGGAAGGCGGTCATGTTACCTGCTTTGAGGGAAAGGGGTGGAAGGTGGTCATGGTGCCTGCTTTGAGGGAGAGGGGTGGAAGGTGGTCATGGTACCTGCTTTGGGGGAGAGGGGTGGAAGGCGGTCATGTTACCTGCTTTGAGGGAAAGGGGTGGAAGGTGGTCATGGTACCTGCTTTGAGGGAAGGGGTGGAAGGTGGTCATGGTGCCTGCTTTGAGGGAGAGGGGTGGAAGGTGGTCATGTTACCTGCTTTGAGGGAAAGGGGTGGAAGGTGGTCATGGTACCTGCTTTGAGGGAAGGGGTGGAAGGTGGTCATGTTACCTGCTTTGAGGGAAAGGGGTGGAAGGTGGTCATGGTACCTGCTTTGAGGGAAGGGGTGGAAGGTGGTCATGGTACCTGCTTTGAGGGAAAGGGGTGGAAGGTGGTCATGGTACCTGCTTTGAGGGAAAGGGGTGGAAGGTGGTCATGGTACCTGCTTTGAGGGAAAGGGGTGGAAGGTGGTCATGGTACCTGCTTTGAGGGAGAGGGGTGGAAGGTGAGCAAGAGTGGTCATGTTACCTGCTTTTCATGGCCGTTGTGATGTGGCAGTAGTAGTTGTTGTTGTTGTTGTCAGACCCTGGCTAAAGGACTCCAGGGATCATCCGAACAGCCGAAGCACTTGAACACTACGATACAGATGCATCAGCAGGGGATGAGAACATTACGTGTGTGACCGTTTTTGATTACTCCGCCACGTAGGCAGTTACACTCCGACTTCGGGGGATTTTGGAGACTGATAATGTTGTGCCAGGAGCTTGTCACAACTGAAGACAATCCCTGCATAACTATGCAGAGCATAACAACATTTTGATGTAGCCTTGGTGTTCTAGCCCATGTCAGCTGGCCTGACACAGCCTTAAGCCAAGGCAGGTGGCAGTAGTGAAACCATCTTTCATGCAGGTATAGCCCATCTGCCGTCTACCACAGTCTTGAAAATGGGGTTTAGAAGCTACTCCATGCTTGCTCTCATTTCATGATGTACTGAGCTGCTCTGTACTTTGGTGGCAAAACGTACGCTTCTTGGATCTGGCATAATCAGCAGACCAACAAGGCTTTGTTGTAAGATACATGACTGTGTTGTGGTTGAAAATGACGTCGGAGGAAAAAGGACAGGTCAGCGTGACTTGGGAATGGTAACAGGTGAAAGCCTTGTTTGTGATGGCAGAAAATGAAGGTCACATGACTTGTGGTAGGCAGGGCAGAAGGCTGAGAAGAACAGGCACCCAAACCGGGCAGGTGGACCTCACCAGTGTATGACAATGTTAGTGCACTAGTCAGAGACAGTCAGAGACCCAGGACAACTGCTTGAAAATGGCCTTTCCAGAGTGTTTTGAAGTTGGCCCTTCTAGCTTCTGCCCTTGTGGCTAAATCTGATGCTATCATGGATGAAATGATGAGGAGTCATCATGGATGAAATGATGAGGAGTCATTCATTGCCTTCATCAAAGAGGCAGGAGAGCTGCTCTCTGAAAGACGCTGGCTCCTTTCAAGGAGTCTCGGTTTGCATGATCCCTGGCTGTCCTGTGGCAAGTTTGCTTCAGGAGTGCATGGGACGGACCCTGGCTAGAGGATTATCATGGAATCCACATGATATTCTAGAGGGTCAGTGATGTCAGCCGTTGCTGCCAGAAATGGCTGACTTTTAGTTATACCCCAGATCCCTGTAAAGTGAGATAAAGATGTAAATTTAAACAGAACTTTCAGATGACACACAGTGTGTACAGTGCCGATGACACTTAGTATGTACAACCTGTAAGATTTCAATCAATGTCAGTTACGTTAGTGACTCAGTGCATTGTGTAGATTTCTGAACATAATGTTTCGAGTAGTTTTGAGTATTTAGAGGGTCAGGAATGCTCATTTCAGTGATTGAATGAAAAACACTCAGATTCCGGGGGACTGTGCCCCCTTGGATTCCCACCGTACTTGTTACTGAAGAAGAAGAAAAAAAAATCAATGACCATTGCAGACTTTACTGGCTGTGGATTGTGTGTTACTGAGAGAAGAGAGAGAGAGAGAGAGAGAGAGAGAGGGGGGGGGGGAGAAATGGATTGTGGATCTTTTTTTCACATTTGGACAACCTGTATAAGAGATTGGAAGTTGTAACTCGAAACACTGTATGCGTGCACATTGTAAATCCGTTACGGGCCGTGAAAGAGACTGAACTGAACTGAACTTGAGGGGAAAATGATGAAAAGCAAGCAAATCAGAATGCGTGACATGTATGAAGAAGATGAAAGATAGACAGACAGTGAATCGCGTCGTGAGGAAAATGAAATGCTCCAAGTCCCTCGGGACATACTGTGACGAAGGGTAGCCCTGATTACAACAAAGGCGGAAAAGAGGGGAACTTCGGGCCCCATCTCCACGTGATCATTCTGTTTCAGGCTTGCTGGTGATGATGATGATGTAGGTGTGCAGTTATGTGTACATACAGTCGCATGTGCTCCAGCTCATCGTCACATTGGGAAGAGACAAATGCGTTCCAGAAAGTTCTCGTAGACTGAAGTTTGCTCCCATTTTTTTTTTTTTTTACTTCGCCCGTTCCTGACAGAATTAATTTTATAATCTATAGGCATGTCTGAATGATGGGTCCAGGATCGATCATGCAAAGCTATTTGAGCTTTTTCAACGAAAACGAACACTGTGGATTTATGGTTTTGAATTGTTAATTATTTAAGAAGTATATTGTGGACTACAAATAAACTTTCCGTATAATGTAGATGTTGATATTCAGGGTTTTTTTTTGGGTTTTTTTGTGCCCCCTGTTAGATATAAGGAGTAACTCCTTTCAGTCTGTACCATTAATTATGTCCCTTGGTGGAAAAACAGTTTTGTTAACTCCCGAGTTGACCCAAAGATAGGTCCAAGACCCATTTTATCTAGTGGAATGAGTCGACGTAAACATAGACCCAAGATCCATTTGATCTAGGGGAATGAGTTCACCTAAAGATAGATCCAAGATCCATTTGATCTAGGGGAATGAGTTGACCAAAAGAGAGATCCAAGATCCATTTGATCTAGGGGAATGAGTTGACCAAAAGAGAGATCCAAGATCCATTTGATCTAGGGGAATGAGTTGACCAAAAGAGAGATCCAAAATCCATTTGATCTAGGGGAATGAATTCACCTAAAGATAGATCCAAGATCCATTTGATCTAGGGGAATGTCTGCGCTCACACGCGTGGCTAACTAGTTCATGTATGCGCGCGCGCGCGCGCGCGCTCGCGCGCGTGTGTGTGTATGTGTGTGTGTGTGTGTGTGTGCGTGCGCGTGCGTGCGTGCGTCTGTGTGTGCGTGTTTGCGGTTGCGTGTGTGTGTGCACGTTTATTTTCATTCATTCTTTTTTTTTTTTTTTTTTTTTTTTTTTTTTTTTTTTTCGTACGTAACTTCCAATTCACGATCTCCACGGGATGTTATCATGATACATGAAGAACCTCGGGTCTTAATCCTTGGTACGTCGGTGGTGGTGATGGTGACAGGTGCAGCAGCGGCGGCGGAGCAGGACGGGCACAAGAGCGGCGGCGGCGGCGGCGTGGAGGAGGGTCATAGGGAGCAGAAGCTGGTGTTTGTGCTGAACTCGCTGCACCCTGTCAAGTGGAAAGTGGAAGTGTCCACCAAGTTCCCGCCAGACTCTCGCCAACGCTTCATGGTCAGTGGCCCTGACAGCGCCAGAGCTCTCTGTGTGTGTGTGTGTGTGTGTGTGTGTGGGTGGGTGTGTGTGACACGTGGTGCGGGTCTGGTTGCAGGGACTGCCAGGGGATTGTTTGGTGGTGGTTGTGTGGGGGTTGTGTCTGTTTGTGTGTGTGTGTGTGTGTTGTTTGGGGGAGTGTCTGTTGTTTATGGGGATGTTTGTTGTTGTTCTTGGAGGGAGAGTCTGTTGTTTGTATTGCTTGGAGGGAGTGTTTGTTGTTTATGTGGATGTCTGTTGTTGTTGTTCTTGGGGGGAGAGTCTGTTGCTTGTATTGCTTGGAGGGAGTGTTTGTTGTTTATGTGGATGTCTGTTGTTGTTCTTGGAGGGAGAGTCTGTTGTTTGTATTGCTTGGAGGGAGTGTTTGTTGTTTATGGGGGTGTTTGTTGTTGTTCTTGGAGGGAGAGTCTGCTGCTTGTATTGCTTGGAGGGAGTGTTTGTTGTTTATGGGGATGTCTTTGTTGGTGGTGTTGTGGGAGCATTGTTTGCTTGTTTGGTGGTGGCTGTTGGGTGTGTCGTTTTACACACACACACACACACACACACACACACACACACACACACGCATGCGCATGCATGCACACACAGGCACACTCACACAGACAGACACGCGAGCGCGCGCGCACGCACACACACACACACACACACACACACACACACACACACACACACACACACACACACACACACACACACATACATACACATACACACACACTGGCTCTCTCATTCTTCCCATTCTCTCTCTCTCTCTCTCTCTCTCTCTGTCTCTCTCTCTCTGTCTCTCTCTCTCGATGTCTCTCTCTCTCTCTCTTTGTATGTCTCTGTCCCTCCCTCTCTCTCTCTCTCCTCTCTCTCTCTCTCTCTCCTCTCCTCTCTCTCTCTCTCTCTCTCTCTCTCTGTCTGTCTGTCTCTCTGTCTCTCTCTGTCCTCTCTACACTGATGGGACCATCGTGGTCGGCTGGACTTCTCCACAGTGTGACGAGTTCTCTGTCTGTCTGTCTGTCAGTGTGTCTGTCTCTGCCTTGGTCTGTCTGTCCATCTGTCTGTTTACATCAGTGTCTAACCCTTTCTGTCTGTTCCAGAGCTTTAGTCCTTTTAAGCATAGACCAGGAATTGAGCTCCACACATACATACACATGCACTCGCGCGCACGCACGCACGCACGCACGCACGCACGCACGCACGCACGCACACACACACACACACACACACACACACACACACACACACACACACACATGATACTCCAGTGAAATATGACTATAAGTGTGCAGACTGCACTGGGATAAATTTCAAACGATTCTAGCTTGTCAAAACTTCGATAAATGTATGCAAGAGCATACTGACGTGCAATATTCAGAATTCAAAGATGCAGTTATTTTGGCAGCTAATTCATCAATCCCAAGAACACAAACCACAAAACAGTCTAAACATGTGGGGAATATCTGGTGGACTAATGAATGTGAACAAGCTGTTAATTTTAAAAAAGAAAAATATAAGGTGTACATTAAGGCGAAAACAGAAAAAAATCTAGATGAAAATTTACGCAAACAGTTAATAGAAGAAAGTCATATGGAAATGAAGAAAGCAAAGACACACAGTAATAATGTAATAGCCAAAGCAAAACGGCTATATTGGAATTCTTTTAGCACAAAGGAAGTTACAGATAATAAAGACTTAAATAAGGTTTGGAACAAAGTGAAATGCATGAAAAATGGAATTAGACTTCCAAGCTATCCAATAGAATCTAATGAGAATAAGTTTCCTTCTGATGGAGAAAAGGCGGAAACCTTCGTGGACATGTTTTGTATGAATAGTAAATCAGAAGGTCTGTCCTCAAACTGTAAAATATATAGAGAAAAAGAACAATTGCAGCCTCTGTATTCAGACCCTCTTCCTGATAACGATCTCTCTATTAATGCACCGATATCAATCAGAGAGTTGAAAAGTGCAATATATGGTATCAGCAACAAAAAATGCTCTGTTGGTCTTGATATTGTGAGCAATGAAATGTTAAAACATCTCCCTGATAACTGCATTGTTTTCCTGCATCATATAGTTCAGAATTGCTGGGAAAATGGCGTTGTTCCTCAAATATGGAAAGATTCAATAGTCGTTCCAATTTTAAAACCTGGAAAACCTATGAATGACAAAAACAGCTATCGCCCTATAGCTCTCACTTCCCATTGTGGTAAACTTGTAGAAAAAATTGTTTTAAATCGGCTCATGCACTTTTGTGAAAAGAACCATGTAATACCAATTAATCAAGCTGGATTTATGAAAGGAAGATCTACAGTTGAGCACTTGGTTAAATTATCTACTCAAATAAAACGTCAGTTTGCTCGTAGGAAAAGTATACTCGCTACGTTCTTTGATGTTAAAAAAGCCTATGACCAAGTCTGGCACAGGCGCTTGTTATACAAACTGAAACTGATTGGAATATCTGGAAACATGTACAATTATATTAAATCATTTTTAAATAATAGAAGTATGTTAGCCAGAGTAGGAGGAAGACACTCAACACTCAGAAAACTAGACATGGGAATTCCGCAAGGTTCAGTATTAGCACCTATTCTTTTTAACATCCTTATTCACGATCTCCCAAAAGCAGTCTCCAAAAATGTCGTTCTAGTGCAATACGCAGATGATATCTGTATGTGGATGGAAGTAACTCTGAAAAAGTCAACCCCACAAAGAGCACAGAATTATGTTAGAAGACTATATCAAAGAGATTTAGACAGCATTGGGAACTATATGAGAGAAAATGGTCTGTCCTTATCCACTGAAAAAACAAATATGATGTTGTTTAATGCAGGAAGTAATCCAGAAAATGTACCAGTCTTCAAACTTCTAGGGGAACCTTTAGAATATAAACAAACTATTAAATTTTAGGACTTTTCTTTACTCCAAAATTATCTTGGAATATTCATTTTGAATATATATTAACAAAGGCTAGGAAAAGTCTGAATTTACTAAAGATCATAAGCAGACTACCCTGGGGGATGGATTCACAAACTCTACTTCATCTTTCTACTGCTCTTATTAGATCAAAACTTACATATGGTCAAGAAGTGTACTTTAGCGCTCCAAAATTTCTTCTAAAAAAGTTACAAAGTTTGGATTGCAAAGCCATTAAATTTGCTCTCGGTATCCCTATTCATGCCTCAAACGCAAAGACATATAGAGAAGCTGGAATCTTGCCCCTTGATGATTATCGTGAACTAGCTGCATCAAAATTTGTCATAAAATCGAGTGCTGGTGATAATTACATTCAAGAAGAATTAAAAATTAGATCTGACACTGACTTTCCAAAAAGGGCAATTATGATTAAATCGCAAGAAACAATAGCTACATATACTTCTGATTTAATTAAATGTTCAAAAATAGATATTAAAGAAGTGGCTAAAAAACTATCTTTTTCATATAT
>CM031618.1:61196205-61197442 GCA_018398815.1 Conus ventricosus
CTAGATAGAATGATTGTCCAGGGAAATCGGTTGTACATTCTAAGGAAACAAGGGGAATGCATATGATGAGATCCCATGTATGAAAAAATATCTTTAAAGTAGGAAAAAAAAGAGAGAGAGGAAGTCATGTTTTGTGTTTTATGCTGATATTTCGCATTTATAAGAAAGTATTAAAAGAAAGTGTGTGTGTGTGGTGTGTGTGTGTGTGTGTGTGTGTGTGTGTGAGAGAGAGAATGTGTGTCTGTGTGTGTGTGTGTGTGTGTGTGTGTGTGGTGATGAGTGAGAGGAAGAGAGGAGAGAGAGAAGGAGAGAGAGAGAGAGAGAGAGAGAGAGAGAGAGAGAGAGAATAATATAAACCTTCCAGTTTGAATCTGCCAAAGCAATTTTCCCGAAAATCCACCTTCTTCGATCAAAACCCCACTGGGTTTTTTTTTCCTTAAATTTTTGTTCTAAGAAATAGTAAAAAGAAAAAAATTTAACACCTTTTAAAGTGCCGAATTTAGATATATATTGAATTTGAGGGAAAAAAAGTTCGATAAGTAATATGTTTAAAAATGGGATCACAAATTATAAGAAGTCTGACACCCTGAGAAGATCATGGATAGGATACAGTTAGAGTTTGGCTTCTTTGGGTGAAAAGACGTTTGAAAAGTCGATTGACCCATTCCGTGTGTGTGTGTGTGTGTGTGTGTGTGTGTGTGTGAAATGTTTGTTATAAAAATATGAGAAATATGTAAAGATATAAATGTGTACGTTCTAGAGTTGATTTAGGTTTTTAAAAACGTTTGCACAATGTACATAATTTTTTTCATCATCATCAGCAGCATTATTGTTATTATTATTATTAGTGATTATTCCATGATTATTATTAACATTCATATGCCTAATTAATTGAATGCCCAGGCGTATGCGATGATCAAGAACACAAATCACATTGCAAGCCAAATAGATAAGAACAAGCAGCAATATAGGACACAAGTTCACCCTGCAGTCACAAACCTGCTCCACATCCACGTGTACCCCCACTGACCTCGCTGTTTCACTCTCCCTCTCCACCGGATCACCCACCTCTTAAACAAACGAAAAGAAAAGAAAGAAAAACAAAACAGATTACTACTAGACGAACGAACACAGTCAATCCAAACCATATAACACTCATGAAAACAGCGTTTGGCTTGTATTTTGTGTATTTCAGTCAGCTGGGAAAAGAAAGTTTTTCAAGTCTGATTTAAAGAGG
>CM031618.1:61207542-61210042 GCA_018398815.1 Conus ventricosus
TAAAAATTATTCTTAAAAAAGGTTTGTTTCAATTTCCCCCTTCTTTTTCTTTCCTTCTTTTTTCTTTCTTTTCTTTCTTTCTTTCTTTCGTTCTTTCTTTCTTTCTTTTGTTGTTTGTTTGTTTGCTTTTTGTTTTCGTGTGTCGTCTGAATTTGGTTACCTCCCCCCCGATCGAGTCCCGTATCCCCTTTTAAACCTGTGTTTTCCTTTTCCCCCCCCCCCCCCCCCCCCCCCCCCCCCCCCCCCTCTTTTTTTTCATTTCCCCCCCGGGGGTTTTCTTTTTCTTTTTCCCTTCTTCTTCCCCCTCTTTTTCCCCCCCCCCCCCCCCCCCCCCCCCCCTTTTTTCTCCCCTTTTCTCCTTTTTTTTTTTTCTTCTTTTTTCCCCCCTTTTTTCTTTCTTTTTTTTTTTTTCAAAATGGGTATTTACTTTTTTTGTTTGGTCGTGTTGTTTTTTTAGAAGAGAGGGGAGAGGAAAAGAGGAAAAGAAGAGAGAAGACCGAGAGAGAAGAGACAAGAGAAAGAGAGGAGAGAGAACAGAAGAGAGACAGAGAGAGAGAGAGAGCAGAGAGAAGAGAGAAAACAGAGAGAGAGAGAGAGGGAAAAAGAGGGGGAGAGAGAGAGAAAAAGAGGGCAAAAAGAGAGACAGAGAAAGGGGGAGGGGAGAGAGAGGGGAAAAAAGAAAGGGGGGGGGGGGGGGGGGGGGGGCGGTGTCTGTGTATCTTGGCCCCACGGTAACGACGGTTTCAAAAAATTAAAATTTAAATCTTTGGTTTTAAAAAACAAACGTCAGTTCTTTGTGTTTAAACAAACAAACATGTCAGTTCTTTGTGTTTAAACAAACAAACATGTCAGTTCTTTGTGTTTAAACAAACATGTCAGATCTTGTGTTTAAACAAACAAACATGTCAGTTCTTTGTGTTTAAACAAACAAACATGTCAGTTCTTTGTGTTTAAACAAACAACATGTCAGTTCTTTGTGTTTAAACAAACAACATGTCAGTTCTTTGTGTTTAAACAAAGAAACATGTCAGTTCTTTGTGTTTAAAACAAACAAACATGTCAGTTCTTTGTGTTTAAACAAACAAACATGTCAAGTTCTTTGTGTTTAAACAAACAAACATGTCAGTTCTTTGTGTTTAAACAAAGAAACATGTCAGTTTTTTGTGTTTTAAACAAACAAACATGTCAATTCTTTGTGTTTAAACAAACAAACATGTCAGTTCTTTGTGTTTAAAACAAACAAACATGTCAGTTCTTTGTGTTTAAACAAACAAACATGTTTGTTCTTTTGTGTTTAAACAAACAAACAAACATGTCAGTTCTTTGTGTTTAAACAAACAAACATGTTTGTTCTTTGTGTTTAAACAAACAAAACATGTTTGTTCTTTGTGTTTAAACAAACAACATGTTTGTTCTTTGTGTTTAAACAAACAAACATGTCAGTTCTTTGTGTTTAAACAAACAAACATCCCTGTTCTTTGTGTTTAAACAAACAAACATGTCAGTTCTTTGTGTTTAAACAAACAAACATGTCAGTTCTTTGTGTTTAAACAAACAAACATGTCAGTTCTTTGTGTTTAAACAAACAAACATGTCAGTTCTTTGTGTTTAAACAAACAACATGTCAGTTTTTTGTGTTTAAGCAAACAAACATGTCAGTTCTTTGTTTTTTTTAAACAAACAAACATGTCAGTTCTTTGTGTTTAAACAACAAACATGTCAGTTCTTTGTGTTTAAACAAACAAACATGTCAGTTCTTTGTGTTTAAGCAAACAAACATGTCAGTTCTTTGTGTTTAAACAAACAAAAATGTCAGTTCTTTGTGTTTAAAAACAAACAAACATGTCAGTTCTTTGGGGTTTAAGCAAACAAACATGTCAGTTCTTTGTGTTTAAACAAACAAACATGTCAGTTCTTTGTGTTTTAAACAAACAAACATGTCAGTTCTTTGTGTTTAAACAAACAAACATGTCAGTTCTTTGTGTTTAAACAAACAAACATGTCAGTTCTTGTGTTTAAGCAAACAACATGTCAGTTCTTGTGTTTAAACAAACAAACATGTCAGTTCTTTGTGTTTAAACAAACAAACTGTCAGTTCTTGTGTTTAAACAAACAAACATGTCAGTTCTTTGTGTTTTAAACAAACAAACATGTCAGTTCTTTGTGTTTAAGCAAACAAACATGTCAGTTCTTTGTGTTTAAACAAACAAACATGTCAGTTCTTTGTGTTTAAACAAACAAACATGTCAGTTCTTTGTGTTTAAGCAAACAAACATGTCAGTTCTTTGTGTTTAAACAAACAAACATGTCAGTTCTTTGTGTTTAAACAAACAAACATGTCAGTTCTTTGTGTTTAAACAAACAAACATGTCAGTTCTTTGTGTTTAAACAAACAAACTTTGTCAGTTCTTTGTGTTTAAGCAAAAAACATGTCAGTTCTTTGTGTTTAAACAAACAAAATGTCAGTTCTTTGTGTTTTAAACAAACAAACATGTCAGTT
>CM031618.1:61220042-61284617 GCA_018398815.1 Conus ventricosus
CGAGTTTGTAGTCAAACGTTGCGAGTTCGAATCCCCTAAAGTCACCTGGTGCTCAATATTAGAATTGCCATTTTCGTTTCCCAATCTTGATGCATCGTCGTTCTGGTAGTTATGTGTGGTGTAAGTTAGGTCTTCTCTTCACTTACCTTTCTCGGATAGTGATCTACCTCTTCCATATTGTAGTGAGTGAGTGTGGATGTTGAACACGAGTGTTACTGGAAAAAACTACTACTACTACAACTACTAAAGTTAGAGAGTTTGAGAAAGTTGCTTTTCCTTACTTCAAGCAGAAGAGCATACTAGAAGAGGTGTGTGTGTGTGTGTGTGTGTGTGTGGACATTGCCAACGAGTTTATTGTTCGTGTGTGTGTGTGTGTGTGTGTGTGTGTGCTTTTGTTGTTGTTTCTGTTGTTGTTTATTGTTTCTCAAGAGTAAAATCTGGGCGGAGAACTTGTCCCCCACTGCTCCCCCCCCCCCCCCCCCCCCATTCTCTCACTACCCTTTTCATCCTCCTACCTCCACTTCTTCTTTCATTAAAAAGATATTGACACACTTTAAATTTCCTGTCTTCCCGCGGTACTCAAATTGTTGAATTTCGTCACCCTACAGAACAGGAGAAAAAGAATCGGAACCGTGTAACAAGGGGTTTTTGTTTATTTTTTCTTGATATTCTGTTTTGTCATAAATCAAGAAACCGAGGAGAGACAAGGTATGCGTGGAGTATGCCTGAACAAACATAAGAAGAACCAGGCCTAACATTAGATACCAACACACGGAAAGAGCACAAAACTGGGTGCACTGACACCGACACAAAACTTAAGGTAGGTAGGTAGGTAGGAACTTGTACAGCCTCTCGGCTTTCATGTGCTCCGTCAATTTATTGTGTCAGTGATTGCACAAGGGGTGTAAATCACAGCGTGTTACGGTGTTAACGTCATGATCAATGAATGAGTGGTATCCCGGATTTGAAAAAAGAAGATGGCAGCAAAACCAAGTCTGACGCTGAAGAGGCTGAACTTCTGAACAACTTTTTCAAGAGTGTCTTCACTTCTGAAGATCCAGGTCCGGTTCCTGAGATGCCAGAGTACGACTTCAGAAAGACCAAGGACGACATCTCGATCACGGTAGATGGAGTGAGGAAACTGCTGGCTGGTCTACAACCAGGAAAGGCAGCAGGCCCCGATGACTACCGCCCAGGATCCTCTCTGTAGCAGCTGATGAACTGGCTGTGCCTCTAGCGCATCTGTTCAGACTCACCTAGACACAGGAGAACTTCCTTTAGAATGGAAGACGGCGTATGTGAGCCCCATTTTCAAGAAAGGCAGCAGAATGTTCCCCAACAATTATAGACCTGTGAGCCTCACTTGCGTGGTCTGCAAGGTCATGGAAAAGTTAGTGAGAAGAGCAGTGATGGGCCACCTCGAAGAAAACGACATTGTCACTAGTGAGCAATATGGTTTCGTCTCAGGCCGGTCATGTATAACACAGCTACTGGAGGTCATGGACTCATGGACAGAAGCAGTCGACGAGGGGGGAAGTGTGGACGTTATTTACACGACTTTCAAAAAGCGTTTGACAGTGTTCCTCATCGTCGACTCAGGGAAAAGGTCCCTGCTTGTGGCATTAGGGGTAAACTTCTTCGATGGATTGGCGACTTCCTTGCAAACCGAACGCAACAAGTAGTGATCAACGGAGTGATGTCCCAGGAAGGCAAGGTAACCAGTGGCATTCCTCAAGGAAGTGTACTGGGGCCCATCTCTTTGTGATCTACATAAACGATTTGCCTGCTAACGTGAAGAGCCAAGTAAGGATGTTCGCCGACGACACGAAGTTGTTTACAAGAGTAGATGTTCCGAACAACCATGAAATCATGCAGAACGACTTGGACGAGCTGATGCAATGGTCCGACAAATGGCAACTAAAATTCCATCCAGAGAAGTGCTGCGTCCTAAAACTAGGACATGAAAGAGAAACGGAGTACTTCATGAACAGTAAAGACAAAGACGGCAACTCAATCAGAGTGAAACTGAAAGAAACACAGGCAGAGAAAGATCTTGGGGTGACCATCGACAAGGCGCTCTCTTTTAAGCAACACGTGGCACAGGCAACATCAAAGGCAAACCGCATTGTTGAGTCATTCGCAGGACATTCGACTACGTAACACCTGTAACTTTTGTCCAGCTGTTCAAGGGATTAGTCGGGCCGCTTCTGGAGTACGGTCACTGTGTGTGGAAGCCGGACGAGAAAAATCAAAAAGGCCTTTGCGCTGAAGTGGAAAACGTCCAGAGGAGGGCGACCAAAATGTTGGGCCCTCTGAAGGACCTCCCGTACCCGAAAGGCTACGTCGGCTGAAGCTTCCACGTCTGGAACACAGGAGAAAGCGGGGAGAACGTAATTGAAGTCTACAAGTACCTGCATGGCTTCTACAAGGTGTCACGCCCTGATTTCCCCGTCGCCACGAATGAGCCGAGATCCACCAGAGGCAACTCCCTGAAACTTCAGAAACCAAGGCATCGTCTCAACGTACGGGGCAACTACTTTGCAAACAGAGTTGTGAACGTCTGGAATAGCCTCCCGGATGATGTGGTAACAGCGCCATCGGTAGACGCCTTCAAGAGAAGACTGGACAAGCACTGGGCAGCACTACCTTCAGTGTACGACCCAGAATGCCTAGATTAATTGTTCAGTAAGTGATCTGATTGGCACCATCCTCAAACCACCCAGGCCAATCAGTTTAGTTTGAGAACCTGAACATGGTCCTATGAAAGGACCTGAATCTTGTATCGTCAAAGTCAAAGTCAAGTCAAAGTCAAAGTCAAAGAATAATTCACGAACCGTTTTATCTGTGACTGTGACGAATCAATGAAACAGTCGGTGAAGGAGTTAAGCCCGTGGTGGGTATTACCGGGGCAGTGAGGCTGTCCTAAACAAACAGTCTCCCGGTTTCCGTTCATAATTTAGCCCCAGATGACGTCAGTTCTTGGCAGCGACTGGCTGCTCTCACGAGTGAGAGGCTAATAAACGTGTGGCATCCTCCCCGTCACCACGATATCCAATGCGGTCAGCGAACAGTCGGACCCAGTTCAGTGAACAGGTCAGGGAATGGAACGGTGTGTTTCTAGATACTAGAGGGGAAAAAAAGAGAAGAAAAAAAAGAAAAGAAAAAAGAAAGAAAAAGAACCAAAAAAAAGAACAGTTTTCTTTCGCGTACAGGGTTGTTGGTAAACAGAATGAGTTACCACCTTTCGCCGAGTTTGCATCCAATATAAGTGTAAAAAAACCTGTTTGATAGCACACACACACAAAAAAAGACTACAGGTTTATTTTGCAACTTCGATTCGTTTAAAAGCTAATAGTGACCATGCAGTCCGACCCAAATCAATATTGATCACGAGCAGACATCACAGGCTTCGCGACCCAGGCTAAAAGCTTTTCCCTCATAACGACGACAACAACAACTACTACTATTACTGCTACTGCTGCTGCTGCTGCTGCTATTACTACTACTGCTGCTACTACTACCACAACAGTTAGTACTACTAGTTGTTCAGGCCACCATCAAAGCATGTCAAAAGAACAATCTTGAACGAGAAAATCACCAACACCTCACGTTCTTGCCTCCCGCGACTCCCCATCCACGATCTGTCGCCCTGACCAGCAGGGAAAAAACCCCACTGACACACACATCAAATTCCAGTTTACAGCGACCCCCACCCCACCTCACCCTCTCAAACTCTCATTTCTTTGTGAGTTTCAAAACAGAGTGACTGAGGGTGGAAAATGAAGCAAAATTTCGAAAGCGAGGGGGTTAGTTACCGCCAAGGACACAGACAGACATAGTACAGACATAGCACAGACATAGTACAGAATACTACAGGTGCGAGAATGCGAGTCAGTTGTGGGCGCTCAACAGAAGACAGGTGTGGCCGGTGCGTCTGCGGCAACGACACCTTTAGCTCGTGCATACAGTACAGGCCAAGGGTGCCACGCATCTCAACAACCAGCACCATAGACAAGGGCCAGCATAGCTCAGTTGGCAGAGCGCCGGAACTCGTAATCGTGGTATTCCTGGGTTGCGGGTTCGAATCCTACCGGGCTGTTTCGATACGAGGGGGATTTTTCTCTCGGAGTAAACGTTGGTCAGAAAACCCTTCGAATGAGCTATAGATCGAGGTTCTTGGCGCGAACGCACGCGTAACGTCTTGCACACACGTAACACCCCCCCCCCCCCCCCCCCCCCCATCACCAACTTTCAGAAAGGCGGCCAGTTTGGTCGTTGGGGGGGGGTGGGGTTGACACATTACTTATAACAGCATGCGCCCTGCGTGAAAAATCGAAAGAATGAAGGAAGAAAATTGAGTGAATGATTACGATTGAATGACACGGGAACGACTGAACGAAGCGCTGGCAGGCCGCTCTTCAGTCGACTCTACCCAGGTAGGCAGCCCTTTGTGAAAACGAGAGTGCGGATTGTAAAGCGCTTAGAGCTTGATCTCAGGCCGTGGATAGCAGCTGTATGAGTATTCCTAATAATGTCAATAGTAGAGAAGATGACCTACGCATTCTCCACACCCTCTTCAGTCCTGACAGTTTGTTAAAAGTTATTTTGTTAAAAGTTATTTGTGCCCGGTCTTAAGTTTTGGCGTGCCTGGATCTCTTGATCTGTCTGCGCGAAATGCGACAAGTAGTAGCGTGTGGATTAAAACCTGCACTGATGTTCTCGACATTCTTATTCTCGCTGTCGTGTCCGGTCTTTTTCTTGTTCAAACTGATAGCTGTTCTATAATTATGCGTCATCATCGAAGCGACAGAATGACAGGCTAAACTGACAATTTGATTGGGGGGCGGGCGACGGGAAGGGAGACTACTCTTCATTCTTATCAGAGGGAATGCCGAATGAGAACCCCCCCCCCCCCCTTCCTCCGCGAAAGCATATCAAACGCCGCAAAGATTTGATGTCGTCCAGGTCTGAAATGCTAAGACGGGGTGGGAGCTGGTTGGGGTTGAATAGGACAGGTCAAGGCAGGCTGGGGGGTGACGGGTGGGGGGGTTGGGGGGGGGGGGGGGGGCGGGGGGGGGGGGGGAGCGGGGGGGGGGGGGGGGAGCTAAAGTGAACTTGAACGAGACACGGGGAAAGCCCTCTGGCTATCAATAAACGTCTGTATCATCTCGTCTGATCTGGGGCGGTGTCATCAGTTTCTGGTCGAACGCTTTTCTACGTTCACCCGAGGGACAATCATGTGTGTTTCTGTTAACAGAACTCCCGGCCCCTGGGGCGTGGAATTTCATTCAGATTCTCTTGATTAAACCGTCGTTTATTTCTTTTTGGGTGCGTTTTTTGATGAACACAGAGCTCGCTTTTTTTTCTCTCTCTCTCTCACGATTTTGCATTTTAAACCTGCAGTGATCCTTCATCGTTCAGATCACACGGACCGTCACCTCCAGGACCAAGATGGCTGCCTCTGTCAGCCACGCTGACGAAAACACCAAACCATGTCAGCTGTGTATTTGAATCACTTTAAAAGCAGTGCAACCACTTCTGATAGTTGTGCTGTTAGCCTCGATTTTCGCTTGTTAAGCTGCAGTGACTTGTTCTAGTTGTGCTTGCCACCCGTTCTGGACACCACCACCCCCTCCCTCTGTCTGTCTGTCTGTCTCTCTCTCTCTCTCGCTCTCTCTCTCCTCTCTTATATATATATATATATATATATATATATATATATACAGGGTCGAACTTTAATTAAGGACCACCCCGAAAAAGGCCTTTCATTTTAAATTGGCCAAAAATACAAGCAATGCATTTTTCGAAGAATTCGACTGGGAAAGGTTTAAGGGGTTAACAGAGTATTCCGCAAAGCTTGCGAAAGCTGTTTATTGTCACGTGCGGCATGCAGAGGGGGGGTGGGGGGTGGGGGGTGGGGGGGGTTGAAAGTT
The DNA here is from genome assembly GCA_018398815.1 of Conus ventricosus. Lineage (NCBI taxonomy): Eukaryota > Metazoa > Mollusca > Gastropoda > Neogastropoda > Conidae > Conus > Conus ventricosus. The sequence continues at coordinate 61,225,976 of CM031618.1, forward strand.
GCAGATTGTTGTCAAAATTGCTTGTTTTTTAAGCAAGAGTGAACACTGCTTCAAACGGTTTTTGCACTGAAATTCCAAATGCACGTGCAAAAACCAATGCATTGCAGAACATTTTATTGACTGGAATGCCCCTAAAAGCAGCCCAACGTGCATAATTCTTCATAACACAAAAATGCCTCCAAGACGTAAGCTGTCTGATTTTTGACCGGACCCGGGCGATTGCATGGCTGCATGATCGAGTTGGCGTTCGAGAAATGGCCAGAAGACTACAAGTGTCCCACTCCGTCATCATTCGGCTGAGAGAAGATTTTCAAGCCACTGGAACTGTCAAAGAGAGACCCGTCCAGGCCAGCCAAAGAAGACCACTGCAAGAGATGACAGGTTCATCCACAGACATGCTCTTCGGACCAGGACCACCACCTCCAACACCATTCAGGCGTCGGCTCCAAGCTGCCACTAACACAGCAGTGTGTGAGATGACCATACGGCGGCGCCTCAATGCTGCCAACCTTCGAGCAAGGCGCCCAGTCCGGAAACCAAAACTGACTGCGGGCCCACCGGGCACGTCGCCTGGCTGGTGCACAGCTCATCGAACATGGACTCGGGCTCAGTGGCGGATGGTGCTTTTCACCGATGAGTCCCAAGTTCCAGTTGAAGCACGAGATGGACGCATTCGGGTGTGGCGGCGTCCCAGGGAGCAGCTGGCAGATGACGTCATCCAGGAGGTCGTCGCTTTTGGTGGTGGCTCCGTCATGGTATGGGGGGACATCAGCAGTCACCACAAGACTCCCCTGTTCCATGTGGATGGCAACCTGAACGGCCAACGCTACCTGCAGGAGATTTTTACGGCCTTTGGTTGTCCCAGCACTCCAAGCAGATTGGGGCTCAGGCTGTGTTCATGGACGATAATGCCACCCACATCGTTGTCGAGCCGTGAACACTTGTGGTGCAAGCTGGCATCACCAGGATGCCATGGCCGGCAAACAGCCCGGACATGAACCCTATTGAGAACATCTGGGGCGAGCTTGGGAGGAAGTTCAAGAAAATCACCTGTTCCGGCAAATCGACAGGAGCTGCTGCACTACCTGCAGCAGGAGTGGGCAAACCTCCCCCAGGCACTCATTACAAGAACAGTCAACACCATGAGGCAGCGCTGTGTGGATTGTGTGGCAGCACGAGGGGGACACACTGGGTTTTGATCAGACTGTAAAGAAACTCTTTTTGTGAATGTCATTTTGGGGGGTAGTCTCTTTCAGGCCCCCCGTCTAATCAGAAAAAATGATTTTTTCGATAAAGTGACAAAATTTTTTTTCCACTGATAATAAAATTTAAAAAACATTTAAAAATTTTCTGTGGGTTTTTTTGGGTTTTTTCCTTTTCAATTTTTTGTGAGACTGGGGATAAGGGGTTTCCTTAATTAAAGTTAGACCCTGTATATATTTTCCCATTTATTTCAATAAAAAGACATTTTACAAAACGCGCAGAAAGAAGCCAGTGCCCCAAGAGACTTTAACACATATAAAGGCATATCTGTTATCGAAAATTTGCCCCTAGAGAACGGAAAACCTTCATTCTGGCTCATTTTCGCCCTCAACCATTTTTCGCGCGAAAGTGACCCAAAAATAAAGGGTTTTCCTTTTCCTTTTCCCCCAAGTAAAACTTCAATACCCAAAAAATAACATTTTTCTAAAACAAACATACGTGCGGGGTTTTTCCGTTTTTAATACAAATTTTACAAAACTTTTCAATTTTATTTTTTTTAAAAATTCCTAGGTTTTTTTTGATCGTTTTAAATAACATTTTTTTCCCGGGGGGGGGGGGGGGGGGGGGGGCCAAACATTCTTCAAATGAGTCTTTTGTCTTTCATGTAAATAACACAAACAGTCTTTAACTTTTTCTCAAAAGCCCCCTTTTAAAAACTGATTTAAAATTTCTGACATAAAATCCACCATTTTATCCACCATGTCTTCCGCTGAAAGCTATTTTCCCGACAAAGGTGTTTTCTTTTTAAAACATGTCTCTTTCTGCCGAACAGTCATCAAAAAAAAAAATAAATAGTGCCCTGCGTTCCTTCAAACGTCTTTTAAAACTGTTCTAAACACTCACTCTTTTTATTGCTGGGTCAACTAAATAAATGCCCAACATCTGTAAAAATAAACCTTCTTTTAAAGATATGCTTTTTTCCCTTTTAAATTTGTTGGACAAAAATCACAATAAGTTAAAATTATAACGATAAACTGTTTGAAACGGGTTGAGGATAAATATTGTTTTTCCCCAACCATTTTTGTCCAAAAATTAATGAACAATAAGGGGTTTTTGTCATAAATTTTAAAAGCTCCAATTTTTAAATAAAAAGAATTTAATCAATCCAGTTTTTATTTTTTACAGCCTCGGGTCAAAACTTGTTCAGTATAATAAAACCCTACAAGACCAAAATGTGAAAGGGTTTTAATCCAATTCAGTTCTTAAGATTTTTTTATTTAAGTCAAAAAATGATTTTTTTTGCTTGTTGTTATGACCCTTAATATCCTCGCCATTGGAAGAACAAACAAGGAAAACTTTAAAGGCTTTTAACGCCCTTAATTTTGCCAGCTAATATTTTTTCCTTTTATAAGGTCATCACTAACGCCCACAACCCCCCCCTTTTCCACATTTTTAAAGCAGAAATTTAAAAAAATAAATTGGGTGAACGGCCCTCCAAATTTTGGGGTTTGGGGAAAGAACTGTAATTTTGTAGAAGCTTTTTTTACAACTTTTTTCCTTTTCTGTGGAGGATGTACTTTTTTTTCCCTTAGGCGTTTTTCAATTTTTTTTCCCGACATGTCGCCCGGCATAAAAAACTTACATAAAAAGGGGGCCAGATTTTGAATCCCTTTTCTAAAAACTTTTTGCCCTTTTAAAATATTAAAGGGGCTTATAATTAAAATTTTTAAATTTCCCCCATTCAAAAATTGGGGTTCCCAAAATTGCCATTTGAGGTCGGGTTTTTTCGAACTATTTATATTCAAACGGGCCCAAACCCAATTATTTGCCCTCTAGATTGCGCATTTTTCTATTTTTGGGAAAACTTTTTTTTTTGTCGCCAACCTTTTGGCTTTTATAATCCCCCCAATTTTTAAAGTGTACTAAAAACCTACAAAGCGCCTATCCCCCACCTTTTCTGTTCAAAGTCCGCAACGTCTGCAAGGTTTTTTAATTCAAATTTTATACACCACAGGCGCTAATGAAACCCTTTGGTTTTTCTGGCCCAAACGCACATTTTTTTTAGTAGTGTATTATTTTTTTTCCCAAACAATGTGCGGGTTTTACACTTTTCCCAAAATTTTTTTCCCCGCTTTGGTCTTTTTTTTTAAAATTTAAATGACCAACCCTCCCACAAACTAACCCTTTTAAACTGAAAATTGGGGAATTTGGGTAAATTTTCCAAATCCAATATCAGCTTTCCCTGATGGAAAGCTTTTTAAAACATTTGAGGGCCTTCCATCATATAAGTTTTCATCATGCTCAGCTCACCCCAAATGAACATAGAGTAATGAAGGGAAGCAAGATCGAGCGGGGGACTTTCCCCTCATAAGTATTTTTTGGTTTCGGTGTAACTCAAAATCAAAAATTTGGGTTAGCCGTAAAGCCAAACCTTTTTAAAGCTACCTTTTTAAATCAAAATAGTAAACCCCCCTTTTTTTCTTCAGGTTTAAAATTTTTAACATTTTTTCAGTTTTTTGCATTTTTTAAGTTTGAAGTAAGGGTCAAAGTTACTTTCCCTTCTTTTAGGAAAAAACCCCCCGTAACCCCCACAGGTATTTTTAACTGGCAAAACTTTTGTTCCCTGTTTTTTTCAACTTTTAAAACCCGAAATTATTCCCCCTTTGGGCTTCGTTTTATATTAAACCATACGACTTTGTAGAATTTTTCATGGAGCGCGACCGTTTTGGCCCCGCAATTGTTATCAATAGCATGTTCTAAAAACGAAGGACGGTCTTGATTTTTATTTTTACAAACATTTTTTAAAAAAAAAAAAAAAAAGATTGCTTTTCAAAAAATTTAAAGCAAAATATTCTTTTGGGCCGCACAACAATTTTAAAAAATATAGAAACGATACTCTTGACTTTGGGCTGTGACCCAGACGGGCCTCTTTTCATAAAAAGGTGAAACTCCATTGAAGAGCTATCTTAACCCCCCTATTAAAAAACGAGCACACCCAGAAGCGGGGTTTTAGTCACCCGATGCATTTTATCAGAACCAGTTTAAATTTTTGGGCTGTGCCCTTGTCCCTCAAACGGGTGTGGAGTGTCCGTATGCTGATCTTTTAAAATCACCAAAAACCCTTTGGGTTTGGGGCAGGGGTACAGATTTCATTTTTATTACACCTTCAGACGTTTTTTGACTGAACTGCAAGCTCCATTCCCAAAATGCAAACCATTTAATCCTTCACAACAGAATAGAAAAGAAGGCTTTAAAAGGATCGTAACAAAATTTTCCCAATTTTAAAACAAAAGACAGGCTTTGGGACAAAAGTTGGATCATAATCAGGCCTAGGCGTCATTTATTTTGGGGCAACGCACAAAAAGTATAACATTGACGGGCGTTTTTCCTTTAAAAAGGGGGTTTGGGCCCTGGTCCATAGAGCAAGAGCATAAAACAGCTGGACAACTTTTAAATCTTAACCCTTCTGGGGGCCTAACTGGGGCGGGAATAGAACAAAAAAACGACCTATTCGAATTTACTTTGGTGTTGCTGGGCTCGCAAGCCGGGCCGATCGAGCAAAAAACTGATCCTTCTACGGGCTTGACGCAAAAAAAAAACAATACTTAGGCAAATTTAAGGAGGGCCATTAATTCACATTGTTTTTAACCTTCAAGATTAAAAGGTACCAACATTTTTACAAAAACGCAAGATCGAAAGTAACTTTGCTTTTGGGCCCGGGTTTTACTTGCTGCCTTCTGACCTAAAGACTCCAAAGGGTTTCAATAATAAACAAAAATAATGAAATTCTTATAGCAGGCAAAAAAACAAAAGGGTTTGGGAAAAAACGACAAAAAATTCGGGACCCAAAAATATTAAAAAAAATAAAAGAACCCCCAAAAATTAGGCATCTAACCCCCCAAGCCCAAAAACCCCCAAAAGCCCCGGGGGGGGGGGGAGCAGCAAAGCTCGGGGACTCTGTCCAAACCCAAAGAATAAAAAAAGGGACGGGCGTTTGTTTTTTGGGTTTTAACGGGGCCGGGATTACTTTGTCTTTACTTACTAAATATTAATTAACCCAACTATTAAGAGAACAAATGTCCATAAGGCTCGGCCAAAAAAGCCAACTATTTTGCTTGCATTTGAAAAAGCCAGCTGACAATACTCCCCAATTTTCCCGGGTAAAGCGCCCACGGCTTTACCATTTAATTTTTTTAATAAATTTGCAAGATGATCAAGCTGTTTTTTTCCCCAAATAAATTTATCAGGGGGAGGCGATGGGGGCGGGGGAAACAAAATTTTGGCCAAACCGCCGCCTGTAATAGCCAACCCCAAAAGTATTTTAAATGAAAAAATCCAAAGGGCAGTTAAAAAACGCTTGCTAATGTGATTTCCTTCTCTCTAAACGTGTTTCGTTTTCGTTCTGCAAGGGGCCGTGCCCTTCATATAAAATTTTTTCGATAGTTTCTCTTATTCTATTCCTTGAGTTGGGAAAATTGGTCTGGGTTAGAAGTCGCGCTTCAGCCCTTGCTAAATCTTTCTTGTTAAAGATTTTTTAGTTTTTGGGGGTTTTCTTTCTTTAATATCGGGCCCCCACATGGGGGTCGTCCCCTCAACGATTTTTTTTCTTTTCTTTTTTTAATATGCTCATCTATTTTCACCATTTTGGGCTAAATTTTTTTGTTAATTCCCCTCTGATGTTTTCTCAAAGCAAATCAAGGGCCGTATTTCTCGAAATGGGTAGGGGTGAGTCGTGTATAGTCTTTAATGCTGTTTTTTCTAAAAAAAACGGGTTTTCCCTGCTTCAATTGCTTTTTATTTTTTTCATCTCCCGATCGTTTTTAATCTTCAAGTTCCATTTTTTTGATTTGGTTAGCTGTTGGGGGATTCCCCAGTATTTTTGAAGTTTAGAAACTCCCTCCCCCCCCCTTTTTTTTGGCCCCTAAAAAAGACCAAGGCGTTTTTTTGGTTTTTTTTCACACTGGGGTCTTTTTAAAAATGTACTCTTGCTAAAAACTTTTGATGGGTCTGGCTTAGTTGAACCGAACAATTTTCCCCTTTGGCGTTTTCCCAGACAAATCCCCCATCTTCTTTTAAAAATAAATTTGGGTCAAAAAATTGGGGGACTTTTTGGGCCTAAACTTTTGTAAAATGCTCAAACCGAACTTTCTTTTAATTCACGCCGCATTGGGGGAGCGTTGAGCGATGCTGTACAAAGGGATCATTTAAACTCATTTTCGCTCCGGGATAAAAAACCATCATAATCTTCTTTCCCTAAATGCTTGCCATGTTTTTAAAAAAATTTAAAACTTTTTTATTTTGTTTTAAAAAAAATCCCCAACCAAAAAGGCTCGATCTTGACACCCATAGAAAACAGAAAGCCCCCAAAGGCTAAAGGGGAAATAAACGGAATTTTAATTGTTCCAAATAACCCAAACTACTTTTTAGCAGATAAATTTTTCTTACTGCCCAAATTTTCCCAAAACCTAGGCAGATAAATTTGTTTGTGCCAGGCTCTCCCGCGACTTACTTTAAAAAAGAACTCGAAGCAGCACAACCCCCAACAGGACTTTTTGTCCAGAATCGGGACGGGCAATCTTTAAGAAAATTTCTAAAAAAACTTGGGGGGCCAAGAAAATTTCTTTAAAATAATCAAAACAAAATTTTTAACCTATTCTGACTAGGGCTAAAACCAGGGAATGAAAGGGCGGATTTTTTGCGTTTCAAGGAATCAAAAATGAAAAAGGGAAACTAAAACATAAAAATAGGGCGCCGCGAAAACTAAAAGGGTAAAAATTTATCAGTGAAAAATTTTGCGTATGGAAATCGCTTTTCCACCCCCTTAAATTTTGAGTTTTTAAAAAGGGCACATGCGCCATACTTTTCAATGGCTTTAAAAAAGACAGATTGCATATGAACTAACTTTTAATAAATACAAACGTTTTAAACAGATCAACAGACCCCGGGGAAGCAAAGTACAGAAATTCCTGACATCTCTTAGAGTTTGACGTTTTTTAGCAACCATGAATTAAAAAGGCTGATTGAGCCCCAAATTTAATTCAAGAAAATTTAATAATATTTTAACAAAAAACGTGCGACATCATTAAACAAACCCAAAAGAAAGGGCAGACCTAAAGGGAATTTATTTTTGGGCCCCCAAAAGCATATTCGCTTAAAGGTATTTTTTTGCTGTTTTAAGATGAAAAAACCTTTAAAAAAGAGCAAGTGAAAATTTTTAAAAAAAAACCCCAAAAATTAAAAAAAAGTGAATGTAAAATTTGAGGGTAGTCCTAACCAATCTACGCTAGCGGGTTTAAGACCTTATCATAAATTTGACGAAATAAGAAAATTTTTTTGCGGGGGAGGGGTAAAAAGTCTAACAGCAACCAGTGCCTAAAAAATTTACATCTTCACAATTTTAGGCTTGATGATTATTAAAAACAAAATACGGTTTAGGGAATTGACCAAAGGGTCAACAGGGGAATAACAGTTGCAGGGAAAACCCGGGAAAAAGGGTGAAAAAACGAAAATAAACATTAAAAATTGATAAAGAAGAAGAAGCCGATAAACCGTTTAAATGTAATTTGTTTTATTAAATTTGAAACAGAAAATATTAAGCTAAGGGATTAAAAATTTTACTAAAAAAATTTAAATTTTTAAATTTAAAAAAAAGCAGTCTGCCAGGTTTATCCAAATGTGCCTACAGCCCGCCAAAAGAAGAGAAAAAAGAAACCCCTAACAAAAACCCCCTTTTAGTTTAAACAAACATTACGAAAAAGAAAACAAAAAAAAAACAAGAAACCTTTCAAAATACAAAAAAAAACCAAACGAAGGTATTCTGCTGCCTTTAATGCTTTTTAAATATGTTAATACGGAACATCGACTAAAAAGCGCCCAATCAGCGGGAACGAGTTTTGGGTCTTTTAGCAACAGGTGTGGGTGCACCCCAGCTTTACCTCTAGGGGGGGTTTGTCTTTAGCTCCGGCCGTGTTAAATTAGTTTGAAGTGCGTTTGGAAAAAAATTAAAAAACTAAACCCAAAAGCCCCAGCTATGGTTCAACAAATTAACACTAAACTTAGCTCGTTCAAAACTGAAAAAATAAATAAAGCGCTAGTTGCCCTAAAAACATCACATAAGAAAAAATTTGGGTTTCCCAGGCCGTTTTTTGATGACTACAAAAACAAAAGTTTGATCTTCAAAGAAAGGCGAGGACAACTTTTCTAAACAGCCAACCCCGGGAGCAGATAAAAAAGGAATTTTTTAAAAAAAAGTAAACGAGACTTTAAAACCCCTCTGTTCTAAACAGCTCACATTAACAACACCGAAGGGTTTTTTAAAATTTTTAAGTTTTTTAGTCCCAACGCAAAAAACCGTCGATATTGATTCTGATTTAAAAATTTTTTTTTTTTAAATTTTAAAAATTTTGATTAGAAAAGAAACCAACATGGCTTTAAAATATATAAAAGGGCCAATGAATTTTGAAAGGGAAAGCTTGAAGGGAGAGAGGTGTTCCCCTTCGATGCGGAGGAAAGGTTTTGGGGAGCCTGGTTTGCCGTCAAATTTTCCCTTGGGGATGTTGCGTCTAGTCGCTTTTTTTAGTGGTGCTGCCGCAGAGGGCCCCAGTCTTTTCAGGTTTTGAAGTTGATGGTGATTGGTGGGGGGATTTTTTAGTTTTTTGGTTTAAATTTTTTTGTATTTTGGGTTTTGTTATTCCAAAGCTTTTGTGTGTAGGCGTGTTTTGGTTTTTTGTTGTTTTTTTTTTGGGGACGCCCCTTTAACAGGTTTTGTGTTTTGCTTTTCCATTTGCCCCGTGCAGCTTGTGCAAAAAAAATTGACTCCAGCCCAACGTATTTTAGCTATTTTTCTTTGGGGTTTTTTTTTTGGTCCCCCCCCCCCCCCCTTTCGGGGCCCCCCCCCCCTTTTTTTTTTTCTTTTTTTTTCACAAAGGCTATCTTTCAGCAGTGGGGCCTGTTTTTTTTTAAGCCCTAAAAAACTTACCCTTTTTTTTTGATAAGAAATGAACTTCAAGTGAAGATAGTTTTTTTTTGATCTAAAAAAGTTTTTTCGGCTGCGGAAAAAAGTTGTGGGAAGGAAACAGTGTATGGTGCTCAGTGCATCAAAAGGGCTCTGGAGGGCTAAACCCCCTTTACTACGACTGCTAGGCCCCAAAATTTTGGAAATTTAGGGGAAGTTAAAAATGGATTACTGTGTCCCTTTTTTTAAAAAGAATCCCTTCATTTTGAGAGGGAGCGATGGTGTTGAAGTTTCCCGTTACAAAACTGTTTAATTTTTAGATCTTTTCCCGTCTCAGTATCGAACGACGTAAGAGATGCCCTTGTCAGACTGGGAAAGTGGTTTTTCAGATCTTCCTCCTAAGGAGGGAAAATTTAGGGACAGGGGCGGAAAGGGTAACCCGTTTTGTTACAGGTCGACGCTTTTTGGTTCTTTAAAACCCTTTCCCTTAGTTTCCCCTGGACAGGTTTGTAAAGGGGGGTAGTTTTACCCGCCCGCCTCTACCACCCAAAGGGGCAGCCCAAGGGGGTCCCGGAGCCCAGTGTCTCTAACTGCCTGCAGTCAGGACAACCCCCCGAAAACCCGGGGGCAAAATCTGGTTTACTTGCAGGGGCTGCCTGCGAGTTGGGCCCCAAACGTGTGATCCGGCCTTGAACTTTCCCGACCCCAGGTGAGTGGACCAATCTCTGAATCAGACAAAAGTTTCCAATTGAGCAAACAGAAAAGGTAAGGCTTTACGGGTGAGAAACCCCGCCGTCAGGAGACGAACCCGGTAGGGGGAAATTTGGTTTTAGGGGGGGGAAGATGTTTTTGAAGACTCTCTAACAAATGTGGTTCCCGAAACTCGGACTGATAAAAATTTACAAGGGGAAAGATTCGTCCCACAACCCTCGCCCCCGGAAAAAATCCGGCAATAAAGGGCCCCGTGGGGGGACCAGCGTTCACCAGCACCCGGGGGCAAGCGACCCGAGGTCCCCGGTGACGAGGATTCACTTCGCCACCGCGTGACGGGCCAAAGGCCAAAAAACTTTTCCCCGTTCGCGGCCCTCACCTACCGCCCGTGTTCCCCCTTGGGGAAAGTAAAGGTGGGGGGGGTGGGGGGGGGAATCTTCACCCGGGGAGTTTGACGGTTTTACCGACGGAGACGGCCTAAAGCGCGTTACACGGAAATTTTTTTTACGGGATGCGGGTTTTTATTTGAAAAAAGCTTGGAAATTAAAGGACTTTTCCCTTTTGGGTTCGATTCGGGTTGGCCCGTTTTTTCATTAAATTTACGGGGTTTTTTCGCTCCCTGTTTTGGGAAAAAAAAAATCAATATTTAAAAAACTTTTAAAGAGAAAAAATATATGTAATTTTCTTGCAAGAAAAACATAAACACATGATGTTTATGGGGAAAGGAAAAAAGAATGGGCCAAAGGGGAACTTTAATAATAGTTATACTTTACACAGTTTTTGGTCAAGTTTTTTTAATTTTGGCACAATGTGGGTTTAAAAATTACAAGATAGTATGCAATTCAAAGACGGATTTTTGGGCCCTTTTAAAAAGAAAAACAGCATAAAAAAGTGGGCATTGTGAATGTAAAAGCCCAAATAAGACAATGAAAAGAATACTTTTTTTTGGGTGAACTGGGAGAATTTTTCCTAACGTCAGGGCAGAGCACTTGTTGATTGGGGGGGATTTCAACTGCGTATTAGAAAACGATTTTTGATTTTCACCTCTGGGGAAAAAAATGCAGAGGGCAAAAGTAAAGAAATTCAAGATTTAATAAAAAAACCCTGAAACCCTTTTTATACCTGGAACTGTTTTTAAACCCCAAAGAAAAGGAATTTTTAAAAATGGCATAAAAAAATTCTCCTTTTATTGCACGTAGATTGGATTTTTCTTTCCAATGATAATTTTTTTGAAAAAAACAATAGACTGTAAAATGCATTCTATCCCCTTTTTCAGAAACCCCAGAGGGTTGGGGCCCCTCAAATTGGGAAAATTCCCCAAGCTTTGAGAGGGACCGGGGGTTTAAGTTTAATAACCCCATTGTTGAATGAAATTAACTATTCACCAGATGAATAGGGTTTTTTTTTGATATTATGTTTTTCGTATGGATTTAAAAAAATCTTTTCAAATGGAATGGGGAAAACCTAAAAAAAAGACGATTAAGAGTTTTACAATAATCTATCCCAAAGGAAAAGGAGCAACAACGGGAAAAAATAAGTTATAAAATACAAGGAAAATTAAAAAGACTGATAATTTAAAATTTCAAAAAAACCCAAAAGATATTCATTTTTCAAAATCACGACAGCACTTAATGCAAAAATTAGAATTATTGGAAACTTATAAAGCCGTGGGACAAAGGTAAATCTTGAATGAAAAAAATTAAGAGGGAGAAAAAAATACAAAATATTTTCTTTAAAATTGGGAAAAAAACCCAAACAAAAAATTCAAAATAATAGAAGAACTTCGTGATGGGAAAAGGGAGATCAGTTACACACCCGGGCAGAAAAATAAAATGCAAACGGAAATATTAAATTTGAATTTTTTACAAGAAAAAGGTAAGACAGGAAATAAGGGGAAAAAATGGGAGATAAATTTATATCTGTTAAAAATTTAGTGCCACAGCTTCCTGACTCCCCAAAGGAAGTTGTGAAGGCAACTTAACAGAGAATGAAAAATCTGACAGCTCTTAAAGCCCCAAAAAAGGTTCTTTTACCAAAGTGAGGGGTTTTCAACAAATTTTTGAAATATTTTGGTGTCATATAAAAATTTGTTAACAAACATTTACTTAAATCTGCCTTTGAAAAAGGGAAACTTTCTCCTTTCCCCAGAGAAAAACAGTCATTTCGTTTAAATTTACAAAGGGAAAGATCTACCCAGAAATGTTTTAAAAAACTGGGGAAACCAAATTTTGGTTAAAGAAAGCGTTTTTAAGCTTTTGTCCCAAATGTTTTTCAAATCTTTAAAGTCAAGTAATTAGAAAATTTGTAAGTGAAGATCAGGTTTGGGGGAAAATAAAAGGGCGTCGAGTACGACAAATAAATGAGACTAAATTGATGATATTATTGGGTCATCTTAAAAAGTGAAAATATTCCTGGTTTTTCCTTTTTAAATTTTTGATTATTAAAAACAAAACTTTTTATAGTAAATCAAAAAACTTCCTGTTAAAGCTCTCAAAAAATATGGGTTTGGGGAAAAAATTCATTAGATTGGGGTTTTTTAAATTTTTTCTTCTGAAACTTGTAGTTTTTGTTTTGAAAAGGTGGCTGGGCAAACCCGAGTATTTTTCGGTTTTTAAACAGGAATCCACAAGGATGTTTCCTTTTTTTTCCCCCTTTGTATTGGGGTTGGCTTTTAGAAATTTCAAACAAAAAAGATAAAAAACGTAGAAACAATTTGAGGAATTGATTTAGGGGGGTTTAAGAGAACGCTTTTTAAAAGTAAAAACAAAATTGCGCTTTATGGGAGAAGATTTTACTTTAATTTTTTACAAAATCAGCATGACTATGCCAAAAAAGGGATTATATATCCCCAATGATTATTTTTTTGTTTTCTGGGTTTTGGGTTTTAAATAAAATAAATCAGCAGCTATGTGGCTAGGTATTTGAAAACATAGTGCAGACAGCTTTTATGGGTTTAACGGTGGAAAAAAAAAACTAAAGAATTTTGGGTATTTATTAAAAGAATGATAGATCGGCATCTTTTGTTGAGGGTAAAGGTTTGGGAAAGAATAGAAAAATATTCAGAGAAAAATTCACCCCCTGGGGAAAAAAAAATCTTAGTTTAAAGGGTAAAATACTATTTTTAAAACATTTCTTATTTTCACAATGGTCTAAGTTAAGCAAACATTTTTGAATTTCCCGAAAAAGATTCCCTTTTCAGATATAAATCGCATGCTTTTTTAGATTTCCTGGCGTTTAAAAAAAATTGCAAAAAACGAAAGGCATTTGAAAAAGTTAAAAAAGCATAATGTGGGAATTTAATATGAAAAAGGAGGATTGAAAATGATAAATTTTAAAACAGATGGGAATCTGCTTTTTCCCTGTCCCCTGGGTTTTAAAAATTTTTTTTAAAAGGGCCCCAAAAAATGAAAGGGGGCTAAATCCGAGAAAAAAATTTCTTAAACCCTTTTTGGGGAGAAAGTCATGTGTTTTTTTTGCAAATACTAAAAGGGGCACTTTTTTAAAGGTTTAGACAAGGAAAAAAACACATTTTTGGGAAAAATTTCTCTGAAAACAAAAGGTTAGATCCCTTTAAAAAACAAAAGATGCCCCCCACCCCTTTTCCCCCTTTACTGGGAATAATCAATACTTTAAAAAATCGAGGAAAAGTCCCTTTTCTTTCCCCACGGGGTTTAAAAGGCAAAAAACTAAATTTTGTGACATTTATGGTCCAAAAGGGGGTCTTTCCCCTACCAGGAACCCGGGTTTAAAAAGATAGGACCCCCCTGCAAGGATCTTAAGTATAATGTGTGTCAGCGGCCATACAAAAACTTTTTTAATACTAGGGGGTTTGGAACAAGGATAGATATGACATAGTTTTTTCAGAACCCCCTCTTTTTTTTAACAAAAAGCCCTATATCTTTCAAGGTTTCCGTGCAACTTTGGGGCCAAAATTTTTACAGAACCAAGTCAACCCGTTTTGGGGCCAATAATTGACTGGAGTTAAATGAAAAAGTAGGGGAAAATACCCCACTTGTGGGACAAAAAAAAACCAGACGAGAGTTTTTTCAAGGAAAATTTTACAAAAAAATAAAACCCGACTAACAAATCAAAACAAAATGAAAGTTAGGGATAAACGAAACTGGTTTATATTGCAACGATGAAATTGGGTTACATTTAAAAATTTCTTTTTCCACGCAAAAAGGTTTTAAATTTGTTTTGGAAAATTTTTCATCAAAACATATTAGCTTTTATTCAAAACCCAAAAAAGTTTTTCTGAAGAAAAAAGTGCTATTTGGAATTCCCTTTGACAAAAAAATATTGACCACAAATACTACAGAAAATAAAAACCCTGTTTGATTTCTGCAAAGAGGTATAAGTATTTATAAAAAAACGGGAATCTAGGTTCCAATTTTTTATCATATTCGAAAAACAGATGCGTCGAGGAAAATAAAAGAATCTCAAAACATGCATTCCCCTTTTACACAAGCAAAAGCACGCACGCACCCCACCCACACCCTGCACAAAGCCCGGGAAAGCGCACTTTCACGCCACACATACGCACCCCACACAAGCACATCGCGGGGGCTTTCGCACCAAAAGAGGGGGGCGGGGGGGAGGGGGGAGAATTTTGGGGGGGGGGGGGGGGGGGGGGGGGGGGGGGGGGGGGGGGGGGGGGGGGGGGGGGGGGGGGGGGGGGGGGGGGGGGGGGGGGGGGGGGGGGGGGGGGGGGGGGGGGGGGGGGGGGGAGAAGGGGGAGAGAGGAGAGAGAAGGACAATTTCACATAGTTAAAAAAATACATAAAACGTGTTTTTACATTTTTGGGGGTGTGTGCGGGTGTGTGTGTGAAAAACCAAAAAGAAAAAAAAAAAATAAGTAAAACCCTGTTTTATTTATTTGGTTTTCCCTTTTCCCTATAATGTAAAACATTTTCAAGTGGGTGGGGCCAGAAAAACCCCACATTTTAAAAATTTAAAAAACCCCGACACTTTGTATCAAATTTCCAAAAAAACAAAATCACAAAAAAAATGCCTTTGTAAGGAAACATACAGACATGCATTTTGGGGTAAGAATTGGTTTTGAAAAAAAGAAGAAGAAAAAAGAAAGAGAACCAAAAAAAAAAAAAAAAAACCAAAAAAAAACATAGTAAGGGGAAAATTTTTTTTTTTTTTTTTCTTCTGTTTTTTTGTTTTTTTTGGCAGATGAAAAGGACAGTGTGAACACCAAAAAAAAGAAGAAAGGGGGATTTTTGGGGCCTTTGGAAAAAAAAAAAAAAAAAAAAAAAAAAAAAAAAACACCAAACCCTTTGGGGCTCCCCTTGATCCGAAACTGATTTCCAAAAAAAAAAAAAAAAAAAAAAAAAAAAAAAAAGATATATTAAGGACCGGGCGAAAATTTTTTTGAAAGGGAAGGGTTGAGAAGAGCGGGTTTAAGAGCAAATGAATGATATTTGGGTTTAGAAGTCATTGACCCAACAAACCCTAAGGCAAGTGTTGTTTTAAGCTATTTTTTCAATTTTCCCGGGAAACTAAAAAATAAACCCGCCAGTTAAAAATAAAGTTAGCTGTTTTAACGACAAAGTAACAATAAATTTAAGAAAACTAAAGTCTGGGTCTCCCAAATAAACAACAGACTATTCTTTTTCATAATGACTTAACAAAACCCCCCTTTGGGCAGACGGGAAAAGCTTACACAGTTTGACGCTGCCGCTGAAGAAGCTAAAATGAGAGGCTCTGGTTGGTCAGAGGGCGAAGTCTTAGAGATCAGATTAAAACAGTCTAAGTATGCACCGATTGTAGGCAAGGCTTACATTCCGCTGCCCCCAGCATTAGTTGCAAAAAGAGCAGTTCTAAACATAAAGAATACAGACAACAAATGTTTTTATGTGGTGTGTTCTCGCAAGGCTGCATTATATCCGCAAAAACGCAGAGAGAGTGTCTAACTATCACCCTTACATCAATGATCTTAACTTTAGTGGAGTGTCCTTTCCTGTTAGTGTAGACCAAATTGATCAGTTTGAAGAACAAAACAAACCAATAACTGTTAATGTCTACACATGGATGAGGAACAAATCTACAACCCATCAGAGTGTCCAAGAACAGTCCAACGATTGGCGAGCCAGACAAAACCCATGTTGACTTACTGCTGATGCTTTCACCAGCGGGCTACCGCATTACACATTGATACGAACAATGAGTAGACTAATGCAGCAAACTTCAAAAGATCATGGCAAACAAGAATTCTGTAGAAAATGTTTAACAAGAATGCCATCTGTTCAAGCCGCGAGCGAACATAAGAAACATTGTAAAAGTTCTGTAGACTGTAATACAGAACTAATTACGCCCCCTCCTGGATCTAAAGTTAGTTTTAAGAACTGGAAACGGATGCAAAATTCTCCATACGTAAGTTTACGCAGACTTCGAGTCGCTTATTGTTCCTTATGAAGGGCCAGCACCACAAAAACTTCGAAAAACAGTCTTAATGAGTAATCATCAAATTTGTTCATTTGCTTTCATCGTTGTCAGGTCGGATGGCGTTCATTCAGAGCCAGAATTATATAGGGGGCCTAATGCTGCAAAATACTTCTTAAACGCATGCAGAAAGTGCGCAATGACTGTTCCAATAATCTAAACTTATCTGAAATCATGATGACGCCTGAAGACCAAGAACAGTATGCCGCAGCCACTCACTGTTGGATTTGCGGTTTAGGTCCTCTCATCAGACGCAGAGAATCCGACAGGTGGCCTTGGCGGCCAGCGGGTAAGAGACCATGATCACATTAGCGGAAAGTTCAGAGGAGCGGCGCATAGTAAATGCAATCTTCAACTAAAGTTTGATCCTAAGACATGGAAGCTGCCCATCTTCTTTCATAACTTGCGAGGTAACGACTCTCATCTTATATTGCAAGCAGTAACCAACGCCTTCAGGGGAGCATGCATTGCACAGTCATCAGAAAAGTACATGTGCTTTAATCTAAATAACATGTCTTTTTATGACTCTATGCAACACATGATGGGATCATTAGAGTCACTGGCTATGTCCTTAAAGTCCTGCCCAATAACGGAAGAATACTTTGACCCAACTCTCGTTAGAAAGGGCGTTTACCCTTTTGAGTACATGAACAGTTGGGAAAGGTTTGATGAAGACACACTTCCCTCCTAAAGGCGCGTTCTTTCTAGTCTTAGAGGAAAGGACATCAGTGATTCTGATTACCAGCATGCTCAAGATGCGTGGCAGAAGTTAGAGTGTAAAACAAAGGGAAGACATATCATGATTCATACTTGAGGGCCGATGTATGTTTGTTGGCAGACGTCTTTGAAAACTATAGAAAGACCTGCATTAGAACATTATAGCTTGGATCCCGCGCATTACATTTCTGCGCCCGGGATGAGTTGGGACGCTTTCTTAAAGTTTACTGGAGTACAAATTGATTTATTGTCAGATTTACCAATGATTCAGATGATTGAAAACGGGGTTTCGTGGAGGAATTAGTATGGGCGTCGCACCATTACTGTAAAGCAAACAACAAATACTTGGACGACTATGATCCGAGTAAAAGGTCTAACTATCTCATGTATTTAGATGCAAACAATCTGTATGGATGGGCAATGGCGCAATCACTTCCGTTACGCAACTTTAAAATGTACACAGGCGGTGATCCGAATAATATTCAAAAGGCATTAAAGTGGTTGAACAGTTTAACGCCTGATCAGCAGCGTGGCTTCATTCTAGAAGTTGACTTAGAATATCCTCATGAACTCCATGACCTCCATAATGACTATCCATTAGCAGCAGAAAGTCTAAAGATGGATCCAAGAGAGCCACCTAAACTTGTGCCCAATCTTCGGGCAAAAAAAATTATGTCTGTCATTACAGACTTCTACAATTTATATTTAAGACATGGTTTGAAGTTGACAGCTGTTCATCGCATAATTGCTTTTGATCAAGAACAGTTCATGAAACCATACATCATGAAGAACACTGACCTCAGAACTAAATCCACAGATGCTTCAGAAAAAGACTTTTTCAAGCTAATGAACAACAGCTGTTTTGGAAAGACTATGGAGAATCCGCACAAGCGCAAAGATGTCAGATTGGTCACCAGAGAGAACGAAGCAATTAAGCTGACTTCAAAACCTAATTATCAGGATTTTAGAAGATTTCATGATCACCTTTTTGGCATAATGATGAAAAAAAAGAAAGTCAAATTAGAAAAACCTGTTTTTTTTTGGTTACTTTTTTGAAATCAAATTTTGATGTTAGAATTTTTTTAGACTACTTTAAGCCCTTGTATCCTGAGCCCCAGAGAATTTACACAGAACAATATTTTTGTTATAAAAACCCTATAAGACATCTAAAAAGCATGGAAACCGAAGTAGCTAAAGGGCATGCAGGAGGACGACCGTCCGTTTCCCAAAAAATTCCCCCCCGGCCTTTGCATTCAATTACAACAAAGGTTTTGGGAAAGAAAAGGATGAATTATCTGGAAAGGGATAAAGGAGTTTTTGGGTTTAAGGTCGAAAATGTACAGTATTTTCGAGCCAGAGAAAACATAAAAAAAAGAAAAAGGAAATCCGCAGTGTTGTGCATCAAACAATAAACTGACAACAAAAGAAGCATTGTTGGAAATAAATTTTTCATCATACAACGTAAAACTGCGATCTAATCACTAATCAACACAACTGTTAACAAAGAAGTCTTTAATAGAAAAAACACAAAACGGGTGTTTTTAACCAGTTTTTCATAGAATTTGGGGACGGGAGAACCGAAAATTTAATTAAACGGAACGGTCTGGGGGAATTATCTAAATTCTTCTTTCACAAAGGTCTTTGGGGAGCTGGTTTTTTTGGTCATTTTCTCGTAAATAATACACGGGGGATTCATTTTTACAATTCTTTTATTTCATATGGGTCAACACTCAAATGATCGGTTTTCCCGATGCGAGTGCCCCCCTTTTGCTTTTCCCCCCGGTAAAAAAGGGACCTTACTTTTAAACCAAATGGTAAAATTTGCCGGGGAAGCTCTCCTTCAACAGCATTTTTTTTTTTTTCTTTTATTGCTTGCACTGGGTTTTAGGGCCTTAAATTCTTCATTATTCATGCGCGCAAAACTGAGGCACTTCTAACCCATTCTGTTTGCGAGAAAATTTTCAATCAGCTCTCGTGATCTGTAGGAGAAAAGTCTTTCGGGTAACTGTTTGTTAAAGTTTTCAACAAAGCCGTATCGTGAACTCCTGAATGCTCTTTTAATAGTAACTCTATGTTTCAACAATAATTGATTCACTTGGCCTTTAAATTCTTTCCCATCATCGACTTGAATCATGCGAGGATAAGTTAAAGGGCCTCGTTGGTATATCAGTTGTATGGCAACAGCAACAGCAGAAGCACTCTTTTGTGTTAATGGTTCTGCATCTTTGTACCTTGAAGCTATGTCAATGACTGTGAGTGCGTACTTAAATCTTTTTCGTCTAATCCTATCAGAGGGTAAATATAGAAGATCCATTTGATGGGTGTCGTTTGGTGTTGTATTGACAAAGTGTGGTCTCTGTATTCGTCTAGGCGCTGGTAAATAAATTTGCCAAATCGCTTGTTTAGATAACCATTCCTTTGCTGTTTGTTCACTGACTCCCGCCGCTTGGCTTAGCTTTTTTATTGCCGTGATTCCCTTCCAATATCCTTTGGGCGAATAATAGATTTTGTTCATTTTTATTCAGCCAATATTATGGGCAACAAAATACACAACGGTCATACCAAAGGCAATAAACCCGATTTCTTGCATCTTTTGTTTTTCTGATGGTTGATAAAAGTCACTGAATTTTGGTGGGGCAATGTCTCGATTGGTTTGCCTGTTACAAGATAATATTGTTTTATTGCTTGATCAACATTTTTAAATGTGTAAGCTGCATGCCCCTGTCTTTTCAGTGTGTCATTAATAAAATCTAACTGCTCAAGTCTCTGCCTTTCATAGGCGTCTTGTGCAGCTGCTAGTTGCTCCATAGCTTTGTTATGTCTTTTTTCTCTCGCCGTCATTCCCCAGTTTACTAAATGCGAAATTACTTCCGCTAAAAGCAAGCGCATTCACCACAGCGCCGCCTATCATTATTGCGAGTGAAGCCATTTTTTATAAATGTATTTTTTTTCTTACATATTTATATTGTCTGGAATTATTCCTTGCTTGACTAGAAAATCTTTCGTGGCAACCGAAGCTGCAATGATAGCAATCAGCTTTGCTGAATCCTCAAAGTCTAGTTTGCCAAGATCTGCTGGTTAATTCTTAACAAGCTTTTACCAAGCATTGAGTATCCTACACTTAGGCCTCCAATAACAGCAGAATGGTATACAAGGTTGGTAACAGTTTTTTCGGTGCTCATTTTTTAGAAAATAAAATAATTATAATTATTAAAAAACATGAACAGTGATGATCTACTACAGCTACAAGGCAGCCTAAACCTTCCTGAACTTATGAATGCCCAAGTTGATGGCCAAGCTGTTATGCCCCAAAAGGAGAGGTTGTATTCTTTGGCGGCGTGTGGAAAAACAAAACAGTTCCTCGGAACTGAATTCAGCATTGAACAGATTCAACAGATGTCGCCGCAAGACATTTTAAAGTATCATAACAGGTATGAAGCGCAGCTGGGGTCTAGAATGGTGAAAAGTGTGGGCAAACGGTTCTTAGTTTGTACACTAAACTAGTCAGTAGATTTGCCCCCATTGATTCTGAACAAGATCTTACGTATGATTTAACGCAAGATCCAGTTTTAACAAAGTCATTAGAGTCTCTAGGGTGTGATTTATACTATAGATTTGGAACATTGTTATCGCCATTAATCATGGGATTAATAACTTTTAATCATATAGATTTTGTTTCCCTTCAAAATGAACGAGCTGGAAAATCATCAGAACCAGAATCAGGAAACATTGAATCAGGTGGAGAAAGTAACCAAGCCAGAAAATCAGCAGAAAACACTGAATCAGGTGGGGCCAGTGAAAAGTGCCCTCATCCTGGGCGTGTTAAAGCAGGAAGAAAATTAGCAGAGTGGAACAGACAAAAAAAATTAATGTTACAGAATATAACTCATCATGAAAACATAACACCGCCAACGCCAGAACAAGTTGATTCAATGCCAGCTATAAAAACTCCATGTGATTCTAGGGCCCCAAAGTCTTCATGGAATATTGAACTTAAAACTGTTGCCATTTTTGGCGCCATTGCTGCTGTTGGGGGCAGTTATTACGGCTATAAAATATATACGCAATGGCAACAGAAACAAAAGCAATCAAAAAAATCTGAACCGTTAAATACAGAAAAAGACAACAGCACGCCAAAACCGCCAACAGCAAAGCATCATTTTGATCCATTTATAATGGAATAATATTTTAAGAACTTAATAAAAATAGATCATGGCGTATTATAAAATGATAAAGTCAATAAATAAAGACATGGAGTCTATAAAAGGCATTTCCATAGACCAGAATTGTAATCAATGCGGTTGCTTCGGATGTAAAAACTTCATTAAGATCTATGCAGAGAACGCTGAGCAAGACATCCTCAACGATGACGCGTTTTTTGAGGCGTGTGTGTACTATATTAGACATCTGCTATTTAAGATAAAAACATAGATTGTCTTGTTTTTTGATAATTATAAGATAACTCAAATAAAAACTTGGTTGTACTTAGAGGATAACTTAATCAAGAACTTATCAAGAACTTGATCAAAAACTTATTAAGAACTTGATCAAGAACTTATTAAAAACTTGGCTGTGGGGCGGGTGGGGGTGGGGTGAGTGGTGGGTGGGGTGGAGTGGGGTAGGGGGGGTGCATGCGTGGGGTAGGACAAAAACAACAAACACAAACACCCAATAGACAGTCCAGGGGTGGGGGCGGAGGGACGTGCGTGCGTGGGTAGGCCAAAACACACAAACACCAACAAACAAACAAGAAGTGGAACTACCAGGCTGTGTCCCGCGCGCAACCTCAATCAACCCCAAGTGATCACATAGGGTCGTTTGGCCTAGTTTGCCGCTGAGCTTTGCTGGTGCTGCCGCGCTTTGTAGTCAAGCGATCACATAGGGTCGTTTGACCTAGTTTGCCGCCGAGCTTTGCAGGTGCTGACGTCATTGGCGGCAAGCGATCACATAGGGTTGTTTGGCCTAGTTTGCTGTGCTCCTCTTTTCTCAACCAGGCTTGCAACTGGCTTTAGCAGAGTTACAGCAATTACTGCTGTGGCCAAGCTTTTATGGCGGCTCTAATCGCCAGTAGTAGTACATCCGTCATTGTATATTGGAGCATTTATATGAAGATAGTGCCGGCCACACACTACTCCTCTCCATACTGGTAGATGTACTAAGGTCTGCCTAACCCTATCTAGTTTGTTTGCCAGAACATTCAAAAATCGCCATTCAGTTGCATAAGGGCACACTTGAAGGCAGATGAACTGGTTAGAATTAGAAAAGTAGAAAAGTATACACATCTTAATACACAGATCAGCTTGCCACATAAACACTGAATCTGTAGTTAAACAATCAAGTCTAATACAAACTGAGAACATTTTTACTTGGGAGGAACAGCAAAAATGTTTCAAATATAAGTTTTTTAGCATACGAATCAGCCGTGTTTACCCTCCGCCTTAAGAAATGAACGCCATGTTTTTTTAAACATGGCTTTAGCTGTCCCAACCAGCTCCCAACAATCAACGCGTGATGGTTTGTTTTGCTTCAGCCACTTTCAACAATGCAGCGCCATTTATTAGATAAGGAACCATCTCATCAATAGTCAAACACGTATTAAAACTAGCTACATCTTTGTCAACAATATTGCCTTCAACGTTTTCATTTCCTTGAGCCAACAAACCTTTAAATACACAATTCTGTTCTTCAGTAAACCGTTGTTAGAATAACACACCCACCGCACAGTAAAACGCGCCGTGCTTGCCCAGCAGGCAGTGGAAGAATGTGTGGGTTAACCTAGTCATGTAAGCGCCCGCTGATTGGCCAGGCTGTAACAGCGACGCCACGCGGGCAGTGTTGGCTGATGTAATATGGTGCAATCGAGCAAGCTGGGCAGGAAGGAGTGGGGGTAGGGAAGAAGTGCGGCAGTATTGATTTTTTGGCCGGAGACACACCTGCAATGTAAACAGGGAGCACGCCACCGTAGGCGAGGGGTATGCTACTGTAAACCAGGGGCACATTTTTTTAAATAGTGTGTGTGTGTGTTTGTGTTGTGTGTGTGTGTGTGTGTGTGTGTGTGGTTATATATAAAGTTGTAGCTGATTCCATGTCTTCCACACAATTTAATCTATAAAGCTGTTGAAAAAGTATTTGTGATTCAAAAACTTTTTCTAACTTA
Source organism: Conus ventricosus (assembly GCA_018398815.1). Classification (NCBI taxonomy): domain Eukaryota; kingdom Metazoa; phylum Mollusca; class Gastropoda; order Neogastropoda; family Conidae; genus Conus; species Conus ventricosus. The sequence continues at coordinate 61,249,168 of CM031618.1, forward strand.
GAATCCCCACTGTCTTCTAAAACTGCAGCTATATTGCCATATGCAAACTTACACCACCACAGCACTGGGAGAAATAAACACCCCAAGTGCTGGGCAGGTAGGCCGGCAACTAGCAATTAAAAGCTTACACCTCCTGACAGAGTTGACAGTACTGAAAGAAAGCCGTGGAACAGACACCGTTTGTATATAAAGCGCGTTCAGTCACGGCTGCTTTTCCCTACGTTACTCTATGGGGCGTGTTCAGTCCCGGCTACTTTCCCCTACGCTACTCTCTGAAAACTTAGTAAATTAGTATTAAAACGGATAACCCTGCACAGTATGTTTGTTTGTAGATAATCGTTATTGAAGGCTTACTTGTCAGAGAACAGGAAAACCTTTATTCTGGCTCACTTTCGCCCGAAAACTGGTTGAGGGCGAAAGTGAGCCAGAATGAAGGTTTTCCTGTTCTCTGCTCTCTTGGAGGACATTTTTTGACGTTGTTCACTGCGTACTCTCAGGTCATTGAAACATGACGGTTTTCCTCCATGACAGATCCTGACCAACTGCAGACATCCGGAAGCCGCCTACTCGTGTGTGTGAAGACAGAATCGGACGCCTCACGCTGACGTCAGTCCCTGGACTCCGTCACTAACATGTTGAATCCTGTAGACCATCTCGCCACGCTGAAGCCCTCTGTCTTTGAACACCTCTTCAAGTTCCTCAGCCCCAGCACCGTGGCAGCGTCTGTGATGTTTTCGACCTCTCTCTCGCCCATGGCCACTGTCAGGTTTCCGACCGGGGTGTCAACAGTTCCACAGCTGCAGTCGGTGCTCCGTGGGCTGCAGTGCACCGAGATCCACCTGTTCACGCACGTGGACAACCTCGGCATCCTCTGTTCTGCTCTGACTGTGGAGCAAAGTGTCGAGCTTCAGAGCAAAAAGGAGCAGATCAAGCACCTGACTCTGGTGGCCGAGGCCTATAACGTGGATCAACATACGTACAGGTCTTTGGTGGAGGAGTTCACGGAAGACAACGCCACACTGGAGTCCCTCGCCGTCAGCGTCAAGGCAAGCAAGGAAGAGTCGTTGTTTCGGCCTTCAGGAGGTTGAAAAAGCCGCACATGTGAGCAGCCGACGTTTTCTAGAGTGATGGAGCACTTCGCAACAATGGGAGCGTCGGTGATGTTGTCTGTCCGACTGATGGGACAACCTCACAGGGACGTCTGCTGCAGACTGTTCTCGTTCCCTGAGCAGGAACCCTTTTGCCGATACCTGACGCGCCTGGCAGTTCCACAGCACCGTTTCGGTGAATCGGCCACCACGCCTGAGACCAACAGCCACCGGACCGAACTCCCCTCCACGGCGTTCATGGCCGGGCTTCCTGTGCTGCAGCACCTCGAGGTGAACGGCCACAACCTGAGCGGACAACTCCTGCAGGCCCTTGCCCGGAGAACAGCTCACCACTCCGTCCACCCCTCGCTGACCCCTGCGGACTTGGAACCTCCACATGCGAGGGGATTCCCTGGCTCCAGGTGGCCTGTGACACAGGCCTTCATCAAGTAAACACAACTGCTTGTTAACAAAGAAAACACAAGACACTAACAAAACAAGAGAACTCACGGTCAGTCCTGAGTTTTCATATGCTTAGGGCATTGGAGAAACTGTAAAAGATTAAACGAGAACTGACTTAACATTACTTAACTTAAGAACTTAAACCTAGTACTTACATAAACCCTAACAAGAAACTTAGAACTCTAACAAGGGTACTTAACTAAAGAACTTAACTAGTACGTACTTAAGAACCTAACTAGAACTTAACAAGGACTTATAAATTACTTACACTACTTGTAATTTACTTGCACTAACTTATAAGTACTTTCTATAATAACTTAACTTGTACTTATATAGTTCTTAACTTTACTTTATCTATTCTTAAAAAAATATTCCATAAGAAAATGGGACCTACTGCAGGAGGTTGCACTTTTTTTGCAGAAGGCGGATCTATCTTTAAAAACTGTGGGGCTTGAGGCTTTGTTGTTAGTTATGGGTAAGGTATTTGTATGCTAAAAAAACCACCCCCAAGCAACAACAGGACAGCAAATACATAATACATCTTATCGTTAGATTGTGATTGTGTTGTTAAATTGGGCTGTTGTTGGCGCGGCGATGTTTGTATTAACTATCTAACAATTTTGTTTTGCTATAGTTGCCTTTTTTGCAGCTTTACTCCATTCAGCTAGTTTAACCCCAGCCTCAACACGTCATGATTTTTAGCTTATAACCAAACTCACCTGTGTAACTTCCTTGTGGTACATTCTGCTCCTGTGGCTTCCTGTGACCGTCTTCTCCTGATCGCCTCCTTTTTTTTAGTTGTCGAAAATTATTAATAAGATCAAAGATTAATAACGATTAATGTCAAGGGTAAAAAGACCCTGTCAGGGGGGAATGACAGAACAGACAAAGAGTAAAGCGCACCACACTCAACACTCACTACACCAGACCACTTCCAAGAATTACGGAACAAATAACATTTACATTAAATTTAAAAATTACACATATTTACTCAAACAAAATAATAAACACTCAACAATCGCATCTAACACTCATTTATGAAATGTCACCTATCAAAGAAGCGGGGGAAATACAGGAAAACAATAACTAAAAAAAAACAATCAAACCCAATATGAGAGACGCCTAGGCAGGAGCTAACTATCGCGGAGGAGACAAAATAACCCAATAAATGGAACTTCGACAAAAAACAAAAAAGAAAAAAAAACAACCACCACCCGGATCTTCACGCCACCCCACCTAATAACCAACTAAAGCAACCGCCCCCCCAACAAAGAGGAAGAAGAGAGAAACAAATTAATACAACCAACATGGCGATAACTTAGAATACCTTAAAATACCACTAGCGTACACACACAATCCTCAGCCCATACAACCACACACCCTTGCCACATAACATTGTGTTAAGACTGTCCCAGAGTTGTCTCGTATTTAAATTATCCCGAATCTCCGACGGATTGCTCCTCACTATATTCGAGAAGACGACCTCCTGTGCCGAAGACTGTTCCCGCAACCCTCAATACTCGGCGTCCGAAACCTTCCCTCCGAACATCTCCATGTCGCCAACGCAGCACTGTGAGCCCTATCTCCACTCATGGAGGAAGAAACGCAAGAACACAAGAAAAACAACCCTCGGCGATGTCAACCTCGCCCATAATCGAATGATTGTGGATTATGTGTGGAATGCAGGGCATGTGTGGACTGTGTACGGTACAAGTAAATGAATTTAGGAGAAGAATAAACGTTTACAACCACTATTTTTTGTGTTCAGCAGTCATTGCCGCGAATCATTGCCGTTTTCCTCTTTTCTTGATTTTCTGTTACTATAATTCTCATTATCTCAAATTTCACTTAATATTCTCTTCATATTACAAACTGCAATGCAATAAACACTTGGAAGTTCACATTACATGTTAAATTCATAACCAATGATAATTACATAGACACACCATCTTTCCATTTTTATCCATAAAATACTTTCATAAAAGAAACGCAAATAAAAAAAAAAAAACGCAGAGACAAACAAGACAAGGAGCGTAACCAATGGCGGGAGCGCCACGAGTCGGAAATTTCCTTCCGCTATCAACTAATGTTAAGTCCGGCGGCAACTCGTTCCCGTTCCGACCCGACTTATGTTTTAAAAAGAAAAAAAAAACATAAAAATAAATACTTTGCTTCAATCCTTGAAGTAGCGTTCTGGATATCCTGACCGAACATTTATCCAAATAGAACGACTCCACTTAAAACTAAATATTACAATGCACGCATACAAGTAGCTCCCCAAACACAGCCATTCTTAAACATCCAACTTAAAATAAAAATGACCTCATGTCATCAAAAAGAACTGACGCGAGATACATGCCAAGCCCCAATTGCATACAAATACTCAAACCCAACTAAATTACAACACAACCTTAGCTATACAGTATATTATTACCAAGAAACGGCGTGTGAAGACAAGAAAAAACTACTGGCAACTTCCTTCAATAAGAGTCAAAAGTCCCACCATAAATACGCTACCCAAAAACCCGAAGAAGCAAGAGTCTGAAATGACTGAAGAATGTGTTTGCCCAAGGATTGAGATCCTTCCCAAGATCAGTGGACTGCCTCCAGCCCAGCGAAGGGTTCATACGTATGACGAGACCGGTTTTCCGCTTGCCCTCCACGACGAAGTGGAAAAAAAAATATGCTACCACCGAGGACGTGCCTCATACCAGGCAATGCAAAAACCAGAAAGAAAGCTCCTAACCATGCATAAATAGCACAGAAGGTCCCCTGTCCCCGCCTCACTACAAACACCTACTCACATTCACCCCACGCTAAGCATAAACACATGCTTTGATGCACAGAACACTGCAAGAACGTTCCACTGCGCCGTATTAAAAGTGAAGCCGCAGCCACACACAAACCTTCATCCAGGTCTCCCGCTTCCCTCTCACACTACTCCTATGTGATGGTTAACTGATGGGATGCATGATCCACACGGGCGTGACAAACTGAATGGACAGGAGGAGCTACCCCCCTCTCCTCCACACCCCACATAATGAACACGATAAAACTGCTGCGTCAACAACTGTAACGAACACCCCTCAAAACTCAATGATTACTTAACAATAGAAGTCCGCGGCCGGACAGCAACCCCTCCCCAACCTAACAAAAGCTATGTGCCAAATGAGGCAAGCTTTGAAGCAAGCCCCGAATGGCGACGGTCCTAAATATATAATCATGCATAAGACATACCCACTATCAACCTCACACTTTAGAAATTCCTTGAATGGTGCATCACAATCGCTACTCTTATCCACGCCACCGCACCAACTCTTAAAACAAAACAGATAACAGGCACTCTCCTTTTCCTCAACACTGGTTTACTCCATGGAATTAAGACATTCGAACTCAGGTAGTCAGCTTCCACATGCAAAAGCGTCCAGGTATCTGATAAGAGAAAAGCAAGACTCTGCAACTCAATCCCAATCCCAGAGAGGCTTCGGCTGACCGGCCGATGCGATTTAGATACGTACCCACAAGGGAAGTTGATCCGTCTGGGAAACAAATTCTCTCGCCCGGACAGGTAAGGTGTATAATCGCGTGTGGCCCACACCACCTGCAAGACATTCTGCTCTTAGTGTGGTAATTCTTTTCCGGGCTCCCACTAGTTTCTTACTGCGAATGCGACGGCAACATCCTGTTCGCCTTATCCGCAAGAGGCACTGCCCCCAACCCAGTGGCTGACGCTCGTTCTGAGTACAATGGCTTCTCAGGGTGGCCAACTGTAGACGGTTTTGAGAATCGCTCCCTTGATGTTCTCGAATGCAACCACGTCCGTATCTCCACATCACGTTCCTGCTTATCGAAGCTCCAGTTTTGTCTGTCAAGGGTTTGCCACTTCAGCAAAAGGGGAATTGAATTTACGTATAGCCTACAGACCCAGAAACGGCGCAATTCCTTTCCCTTTGTCCTTCGGCGGATTTAACTTCTCAACCTTGAACTTTTGTCGCTTCAAGCCATTAATCCTTTCCCACGACGTATCCCAAAAAGGAATTTCATTCTCCCCTATCTCGACACGTCGTAGGAACGGCCGCCCACTGTACTGTCGCAGACCTAAAAATCATCGCTGAGCCTTCCATGTGTCTCCCCCACTTTGCTGGCCAATAATATGTCATCAAGAAAATTGGCTACATCGCCACTGCAGTGGTTTCAATTCAAGCACGAGTCTCAGTATCCTGCTGAAACGGCTCCTGCATCTTGACCCAAAGGGCATAACATTGACCTAATTGGCCCCTCAGGATAGTAAATGCAGTCTGCTCTGCCAGGTGCCATCGGTAATTTGCCTAATATCCCATTTCCAAAGCAAGCTTGAGGAAATACTGCGCCTTAAGCCAACAGGGCGAAGACCTGGCAACGTCTGAAGAGGGTCCAGTCCGTCGAATTACAACACCTTATTTATCGATCGAAAGTCGCCACAGAAACCTCATCTTTCCCATCTGTATGCTTACTAACAGAATGGTGAGGAGAAAGGCAAATAACAACGCTCAATCACGCCCCAGGCGCAGCAATACCCTGTATTTGTCTTGATGGTTTCTGTTTTGAGAATGGGGCAAGATATTGTACGCACCCATAACTGGTTCTCTGGGTGAGCACAGAGAACAGTACCCCAAGTTGCACCTTAAGGGAACATCTAGAGAAACATCTTGGTATTCTCTACAAAGGGCACGCACATTTTCCCCTTTGCTCCACACAGTCCTTCAGACACCCTTTAACGTCTTCCCAGGATTTTCCTTGTCGTAGTGCACACATGAGATGTCAAACGTAACAGAGCATCTCCTTTGTCTCTCTCTTCGATAACTACTGGGCATCCCTGCGCTGCCAGGTTTCTCTTTCTCTCATACCGATTCAACAAGTTGGCATGTAGGAGATTCTCTCCCCTTTAGGCGCAACAAACATAGTCCCCAATCGCCGAACACTCTTTACGATCTTGAATGGTCCTTTGCCACGAAAGTGTGCAACTTGGGGTTGTGATGTAGGGGAACAACAACTTGACTTCATCCTCTGCTCGAACCATCTCTTGTGGGGTTTTCTTGTCATAGAAAAACTTGTATCCGCTTCTGACATAGGCAAGGTTCTGTGGGCCAACTCGCAGGGAAGCAATCTTTCCTTGAGCTCCAACACATACGCAACTTGTAGTCCTTTTCAACTTAATGTTTCCGCACGGGTCCACTGGTCCCTCAATAAATCGCCATGGGTCCTGTAGACTTGCGCCATAGAGTAACTCAAAGGGAGTAAATCCCGGCTCATCCTAGTGAACTTCTCTATAAAATCGCAACAATACAGCCGAATGAAGCGATCCCAATTTCTGGTTGTTCTTTAGCCCAATTCCGTACATTTGCTTGATAGGTCGTGAATCTCTCCACAAGCCCATTGCCATGAGCAAATATGGCGTTTGGGTTTCCCCTTGAATCTGAAGAGTTTTAATAAGCCATCAGACAATGTTTCTGAAAGAAATGGGCTCCCGATCTACAAACCTTATCTGAATGCCATCCACTACCCACAATTCAAATGCTCTATGTTTCAGCCCCACTTCACTGCATCAATCCTCTTGAGTGGCAACTTGCCTCTGGATAGCGATTGCATAGTCCCAAAAGCCATTACGAGCACGTAATCGAATGCGGTCTCGAACTGAAGCAGAAATAATAAAGGGTGCCAAGCAAGGAGGGGTTTCGCACTCTCCGACCTTGCGGAAGATGCGTTTCCAATCCTGGAACTCTTTCCCAGGTGAACTGTAACTCGCCCCCTGGGAGTAGTCCCTTTGACATAAAAGCATCACATAGTTCGCGATTTTGTATCGGATGCGATGGGATTACGAAAAACAGTAACTTCCTGACATGCTAGAGAATATTCCAGTGTCCATAGAACACACACGTCCGTAGTTGGCTCTATCCAGTGTAACGGCCTTGTCCTAGATTTCCTGCCATAGATTCTTCCAAGGCGTAGAACTGTTTATCGTATAACGCTTTTAGGCCCAACCAGCTGGTACTGTCATGGCCGCGATGTAAACTTCTGTTGCATATCAATCCTTGTCGCTTGATGAACGACACTGATTCCATTCCTTCCTCTTGTACTTGGGAGGTTTCCCTACCAATACTCCGAATGGTGTTGATCTCGTAGGATCCTGTACACTGAAATAATCGCACGTAGCTGTATCCAACGGCCCATGTCATGCTGGCACGGTTCAGTAGAGCTTCAAACCCTGTTTCACTTTGCGTTTGTGACCCGTATGGCTGCCACAAATACTACCTGCGGCCACTCGATGAAATGCACTGATGCGCATGCCTCAAAACATACAGAGTTCCCAATCAGAAGGGAATATCTGGCTGCCCGTAATGCCACGCCCATACCTTTCCTTGAAAGTATGGATGTTAAATATCCACCGAACATACGACCTGTTTTCACCTTGAAGCAGATTTCGACTCCCCGATACCCTGACATTCTTTTCCACTGAGACTCAGGGTACCAACTTCTCGCGACGAATATTGAGCGTGGCCTCCAGTGTCACGAATGCTTCAATGCTTTGCCACACACCACCGCGGGAAACGGCGGGCAGAGGTGTAGTGATCTCACTTTCTCCACATGCCAACCTTTGTGTGGGTAAAATCTTGCCAAAGTAGTGCTTAGGGCAGTCCTTCACGATTGTTGAGGTCACCGCACAAGTACAATTTCCTAATCCGTCTTTATCACATTTCCTTTGAGAAGTTAGCCACTTACCTCAGTCTGAAGGCTTGTCTATGGTTGGTTTTCCTATTTGCTGTTTTCCTGACTTGTCCCTGTACCTGTTAGTCTAAAATAACTCGGGACAGCCGCGAAAGCTTCGCGCAATTCCTGATGGCCTGCTTGAATGACTCCTGTATGGGCCTCATCCTAACTTGCCTGTAAGTCATGAAACAGAGCTTCATGAGTTTTTCCACACAAACAATCTTTTATATCCATCTTACAGTGTCCAACCATAGTCCAACACTCCTTGACAATCTGTCTCCAACCGGGGGGGGTGTTGAAAGTTCATCGCCATCTTCTCATGGAGCGACTGCCCCTATATATTCGTATCATGTGTCATCCTCCGGCGCAAAGCACCTGAGAAGCTGCAATTGGTTTCTTTGTGGAATTTGATGAAGGCTTCCTTGGCTTATTCCTGTCAGTTCCACAAATATAATGCCTCTGTTCATTAAACTCAGTGGAAACTCTCTGCCACTGAGTCAAAGTGTACAAGAAGGTATCAATGCCTCTACTCCCTGTAGATCGGCCCTGTGTATTCTTGGTGGGTCTAACGCAGTCCACTTAATTCCTGTTCCATCGGCACTTTGTGATGATTTCTTAACATCATGTGATGAAGTATTTTTTCCTCCCCAAGTAACCACACATTGCTTACTAGCACATCTGTCCTTAGACTCCTTTCCTCCTCCATCTTTGCTTGAACTCTGTTCCCTTGTCCTCTCGCTACTCTTTCTGCTCTTTCTTGATCCGCCGCCCGCGGCACTCGCTTCTTGTCGCGTTGCTTCCATCTCTTTTTGCCATCCGCCGGTCCCCTCACTTCTCTTTCAACCGTCTCTCATTTCCATCTCCCTTTTTCCATCTATTTTTCTTCTTTCACTCCTCCCTCTTTCCGTGGCTTCTCGTCTCTTTCCTCCTTTCCTTCTCTTCCCCGCACTCTTCTCTCCCTAGCTTCCTCTTCTCCCGCTCAAGTTGCATCATCATAAAAATCCATGGTTGGGTATCCAGAAGATGAAAGTAGGAGGTGTCAACCTCGGGTACGTATTTACCCAGAGAGCAACTATAGGAGGTCGATGCTCAAGTAGAAGCGGTGTGCAGACCACCCAAAATGTAGGCCTAACTCCCGTGGGAGTAGAAGCAAACACACTGAATGGCATAACGATGCTGCTGAACCTCGCGCTGACGAAAAGGACAACATGAGTCTTTGTTCCAATTGTCACATGCGTAGGTAAGTAGGGTACTTAGTCCCGCACTTTCCAGTCCCCTTTACCCTGATCTGTGAGTGAAACGACTATCCCAAGTAGCCATATTGAACTCTAGGCCTGAGCTACTAACCCCGATCAAAACCAAGTGTCCCCAAAGTAAAAATATACCTTCCTCACCGCTAACAAATTACGTTCACTCTCTTTTGTCAAGATTAAGTGAAATATCCCAGTCACCTCAATGCGAACTCAAATAGGCTCAGTGTAACCTCTAACTGGATCTCTTAAACACACATCAATAACACTAAATCGCTTGACCTTGCCAATGAGAACTTCAAACAGTAAGGAATTGTATAGTCCATATCTCCACAACCAAAAGTAACGTGCAAATACGAAACACTTCAGTCCCACACCCCTGACTGATCGACAGCCTTAACCTTAGGCTCCACACATCAAAGTTTCCGCAAGCACATTTCACTCCCGATATTCTAGGCCTCCAAGCGATAAAGTTTCACTTCAGTGACTCACCAGTCCAACAACGGAACATGAATGACCCCCGATTGACATCTCAATTAGCGCTGGACACCTCATGTAGTCACAAGCCATGTCGATACGATTTCCTTCTCTCGACAAATATATCATGAAGGCCCGATCTTCGAAGCTCGCACACTATTCCAATCCTGAATCTGTTAACCCGGACGATACGGTAAACAAACGGACCTTACACAGTAAAAAAATAAACGACTGAGCATTAAGTAACAAATAACACACGTGGTAAATAACTAACAGAACGCAACAAAACGACGGAACCAGACGGCAAAACTGAAACGGTAAACACGCCCTACACGTGAATAGATCGTCTAGCGCAACAGATTTTTCTTTCTTTTTTTTTTTTTTAATATGAACCCCGCGTCAATGGCTACCACTTGCGCTGCACTACTAGAACTCCTCCGGAAGAAAAAGACGGCAACACGCACGCACAACCCGGATTTCCCCCCCCCCGTAACTTGCCCTACAAGTCAGCAAACTTGTGGCTACTAGTGTAAATACACATAGAAGTTATCATAAAATTTAAAGGATCAACTAGGTTTAAATTTCTTCAATAAAAAAAAAAATTCACTTTCGCTCAGCGCAGGTTGGTCACTACACACAACAACTTTAGTGTTCACGTGCCACCTTTCACTTCACCATAATATTAGGTAATTAGGCTAGGGTAAACAAGCCAGCTGCTTAAGCGAAAGGTAATAGATAATTAGCCATAAAACCAAAATCGATATACTGGCAAATATCACTTAACGCTAAAGAACAACAATTCAACATTTGCAACAGAAAAGAAAGCAAGAGTGTATTCACCCATAGCGAAACATGAGTGTTGCAGACAAAATGGAAATTCCGCAAGCCTACCCTACCTCACCTTGCTAATCATTCGCAAGGCTTGGGTACCTGGGCAAATGTGACCTACATCCAAAGTCAGAACAAACACTGACCTTGAAGACTGCACAACAAAACGCTAGTCCCCAAAAAAACCTCCCCCCTTACCTTGCCCCGCAATATTAAATAAAATATAAACGATGTGCAATACAGCCTAACGCTACCTAACCGATTAACAAACGAACAAACAACCGCACTTATCCGAAACTGAAGCCCGACGACTTCTAGTATCGCAAATGCTCCGCTGAGACAATCCCGATCCGGTAACCGCTCCCGTGAGGTTCTCATACGCACTCTAGAACCCTCTCCAACCAACCTCCCACTACAAAAAACACCTAATATAAACAGCAGACACGCACCCCCGGAGTGCGTAAGGTAATAAGGGTCAAGCGTTGCCTACAAATTAAAACTCCCAGTCTGTACTACCTGACCTCATCCGGACGAGCCCCCATAAATGTCAAGGGTTAAAAGACCCTGTCAGGGGAATAGCAGGAACAACAACGATAAAGCGTCACACACTCAACCACTTCACTACCTCCAGACCACGGTCCAGGACTTGACGGAACAAGAACATTTTTATTAAATTTATAAATGACACAAATTTACACTCAAACAATATTAAACACCGTCAATCATTCCTCCATACACTCATTTATAAATGGTCACCTATCAAAAGAAGAGGTGGAAAGACAGGAAAACGAATTAACTAAAGAAAAAAGAAACAACAACCAAGAATAGAGCCCTATCAGGACTAACTAATCGCTAGGACAAAAAAACCCATAAATGGGAGACTCGACAAAAAAAACAAAACAAAAAAAAAAACCACCTACCCCCGATCTCACTCCACCCTAGCCTATAACCCACTAAGCACCGCCCCCCACACAGAGGAAGAAAGAGAAACAAATTAATACAACCAACAGGGCAAAACTAGAGTACCTTAAAACACTCGCGTACCACACAAATCCACAGCCCATACACCACACACACGTTGCCACATAACTTAGTGTTGAAGACGTCCTCAATTTTTCCTCGTATTAAATTCCCGAAGCGCCGACTGGAAATGTTGCTCCGCTCAGATCGTCGAGAAGACGACCCTCCTTTGCCGGACGTCCCCAATCCCTCAGACTCGGCTCCGAAACCTTCCCTCCGGTAAGCATCCTCCAGGTCTCCCAACGTCAGCCACTGTGGACCTAACTCACTCCACAATGGAGAAGAATACGAAAACACAAAAAAACGCCCAGTCGCCGATGTCAGATCCCTCGCCGCATAATCTGATATTTGTGGATTATGTGTGTGAATGCAGGGCATGAGTGGACGTACTACAATTAAAAGAAAATTAGAGAAAATAAACATTAACAACCACATTTTTTGTTTCATCTGTTCCCGAATGTCACTAGTTTGTCACGATGCCTACAACGTTGACCCATCTAGGGTGTCGGAATTTTACTCATTTATTTATTGTCGATGCTTTGATCTTCCCTTATGTGGCTTGGGGTGTCAGTTTTAGGCACCTTGTGGTAGTTCACTCATCTACTTCGGTTTGCTTTCTCTCTCCTCCTCTAATTCCACGCCCGTGCTATTCATCCAGCAGGTTCATTGGTGGCTGGTACCTTCTCTTCGAAACTTGCTGACTATCGGCCTCGTCGACTGTTCATGTTACCTGCCTACGTTGCTTCATTTCTTTTAGTTTAGTATGCTCACTTCTGTGACGCAGCGTGGCATGTTGGCCGCCATCGCGGAGGAAGGTTAGACTCTTCCACTCGAGCTGAAGATGTCTCTGGAGCACCTGCTCCGGCCTGGTTCTTCATCACCGAATCGATCGAGGGTACAGTCGGATCTTCAATTCCTACAGTCGGCCTGTAGAGCAGAGGACATCACTTCTATCTTTCCTCCGCATCTGCGCTATCTGTCCACTCGACTGAGACAGAAGGGCTAGAAGAGATCGTTTGACCCTCCTCTTCAGGTCAACCACACGTAGCTGGTAAGCATCATTTCGTGGTTTGTATTGTTTTGGGTTTGTTGTTGTTAGCCGGCTTATTCTAACTCTTTTGCGCAATTTTCTTTGTTTTCAAAATTGTCAAGAGAATTAATGTGGAGACCTTTTTCTCTGGTTAAATTCAACTCTTTAAAACCTGTCCATTCTAAATTAATTCAAAATTTCTTTCTCCAGTTTTGCATCTGGATGAAGCGGTAGTCGTGGATTGAGATAACCCAGAGGAGTCAGGGTATGGAACTTGCTTGGTCTCGCTCGTCCGCCCCCTGTCACATTCGCGCGACCTCTTATCCTTCGGCCACTGTCGTTAGTGTGTGTGCAAGGAGAACTAGTTTTTATTTCGCTGTGCGGCTTATGCATGATTTGTCGTTTGTAGAAGCTTTGTTGGAAGATTTTATGTGTTATTTTGAAATGTGGCTTATAAAATGTGACAATTATGCCATTGAATATTATTTGCCATGTGGTGGCAGTTATAAAGCGAAGGTCCTGTTTTGTTATTTCTAAGAAAGGCAAATGTTTAACGTGAGTGAGAAGAAGGGTGTGAAGAAAATTCATATTTTTATAACCATTGTTGCTTTAAGTGGGGCCCAGTCTTTTTTTACCTATCATCGTGTGATAAGACCCTTAATGAACATTGCCCAGATTCGATGGTTTACTGTGATATCTCAGGTTCTGGTGTTGAGCTGGGATTATTTGGGTTGCATTTAGAGACTTCCCCCTCGCCCATCATGCGAGTGGCTGTTAAAGATTTAACAGCATGGGTCAGACTGTACTGACAGCTGGTTCCAGTACCCTTCCTCCTCTTCCCTCCCTTCCATCCCCCCCCCCCCAACCAAAAAAAAAAAGTGTGGGTCCCCCCCCCCCTCACCCCCCCCCACCCCTTTAAACCCCCCCCCCCCCTCCCTCCTCCCACACGTGTCCCCCCCAACTCCCGGCTTCACCCGAGTCTGGACTGGATGTGCACACGCTGGTTAGCCACGCCTCTGGCTGAGCCCACGTCTGATGGTGCCCCACGTGCTGGGTTGAGCCACGCTCTCTGCGAGACCACCGGACTGGATGTGCCCGTGCAGGCTGAGGCCACCTTCTGGCTGGGACCTACGGACTGGAGGTGCCATGCTGTTGAGGCCACGCTCTGCTGGGACCGCACTGGGATGGTGCCAGCGCTGGTCGAGCCGACTCTCAAGGTCGGGACCCTCGCCGGACGGTAGGGAGCCCGCCGTCTGACTGCCGGCCCTGAACCGCCCCTACCCGGACCTCCATAACAGCGCCACGTTTCTTGACCCCCTCCCCGCGCCCCCCACCCCCCCCCCCCCCCCCCCGGGAACGCCTCCTATCAACGGCCTGTCTTTTGTGTCCGAGGGTGTCGCTTTGAGCGACTCCCTTCAAGAACCAATCCGGTCGGAGTCACCTAAGTGCGACATGGTGCACCCAGTATACTTGACGGAGGCAGGGGATGGTGGAGGGGGCACTCCAGTGGGGAAGGGATGGAATAGCAGGAAATGTATTTCTTATAATTGATGAAATTTCCTATAAAATGCGGAAATGTTATTTAAATAAATTTGTGTAATGTATGCAAGAGAAGTTGTGGTTGTGTACGTCGTAAGTGAAATTTGCTTGATTGTGATTGTGCATTGTTATAGTGTGATGGAATTGGTGGATTACCGTAGCAGACTACGTGAAAGGAGATACCTAAAGATAATTAGATAATAGAGGGGCGCCGAGGATAGTGTTACGAGAAGATGAGGAATAAACAAGCAACGCTTTAATCGCTCGCAAACATTGCCTCCACTCATACATGTCTGCAAGTCTCCCACCCACAAACACATTCTACATGGTTGCAGCGACCATCAGCGCTCGAGTCGAATTCTAGATTGAGCGAGAACGCAGACGACATGCTGCAGCAATTTTTCGATGCATCATCACGGGCCCGTCAGTCTTGCCTATCCCCAAGATTTTTCAACGTCAACCGAGCGCATGGCCGAGGCTTGTGCGACAGAGGTTTGGAACGATCCACCGTGATCAGGCTTAAAGCACAAGACAACAAAGAGAACATGTAAGTGTGCTTTCTGTACAACTATGGGAAGTTGCGGACGACATATTAAGCAACTTATTAACAATCTCGGAAATGAACGACGATCCCTCACTTACGACGTCAAGCTGAAAGCTTGTTCAAAGACTATCAATGAAACAAGAACAAAACGTCATTGTAGAAAGAGCTAGATTCAACAGAAACGCCAGGATCTCGGAAACCAATTGATAGTGTTTACAGGACCAGTAGACACCCCCGGCTGAATAATGTTCTTTTTTGGACACGAAAGGTAAGAGCTAATTCCGTGATAGATAGTAGTTTTTGGAGTTAGAGATGACCTCTTTATCCAACGACCTTCATCAAAACCCAAACTCAAACCATTAACAATGCCGCAAGATTGCTAGCAGCAGAGGCAAGGAAAAGAAAACCAACCAATCTACGTGTGAAACCTCAGCAACAGTAGACCAATGGTCAGACTCAAAGAAAAAAGCAATTTGATTACAAAACGAAAAAAAGGCCAGAAAGCGATAGGAAAGGACACCCCAAAGAAACAATGTCACTACAGTGGAAAAGAACAACATAGCCGAACAGCAGTCCAGTTAGAAAGCTGAAAGAGGCAAAAGTGGGAAGAAAGGACACTACAAATCATTTTTGTCCGAAGTGGTCAGCATACTAGAGTGCAATGAAGTCCTCACAGATTCAGACGCTCAGACTCTGAAGACTATTATTTAGAAAACATTTTCATGTGTTGAAGATGAAGCCTGGGACAGCATGACATTGCAGTAAGAGACGGGTGTTTGCCACAAATCAAAACTGGACACAGTGCAGCAGTGTCGTACTATCTGAAGGACTAGGCACCTCAAAAACAGCTCAAACAGACAAAAAAAGTTCCCTTCGTGCCCAGGGGAAAGAAAAAGACTGATTTAGGTAACCATGACATCACGTCTCAATACAGACACAGTCAAATTAACAGAAGAGATTTACCTCATCACAGGGAGACTACATCAATAACTAGCAATTAGCATGTGACAAACTGGTTTAGTTACACGTGTATTACCATTCAGCACACCACCAGCCACCATTTGGATCCACAAAAGGCTTACCGCACTGTTCAATTTGGGCCTGGTCACTTGAAAATGGGCTCCCTACTCCATCCCCGTTGATCCAGACGATTCGACTACCTGCAACTACGCACCACGCAAGGTCCCTCATGCCCCCTGAAGCCAAAAGTCAAGAAAGAAATTATGACCGCATGCAACATGAAGAGGGTCTTTTCTCCTGTCAAGGAAACAACTAGCTGGTGCTCTGGGTAGTTTCGTGCCAAATGCCAAATGGCTCAGTCCGCCTACTGCATCGACCACACGCAACCTCAACAAGAGTCGAGAAAATAGAAATTCCACCCAATGGCCTCTGTAAGATGAAAACCTCGGCCAAGCAAGCTGGATCAGGGTGTTTAGTCAAGCTTGATGCCTCAGCGGGTTTTGGCATATGGAACTGTTCTGAAGAATCCCAAAACACGTCACTACGTTTCGTCACAAATGTAAAGGATGCTTTGTGGCCGTCACAGCTCCCCAGTGGCATTCAGTTCTGCCAGTGAGGTATTTTCAAGAGCACTGTCAGATATTCTCGCAGGCCTGAAGGAGTCATCTGTCACATGGACGATGTGTGGTTCATGCTTGCTGACCAGGCAACACAAATCTATATTGAGATCAGTGCTTCAACTACAGCAGAGAAGCTGGCCTGACTTGAACGCGAAATGTGAATTCCTCCCAAGTCACATTCGCTTCCTTGGACACATCTTCGACGTGTTGCATTCACGCAGACCCAAAAAGTGAAGTCCCATACACGAGTACCCATTCCCACAACTCGAAGAATGCACTGAACATCAGAGACTGAAATGGGAATGCTGAATCAACATGCCTAAATTTACGCCTGAACTGCCAGCATCACGCTCCCTCTTCGTACGCTGCTACGAAAAGATACACCGTGGACCCTTGGGGCTCCGACACAAGAAATGGCATTCCAAGAGATAAGAAAACTCTCCATACTCTCCGCCCGATCTTGCGCACTACTCAACGCATCACGCGAAACAATCATCGCAGCTGACGCGTCAAACTCAGGCATTGGCGCAGATCATGAGTGTCCAGAAGCAAGAAGACGCACCCGCTAGACCCATATGCTACATTTCCCAGATCCCTCTCAGAAACTGAGCAAGATATGCTGACCATCGAGAAAGGAGCACAGGCAGCAACATGGGCCGTGAAAGACTACAGGACTACATCCTAGGTCTCAAGTGGACACAGAGACTGCATCACATTCCTCTAGTGCCCCTCCTCAACTCCAAAGAACTTCACAATCTGCCACCTCCGCATAACTAACGTTTCCGCATAGGCATACTGCGTAACGATTGAAAGTCGAGCAATGATGTAGGGAACGCAACAAATCACAGCAGAATGCACTATTCCCGTGCACCCGTATCGGAAACGCAAATGAAAATGTACATCAGCTTCATTTCTCAATGAGTCAAACTTCACCGACCAGTTTACGAATCACACCCTGGATCTACAAAAAACTGCTAAGAAATAGACACACCACAGAAAGCTGAATGAAGAACTGTCCCATCAAATACGCAACTACAGAGAGAGATGGAGAGGCGCAGCTTAACATGCCTAGAAAACCAACTACTGAAACCCTACTGGCAGAACAAGCAACACTTCCGACACTTTGTAGATGATTTGCTTCGCTAGAAACGACTCCGCCTTGTATGCCCAAAATCTGAGACTAGAAACACTGTAAAAACTCCAAACCGTGGGGGACACCTATGCATCACCAAGACACGTAGCATCTTGCTACTCATCATTTGTGCCTTTCTCTTTTTTTCCCAGTCAATAGAACGAGATGGTGAACAACATGCAGCACATGTCCATTCACCGCCGTCAGAAAGAAAAGAACCTCTTCTACCTCCTCTTCCAACCGTCCATAGGTCAGAACTGGGAATGGATTTGTTCGAACTGAACTGAAAAACCCCTGATAAGTGGTGGACAATTTTTCGGGGGGGGGCGTTGGGCAGAATTCCTTCCGACACCTGGAGATGCTACCATGCTCTACACCATCAGAAAGTTGAAAAAGCAATCTCAGCCGTTCATGGGATGACCTGACTCATAGTATCTGACCATTTGATTGTTAGCCCCTTCAGAATTTGCGACGCAAGAATTCCATCATTTGCAGAAGAGTATGTTTCATTCACACTACAAGCTCTCCAAGAAACTAGGCCCAGAGCAACGTGCCGCAAACGAGCTATAATACCAACAAAAACATGCCTGAGAAAAACCAAAGATCCCACCTTGCACTTCTCCAATACAGGGCATCTCCGCTCCAAATATGGGTAATCAACCTGCTGAACTCCTTGATGGAAGAAAACTTGCAGACAAACCTTCCCCACACTAACATCCTATCTCCCTCACCCCCCAACACACCCACGAATACATCCCAATACGGAAAGCCCGAGAGAAAACAATGCAAAAGGAGAAACAAAAACGGAACTACGACAAACGTACACAACACGCAAACAGGCGACCTCCACTAGCAGACCTCCCAGAAGTGTACAGTAGAGATCTGGACAGATTATTGGAACAGTTTCAACCCCCACCATAACCCCCCAGATCATATTGAACAACATGCTGCTCAAGTGAAAAACGAACGTCGCATAATCAACGTCACCTGAATCCCAGTGGTTTCACCTCCACCAACACAGAAGTGACGCAGAGACCCAGCCACCAACACCACAAAACCTCTACATATGATTGAACGGTCCACACATCATCGAAAGACGGACACACCAGCAAAGAAAACTCCTCTCAGACATAATCCTACACCAGTCCACATCACCTGTTGCTTGTTCACACAAAAAAGTGCAGGGCTGTCAAAAGCCAGAAAAACAGAATTTGTAGAAATCAATCAATCTTCACCATCACGGGTCAACAAACTACAACACCAAAAGCAGCTGGTGGTTTTACATAAAAAAAGGATAATATGTATAATTTTCTTTTTTGACAAGCTCAGTGTAAGCTTAGAAGCTTATTCTATCAATGCTAAGCTCAGTAAGTTGAGAGCTTAATGCAATTCCAATGGCCTTTTTAAAGTTTCATGCTTAGCTCATGGAGTTGGAGCTATCTTTAGGTTCAAGTGCAGTGCACAAAGTTACGCTCATGTACGATGAGAGCCATCTTTCATTTATGATTAATTTAGGTGGAAATCCCTTCATTCTTGAAGGAACACCAGTTTTTGGAAATCAACCTTCTGTATGGAGAACAATATCCGAATGAAGCAGCCTTTTAAAGAGTTTGTTTGATTGTTTTGCTTCAAGAGGATTTTTTTTTTTTATTAACAAATTGCTATCTATTTGGCCTAATGCCATTGAATTTAATGCTTCTAAGGTCCTTTATGAAGGGCAGAGGGAGAAGAAATAATAGAACAAGGGTTTTGTTTTTTATTGTTTAGTTAAAAACAAATGTAGTTTAATATGAGGAAATTTAATTTTTAAAGTTTTAAACATGATTAATTGCACGATGAAAAATGACTAGTATTGATTGTGAATTACAAAATTGGGGAGCAGAAGATGTGAACTTTTGACAAGATTTATGATGAGAAAACACAAATTGGTTAATTATTATACAAAAATTGTATATACCATAGATGAAAGAATTTCCACCCACACAAAAAATGGGGAGTTTGGGATTAACCGGAGCAGACTACGTAAAGGAGATAACGAAAGAATTATAGATAATAAGGGGCGCTAGGAAGGTTACGAGAAAGATGGAGGAATAAACAAGCACGGCTTTAACATGCTCGTCAAGTCCTATGCCTCTCACTCTTCATTCTGCAAGTCTCCCACCCCACAAACAACATTCTACAGGAATGTTATGATTGTGAAAGTGAGCATGGTGCTGTGTTGAAATATTTATTTGCGATTGTGTGTGTTGTTAATAAAATGGGTAGATGTATCGTAATCTTTACTGCGGGGTCATCTTAGCGGGCGTGGTGAGGTCAGTCACTCCCTTCACTCCCACCTAGACGATCCTGTCAGCAGTCCTCCAGGTTCGAGTCCGTGAACTCCGAAATCATTGCCCAGTTTCCTCTTTTCCTTATTTTTGCTTTTACTATAATTTTCTCAAATTTTCACATTATATTCTCATTCATATTACAAACCCCCGCCCCTGGGCCAATGACAATAAACACTTGGAGTTCAACATAACCTTTTAAATTCATACGCAATGAAATTCCATAACCTCACATTCAACCATTTTATCTATTAAACTACTTTAAAAAGAAACCAAATAAAAAAAAAAAAACCACAGAGACAAACAATACAAGACAAGGAGCGGAACCAATGCTGGAGCGCCACACGGAAATTATCCGCTATCGACTGAATAGTCGCGGCAACTCCGTTCCGTCCGGACCCCGAACACCTGCTGTATACAAGAAAAAAACTAAAAAAAATAACAATAAATACTTTGCTTCAATCCCTTGAAGTATCGTTCTCTGATATCCAGACTCCAACATTTATCCATAAATAACGACATCCACTGTAAAACTAGATATAAATTGTCACGCCATACAATTACGTCCCCAACACAAGCCATTGCTTAACATCCACTTAAAATAAATGACCTCAAATGTCACTTAAATATGAACTGACCGAATAAAAGCCAATCCCATTATTGGCATACTAATTCTCAACCCCAACTAAATTACAAACACACCTTAGCTATACATATATATTATACCAGAACGGCGTGTGGAAGACCAGAAGAAAGACTACTGGGCAAGCTTCCCGCAATGAAGATCCAGTAATACGCGTACCCCCAACGGAAGAAGGCAAAGAGTCCTGGAATTACTGAAGAAAGGGGTTATGGCCCAAGGATGTAGATCCTCCCAAGTATGATTTGGACTGGCCTTCCGCCCAGCGAAGGGTGTCCGGCCGGTTCCCGCTGCCCTCCACGACGAGATGAAAAACAAAGAAATATGGCTACCAACCAGCCGTGGCAACTTTACCATCAATGCAAAAACCAGAAGAAAAGCTCGAACCATGCAAAGCAACAGAAGGTTAACCGCCCATCTCGCCTCACAGCAAACACCTACTCACATTCAACCCCACGCTAAGCATAAACAGCATGCTTTATGCACAGAACACGTACAAGACGCTCCCTGCGCCGTTATTAAACAGACAGCACACACACACAACCTTCATCCAGTCTCCCGCTTCCCTCTCACACTACACCATAGTGATGGTTTACCTGAGGGGGATGCATGAACCACACGCCGGTGAGCCCAAACTGAATGGACAAGGAGCTACCCCCCTCTGTCCTCCAACCCCACATACTACGTATAACCTTGCGTCAACTTCTGTACGAAACAGCCCAACAAAACTCAATGGAAATACATTCAAATATAGTCCCCCGTGACAATTAAAGAGGTAATCCCATGATGAGAATGGCCATAACATCGTCCCCAAATCTATAATACAAGACACATGCAAATTTTTCAAAGACTTATATAAAAAAAACCGGATCTTGTGATCAGTCATATTTTAATCTTCTTCAGAATCACCCGCCGCCATCTTACTTACTAACTTAGCAGTAAAGACTAATCTATGTCTGGCCCTTACCTGATGCTATTACCATTTTTTGACCCTAGCTGTGCTTCGTACCTACAAAATACTTTTCAACGTCTGATGTAGACAGTTTGCTGAATTGTTTTCAAATACTTATTCAGATGCCCTAAATAACTGTTTAGTTTTCCACACCAGCCGATAGAAAAATCTTTTCCTTTATGGCAGTGGTCTACATGAGAGTCAGCATGCTCCTCACACTTTAATAGTTCGTCACAATCCCATTTTTAAAACAATAAAAAATAATATAATACTTTTAAAACCAAGATTTTAAAAGTTGGTTAATTAGCAGTGCTATCGTTGGTGTTATCGTCTATATCAACCCTTGCAAAATATTTGTTAAGAAATAAAACCGTCCAACATGGGAAACATAGAAGATTCGGCCAGAAACTAGTAGCAACTTTTATTATTTAGCTTTAAACAACAAAAGATTATTTGATTAAAAAGCACATAGACAGAAGCCTTTCGTATTATGCTTATTTTTAATTATATTTTTTAGTTAATAAAAAGAATGAGTAAAAAAAGATTATCACTAACGATTACCACTCGCTGTAATTATCGTCCCCTATAGTATAGTTTATAGCGGTTAGCAAAAGCATTTTTTAAAATGAATCCAGCGAGGATCTGAGGAAGGTTAGACATTGAGTAGTTTGTTAAGGATATAGTAGTAAAAACTGGAGGTATTGCCCTCAAAATGACGTTCTTGATACACAGTGATATCCCAGCCAATATTATTTCAATAAGAACGATAAATCAAGAAAATTAGATTTAAGAAAAAGATGGACGGGAGTAGTTATGATGGAGGGATGAGCAATAGTTAAGGCCCTGTCATTCTCAGGAAGCAATTAATATGTTTAGTACATTGCGGACCGAACGAAGAAGAGAACGTCAAAACAAGCCATGGAAGATTTAGCCAAGCAAGAGTGGCTTTACGAGAAAAAAGGGAAAAACCGAATTGCTCGACATTAGATTTATTAAAAAAAAGTCAAGAGAACCGGGACTTGCAGAAGCACACATTAACAGAAATCGTGCTGAGGCAAGAATGAGTATTACTTAGTAGACAGAACAAGTTTCTAACGCATCGCCCCCTCCAGAACGGTCGATCCTTTTATGAACCATCAGAAAGAACAGAAGACTGCAGAAATTGGTTATATTGTGAGTGGCTATGGAGCAATTTATAAAACAAATGATGCACAAACAATCTAAAAAACAATTAAAAATACAATACAATACAGTCCTTCTTAATGTGACAATACGAAGTACAGAAAAATATAATTCACCTAAAAAGGTATTGGAAAGGAAAGACTGCTAATGAAAAACTGAGTATACCTGCGCTAGAGTGTCTGAATCCGATGCGAAAAGACTGGCTTTCAAAACAGTGCAATTTGGCAAAATAACTCCTGCTCCAAAAAGAATACTAAGTCCAAGATTTGTTTAATTTCAGATCCAAATAGACACCACATCACAGAATGGACTTGCTGTATCTTCCACAAGACAAAATTCGAAGAAAAAAGTTTAAGTAAGCTCTGACCAGTTGTTGAAATTGCTCAATACAAGACGCTGAGGCCTTTAACAGATAAACAGCTACAACTGCGTGGCCTGTGGCTTAACAACACATATACATGCCTGAGGACCCTTAAAGTACCTAGCTTGATCCGGTTGATGATGGAAAAGATTTAAGAGGTTCTGTAACCAGCATGTTTTTAAAAACACAAGATACAGTTTAAGAGAAGGATCCCAAGCAACCATCGATCGCAAGCCCTAGTAGAAAACTATAATAAAACTAGCTGAGAAACGCCTGTTTACCTATCAATTTATCACCGAGAAATTATGAACAACGAAGTAACAGAACGCGTAATACAGAATTGGTTTTAGAGAGTGCCTGCAGGCTTAACTTGCCATGAACAATAAAAATTAAAGCAAACAGGGTTGAAGCCATAAAACTCAATAAATTAAAAAAATTAGCATTACTGAAGGATGGGCATGGACTCAAAAACACTTTTACTCATGCCCGGATTGGACTAAAAATTAAGATACTTGAAAGCTCCTGGAAGGCAGAAGGCGAGATTAGAATTAGAGCTACAGATCCCATATAGCGCAGACGTAATGAAGTTAGAAAGAAACATGAAAACAGACCCTCCCGTGAATTAATTTTACGAGAAACCCCTCTCTTCTCCAAAAACCCCGCCCCCTAAAAGTTCGATTTGTTTCGAGAAGAGCTGCCAAGTATGTCCCCCAAACACAGTGAGTTAACAAAAAAAAAAAAAACAGGCAATTACTAAGACTATTTTTTTGTGGACCAATAATGGATTAACCGATCATGTGTATTGTTTATCAATTTTTTTTGTTTAATTGCAGCAGTGTCTACCTGTGCGTGAAGTAAAAACGGTCTTTCCCACTCCTTTTGTGAAGTTCAATTTTCTGTCTGCTGTAATCCGCACCATCGGCGCAAAAGCATCTGAAAAACTTCGACCGTAAATGTTTTCATCCTGTAATGATTTGCTTAATCTTTAATCATCCAGACCAAAGTTTGCTGATGCTAGGGCTACAATGAAAGTGTGCTTTTAGTAATTATAGGAGGATTAATTTTTTTAAAAACGAGCACTTAACATTCATAGACAATGGCGCCTAACCCTAACCCAAGACTCCCTAAAGCTCAATATGCTGGCGCACCAACCCCAGTATCTAAAACAGCAACACTAGACCCATCACTTACGCTAGCGTACAGCCGATGAGAGCCATTATAATTACCTTAGAAAGAGAGTAATTTAAAGTTAGCATATTTCTTTCTTGAACCCTATACTTATCTAAGTCGCTTCCTATATTCCTTAGGTAAGGTACATTAGATCGCTATAACCTAAACTGTGAAACATGCATTATTAAATAAGATAATTTTTTTAAATTAATCTTGTACAATATCTTCTTATGAATCCTTCTGTGCAGCACTTCATAAAAGAGTAAAACGCAATAAAATCAAAATTACTTAATGAAAATAAAGTCGAGTACTGGTTAGTTTTTGTCTTTGTCAACCAACACAGAAACCTTGCAGCTGATACCTGGGTGTTTATTTTTTCTCGTTTTTTGTAATTGCAAATACCCAGCATAAGAGGACATCCAAGTTTTCAAGCCTTAATGTGTAACCCTCTAATAAACGTAGAGTTCAGGTAAACTAGGATCGCCCTCCCCTTCGAGTAATAACTAACGAAAAATCATCATCATTTGTCTAGGTAGTGACGGTATCGTTGGGTAAATACAAAAGCCGACGGTGGTCACCTCCCACTCAGCTAAGGAACTCTTTCTCTGTAGTCATATACCAGAACCCTGCCATGTTTATGTAATAATCTGTTTATTCTGTAGTGTTCCTGGAACAGGCTAACCCGAAAGAGAACCCCCTGCATTGTAGGCTTTTCTAAATTTGTTTTTTCCTTATCAAAGTATACATTAGGCTTCGTAGTGTCAAACTTTAAATTCCAAGCAATTTCAAGGAAGCTAAACGCCAGAGCATTCCCTCTCTTTTAATGATGGTTTGTATACATGATTCCAAAAATCGTTTGCCCTTTAATTTCTTATCTTCGTTCTAGGGTAGGATATTGCTGTCCGTTTTTTTGTCTTCAATTTTTCTGTTCGTAATGTAAATCCCCAATCATCTGTGTATTCAAACCATAAACATATCCTGGCACATCCCAATTAGATCCAAACGTCAGTTGTGTCTGCTAGGTCCTTATAGCGCTAACTGCAACCAAAGTTAGGAGCTAGCTCGCTTTTGAATTCTGGCCCACGAGACAATACTTTTTATAATATAAAAATTATAATAAACAAATTGATAATAAAGCAATCATACTATAACAATCTACAGCTAACAACGTATTGAACTGGGGTTCAGTCCGTAAGCATAGCGTAGCGTGCTAAGATTTTCTAGCTGCACGTTTATATTTCTTTATGCTCATCTTTGTCCCAATTATATAATTTTCACTTAAACATTCTTCAAAACTATCTTTAACAGCTTAGTGTAAAATAATAACAACCGATTTTAACTGTGTTCTAAAGTCTTTTAAGAACGAATCTTGTATTTTTGAGTTAAGAAGCCATACAGAAACAAAGGCGTGGCGCCCACTAAATAGCAAGCTTTGACAGAGCTTTTCTTTTTTTTAACAATGTCTCGTTCTCTGAACGTCATCAATAATAAACAGTTCTTCAGTGTTACCTTCAAATAGCACTAAAGTAATGTTCTAAACAGTCACTCAGTTTTGTCGCTAGGATCACTAAAAATAGATTCCGTCCTGTCCAAATAAACTTCCTTTCTTTGTAAGAACTGTAAGTTCATAAATGGTTGTGCCAAATTAAAACAATGTGCTCGGAATGAAACCTATATCTTTTTTGTAACAATCAAGTACCGAAGATATGTTTTCCCACACCCAGTAATCCCCGCAGATAAGAAGAAGCAGAGCGGATCTCTTGGCAGAAACTTAAAGAAGTCTATCCCTTTCTGTTTATTATATACTGGTTTCATTCTACTTTTAATAAGCGCGTCTTTTTAGCCAGATTTTCTTCATTGTTTAACTGAGGCATCACATACCATAAAAAAAAGCCTTTTTATTAGGGGCGACTCCGTCTGCTTTCTTGTGAATATTATTTTTATAATCCATCTGCCCTAGCCATTTCTCCACTCCAAACAATCTGTTTGTCAAATGTGGATCTAAAATCCAGCCACAACCCATATTTGGTTATTAAGTAGTCTTCTATGCTTACAATCATAAAGGCCGAAGTTTTTTACATACTCGATCAACTGCAGGATCTCTTTGCCAACCTCCACGACGAACTTTCTTATTCATCAAAGTGATGGTTATGTAAAAGTCCGCCTGCCGACGAATACAAACTGATCAGACTTTCCATTATTGCAACCAGTCGACCTTCCAAATTTTGGAAATTATAAAACGTTTCAGATTCTCTCTGAAAGGAGTTGTTCCTATCATAACAAAGAACAAAATTCCTTTTAAAGACATTCAGAGCCTGAACAAGATTTTTCCAGAGAGTGACTCGCTTGTTTCTATTTAACATTGTTAGAGGAGTGTAAAAACTCTTAACATAATATATCACTTTTATTTTTATAGCTGGGTTAAGATTTGTTCTGGCCAGTTACGGTTAGTAACAACAGTTCCAACACCAATGAGAGAAATGTCGCTACTGTGTATTTAGCTAAAGGGTCTCAGACAGAACACAAATCGCTAGGCTTGAATGTCAGTATCATAAGAAAGTTTTTCTTTTAAGTTGCGCCTTGGTAATAAGGCATATGCCGTCTTATAAACAATTCAAATCTAGAGGGATGCAGAAATCTGGATGCCAAAAGCTTTTCAGCTACTGCCTCATCTTTAACATCAACCTTTGCATCCCCCGCTTAAAAATCCTGTGCTTGAGAAGCCGTTTGTGCTTTGTATCCCTGATAAACTTTCTCTTTCCTTCTTTTTAGTAACCATAGGTCAGATAGAGGGCAACAATGTCTGCCTCGCCTAGTACAAAGACTTCTCTGCCTCCAGTTAATTACCATATGTTTAACTATGGCTCTGCCCAAATATAGCAAACAACTGTAGCATTAGGATCAGCCGATGTAATAACTATTCTGAATGATAGTTTAGCAGTGCCTGGCATAGAGAAACATCGACAGCGCCAAGAATCAGGGAACTTGACTATTTAAAGTTTGTTCAGGCTTGCACTGTTGATGGGAGCAACAAAATTACAGTCTGCCTTAGACCCTTATTCAACCGCCGTGGGGTTCCTCTCTTTTCTATGGATCGAGGTCTACAACCGAATAGTTCATTTTTACAAAACAAAAAAGAATATAAATAAAAAATATGGATGATGATTTTGACGACGACCTGAATCCTTCCGAAGAAGAAAAGAGATCTGCCAGGCCCTTCCTAAGAAGAAGATAAACAGAATTAGGTCCTTCATTGCGCGAAGACCTAAATAGGCAGCAGAAGGTTCATCAATTCCTTCATTAAAGAAGCAGAAACAAACACCCCTACAGTTAGCGCAACTCGTGCAAACAATTAACAAATAGAAATATAACTCATTCTACATAAGCTTAGGACTAGAGCCGCAGAAGGCCTCATCCTTTTGATTTAGTAAGGATAAAAGCAACCATCTGAATAAAAGAACTAGCAAGAGGAAATATGGTAGGGTTACTACAAAGCCAGTACCCAACTAAGGTTATTAAAAACTAAACACAATAAAGACAGGAGGAACCCTGTGCTGACCGCCACAGCGATTAAAACATTTTAAATTTAAGCCTGAGAGCGATAGTCTTTTACAGAACTTGGGTCAGCGAGTTTTGCCAACACAATCTGAAATAGAATACCCCTTTCAAGATTTAAGGACGCGAGAATAAATTGATGCAGCAGCAGAAATTGTAGACGAGTTTTTTAATTAGGAAACAGTCAGAAACATTAGAAACAATAGACGAATCTCCATAGCCAATGCCGTGAAATCCTGGGGCTTATGATCACCTAACGTCCAATAAGGGAGTGGAATATGAAAACATTGCAAAACTTAGTGATCTGGATAGAAGAGTAGAAAGGACTGTAAAACATAAACTGGCAGATGCAGATTATAACAATTTAGGGCGAGAAGAAAAGGTTTAAATACAGCCAGACCATAACAGGATAAAAGGCAGGCAAAGGCGGCCGCGGTTATAAGTGGTCTGACAACTAACAGAAGCGCAGCAAGCATCACAAACAAGCAGAATAATAGAAACATATAACTATAATACTTTATGAAAAACACTACGCTAGCTGAAAGAATCAGGACTCTGTTCAGGACAGGATTACAAGAAGTTAGCATATTAACACCGTTGGGTTTGCTATCTCTACACTCGTTATAGCTTTAAAAACAACCGGCAGTGCACCAACAGGTCCAGAAGCGGCCCTCCAACGCTCACCTGGTAAAGAAGTAGGATTATAGAAACAATTGCATCAACAAGCAAACTTATTAAAGAAGTTAGCAGCCAAAGCGCTTGAAGCACAGCCTGGCAAATAGGCAGGCAGTGTTGTTAGTTAGGGTTTTGATCTACATATAGGCAGAAGTATGCTGTATATATGGCTGACCATGACTGTGGACAGTTAGGAGTGCTAGCTCTGGAGGTTATAAATTTTAGTGAAATAAAGTATGGCTAATCCGTAAAAGTTTAACAATACAACAGGAGCTGTCTTTTCTCTAGTGGACAGTCAGTGTTAGGCAATTCAACAGGTGGCTGTGCTTCATGGGCTGTGGACCCGCTTAATTATAACTGCGTAGTAATCACTTTCTTCAGGCTAGGTACTTTTTTTAAAATGGAAGGAGCAGTCTTGTGTTTTATAAAACCTTTGATTGTGTCCTAAGTTGAGGTCGTACTCCATCTATGAGGATTACATTGTTATAAAACTGTTAATCAAGCCAAATCAGCATTCCTAAGGTCAGAGGGCAGCATGTATAATCCAATGTCCTACAACAAAGCCAACCTTAGACCTAGCATGTGTAAGAACGACTTGAAACCTTTGTATGCTCTGGCATGGGGCAAATCAACAGCTGATTAATAGCATCTTCCTAAATTAGCTAAAATTGTTTTTCTACATCATCAAAGGCCTGTAGATAGATCCACAATGCTAGAAGTAGTCTGTGCTTGGGCTCCTAATAGGCAACCAATACATAATGTCCGTAATGGAGTCATAAATTCTTTGCACTCCTGGCAGTTTGTTAACCTTTACTTCATCTAAGGATAATGTTTCCCAAGCAAAAGGGGCGTAATTTGTTCTATGATTCCTAATCGAACTATGTTTGTCTGGGTGAAAATAGGTGTGGCCAGGCCAGTAGTCATAAGCATATTCTCTTTTACACACCACACAAATACAAGTGTGCCTAACCCAATATTGCGTCTAACTTTTGTCTAAAGTCAGTTGAAGATTTAATGTAAAATTCGTTGCAGATTCTTTCATATGCATATTGTCCATAGCTTTGTAAATGAAAAACGCGTTTTTCGCTGGGGAGGGGCACTTGTAGTTCATTAGTAATTCGTCTGACAGGTAAAAACATGAAAGTAATATACTGACCCATACTAAAAATTAGGATGTTTAAATGAATTTGCATAAGAAACACCGCAGCCAGTTAGTTCGAAGTAAACGGCAAAATTAATGATTCTGTAAAACGACCATAGGGATATGAGCCTGCTAAAGCACTCAGTCCCACTCTTTATTGGCGGATTTTAAATAATTAGTTAGCGGGTATTTACAAGTCTTACTTGGAAGCATATGATTCGTCTTACTGCAATGGTTAAATTGCAGAAGTCTAAAGATATGGGTTATAAACGCGTCCTACAATGTAATGACACTTTCGTTATATTTAATAGTTCCATTTTTTTTAAAATTATAGTTTTTACAATAGTTTTAAACAGATGTACTTCTATATACCCCAACAAAACAAACGTGTTTCTTACCGCACCCAATTGACAATATGCGGTGGGAGTTGTAGGATTGCTCTTAAAAAAATTGGCTAAAAGTTATGTGACTACCATATCTGAAGCGACTCAGATAACTGTGTTGATGTTTAGGGGTAAAGGGGTGTGCAAGGTGAAGACATGGCAGAGGGTGATAAAGTGCAGGGACAAGTGACAACCGCCAGTGAAGAATATTGCAGGTACGACGTGGAAGTATTTTCGTCTTTTCATTCTCTCCCATGGCTAGGAGCACAAACCAGGAACCCAGCCTGGGAACTCACTCGCTCACAGCACACAGCGCACTGACGCAGCTCCTCTCTCTGCCTCTCACGCCAGTCGCTCACATCATGGAACTCTTCTAGGTACACTCATGTCCCCATACTCACCATCCACGCCTACATATTATAACAACGAACCGACCGCAAAAACTCCGACAGATAACAAAGAAGGCTACTCGCTAAAGGGACCGGCCTGACAGTCATTTTCGTATATTACGCAAGCTTGACCAGAAAAGCTCATATGGCATGCAATATACTAAATGAAAGCTATGGACTTTACTTATTAACATGCATATTCAGAGTCTTCAGTTCCTCCTCTTACTTTTTTTCTAAATCAAGAATAATTCAAAGTTCATTCGACAGACAATTGAAAATGGCGCCAAGATTGCACGTGCGAGGAATTAACCAGTTTTAGATAAAATATGGGCTTCTCAGCCCAGTACGGATGTAAAGAATCAATACATTCAATTTGTGCTTTAGCGACGTACTACAACTAAGTTAGTTCTGAGCTGTATTCATGATTTAAAGAATTAACACCAGTACAATAAATGAGATTCGAACCTCAAAGGGAGTAAGGGGAAGATAACTCATGGAACAAGAAACATTTTCATCCACAAAGGTAACCAAAAGAGAAATATATCCACTGTAAGCAACGTGCATGGCTGACCATCCTGGCCGGGGGCCTGCGCCCCCTACTCTGAGTTACAACCAGCGTCATCGCTGTACATACAAGACAGAGTCATCAAGTTAACAACACATAAAACAATAGGGTAAACTGGAGCTTTAAGACCTGAATCTGGAGAGGCATTCTTCTAAACAAACCCATTTATCAGTGAACAAACAAAGCATCAAAACATTTGTCTCATCTCTCATTCTTTTATCATATCATCCAACTAACCGAGGGCTTGCTTTTTTATACACTGCATCTGAAAGTCGCAGATTTCGCATGGACTACAATGGCATATAATATAAACAAAATTCCAAAATATCAAATTACAAGAAATGTCTAGAAAGGATTTTTGTTTTTTCAAGGACAAAACCCGAATTTTTGGGTACCATAAAATACTTAAAGAGTTTGTTTATTTAAAAACAAAAACTCCGAAAGGTCAGGTACAAATGACAAGGATGTTTTGTTTTTTTCAACAAAACAAAAATCCAAAACATTGGGTAGGCACCGAGTGACAACAATTGGACTTTTATTTGAACAAAATTCCAAAATTACCAGAACCGAACATACTTAGAGAGTGATATGTTATATAAAACAACATACCAAGGAAATGTTAATTCAAAAAAAATCCAAAACATTGGGTATGCACCGAGTGGACAACAATTGACATGTTTATTGAAACAAAATTCCAAAATGTCAAGTACCAAAATGACTTTATAATGGAGTTGTTTATTTCAAGCAACATTCCCGAGAAAGTCGGTACAAAATATACTTTGAAATGGATTTGTTAAATTCCCGGGCATTGGTACCAAACGACAACAATGGGCTTGTTATTTGAACAAGGATTCCATAAAGTCCGTACAAAAGTTGCTAAAAAAGGAATGATCAAACTCCTTAGAGTCAAGCATTGGGTACCAAACGACAACAATGTCCTTTTTATTTGAACAAGATTCATAAAGTCCAGTACAAAAATGGCTTAAAAAGATAATCAAACTCCTTAGAGTCAAGTCCCCCAGTAAAACAAGGACTGGGTAGGTTTTGGTCGTTGTGGGACAAAGTTCCCCAAGAGTCGCACGACGTAGTTTTCTCAATTGTCATTACTGTCGACTTTGAAAACAGAGTCATACATCATGTTACGTCTTTGGGAACAATCGATATTACTGTTTATACAAAAAGACAAGAAGACAACATTAAAATGTCACAAGGAATTAGAAAAAAAGTAGTCCACCCAACACCTCTTATCAGGAGGTATTTAACAAGCGAAACCAGTCCTGAGGTTAATGAAAACTGTCCCTGAGAACAATCTGACCAATCATTAACTATGCAAGCTTCAGTAGCCATCAAGGCGTCACTAGAGGGAAATACCTTTTAGTTGTTTCTTTACAATGCGTAGACCGCCGAGGCGGCGTAGGTGGGCCAGTAGCCCATTGGAGAACTGGAGGAGCAGCGCGATGTGTCACCAACCCCGCCGACAAAGCGTCTCACACCCACCCCTGAAGAAGACAGGAGGAAGCCCAAAAGGTGGATGCAGGACTGCAGTGCCGAACGGCGACATCCTCCACACGGCGGTCAAATGCTGCCGTCGCCCCACTTCAAAGTCAGCCAGAGGCACCCACAGCCACAGTCGCAGCCCGAGCAGGAAAGACCACAGCCACCACCCTGCACGGCCACCACTGCATGTCCTAGCAGTTGTGTGACGATTGCCCACACGCCCCCAGGACACAGCCCAGGCGGAGGCGACGGAGGTCTCACCAGTGATAAACAGGGAACGAAACCCCAGTCCCTCACCCCTGCCAGCAGCCCAGAATGCTGACAAGGCGACATGGCCCAGCAGCACCAGGGCGACATGCAAAGTCTCCCATTATTTGCCTCAGCTTGTCCAACCAAGAGATGCGCCGACTGCAGCATTGAGACCCAACCATCGGGCCAGCACACTCTCCTTTCCAAGAGAAGTCCCGCCGCTGGCAGAATAGGGAGCTGAAGCATGGATGGAGAGGTAAAGTTTGGCTGGCCATGGTGTCCGGTTCTTCTTGGGCGGTGCTCCCGGTCCTTCTGTCTCCGATCCTGCTCGCAGGCGACAGTTTTAGAAAGGTGTGGAGGGTACGGGTGTGCATGTGAAGACATCATAATTTAGAAGTGCAGGGACCAAGGACTACATCCATGAAGTAAGAAAGCAGTGCACGACGTGGAGTTTTTTCGTCTTTTATTTCTCTCCCATGGCTAGAGCTCAAACCAGTAACACAGCCTGGGAACTCTCCTCCTCTCGCTCTCAGCACTCATCGCACTGACGCGCCCTCTCCTGCCTCTCACACCACTCAGTCGCTCACATCATGGAACTCCTCTAGGTGAACACTCCTGTCCCATTCCTCCACACGACGCTCTACTTTATAACAACGAACCGAGACCGCAAAACTCCGACATAAAAAACCAAAGAGGCGATCGCTAAAGGGACCTCGCCGCTGTCAGTCATTTCGTATAGTCGAAAGCTGTACAGAAAAAATCTTAGGCATTAGCGATATACGAATTGAAAGCTTATGACTTTTACTTTAACATGGCATATTATCAGTATTCATCAGTTCTCCCTCTTACTTTTTCTAAATCAAAGTAATTATTCAATAGTTCATCCTTCGACATACAATTGAAAATGGCGCCAAGGAATGCTTCTTGAGCGAAAATACCAGTTTTTAGAGAGAAAATATGCTTCTCCACCCAGTAACGGTTTGTAATGAGATCAACTCCATTAATTTTTTGTTGACTAGCGACGTACATACAACTAATGTAAGTGTCTGAGGTATACATTGATTTAAAGAATATACCCAATAAAAAAAATATAAAGTTCGACCAAGGGAGGTAAGGTGAAATAACTCTTGAACAAAAACCTTTTCATCCACGAAAGGTAACCAAAAGAAATATATACACTGTTTAGCACCGACGCTACCAACTGAATCAATGTAATGACTAACAAGGCAATCTCGTCACTCAAATACCAATACCTAATGGATATTACAACATTTGTTCTTTAAAAAATGAAGGTGCTTAGATGAATTTGGTATAGTTGGCTGAGATCTGCGATAGCAAATCTCATAATTACTATACATTTCCCACTAGAAGAAAGAAGAGAGTACATTTTCCCTAGAGGACTTGCTCGAATTTTAGGCTTCCACAATGGCGGTAGAGATTATAGATTTAGTACAAGAGAAGGCGTCTGGCAATTTGAAGGTAATAAACCTGATTTTCTTGTGAACCCAGTGTTATATGTTCATTTACAGCAGTTAAAAACAGATACTAATTTGGTTAATGGCTATCCGTCTGCAGTTCTACAAACACTGCCGGCAACTAAGGCAGGGTTTTGCGATTATCAGTTATACAGGTTTGGCGGAGACAGTGAATTTAAAGAATTAATTGAGGGGTCTATAAATTCATTGGATGTAAAAGTAACAAATCAATACGGAAAGCCAGTTGATTGTTCTGATTTATTAATAGCGCTTGAGGTAGAAGATAATATTAGAAAAGTAGTAAGGTCTCAGTCCCGCGGACGTCCTTAATTTTTATGCCCCGGTAGAGAATGTAAATATGTTGGTTCAAGATCACCAAATCTTATCTAGCACGTAAGCCCCCGTTTTAAAGTACTGATTACGTCAATATTTGGCAGTTTTGGGATGTTAATTTTTTTGTGAAACGGGTGTTAAATTTGGCCAAAACTGATATGAGAAGGACGTGATTTGCATGTGAAAAGGGGGGTTTTCGTGCAAAATAAGATGGGTGGTCTTGAACCAACATATTTACATTCTCTACAGACACTACAGTTTAATATACTTCCTGAATATTTTCAACCTCCCCCCATCCCCCTGACACTCCACAAATCAATGTACCAGTACTGGAAAGTTGCTCCTACCACTAATATCAAGAGACAGGGATGGCAGTAAACTAGAATCCGAAATCATTCTGTCACATTGAAATGGGAACTCGCTCCAAGTCCTACCCAAGGAAGATCATGATTCCACCCCCACATGCGACAAGACTCAAATTTCTCATCAATGAGAGAGAGAGAGGAAGAGAGACAGATATACACGCAGAGAGAGAGAGAGAGAGAGAGAGAGAGAGAGAGAGAGAAGATGAAGTAGGAAAATCCATGCTGAGACCAACATGAGAACAGGAAATGACCTGTGACAGAATCAAGGTGTGTGTGTGTGTAAAGACAGATATGGCGGCGATGTGAGAGGCAGGAGTGAGAAGATTGACACCACGCAAAGAAGAGGGGGGGGGGGGGGGGGGGGGAAGATGACAGCTTCTTCTTTATTGTCGCTTCACTTCCACATCCAAAGGACACTGATCAAAGAGGCACAACTCACTCAGCTGCAAAAAGACATCACCTCTCATATAGCCAGAAATTCCACCCCCTTCCCT
>CM031618.1:61284717-61330631 GCA_018398815.1 Conus ventricosus
GGACGGGGAATCACACACACACCACACACACACACAACACACACACCAAAACCAGCATGGACGGGGCATGGTATTGTTAGTGTTCATAATTCTGTTGATTTTGTTAATTACATTCCTGGATGGCATTAAAACCAGAAGTGAACAAAAGGGGGAAGTACTGACGCTTAATGACTTGGTTGTCATGTTGTGAAACATCGGTGTAAAGCACTGGTATGTCTTAGACAAGAGTCTCTAAACGACAACGATGAAATCGGCTAAAATGAACTACCCTTGCTCGAAGGTCTTGAACTGCTGGTACATTATTTTTCTTCCGACCTGTTTAATTTTGCCAGTGCTTGTACAGCCAGCCGAAAACAAAACTTTTTTTTATGTCACTATTTTTTTGTTTTAAGAAAGCTGAACACAAATTTAAACATCTGGATCCTTATCATGCCATTTTGTTAATGTATTAGTTAAAGACACGCCACACACACACACACGCAAATGAATGCGCAGTCACTGTTGTGAATCGAAAGAAGATATGACTGAATGCCAGAATCTCAGGCGTCAGATGGTGGATATGCTGTGCGCGCCCAGGTTAGCATGGGTGAAACTTTCATACATGGTCATTGTCAAAACATAAGCAATGAAAAAAGGCTTACGATTCTTTTGTACTTATGAACAGGGAGTACTTTAGAATGGGAAGGAACAAATGCTGTGTGTGTGTGTGTGTGTGTGTCCGTCCGTCCGTGGTCAAAATGTGTTCCACTCGCTCCAGAGAAAACTACTGGGCCAATCCTCTGAAAATTTGTTATGTTCATTATGGGTCACGGATGATGCCCGATGTTTTATTTTACTGTTATATCCGTTACTAACGGCCATAACGGTTTTTCTTCTTTATGGAATATCTCAGAAAGTACTTGGCCGATCTTTCTGAAAATTTGTAGGTGTGCATTATGGGTCACGGATGATGCCCGACGTTTTATTTTACCGTTATATTCCGTTACTAACGGCTATAACGGCCCATAGCGGTTTTTCTTCTTTATGGAATATCTCAGAAAGTACTGGGCCGATCTTTCTGAAAATTTGTAGGTATGTTCATTATGGGTCCACGGATGATGGCCGATGCTTACCAGAATAGCCGTTATTAACGGCTGTAACACCCCAAAAGGGTTTTTCCTCTTATGGAATATCTCACGCGTATTCAAGATAAACTGGGAGTACTTTTATATGCTTTGCATCTTGCTTTTTTTTTTTCCAGCCCCACAGCACTTTGCATTGTTGGGTTCCTTTTTTCCAGCTTGGTTTTACCACAACGTGGAAGACGTAATGTGAGCTGATCGAAAGATTGATGTCTAGTCTTCCTTTTTTCTTTCGGTCAGTGGTGGCTTGCGCTGTTCGCTTTGATTATCCTCTTCAGAAGGCACTTGAGACCATGCGGCGAAAGCTTGGTTGTGTCCAAGTTGTACTGGTTTCACCCGTCAGCGGAACAGCAGAGAGGGGGGCTGCGGGATGCATGTGGCAGTTCGCTTTTGTGGTGATATCTTTCGCCGGTGGGCACTGCAGTCATGAAATACGGGCCGATAATCCGGCGATCACGCTTCCGTGGAGGTTATGCTGTATCGTGTCTGCCTGGGAGCAGTCGTGCCCCTCGTCTTCATGGAATGCTTTGTACGTGCCTGCACCTTGTGTGAACACGGTGCAGGGTTCAGAGGGTGGTGCAGGATTGCTCCTGGTTGCTTCAGCAGTTGAGGACAGTTCCTCGCTAGGTCCCACTGGCACCTACGGGTGTACCTTTTCCTTTTCTGCTTTGTTGTTTTGATGACAAATACTGTTCACGCACACGTCCGCATGCACATACACACACGCACACGCCGCGCGCACACACACACAACATGAGAGTTCAGGGTTTTCCAAAAATGCGAACTGCTAGTCTTGCCGCATCTGAGACCTTGGATCTTCTTTCCATTTATTCGGCCTGGCATCCTGAAATCTGAGTGTCCCAGCACTGACTACCAAGTCTTCATGTCAAGCAACCATGGAGTCGGACTGCACGTGCCAGAGGCAACCACACCAGCAGCCCCAAACCATTGGTAACATCGCCCTAACACCAGAGAGAGATCCTGCATCTGTATTTTGGCTGTATTTTAATGCCTTAACCTTTACCGGATGACGTTTTTGACCACACATGACCTGATCGTGCGGGTCGCCCAAGACCCACACATTTTGTTGAGGCTTTTCCCTATTGCTTACCCCCGTTTAGATCGCGTGGGTCTTGTAAGATCCATACCTGATAAAGGGTGGTTCAGCAACTTATTCCTCACCCGATGGCGTGGGTCATGTGAGATACATTAAAATATATAGGTCCTGGAGGAACAGCGACTGATTACGCTGATAACTGAATGTGCCCATAACTGAAATTTCAGTGACCAACGGCTATTAAGATAGTTGAGGAGCTCCTAAGATTTGTGAGCATAGCTCTATCCGTTCATAAGATATGATGTTTTTATCGAGTCACTGGGTCATGGAAGACCCAGGAAGCAGGGTAAAGGCTAATGCCCCAAATTTTCAACCAACTTTATAATGAGAACAAATATGTAAGGCCGAGCCAAAATTGACCCCATTGTTTCATTTCTCAAGTTTTCGTTTTTCTGTTTCGTTGCTTTCACTGAATATCCAGTCTCCAAGTACGGTTGTGGGTACACAAATTCACTTACCTGGAGTCAGTCATTTCACCGAACCTGACCAGTCTCATGCTTATTCCTGTTCCTATTCTGTCTGTCGATTCTGGAGCACAGAAGAGAATGTAAATATGTTGGTTCAAGACCACCCATCTTATTTTGCACGAAAACCCCCCTTTTCACATCCAAATCACGTCCTTCTCATATCAGTTTTGGCCAAATTTAACACCCGTTTCACAAAAAATTAACATCCCAAAACTGCCAAATATTGACGTAATCAGTACTTTAAAACGGGGGCTTACGTGCTAGATAAGATTTGGTGATCATGAACCCGCATATTTACATTCTCTCCAATGACATAAAATTAACTAAAAATGTACATGGCTTGACAATACTACTCCGAGACTAGTTACAATCAATATTGGTGCAGCACCGTGTGTGCAGTGAAGCGTGCAAGCTGTCACGTGATGATTAATAATTCACTAGCAGCTTGCTCATCACGCGTGCACGTTCAACCAATCGACAGGGAGTATGACGGCATTTTTGGCCGGGGAAGGTCAGATCTCATTATCCCAAAACAGTTCTAGACATGTCTCCCGCGTGTAAACCCCCTATCAAATCAAGTGCTGGGCTTAAATCACGTGACATTTTTGTTGTTAGCAACCTGTATTACTGTCTAGCCATTTCACATTGGAGAGTTGTGCTGTGCAGGTGTGTGGTGCTTTTTCTGTGAGAGAAGTGTTTACATATGGCACAAAATATGCTGCAGTTTCAGAAGACGGTGTGGATTTGAGTTAGAAAAAGTTCTTGAATCGCAAATACCTTTCAACAACTTTATAGATTAGATTATTCAGGTGTGGAAGATATGGAATCGGCTACAACTTTTCAACAAGCTGAAAATCTCCCATTACCACCCCCAACACCAACAGAATTGTGGACTGAAGAAGAAAAGAATGATTTACATGAAAATATAAGATACTTTGAAAAAATGATTGAAGTAGCTCGTAAAGCAGAGAGAGAAGGTCCACAAAAACTGCCAAAACAGCCCAAAAAATCTCTTTTACAATTGTTTAAAGAAAAGGAAGGAAAAAAGAAAAGCAGGAAAGAGATGACCAATCATGAGCTGCATAGCTATCTTGCATCAAATCAAGCAGATATTAACTCAACGATTTCAAGAGAAACGTTTTCTGAAAACCTTTTTGCAGAAACATTTGATGAAAACGAAATTGTGGCAAGGCTGCAAAAGGGAGTTAAAAATGTAAAGAAACAGGATGCCCAAACGATGATGATTTACATCCAGTTTGGGAACTTTTTAATCCTGTGCAAAAAATGGTTTGATGAGCAAAGGAAAGAAGGTAGGATTGCTCAAAACTGGGCACAATGGCTCAAAGAGAAATGTGATTATTCTGATGATCATGCGCGCAAATTGCGTGCTATTGCAAAGATCCTTTTTGGATATCCACAGTTTTTCACTGTCAGTCTTCCCATGAGGTATATTTTTGGCAAGTTAAAACATTACTTCCATGTTGCAAGTCCCTGAATTTAAGGAGTATTGGTCACGCCCTCTTACACTACCAAAAACAGATCAGCTCCAAGCTTCCCAATAAAGTAACGGTTAATGCTGACAAGTTTGTGAACTACTGGCGATTGTAATGACGCGGTTCTAAAAAAGAAACAGCTATATATAACCACCTGTCTGTCAAGTTTTCTGAACTACTGTGACGTGCTTCTAAAAATAGTAACGGTTATGCGTAACCGCCTGGCTAGCAGCGAAGGCTGGGCTGTTGAGGCCACAGGGACGGCCTAACAACGTGCAGACCTGCGTGGCGGGTTTTGGACTACTGACGATAGTATGACATGCTTCTAAAAATAGTAACGGTTACGCGTAACCGCTTGGCAAACATTTCTCCTGAAAACCTCCTTCAACGCCCTGCACACCTTTAAGGCTGCCTTTTCGGGTGGCCGCCGATAGAACTTTGAAAGAGATCCTGTGATCAATATTCAGGACTCTAATAAGTGCTTTTGGCGGCTGTCTCGAATTACATCGTTCAAGTGTGAACCACAAAAAGTCCTTTCACTTTCCCCTACAAGCACCGCCCTGTCTATTGTGTGATTCTCGTGTGCGCGCGTGTGTGTGCGCGTGTGAGAGAGAGAAGAGAGACAGAGACAGAGAGAGATGAGGAGTGAATGAGGGGAGAGAGAAACTGATTAATTAATTTTTTAATTGCTGTTTTTATTCTGGTTTAAAAAATGAACCCCCAGGTAGTTATAAAGCTTACAGAAATATTTGATGATTTTGGGTGGGCGATTAATGCTGGGGTTGATAAAAAAAAGTGTTAAAGGACATGTTTGATGAATTTATAACAGAACTTTTTGAAAGTTTAACTATGCGAGAAAGTGTATTGGAAGCAGTTAGTAAAATCCCAAAGTCTTGGCCTAAACCAGTTATAAAGCTTTTTGCTATTTTACTTGATAATATTGCTCCCGAAGATGCTGACCTGCATGTGTCTGATGACCTTGAAGGAGTAACTGTTACCTTTAAACCTGATCAGTTTTTACGATTAGAAATAGACTGAATAATAACTGAATTTACAATTATTTTTTAATTTATTTTAGATTTTAAAATGGCTGCCAAACTCAGTGAATCTGATTTAAAGACTGTAATGAACTATTTGACGAAACAATGAAAGCATTAAACATTGATTTTAGTGAATTTTGGTTTGAGAATGATGTAAACAATATAATAAAAGATCATAGTGAACTATTTAACGAAGCAACCAAAGTGATGAACATTGACTGTAGTGATTTAGAAAAAGCTAAAATATTAGCAGGCGTTATTGTAAGGTTAACATGGCTTGAAGTGTTGCAGCGCTTGGGCGAAGAATAAAAAGCGCGTTTTTACTTACTTTTATTTACATTTATTTTTTTGATTTACGTAAATATTGTGGCTTTAAAAATGACGACCACAAGTAAATTCGAGGACAGAAAACTATACGATGGAAGAAATATTTAATAGTGACAAACAATTAAGCAATACATTTAGCGAAGTAGACATGGACATTATTAACCCCACAAACGCTCATGAAAGCGTGACATGCTATCTCTAAAACCCAGTCTCTTCAACGCGAGCCACCAGTAAAAGTGCTGTTGGCCGTTCTGATTGATTATATAACGCCTGATGGCAGTAACATGGAAGTCTGGGTTTCAACTAAACAGAAAGAAGTTATTAATTATCGCGACTTTAATTCTGACTGGGCTGATTACATGCTTACAGTTTAACCATGCAAGTGAGGAGGCAAAGTTAAGGGGGTCTGGCTGGTCTGAAGGAACAGTCCTTGAAATCAGATTGAGACAAACAAAGTTCTATCCTATAGTTGGCAATTCTTACCTTCCTCTCCCAAAAGAGCTAGTTTCAAAACGAGCAGTTTTAAACATACACACACATAATTCTGACAACATGTGTTTTATGTGGTGTGTTTTAGCGCATTTACATCCTGTTAAAAATCATGCAAACAGAGTTTCCAATTATGAACAATATAAGCAAGAGCTGAACTTTGATAACATAACTTTTCCAGTAAGTATAAACAGTATATCTCAGTTTGAAGAACAAAACAAACCAATCACTGTAAACGTATACACATGGTCTGTAAAAGCTAATATAGTGGCTCTAAGGGTTTCTCCCAATGCTCCTACTTTAGGCGAATCACTTGACAAACATGTAGACTTGATGCTGTTTGCAGATATTACAAAGAGCCATTATGTATTAATCAGAACAATAAGCAGACTTATGGCCTATACATCAAAGCATCCAGCTAAAAAAGAGCTTTGTAGAAGATGTTTGCTCAGAATCCCAACTATAGAAGCAGCTGCCGAACATAGAACTCGTAAAAGTTTTGTAGACTGTGAAACCAAACTCCTCACACCTAAACCTGGGTCTAAAGTTAGTTTTAAGAATTTACACAAAATGCAAATGAGCCCGTACGTGGTTTATGCTGACTTTGAATCAATATTACCACAGTACTATGGCCCACAACAGCAAGAACAAAAAACATCCTTATTAACCCACCATCAGATCTGTTCTTATGCGTTTATTGTTGTTAGGTCAGACGGTCAACACACAACACTTGAGATTTACAGAGGCCCCAACGCAGCTAGTATATTTTTAGAGCAGATGAAACAACTTCGCAATCAATTATCTAATGAACTGAACCTTTCAGACATTGTTATGACTCCTGAAGACAAAGAACGTTATGCCTTATCTACACACTGTTGGATATGTAACAGAGAATTATTAGGCGACACAGTAAGAGACCACGATCACATTACTGGAAAGTTTAGAGGGGCTGCACACAACAATTGTAATCTTCAACTTAAGGTTGACCCCAAAAAATGGAAACTGCCCATCTTCTTTCATAACCTAAGAGGTTACGATTCTCATTTTATCATGCAAGCAGTGACTTCTGAATATAAGAGGGTTACCTGCATTGCACAGTCTTCAGAAAAGTACATGACTTTTACTCTTGACTCCTTATCCTTTTATGACTCTGCCCAACATCTGATGGCTAGTTTGGATAAATTAGCAGGATCGCTACAAGCCCTTCCAATCACTAAAAAATATTTTGATCCATCTTTGGTGCGTAAAGGCGTTTATCCTTATGAATACATGAACTCGTGGGAAAGGTTTGACGAAGACTCGCTTCCCCCTAAAGGCGCTTTCTTTTTAGTCTTAGAGGCAAGACATAACTGACTCTGACTATGAATACGCGCAGAAAGCCTGGACAGAATTACACTGCCAAACAATGGGCGACTATCACGATCAATATTTATTGGCCGATGTGTGTTTATTAGCAGACGTCTTTCAGAATTACAGATCTACTTGCATGAAACACTACAGCTTAGACTCATCACATTACATCTCTGCGCCTGGCCTTTCTTGGGATGCTTTCTTGAAGTCTACAAACATCAAGATTGACTTAATATCTGATTTGCCCACACTTCAGATGATTGAAGACGGTTTAAGGGGAGGTATTAGCATGGCCTCACATCCTTACTGCAAAGCCAACAAGTATTTAGACGATTATGATCCCACTAAACCATCCAACTATCTAATGTACTTAGACGCCAACAATCTGTATGGATGGGCCATGAGTCAACCGCTCCCACTGAGAACTTTAAGATGTGCGAGGGGCCCCATAATGTTAACACTGTTAGGTATGTTGTCACAGCTTACACCCGATAATCCAGCAGGACTAATCTTGGAAGTAGACTTAGAATATCCTAAAGAATTACACGATCTCCACAACGATTACCCACTAGCCGCAGAAAGATTAAAGATGAGTCCTATTGAACCGCCTAAACTTGTACCTAATCTTAGGCATAAAACTAAATATGTGCGTCATTACAGACTCCTACAGTTTTACCTAAGACACGGACTGAAGCTGACAGCTGTTCATAGAATAATTATCTGTGATCAAGAACCTTCATGAGGC
Source organism: Conus ventricosus (assembly GCA_018398815.1). Lineage (NCBI taxonomy): Eukaryota > Metazoa > Mollusca > Gastropoda > Neogastropoda > Conidae > Conus > Conus ventricosus. The sequence goes on from CM031618.1 coordinate 61,292,867, forward strand.
CATACATCAAGAAGAATACTGATCTTAGAACCCAAGCCACCGATGCTTCAGAAAAAGACTTCTTTAAACTGATGAACAGCTGTTTTGGCAAAACTATGGAAAATCCACACAAACGTAAAGATGTGAAATTAGTTACAAAAGAAAAACAAGCAATTAAGCTGGTCTCTAAACCTAACTATCAAGACTTTAAAAGATTTAGCGACAGCCTGGTTGGCATTATGATGAAGAAAAAGGATGTTACGTTAGACAAACCGGTGTTTATCGGCTTTACCGTATTAGAGCTGTCAAAGTTATTGATGTTAGAATTTCTGTACGACTACTTTAAACCACTGTACCCAGAAGCAAGAGTCCTTTACACAGACACTGATAGTTTTATTCTAGACGTCCCCACAGAAGACTTTTACAAAGACTTAGAAACTGAGGTGGCTAAAGGAACTGATGGGTGGTACGACACATGCGACTATCCCAAAGACAGTCCTTTACATTCAACTGTAAACAAGAAAGTAATTGGAAAGATGAAGGATGAACTTAATGGGACAGTTATAAAAAGAATATGTTGGGTTGCGGTCGAAGATGTATAGCGTTGCTAGTCAGACTTCTGTAATAAAGAAGGCTAAGGGCATAAGCAAAGAAGTTGTCAAAAAAAAATAAACTCACGATAACTACAAGCAAGCTCTCTTTGAAAAAAGCATTTCATCACACAAATGTTAATCTGCGCTCTACTCTTCATCAAGTAAACACAACTGCTGTTAACAAGAAATCACTAGTCTCTAACAATAACAAGAGAACTCACGTCAGTCCTGAGTTTTCATATGCTGTAGGGCATTGGAGAACTTTAAAAGATTAACGTGACTGACTTAACTTGTACTTAACTTAAGAACTTAACTAGTACTTACTTAAGAACCTAACAAGAACTTAAGAACCTAACTAGTACTTAACTAAAGAACTTAACTAGTACTTACTTAAGAACCTAACTAGTACTTAACAAGGACTTATAATTTACTTACACTTAACTTGTAATTTACTTGCACTTAACTTAAAAGTACTTTCTATAACTAACTTAACTTGTACTTATTTAGTTCTTAACTTGTACTTTATCTAGTTCTTAAAAAATTATTCCATAGAAAATGGGTCTACTGCAGGAGGTTGCACTTTTTTTGCAGAAGGCGGTTCTTCTTTTACTGTGGGGGCTTGAGGCTTTGTTGTTAGGTATGGTGTTAGGTATTTGTATGCTAAAAAACCACCCCCAGCAACAACAGCAGCAAATACATAATACATCTTATCGTTTGATTGTGATTGTGTTGTTAATTGGGCTGTTGTTGGCGGCGGCGATGTTGTATTACTATCTAACAATTTTTGTTTTGCTGATTGGTTTGCTTTTTGCAGTCTGTTCCATTCAGCTAGTTTACCCCAGCCTCAACACGTCCAGGATTTTTAGGCTTAGTAACATTACTCACCTGTGGTACATTCACTTGTGGTACATTCTGCTCCTGTGGCTGTCCTGTGACGTCTTCTCCTGATCGCTCCATTTTTTTTATTGCGATTAAATTTAATATGATCAAAATTAATATGATTAATGTCAAGGGTAAAAGACCCTGTCAGGGGAATGAGGCAGGAACAGACAAAGAGTAAAGCGGCACAACACTCAACCACTCACTACCTCCAGACCACTCCAGGAATTACGGAACAAATAACATTTATTAAATTATAAATACACAAATTTACTCAAACATAATAATAAACACCTCAATCATTCGCACATACACTCATTTATGAAATGGTCACCTATCAAAGAAGAGGGGGAAAGACAGGAAAACGAATAACTAAAAAAAAAAACAACCCAAAGTATAGAGACCCTATCAGGAGCTAACTATCGCTAGGACAAATAACCCAATAAATGGGAACTTCGACAAAAAACAAAAAGAAAAAAAAACACCACCACCCGGATCTCACTGCACCCGACTATAACCAACTAAAGCTACCGCCCCCCAACAAAGAGAAGAAGAGGAGAAACAAATTAATACAACCAACAGGGCATAACTAGATACCTTAAATTACACTAGCGTACGCACACAAATCCACAGCCCATACACCACACACACTTGCCACATAACTTGTGTTGAAGACTGTCCCAGAGTGTTCCTCGTATTAAATTCCCGAAGCTCGACTGGATGTGCTCCTCACTATCGTCGAGAAGAACGACCTCCTGTGCCGGACTCCCGCAACCCTCAAGACTCGGCTCCGGAAACCTTCCCTCCGGGAACATCCCCCAGGTCGCCCAACGTCAGCACTGTGGCTATCTCCACTCAAGGAGAAGAAACGAAAAACACAAGAAAAACACCCTGCGGCGGATGTCAGTCCCTCGCCGCATAATCTGATGATTGTGGATTATGTGTGTGAATGCAGGGCATGTGTGGACTGTGTACGTACAATTAAAAGAATTTAGAGAAGAATAAACTTTTACAACCACTATTTTTTGTTTTCATCTGTTTCCCGAATCATTGCCGTTTTCCTCTTTTCCTTATTTTCTTTTACTATAATTCTCATTATTCTCATATTTCACATTATATTCTCATTCATATTACAAACTGCAATGCAATAAACACTTGGAAGTTCACATTACATTTAAATTCATACCAGATGAAATTCCATAACACACATTCTTCCATTTTATCCATAAAATACTTTCTTTAAAAAAGAAACCAAATAAAAAAAAAAAAACCAGAGACAAACAAGACAAGGAGCGGAACCAATGGCGGGAGCGCCACATCGGAAATTTCCGCTAGTCGACTGAATGTTAGTCGGCGGCAACTCGTTCCGTTCCGGACCCGACTTGATGTTTAAAAGAAAAAAAATAAAATAAAAATAAATACTTTGCTTCAATCCTTGAAGTATCGTTTCTGGGATATCCTGACTCGAACATTTATCCAAATATGAACGACTCCACTGTAAAACTAGATATACATGTCAAGCATACAAGTAGCTCCCCAAACACATCCATTGCTTAACATCCAACTTAAATAAATGACCTCAATGTCACTTAAATATGAACTGACCGAATAATGCCAATCCCATATTGGCATACAAATTCTCAAACCCAACTAAATTACAACACACCTTAGCTATACATATATATTTACCAGAACGGCGTGTGAAGACAGAAGAAAACTACTGGCAAGCTTCCTCAATGAAGAGTCAAAAGCCCACCAGTAAATACGCTACCCAACGAAAAAGGGCAAGAGTCTGGAATGACTGAAGAATGGTGTTGGTGCCCAAGGATTGAGATCCTTCCCAAGATGAGTGGACTGCCTTCCGCCCAGCGAAGGGTTCCGGCCCGGTTCCGCTGCCCTCCACGACGAAGTGGAAAAAAAATATGGCTACCAACCGAGGACGTGGCCTCTTACCAGCAATGCAAAAACCAGAAAGAAAGCTCCGAACCAGGGCATAGCACAGAAGGTTCCCCTTCCGCCTCACACAAACACCTACTCACATTCACCCCACGCTAAGCATAAACAGCATGCTTTATGCACAGAACACGTGCAAGACGCTTCCCTGCGCCGTTATTAAAATGACAGCACACACACACAAACCTTCATCCAGGTCTCCCGCTTCCCTCTCACACTACTCCTATGTGATGGTTTACTGAGGGATGCATGATCCACACGGGCGGTGCACAAACTGAATGTGACAGAGGAGCTACCCCCCTCTCCTCCACACCCCACATACTAACGTATACGCTGCTGTCAACTTCTGTAACGAACAGCCCATCAAAACTCAATGAATACATTCAAATAGTAGTCCGCCCGTGACACTACCCCCCAACCAAAAAAAGCTTGTGCCAATGAGGCACAGCTTGATGCAGCCCCGAATGGCACTGGTCTAAATATATAATCATGCATAATACAACCCACTATCAACCTTCACACTTTAGAAAGTTCCTTGAATGGTGCACACAAGCGGCTACTCTTATCACACGCCTCCGCACATCCTTAAAAAAAAAGATATACAGGCACTCTCCTTTTCCTCAACACTGGTTGTACTCCATGGAATTAAGACATTCGACTCAGGTAGTCAGCTTCCACATTGCAGCGTCCAGGGATATGCTGAAAAGAGAAAGCAAGACTCTGCAACTCAAGTGCCCATCCCATAAGGCGTCGGCTGACAGGCCGAATGCGATGTAGATTACGCAAGGGGATGGTGATCCGTCTGGAAACAAATTCTCGCCCGTACAGGTAAGGGTAGAATCGCGTGTGGCCCACACCACTGCAAGACATTCCTGCTCGATAGTGTGGTAATTCTTTTCCGCTCCCACTAGTTTCTTACTTGCGAATGCGACGGGCAACAATCCTTTCCCTTGATCCTGCAAGAGCACTGCCCCCAACCCAGTGCTGACGCGTCTGTTCTGAGTACGAATGGCTTCTCAGGGTTGGCCAACTGTAGGAGGGGTTGTTGGAGAATCGCTCCCTTGAGTTTCTCGAATGCAACCACGTCCGTATCTTCCCACATCAGCGTTTCCGGCTTTCGAGCTCCAGTTTTGTCTGTCAAGGGTTTGGCCACTTCAGCAAAATGGGGAATGAATTTACGGTAGTAGCCTACGAGCCCCAGAAACGAGCGCAATTCCTTCTTGTCTTCGGCGGTTTAACTTCTTCAACCTTTGAACTTTGTCGCTTTCAGGAGCCATGAATCCTTGTCCCACGACGTGTCCCAAAAAGGAAATTTCATTCTCCCCTATCCGACACTTCGTAGGACGGGCCCCCCAGCTGTACCTGTCGCAGACGCTCAAAAATCATCCTGAGCGCTTCCATGTGTCTCCCCCAGCTTTCGGTGGCCAATAATATGTCATCAATAAAATTGCTGACATCTCTCATCTGCAGTGGTTCAAGCACGAGTCTCATTATCCTGCTGAAGACGGCTCCTGCAGTCTTGAGCCCAAAGGGCATAACTTTGAACCTGAATTGGCCTCAGGAGTAGTAAAGGCAGTCTTGCTTCTGTCGGCAGGTGCCATCGGTATTTGCCAATATCCCTTTGCCAAATCAAGCTTTGAGAAATACTGCGCCTTAGCCAACTGGGCGAAGATCCTGTCAACGTCGGGAATAGGTTCAGCGTCGAATTTCAACACCTTATTTAGTCGACGAAAGTCGACACAGAACCTCATCTTTCCATCTGGTTTCTGACTAACAGAATGGGTGAGGAGAAAGGCGAACTACAACGCTCAATCACCCCCAGGCGCAGCATATCCTGTATTTGTCTTGATGGTTTCTGTTGAGAAGGGGGCAAGGGATATTGTCGCACCCTTACTGGTTCTTCTGGGTGAGCACTAGAGAACAGGTACCCAAGTTGCACCTTAAGGGTACATCTGAGAGAACATCTTGGTATTCTCTACAAAGGGCTCGCACATTTTCCCTTTGCTCCACAGACAGTCCTTCAGCGACCTTTACGTCTTCCCAGGATTCCTTGATCGTGTAGTCACACATGAGATGTCAAACGTAACAGGAGGCATCTCCTTTGTCTCTTTCGATAACTACTGGTGCATACCCTGCGCTCCCAGGTTTCTCTTCTCTCATACCGTTTCAACAAGTTGGCATGTAGGAGCTTCTCCTTCCCCTTTATGCGCACAACATAGTCCCAATCGCCGACACGCTTTACGATCTTGAATGGTCCTTGCCACGAAAGTTGCAACTTGTTGTGATGTAGGGGAAGCAACAACAAGACTTCATCCTCTGGCTCGAACCATCTCTGGGGGTGTTTCTTGTCATAGAAAAACTTGTACCGCTTCTGAGCATATGCAAGGTTCCTGTGGGCCAACTCGCAGGTGGAAGCAATCTTTTCCTTGAGCTCCAACACATACTCAACTTGAGTCCTGGGTTCATCTGTTGTTTCCTCACGGGTCCACTGGTCCCTCAATATCGCCATGGGTCCTTTGACTGTGCGGCCATAGAGTAACTCAAAGGGAGAAAATCCCAGGCTCTCCTGTGGAACTTTTTCTAACGCAACAATACAGCCGGAATGAAGCGATCCCAATTCCGGGGTTGTTCTTGCGCCAATTTCCGTAGCATTTGCTTGAGAGTTCCGTTGAATCTCTCCACAAGCCCATTGCCTTGAGCATGATATGGCGTTGTGGTTTCCCGCTGAATCTGAAGGAGTTTATATACCTCAGACATGGTTTCTGAAAGAAATTGGGCTCCCTGATCTGACATTACCTTATCTGGAATGCCCATCCTCGACCACATTCCACAAGTGCTTCAGCCACTGTCACTGCATCTATCCTCTTGAGTGGAAACTGCCTCTGGATAGCGAGTTGCATAGTCCACCATTACGAGCACGTATCGATGCCCTCGATCTGAAGCAGGAATTATAGGTCCAACAAGGTCCACTCCGACCTTGCTGAAGGGCGTTCCAATCAGGGGAACTCTTCCAGGGAACCTTGGTAACTCGCCCCCTGGGAGTAGTCCTTGACAAGCTCACAAGTTCGACAGTACATCCTGACATCTTGAGATATTCCAGGCCAGTAGAAGTCGTGTTGGATTCTTTCCAGTGTACGCCTTGTGCCTAGATGTCCTGCCATAGGAGTGTCGTGTCCAAGGCGTAGAACTGTGTTTCGTAACGCTTTAGGCACCACCAGCTGGGTTACTGTCATGTCTCGCGATGTAAACTGTCTGTGTATCAATCCTTGTCGCTTGATGAACGACACTGATCCATTCCTCTTGTCCTTGGGAGGTTTCCCTACCATACTCCGAATGGTGTTGATCGTAGGATCCTTACCCTGAAGATTTCGCACGGTAGCTGGATCCAACGTTACCATGTCATGCTGGGACAATGGTTTCAGTAGAGGCTTCAAGCCTCTTTTTTCTCTTTGCGTTTGTGACCCCCGTAGTGGCAGCCACAAATACTTCCTGCGGCAACTCGACTGAAATGTCACTGATGCGGCCATCCTCAAAACATACAGAGTTCCCAATCAGAAGGGAATATGCTGGCTGCCGTAATGCCACGGCCCATACCTTTCCTTGAAAGTATGGTGTGGAAATATCCACCAGGACAGTACACCTGTTCACCTTGAAGGAAGATTCGATCCCCGATACCTGACATTCTTTTCCACTGGCGCCTCAGGGGGTACCAACTTCTCGTCGACGAATATTGTCGTGGCTCCAGTGTCACGAATGGCTTCAATGGCTTTGCCACACACCACCGAGGGAAACGTCGGGCAGGATGGTGTAGTGATCTCACTTTCTCCAAATGCCACCTTTGTGGGGTAAATGTCTTGGCCAAAGTGAGTCGCTTAGGGCAGTCCTTCACGATGTGGTTGAGGTCACCGCACAAGTAGCATTTCCTAATACGTTCTTTCACATTTCCTTTGGAGAAGTTAGCACTACTCTCAGGCTGAGAGGCTTGTCTAGTGTTGGTTTCCTTTGCTTGTTTCCTTGCTTGTCCCTGGTACGCTGGTCTAAAATAACGTCGGGCATCCGCGAAAGCTTCCGCAATTCCGATGGCCTGCTTGAATGACTCTGGTTGGGCCTCTCCTAACTTGCACTGTAAGTCAGGTGAAACAGAGTTCATGAGTTGTTCCAGCAGGAAACAATCTTTTATATCCATCTTAGCAGTTTCCAACCAAAAGTCCAACACTCTTGACAATCTGTCTCCGAACTGTTGGAAAGTTTCATCGCCATCTTCTTCATGGAGCGGAACTGCCGCCTATATGATTCTGTAGTCATGTGCATCCTCCGGCGCAAAGCAGCCTTTAATTCTTCGTAATTGGTTCTTTGTGGAATGTTGATGAAGGCTTCCTTGGCTTTTCCTGTCAGGTTTCCAACAAGATATAATGCCTTCTGTTCATTACTCAAGTGGAAACTCTCTGCCACTGATTCAAAGTGTTCAAGGAAGGTATCAATGGCATCTCCCTCCCTGTAGATAGGCATGTGTACTTGGGTGGTGCTAAGCGCGGTCCACGTTAATTCTGGTTCTCTCGGCACTTTGTGATGATTCTTGAACATCAGGTGATGAAGTAGTTTCCTCCCCGAAGTAACACCAATTGCTCTAGCACTTCTGTCCTTAGACTCCTTTCCTCCTCCATCTTTGCTTGAACTCCTGTTCCCTTGTCTCTCTCGCATCTCTTTCTGCTCTTTCTTGATCCGCCGCCCGCTGCTCTCGCTCTTGTCGCTTTTCTTCCATCTCTTGTTGCCATCGCCTGTCCCTCTCTTCTCTTTCCAACCGTCTCTCTTCCATCTCCATTTTCCATCTATTTTCTTCTTCTTCTCCTCCCGTCTTTCCTTGGCTTCTCTCTCCCTTCCCTCCTTTCTTCCCGCTCTCTTCTCTCCTTGCTTCTCTTTCTTCCCTCTCAAGTTTCATCATCATGAAAGGATCCATGGTTGGGTATCCAGAAATATAAGGAGGAGGTGTAAACCTCGGTAAGTAGTTACCCTGAGAGGGCACTATTGGAGGTCGATGTCTCAAGGTAGAAGGCGGGGGCGTACCACCAAAGGAGGCCTAACTCCCTGGGGAGTAGATGGCAAACACACTGAAGGGAAGTAACGATGGCTGGCTGAACCTCGCCTGACGAAAAGACAACTTGTGTAGTTGTTCCAATTGTCACCTGCGTAGTAGTAGGGTACTTAGTCCCGCACATTTCCAGTCCCTTTTACCTGGGATCTGGTGAGGTAACGACTTTCCCCTGTAGCCATATTGAACTCTTATGCTCTGCTACTAACCCGATTCAAAACCAGTGTCCCAAAGTATATACCTTCTCACCTCTAACAAATTAAGTTCCACTCTCTTTTGTCAAGAGTATTTGAATATATCCCAGTCACCTCAATGCGACCAAATAGGCTAAGTGTAACCTGCTGAACTGGATCTCTTAACACAAATCAAAACACTAAATCTCTTGACCTTGCCAATGAGAACTTCCAAACAGTAGGGAATGTATATGTCTATCTACAAAACCAAAAGTTAACTGGCAAAATTCGAAAACATTCAGTCCACTCCCCGTGACTGATCACTGCCTGTAACCTTAGGCTCCACGCAATCAATGTTTCCCCGCACCAATTTCAGCTCCAGAAATGTCTAGTCTCCAAGCGAAAAGTTTCACTTCAGGTGACCAACAGTCTCAACAACGGAACATTTAATGACCCCGATTGACATCCAATTAGCGCTGACACCTCAATGTGTCACAAGCCAATGTCGATACGATTTCCTTCTCTCGACAAATAGTATGCAATGAAGGCCTATCTTCTGAAGCTCGCTACACTAGTCAAATCTGAATCTGTTAACCCGGTGACGATACGGTAAACAACGGACCTCACAGTAAAAAAATAAACGACGGAGCATGAAGTAAACAAATATCACACGTGGTAAATAACTAACGGATAACGCAACAAACGACGGAACGCACGCAAAACTGAAACGGTAAACACGCACGCACGTGTACAGATCGGCAGCGCAACTGATTTTTTTTTTTTTTTTTTTTTTTTTAATATGAACCCAGCGTCAATGGCTACCACTTGCGCTGCACTACTAGACTCCGGAAGAAAAAGTCGGCAACACGCACGCACAACACGGTTTTTCCCCCCGGAACGTGCCCACAAGTCTGCAAACTTGGCTACTATGTAATACTCATAGAAGTTATCAGTAAAATTTAATGATCTAGGTTTAAATTTCTTCAATAAAAAAAAAAATCACTTTCGCTCAGCGCAGGGTTGTCCCCACACTCACAACTTTATTGTTCACAGCCAACCTTTCACTCACCTTAAAATTAGGTAATTAGGCTAGGTAAACAACAGACTGCTTAAGCGAAAGATAATAGAAGATAGCAGAAAACCAAAATCGTTATACTGTGCAAAATATCACTTAACGCAAAGAACAACAATTCAACAATTTGGCAACAGAAAAGAAAGCAAGAGGATTATTCACTCCCTAGCATACTGATTTTGCAACAAAATGGAATTCCGCAAGCCTACCTACCTCACCTTGCTAAAACAGTCGCAGGCTTGGGTACTGGCAAATGTGACCTACTTCCTAAGTCAGAACAAACACTGACCTTGAAGACTGCACAAGCAAAACCTAGCCCCAAAATAACCTCCCCCCTTACTTTGCCCAGCAATATTAAATAAAATATAAAACTATGGCAATACAGCTAACGCGACTAACCGATGGTACATACGAACAAACACCGGCTCGGATCCGGAACTGAACGCCGACGACGTTGCCTAGTAGCGCAAATCTCCGCTGCAGCAAATCCCGATCCGGTAACCGCTCCCGGGTTTAGGGTTCCCTACACTCTAGAACCCCCTCCCAACCAACCTCCCACTACACTAATATAAACACAACACGCACCCCCGGGAGTGCGGAAGGTAAGTAAGGGTCAAGCGTTGCTCAAATTAATACTCCCTGTCTGTACTACCTGACCTCAATCCCGGACGAGCCCCCATAAATGTCAAGGGTAAAAGACCCTGTCAGGGGAATGAGCAGGAACAGACAAAGAGTAAAGCGGCACAACACTCAACCACTCACTACCTCCAGACCACTCCAGGAATTACGGAACAAACATTTATTAAATTATAAATACACAAATTTACTCAAACATAATAATAAACACCTCAATCATTCGCACATACACTCATTTATGAAATGGGTCACCTATCAAAGAAGAGGGGGGAAAGACAGGAAAACGAATAACTAAAAAAAAAACAACAACCCAAGTATAGAGACCCTATCAGGAGCTAACTATCGCTAGGGACAAAATAACCCAATAAATGGGAACTTCGACAAAAAACAAAAACAAAAAAAAAACACCACCACCCCGGATCTCACTGCCACCCGACCTATAACCAACTAAAGCACCGCCCCCCAACAAAGAGGAAGAAGAGGAGAAACAAATTAATACAACCAACAGGGCATAACTAGATACCTTAAATTACACTAGCGTACCACACAAATCCACAGCCCATACACCACACACACTTGCCACATAACTTGTGTTGAAGACTGTCCCAGAGTGTTCCTCGTATTAAATTCCCGAAGCTCGACTGGATGTGCTCCTCACTATCGTCGAGAAGACGACCTCCTGTGCCGGACTCCCGCAACCCTCAGACTCGGCTCCGGAAACCTTCCCTCCGGAACATCCTCCAGGTCGCCCCCAAAGTCAGCACTGTGGCCTATCTCCACTCAAGGAGAAGAAACGAAAAACACAAAAAACGCCCTGCGGCGGATGTCAGTCCCTCGCCGCATAATCTGATGATTGTGGATTATGTGTGTGAATGCAGGGCATGTGTGGACTGTGTACGTACAATTAAAAGAATTTTGAGAAGAATAAACTTTTACAACCACTATTTTTTGTTTTCATCTGTTCCCGAATGTCACGAGTTTTTCACGAGGCCTACAACGTTTGACCCATCTAGGGTGGCGGAATTACTCATTTATTTATTGTCGTGCTGTTGTGTTTTCTGCCCCTTTAAATGTGGCTTGTGGTGCAGTTGCCCCTTTTGGTGTAGTTCACTCAACTTCGGTTTGCTTTCTCTCCCCTCCTCAATTCCACGCCCGTGCTATTCATCCTGCAGGTTCATGGGTGGCTGGTACCTTTCTCTCGAACTTGCTGCTATCGGCCTCTCGCACTGTCTTTTTCCTGTCGCACTTTGCTTCATTTCTTTTAGTTTAAAGTATGCTCCCCTCTGTGACCAGCGTGGCATGTTGGCCGCCATCGCGGAGGAAGGTTAGCTCTTCACTCGAGCGGAAGATGCCCTCTGGAGCACCTGCTCCGGTCTTGGTTCTTCACCGTTCATCGAGGGTACAGTCGGTATCTTCAATTCCTACAGTCGGCCTGTAGGAGAGGGACATCATCTTTCTCCGCATCTGCGCTTCTGTCCTCTCGACGGCCCAGAGGGCAGAGAGTCTTTTGACCCGCCTCTTCTTGGGTCACCCACGGGTAGCTGGTAAGCATCATTTCGTGGTTTTGTTTTTTTTGGGGTTTGTTGTTGTTAGCCGGCTTATTCTTCTCTTTTGCGCAATTTTCTTTTGTTTTAAAAAATTGTAAGAGAAAATTGTGGGAGACCTTTTCTCGGGTTTTAATTCAATCTTTAACCGGGCCATTCTAAATTATTCAAAATTTCTTTCTCCTGTTTTCATCTGGTGATGCGGTAGTCGGTGGATGGGAGAGAACCAAGTGATCGGGGTTTGGGAACTTGCTTGGTCTCGCTCGTCCGCCCCTGTCACATTCGCCGACTCTTATCCTTCGGCCACTGTCTGTTTGTGTGTGCAAGGAGAACGAGTTTTTGTTCGCGGGCGGCTACGCATGATTTGTCTTTTTGGATGCTGTTGGAGATTTTGTTATTTTTGAAATGTGGCTATAAAATGTGACAATTATGCCATTAAATTTATTATTTGCAAATGTGGTGGCAGTTATAAAGCGATGGTCGCTGTTTTGGTTTTATTTCTAAGAAAGGCAAATTTTTTAAACGTGAGTGAGAGAAGGGTTGAAGATAATTCATATGTTTTATAACCTTTTGATTTAATGGCAGTCTTTTACCTGCATCGTGTGAGAAGACCCTAATGAACATTCCTGATTCGAGGGGTTTACTGTGTTATGTCAGGTCTGTGTTGAGCTGGGATTATTGGGTGCATTTAGTAGACTTCCCCTCGCCCATCATGCGAGTGGCTGTTAAGATTAACAGCATGGGTCAGACTGTACTGACAGCGGGTTCCAGTACCCTTCCTCCCTTCCTTCCCTCCCTTTCTTCTCTCCTCCCCACGTTTCCCCCCCACTCCCGGGCTTCCCCCGGGAGTCTGGACTGGATGGTGCCACGTGCTGGTTGGGGCCACCCCTCGGGGCTGAGCACGGACTGGATGGTGCCACGTGCTGGTTGGGGCCACGCTCTTGGCTGAGACCACGGACTGGATGGTGCCACGGCTGGTTGGGGCCACCTCTGGCGGGGACCACGGACGGAAAGGTGCCATGTGCTGTTGAGGCCACGCCTGGCTGGGACCGCGGACTGGATGGTGCCATGCGCTGGTCGAGGCCACGCTCTGGTCGGGCCCACGCGGACGGTAAGGAGCCCGCCGTCTTGACTGGCCGGCCCTGACCCCCGTCCGGACCTCCAGTAACAGCGCCACGTTCTTCCCCCCCCCCCCCCCCCCCCCCCCCCCCCCCCCCCGGGAACCGCGCTCTTCACGGCCTGCTTTGGTGTCGAGGGTGTGGGCTTTGAGCGACTCCCTTCAAGAACCAATCCGGTTCGGAGCACCTAGTGCGACAGGTGCTCCCAGTAGACTTGACGGAGGCAGGGGTGTGGGAGGCACTCCAGGGTGGGGGAAAGGGGATGGAATGCTGGAAATGTTTTCTTTATAATTGTGTAAATTTCCTATATGCGGGAAAAATTTTTATTTATAATTGTGTGTATGTATGCGATGAGATGTTGTGTTTGTGTACGTCGTATGGTGAAATGCTTGATTGTGATTGTGCATGTTATGTGTGTTGGAATTGTGGTATTACCGTAGCAGACTACGTAAAGGGAGATAACAAAAAGATATAGATAATAGAGGGGGCGCCAGGAGAGGGTTACGAGAAGATGGAGGAATAAACAAGCAACGGCTTTAATCAGCTCGTCAAAGTCTTTGCCTCCACTCTTCATGTCTGCAAGTCCCCCCACCCACAAACACATTCTACATGGTGGCAGCGACCATCGACCCTTCGAGTCGAAGTTCGAGATGACGAAAACGCAGACGACATGCGTGCAGCAAGTTCGAGGGCATCATCACGGCCCGTCAGCTTGCCTGCACCCAAAAATTTTTCAACGGGTCCACCGGGGGCATGGCCGGCTTGGCGACAGAGGTTTAACGTTTCCACGTGGGATCAGGCTTAAAGCACAAGACACAAAGAGAAAAAGAAAGTGTCTTTCTGTACACTATGGGGGAAGTTGCTGACGACATATTAGCAACTTTAACAATCTCGGAAAATGACGACGATCTCACTTACGACGTCATGCTGAAAGCTTTCAATGACTACTTTGAAACAAGAAAAAACGTCATTGTAGAAAGAGCTAGATTCAACGGGAGAACGCAGGGATCTCGGAAACCAATTGATAGTTTTAACAGGACCTGTATAAACTGGCTGAAGAATGTTCTTTTGGACACTGAAGGAAGAGCTAATTCGTGATAGAATAGTAGTTGGAGTTAGAGATGACTCTTTATCCAACGACCTTCATAAAAAACCCAAACTAAACTTTAAACTGTGCCGTGCAGATTGCTAGGCAGGCAGAGGCAAGGAAAGAAAACCAACCCATTCTACGTGGTGAAACCTCAGCATCAGTAGACAGTGTAAAGACATCAAAGAAAAAAGAAATTTGATTACAAAACAAAAGGCCAGAAAGCGATAGAGGGACACCCCAAAGAAACAATGTCACTACGTGGAAAAGAACCACATAGCAGAACAGCTGTCCAGCTAGACTGCTGAATGGCGCAAAGTGGGAAGAAAGGACACTAAAAAGCATTTTGCCGAAGTGGTCAGCATACTAGAGTGCAAGAAGTTCACAATTCAGACTCAGACTCTGAAGCTATTATTTAGAAACACATTTTCAGGTGTTGAAGATAAAGCCTGGACAGCAGACATTGCAGTAAAAACGGGTGTTTGCAAAAATTTCAACTGGACACAGGTGCAGCAGTGTCTGTACTACTGAAGGACTGGCACCTCAAAAACAGCTCAAACAGACAAATAAAGTTCTTCGGGCCCAGGGGGAAAGAAAATGACTGTTTTAGGTACCATGACATCACGTCTTCAATACAGAGACAGTAAAAATTACAGAAGAGATGTTACGTCATCAAAGGGCAGACTACATCACTACTAGGCAGATTAGCATGTGACAAACTGGGTTAGTTTACACGTGTATACCATGTCAGCACACCACCCCACCATTTGGATCCACAAAAGGATTTTCCAGCACTGTTCAAGGGCCTAGGTCACTTAAAAAGGGGCTCCCTACTCCATCACAGTTGATCCAGACGTTCGCCCTACCTGCATCAAACGCACCCCCGAAGGCCCCCTCATGCCTGAAGCCAAAAGTCAAGAAAGAAATTTGACCGCATGCTAAAAGGGAAAAGGGGGCTTTCTCCTGTCAAGGAAACAACTAGCTGGTGCTCTGGGGAGTTGTCGGCCAAAGCCAAATGGCTCAGTCCGCTCTGCATCGACTACACCAAACCTCAACAAAGCGGGGAAAAGAGAAATTCACCCAATGGCCTCTGTAGATGAAAACCTCGCCAGCTTGCTGGATCAAGGTGTTTAGTAAGCTTGATGCCCCCAGCGGGTTTTGGCAAATGGAACTTTCTGAAGAATCCAAAAACACTCACTACGTTTTGTCACTAATGAAGGATGCTTTGGGCCTCAACAGGGTCCCCATGGCATCAGTTCTGCCAGTGAGGTATTTCAAAGAGCAATGTCAGATATTCTCGCAGGCCTGGAAGGAGTCATCTGTCACATGGACGATGTGTTGGTTCATGCTGCTGACCAGGCAACACATGATCAGATATTGAGATCATGCTTCAACGACTGCAAGAAGCGGCCTGACATTGAACGAGAAATGTGAATTCTCAAGTCATCCGTTCGCTTTCCTTGGCACATCATCGACGGGGATTGGGATTCACGCAGACCCAAAAAGTGAAGGCCCCTACACGAGTTCCCACAACCGAAGAATGCACTGAACTCAGAGACTGATGGGAATGCTGAATCAACTTTCCAAATTTACGCCTGAACTTTCCAGCATCACTGTCCTCTTCGTACGCTGCTACGAAAGATACTCAGTGGACCTGGGGCCCGACACAAGAAATGGCATTCCAAGAGATAAGAAAACTCCTTAGCTCTCCGCCAGTTCTTGCGCACTACTCAACTCACGCGAAACAATCATCGCAGCTGACGCGTCAAACTCAGGCATTGGCGCAGTCATGTTCCAGAAGCAAGAAGACGGGAAACCCCTAGACCATTTGCTACATTTCCAGATCCCTCTCAGAAACTGAGCAGAGATATCTACATCGAAAAGGAAGCACTGGCAGCAACTGGGGCCCGTGAAAGACTACAGGACTACATCCTAGGTCTTCATGTGACACTAGAGACAGATCACAAACCTCTAGTGCCCCTCCTCAACTCCAAAGAACTTCACAAGATTTCCACCTCGCATCCTAACGTTTCCGCATAGGCTTATGCGGTACGATGTGAAAGTCGTGCATGTGTCGGGGAAAACAACAAATCACAGCAGATGCACCCCTTTCCCGTGCACCCGTATCGGAACCAAATGAAGATGACATCAGCTTCATTTCTCATGTGTCAAACTTCACAGACCAGTGTACAGAATCACACCCTGTATCTACAAAAAAATGCAAGAAATATCAGCAACACAGAAGCTGATGAAGAACTGTCTCAATTCGCAACTACGATGAGAGTGGATGGCCAGCTTACATGCCAGAAAACCAACTACTGAAACCCTACTGGCAGAATAAGCAACACTTCACACTTGTAGATGATTTGCTTCTCTACGACTCCGCATTGTGATGCCCAGAAATCTGAGACTAGAAACACTGTAAAAACTCCACCGCGGACACCTAGGGATCACCAAGACACGAGCACTTGCTACCTCATCATTTGTGCCTTCTCTTTCCAGTCAATAGAAGAATGGTGAACAAATGCAGCACATGTCCATTCACCGCCCAGAAAGAAAAGAACCTCTTCTACCCATCTTCCCCGACCGTCCATGGTCCGACTGGGAATGGATTTGTTCGAACTGAAAGAAAAACCTACCTGATAGTGGTGGACTATTTTTCACGTTTTTGGGGAGAATTCCCGACATCTGGAGAAGCTTACCAGCTCCTACACCATCAGAAAGCTGAAAAGCATTCTCGCCGTTCATGGGATACCTGACATCATAGTATCTGACAATGGACCTCAGTTTGCGTCGCAAGAATTCCAGCAGTTTGCAGAAGAGTATGGTTTCATTCACACAACAAGCTCTCCAAGAAAACAGCCAGAGCAACGGGGCAGCAGAACGAGCTGTACAGACCAACAAAAACATGCTGAAGAAAACCAAAGATCCCTACCTTGCACTTCTCCAATACAGGGCATCTCCCTCCAAAATATGGTATTTAACCCGCTGAACTCCTTGATTGGGAAGAAAACTGCAGACAAACCTTCCCACACTCCCCTTTCCCCCTCACCCCCAAAACACCAAACATCCCAAACGTGAAACCAGAGAAACAATGCAAAAGGAGAAACAAAAACGGAACTACGACAAACGTCACAACACCAAACAGGCGACTCCACTAGCATCCTCCCAGAAGGTGTACATTAGAGATCTGGACAGATTTGGAACTGTTTCAACCCCCACCCCTAACCCCGATCATATTGTAACAACCGCTCAAGGGAACGTACGTCGCAATCAACGTCACCTGAAACAGTGGTTTCACCTCCACCAACAGCAGAAGTGACGCGAGAACCGCCACCATCACCACAACCTCGACAGATATGAACGGTCCAACATCATCGAAGACGGACACTCCAGCAAAGAAACTCCTCTCAAGAGCAGAACCTACACCAGTCTCATCACCTGTTGCTTTTCACACAAAAAGTGCAGGGCTGTCAAAAAGCCAGAAAAACTGATTTGTAGAAGGATCAATCAATCTTCCCTTCACGGTGTCAACAAACTACAACACCAAAAGCAGCTGTGTTTTACATAAAAAGGATAATATGTAAATTTTCTTTTTTTTACAAACTCTGTGTAAACTAGAGCTTATTCTACAATGCTAAGCTCAGTGTAGTTGAGAGCTTAAGCAATTCCATGGGCCCTTTTTAAGTTTCATGCTTAGCTCAGTGTAGTTGGAGCTATGCTTTAGTTCAGTGCAGTTTCACATAGTTAAGGCTCATGTAGTTGAGAGCCAGTTTTTATTTAGTTAATTTAGGTGGAATTCCCTTCATTCTGTGGAAGGAACACCATTTTGAAATCAACCTTCTGTTGGAGAACAATAACAGAATGAAGCTGCCTTTTAAAGAGTTTTTTGAGTTTTTTTGCTGCAAGGTTTTTTTTTTTTTATTATCTAATGCTACTATTTGCCTATGCACATTGAATTTAATGCTTCTAAGTCTTTTATGAAAAGGGGATGGGAGAAAGAAATAATAGAAAAGGGTTTTGTGTTTTTTTTGTTTAGTTAAAAACAAATGTGTTAATATGAGGAGAATTTAATTTTAAATTTTAAAAATTTTTAAGTTGCACATAAAAAGACTAGTTTGTTTGTTAAATTAAAAATGGGGAGCAGAAGATGTGAACTTTTGACAAGATTTATGATGAGAAAAACAAATTGTTAATATTAATACAATTTTATATACCATAGATGAAAGAATTGTCCACCCACTCAAAAAGGGGGAGTTGTGGTATTACCGTAGCAGACTACGTAAAGGGAGATAACTAAAGATATAGATAATAGAGGGGCGCTAGAGAGGGTTACGAGAAGATGGAGGAATAAACAAGCAACGGCTTTAATCAGCTCGTCAAGTCTTTGCCTCCACTCTTCATGTCTGCAAGTCTCCCACCCAAAAACACATTCTACAGGAATTTGATTGGGGATAGTGCATGGTGCGTGTGTTGAAATATTTATTTGCGATTGTGTGTGTTGTGAATAAATGGGGTGTTGTATCGTAATCTTTATTGCGTGGTCTCTTGCGGGGCGTGTGAGGTCATCACTCCCTTCACTCCCACCTAGACCGATCCTGTCAGGGCAGACCTCCGGGGGTCGGTCGTGACACCGAATCATTGCCGTTTTCCTCTTTTCCTTATTTTCTTTTACTATAATTCTCATATTTCACATTATATTCTCATTCATATTACAAACTGCAATGCAATAAACACTTGGAAGTTCACATTACATTTAAATTCATACCAGATGAAATTCCATAACTCACACATTCTTCCATTTTATCTATAAAATACTTTAAAAAGAAACCAAATAAAAAAAAAAAACCACAGAGACAAACAAACAAGACAAGGAGCGGAACCAATGGCGGGAGCGCCACATGGGAAATTTCCGCTAGTCGACTGAATGTTAGTCGCGGCAACTCGTTCCGTTCCGGACCCGACTGATGTTTAAAAAGAAAAAAACTAAAATAAAATAAAAATAATACTTTGCTTCAATCCTTGAAGTATCGTTTCTGGGGTATCCTGACTCCAACATTATCCAAATATGAACGACTCCACTGTAAAACTAGATATACATGTCAAGCATACAAGTACTCCCCAAACACAGCCATTGCTTAACATCCAACTTAAAATAAATGACCTCAAGTCACTTAAATATGAACTGACCGAATAAATGCCAATCCCATATTGGCATACAAATTCTCCAAACCCAACTAATTACAACACCCCTTAGCTAAACATATATATTTACCAGAAAGGCGTGTGAAGACAGAAGAAAACTACGGGCAAGCTTCCCTCAATGAAGAGTCCAGTAAATACGCTCCCCCCAAAACGAAGAGGCAAGAGTCGGAATGACTGAAGAATGGTGTTGGTGCCCAAGGATTGAGACCCTTCCCAAGATAGTGGACTGCCTTCCGCCCACGAAGGTTCCGGCCCGGGTTCCGCTGCCCTCCACGACGAAGTGGAAAAAAGAAAAAAGGCAAACCAACCGAGGACGTGCCTCTTCCCAGCAATCCCAAAACCAGAAAGAAAGCTCCGAACCATGGCATAGCACAGAAGGTTCCCCCTCCGCCTCACACAAACACCTACTCACATTCACCCCACGCTAAGCAAAACAGCTTTGCTTTATGCACAGAACACGTGCAAGACGCTTCCCTGCGCCGTTATTAAATGACAGCACACACACAAAACCTTCATCCAGGCCCCGCTTCCCTCTCACACTACTCCTATGTGATGGTTTACTGAGGGGATCCCATGATCCACACGGGCGGTTGCACAAACTGAATGTGACAGGGGACTACCCCCCCCCTCCTCCACACCCCACATACTACGTATACGCTGCTGTCAACTTCTGTAACGAACAGCCCATCAAAACTCAATGAATACATTCAAATAGTAGTCCCCCCGTGACAATTAAAAGTAATCCCATGATAAATGGCCATAACAATCGTCCCAAATCTATAATACATGTCACATGCAAGAGTTTCTAAGGACTTATTTAAAACCGGATCTTGTGATAAGTCAATTTTTAAATCTTTTTCTGAATCAACCGGCGCCATCTTACTTACTAACTTAGCATATAGACAAATCATTGTCTCCCCTCCGATCTAACCATTTTTTGACCCTAGCTGTGCTTCGTACCTAGCGTAATACTTTTCAACGCCCTGATGTAAAACAGTTGCTGAATCTGTTCAATACTAGTTCAGTGCCTAAATACTGTTTAGTTTTCCCACACGCAGCCAGATAGTATAATCTTCTTTATGGCAGTGGTCTAGGGAGTAGTCCTGCTTGCTCCTCACATTTTAATAGTCGTCACAATCCATTTTTAAAACAATAAAAAATAATATAATACTTTTAAAACCATGAGTTTAAAGTTGGTTAATTATGCAGTGCCTATCGTTGGTGTTATAGTCTATTCAACCCTTGCAAAATGTTTGTTAAGAATAAAAACCGCCAACATGGGAAACATAGAAGATTCGCCAAACTAGTTGCAACTTTATTTTAGCTTTAACAACAAAAGATTATTTGATTAAAAGCACATAGACACCCCTTTCGTATTAGATTTTTTTAAATTATTTTTTTTAGTTAATAAAAAGATAGTGAAAAAAAGATTATCAATACGTTTTTACCACTCTGCTGTAATTAGCGGTCTTGTATGGGTTATAGCGTGTTAGCAAAAAGCATGTTTAAAATGAAGCCAGCGGATCTAGAAGGTTAGACATTGAGGACGTTGTTAAGGTTATAGTTGTAATTACTGGGGGGATTGCCTCAAAAGACTTTTTGTTACACAGGGGATTATCCCAGAAAATATTAGTTCATAGAAGATTAATCTAGAAAATATTGATTTATAAAAAGATGGCGGGATGTTATGATGGTGGGAGGAGCTATTGTTTAATGCCCTGGCATTCTCTGGAAGCAAAAATATGTTTAGAAAATTGCGGTCCGACGAAGAGAGAGAACGCATAACAAGGCAATGGAAGATTTACCCAAAGGAAAAGAGAGGCTTACGAGAAAAGACGAATTGCTCACTTAATTTTATTAATAAAAAGTCAAGAGAACAGGGACATGCAGAGCACACATTTACAGACGTTGATGGGGCAATGAATGAGTATTACTTGTGACAGGAAAGAAGTTTCTAACATCGCCCCCGCCAGAACTGTCTGACTTTTATGAACCATCAGAAGAACAGAAGACTGCAGAAATTGGTTTTTGTGGGTGCTAGGGGAGCAATTTATATTCTTGCACAAACAATCTAAAAAACAATTAAAAATACAATAAAAATACAGTCCTTCTTATGGACAATACGAGTACAAAATAATTATTCTCCTAAAGGGTATTGGAAAGGAAAGACTGCTAATTGAAAACTGAGTAAAGCTGCTAGAGTGTCTGAATCAGATGCGAAAGACTGGCTTTCAAAACAGGCAATTGGCAATTATATCGCCTGCCCCCAAAAAGAATAATAAGGCCTAGATTGTTAATTCAGTTCCAAATGACACCCACCAGATGGACTTGCTGTATCTCCAAAATGAAAAATTAGAAGAAAAAATTTAAGTATGCTCTGACAGTTGTGACAGGCTTCAAGATACAAAGACGCTGAGCCTTTAACAGATAAAAGCTCAACTGCTGTGGCTGTGGTTTTACAAAAAATTAACATGCGAGGTCCATTAAGTATCCTAGGCTGATCCAGGTTGATGATGGAAAGAGTTAAAGGTTCTGTAAACCAGCTGTTTTTAAAACATAAAGTTACAGTTAAGAGAGGGACCCCCGGGCAACCATCGATCGCAAGCCCTAGTAGAAAACTTTAATAAGAATCTAGCTGAACGCCTGTTACCTATCAATATCACAGAGAAATTATGGACACTACGAAGTACAGAACGCGTAATACAGAATGGTTAGGAGATTGCCTGCAGTTTTACGTGCCATGAACAATGAAAAAATTTTTAAAGCAACAGGGTTGAAGCCAGTAAACGCAATCAAATTAAAAAAAATTAGCATTACTGAAGATGTGCAGGGGACTCAAAAACTCTTGCCGTTTGGACTAAAAGTAAGATACTTGTATGCTCCTGGAGAGGCAGAAGGCGATGTTAGAATTAGAGCTACAGATCCCATATGGAGCGCAGACGTATATAAAGTTGAAAGAATCATGAAAACAGACCCTCCCGTGTATTATTAAGAGATACCCTCTCTTCCAAAAAAGCCCGCCCCTAAAAGATCGTTTGTTCGTGAAGAGCTGCAAGTTGTCCCGCCAAACACAGTGAGTTAACAAAAAAAAAAAAAAAGCATTTACTAAACTTTTTTTTTGTGGTCTATTTTGGGTTTAACCGATCATGTGTTTTTTTTTTTCAATGTTTTGTTTAATTGATCAGTGTCCTACCTGTCGTAAAGGGTAAAAGTCTTTCTCCACTCCCTTTTGAGTTCAATTTTCTGTCGTCTGTAATCCTCACCATCGGCCATAAGCTTCTGAAATTCTTCGACCGTAATGTTTTCATCCTGTAATGATTCTTATTCTTATCTCAATGAACAAAGTTTTGCTGATGCTAGGGCTACAATGGCAGTGTGCTTTTTTTTAATTTAGGAGTTAAATTTTTTTAAAACAGCACTTACAATCATAGACATGGCGCCTAACCCTAACCCAAGACTCCCTAATGCAAAGAGGCTGGCGCTCCAACCCCAGTAGCTAAAACAGCAACACTAGACCCAGCACTTACCTAGCTACAGCCGATGAGCCAGTAATTACATAAAGAAAGAGTATTTAAAGTTTTAAAGCATTTTTTCTTTCTAGTAACCCTATACTTATCTAAGTCGCTTTCTATTTCCTTTTGAAGTTCAGTTATCGCTTTAACCTAAACGTTTGAACATGCTTTTTAAAAAATTAAGATTATTTTTTTAAATTAATCTTGTACATATCTTCTTTTTAAATCCTTCTGGCAGCACTTCATTAACAGAGTAAAAACGCAATAAAATCAACATACTTAATGAAAATAAAGTCGAGTACTGTTAGTTTGTCTTTGTCAACCATCACAGTAACCTTGTCAAAATTGATACATGGGTGTTTTTTTGTCTCCGTTTTTAGTAATTGCAATACCCCTTAAGAGGAGCATCCAAGTTTTCAGCTTTATTTGTATGCCTCTAATAAACGTATGTTCTGGTAAACTAGGATCGCCCTCCCTCGGAGTAATAAATAAACGAAAAATCATCATCATTTGTCAGGTAGTTGACGGAAATCGTTGGGTAAATTCTAAGCCGACGGTGTCACCCCCCACTTCAGCTAAGGACCTCTTTCTCTGTAGCATAT
The DNA here is from genome assembly GCA_018398815.1 of Conus ventricosus. NCBI lineage: Eukaryota > Metazoa > Mollusca > Gastropoda > Neogastropoda > Conidae > Conus > Conus ventricosus. Next base: position 61,316,309 of record CM031618.1, read on the forward strand.
ATTCAGAACCCTGCCAAGTTATTTTAATCTGTTTTTTCTGTTGTTTTTTCCTGGAACCAGGCTAACAAGAAAGGGACCTGCATTAAGGCTTTCTAAAATTGTTTTCCTTATCAAAGTATACATTAGGGCTTCGTAGTTCAAAACTTTAAATTCCAAGCAATTTCAGGAAGCAACGCCCAAGCATTCTCTCTTTTAAGTTTGTATTCATGTTTTCCAAAATCGTTTCCCCTTTAAAATTTTTCTTATCTCTTCTAGGGTGGGATATTGCTGTCGTTTTTTGTCTTCAATTTCTGTTCGTTTGTAAACCCCATCATCTGTGTATTCAAATCCATAAACATTTCCTGGCACTCCTATTAGATCAAACTCATTTGTGTCTGCTGGGTCTTTTAGCTCTACTGCAACGCTTTTGGGAGCTAGCTCTGCTTTTGATTCTGGCCCACGAGACATTCTTTTTAATAATATAAAAATTTAATAAACAAATTGTTATAAGCAATCAATAATAAACAATCTACAATAAACAAACGTATTGAACTGGGGGGTCAGTCCGTAAGCATAGCTTAGCTGCTTAGATTTTTTTCTAGCTGCTCTTTATTTTTCTTAGCTCATCTTTGTCCCTTATTATATAATTTCACTTAAACTTCTTCAAAACTATCTTTATCCTTAGTGTAAAATAATACAACCGATTTTAACTGTGGTCTAAAGTCTTTTAAGACGGCTTTTGTATTTTGAGTTAAGAGCCATACAGAAACTAAGGCGTGGCGCCCACAAAAAAGCTAGCTTTACAGAGCCTTTCTTTTTTTAACATGTCTCGTTCGGGCTGAACAGTCATCAATAATAAACAGTGTTTCAGTTCCTTCAAATAGCCTATAGTAATGTTCTAACGTCACCAGTTTGCCCGCTAGGATCAACTAAAAAATATATTCTCGTCTGTCCAAATAAACTTCCTTTCTTTGTAAGATTTGTTGTGCTTAATGGTTGTGCAGAATATAACAATGTGCTCGTAATGAAACCTATAAATTGTTTGTAACAAATAAAGTACGAAGATAGTTTTCCCCACACCAGTATCCCGCAGTTAAGAGAACAGTGGGGATCTTTTGGCAGAAACTTAAAGCTATCCATCGTTTTAATATAATGTATTCTTCTACATTTTAATAAGCCGCGTTTTTTAGCCTGTTTTCTTCAATGTTTAAACTGGGGCATCACAAACCATAAAAACATGCATTTTTTATTGGGCGTCTCCGTCTGCTTTCTTGTGAATATTTATTTTTATACCATCTTCCCCCAAATCCATTTTCCCACTTCCAAACAATCTGTTGTCAAATGTGGATCAAAAATCCAGCCACAACCCATATTTGGTTTTTAAAGTAGTCTTCTATTCTTACATCATAAAGGCGAAGTTTTTTACATACTCGAACAACTGCGGGATCTCTTTGCCTACCTCCAGCGAACAACTTTCTTATTTCATCAAAGTGATGGTGAGGTAAAAGTCCGCGGCCCGAATACACTGATCAGACTTGCCATTTATTGCACAGTCGCCTTCTCAATTTTTGGATTATAAAACTTTTCTGATTCTCTCTGAAAAGGAGTTGTTCCTTCAGTAAACAAGAACAAAATTCCTTTAAAGACTTCAGAGCCTGATTTAGATGTATGTTCCAGAGATGTCCCCGCTTGTTTCTATTTTCTGTAGTGGAGTGTATAACCTTTCATAATAAATAACTTTTATTTTTATACTGGTTAAGATTGTTCTGGCCAGTTCGGGTGTAAACAACATCAAACTAAAGAGAAATGTCGCTAACTGTGTATTTAGCTAAAGGGGTCTTCAACAGAACAACAGAACGCTAGGATTAAATGTCAGTTCATAAGTAAGTTTTTCTTTTAGTGCGCCTTGGTAATATGGCATATGCGTCTTTAACAATTCAAAATCTAGGGGGATGCAGAATTTTGTTCCCAAAATGCTTCTGCTACTGCCTCATCTTTAACATCAACCTTTGCATCCCCCGCTTTAAGCCTTTTGCTTGAGACCGTTTGGGCTTTGTATTCCCTGAAAAACTTTCTCTTTCCTTTCTTTTATTAGGTAACCATAGGTCAGAATAGAGGGCAAAATTGTCTGCCTCGCCTAGTACAAAGACTTCTCTCCCTCCAGTTTAATTACCATATTTTTAAACGATGGCTCTGCCCAAATTAGCAACAACGTAGCATTAGGATCTGCCGATGTAATATCTATTTTGAATGATAGTTTAGCAGTGCCTGGCATTATAACATGGGTCAGCGCCAAGATCGGGGAACTTGACTATTAAAGTTTGTTCAGGCTAAAACTGTTGAGGGAGCACTAATTACAGTCTGCCTTATACCCTTTACCCCGTGGGGTTCCTTCTCTTTTCTATATGGATCGAGGTCAAAAACCGATGAGTTCATTTTTTTATAAAACAAAAAAAATATAAATAAAAAATATGGATGAAGATTTTGACACGCCTGATCCTTCCGAAGAAGAAAGAGATCTGCCAGGCCCTTCATTTTGAAGAAGATGAAACAGAATTAGGTCCTTCATTGCGCGAAGAACTTGAAAGAGCAGCAGAAGGTTCTTCAATTCCTTCATTAGAAGAAGCAGAAAACACCCCCTTCAGTTATGCGCATCTCGTGCAGAACTATTAACAAATAGAATTAACTCATTCTACATAAGCTTAGGACTAGACCGCCAGAAGGCCTCAGTCCTTTTGATTTTAGTATGGATAAAAGCAACCATCTGTATATAAGAACTAGCAAAAAAAAATTTTGGTAAGGGTTACTACAAAGCCAGACCCAAAACTAAGTTTTTAAAACTAAACACATAGACAGAGGATCCCTGTTGCTGACCAAAGGCTTTAAACATTTTAAATTAAGGCCGAGGCTGTAGTCTTTTACAGAACTTGGGCAAGAGTTGCCAACACAATCTGAAATAGAAATGACCCCTTTCAAGATTTAGGACCGAGAATAAATGATGCAGCAGCAAAAAATTGAGACGAGTTTTAATGAGGAAACAGTCAGAAAAACATTAGAAACAATTGACGATTCTCCATTGCCTAGCGTGAAATCCTGGGGCTTAATGATCACCTAAAGTCAATAAAGGGGTGAACTAGAAAACAATTTGGCAAAAACTTAGTGAGCTGATAAGAGATAGAAGAAGAAAAAAATAAACTGGCTGATGCAGATGATAACAATTTAGGGCGAAGAAAAGGTTTATAATACAGCATAAAAATACAGGTTTTTAAGGCTGCAAAGGGCGGCCCTGTTAGAAGTGCTGTCTACAAACCCAGAGCGCAGCTAGCATCACAAACAAGCAAAAAAGAGAAAAATAAACAGAATACTTAATGAAAACACTACGCTAGCTGAAAGAATAAGGACTCTGTTCAGGGAACAGGGATTACAATAGTTAGCATATTAACAGCCGTTGGGTTTGCTATCTCTACACTCGTTTATGCTTTAACCGGCAGTGCACCAACAGGTCCAGTAGCGCCTCCAACGCCTCAGCCTGGTAAAAGTTGGATTAGAAAACAATTTTGCATCATCTAGCAAACTTATTAAAGAAGTTAGCAGCCAAAGCGCTTGATGCTCTGCCTGGCATAATAGGCAGTGTTGTTAGTTGGGTTTTGTCTACTATAGGCAAAGTTGCTGGTTTTATGGCTGACCATCTGTGGACGTTAGGATTTGCTAGCTGCTGGATTAATTTTTAGTGAAATAAATTTATGGCTAATCCAGTAAAAGTTAAAAATACAACGAGGGCTGTCTTTTCGCTAGTGTGACTGTCAGTGTTAGGCAGATCAACAGGTGGCGTGCTTTCTGGCTGTGGACCGCTTATAACTGGCGGTGGATCACTTTCTTCAGGGCTAGGTACTTTTTTTAAAATGATGGAGCAGGTCTTGTGTTTAAACCTTGATTGTGTCCAAATTTTTTGGTCGTCTCCACAAAGAGATTTCATTGTTATAATTCTGTATCATCCCCAATCTGCAGTCTAAGGTCAGAGGGCAGCATGTATAATCCATGTCCTACAACAAAGTCACCTTTGACCTGCATGTGTAAGAACGTTTGATCCCTTTTGTATGCTGGCGGGCAAATCAACAGCTTGAGTTAATAGCATCTCTAAATTAGCTAGAAATTGTTTTCTAGCATCATCAAAGCCTGTAAAAATTGATCCACTATGCTAGACTTAGTCTGTGCTTGTGCTCCTAATAGGCCCCAAACATATGTCCGTATGGAGTCATTAAGTCTTTGCACTCCTGGCTTGTTAGACCTTTACTTTCATCTAAGATAAATGTTGCCCAAGCATTAGGGCGTTTTTGTTCTATGGATCCTAATCGAACTTGTTTGTCGGGTTGAAAAGAGGTGTGGCCAGGCCAGTATCATAAGCATATTCTCTTTTTACACCCACAAATACAAGTGCCTAACCCTGATTGCGGTCTAACTTTTGTCTAAAGTCATTTGAAGGATTAATGTTAAATTCGTTGCAGATTCTTTCATATGCATTATTGTCCATTGGGCTTGTAAATGGATTAAACGCGTTGTCGCTGGGGAGGGGCACTTGTATTTTCAGTTATATTCGTCTGTACTGGTAATAAACATGAAATTTTATATACTGACCTTCTAAAAGATTGGGATGGTTTAAATGATTTGCATATGAAACACCGCAGCCAGTAGTTGCGAGAAAACGGCAAAATTAACTGATTCTGGTAAAACGCCATAGGGTGGGATGACCTTTGCTAATGGCACTCTGTCACTCTTTATTGGGGATTTAAATATTTATTTAGCGGGTTTACAAGTCTGACTTGGAAGCCATATGATTCGTCTACTGCAATGGTTAAATTGCTGAAGTCTAAAAGATTTGGGGTTATAAAACGCTCCTACATTGTAAGTGACATTTTCGTTATATTTAAAAGGTTCCATTTTTTAAAATTAGTTTTTAAAATAGTTATAAAAAGATGTACATCTATATAACCCAACAAAACAAACGGTGTTTTTAAAACGCACCCAATTGCAATAGGCGTGGGAGTTGTAGGATTGCTCTTAAAAAAATTGGCTTTAAAGTTATGTGGACTAACATATCGAAGAGACTCAGAATACTGTGTGATGGTGTGGAGGGTAAGGGTGTGCAGGTGAAGACAGGCAGATGGTGAGAATGCAGGACCAAGGGGCAACAGCCAGTGAAGAAATGCAGTGAACGCCCTGGAGGTTTTTTTGTCTTTTATTTCTCTCCCATGGCTAGGAGCTCAAACCAGGAACACAGCCTGGGAACTCTCTCGCTCTCAGCACCAGCGCCTGAGCGCGCCCTCTCTCGCCTCTCACGCCAGTCGCTCACATCATGGAACTCTCTAGGGGAACACTCTGTCCCATCTCACACCACGCTCTACTTTATAACAACGTACCGGACCGCAAAAACTCCCGACAGTAAACAAAGAAGGCGACTCGCTTTAAAAGGGGCCGGCGCTGTCAGTCATTTCGTATAGTCGCAAGCTTGGGACAGAAAAGATCATAGGCATGCGATATAAAGAAATGAAAGCTTATGGACTTTACTTTTAACATGCATATTCAGATTCTTCAGTTCTCCTCTTTCTTTTTTTAAAATCAAGAATTATTCAATGTTCATTTCGACAGGACAATTGAAAATGGCGCCAAGATTGCTCGTGCGAAATACCAGTTTAGAGAAAATATTGGCTTCTCAGCCCAGTACGGTTGTAATGAATCAAATACATTAATTTTGTGACTTTACGACGTACATACAACTATGTAGGGTTCTGAGGTAATTCATGATTTAAAGAATTTACACAATAAAATAAATGAATTTCGACCAAGGGAGGTAAGGGGAAGATAACTCTTTAACAAAAAATTTTCATCCACGAAGGTAACCAAAAGAAATATATACACTGTTAGCACCCGGCTACATCCCCCCCCTACTCTGTTACAACCAGCGTCCTCGCTGACATAAAATGAACAGAGTCATCAAGTAACAACACATAAATCAATAGGGGAAACTGAGCTTTAGACCTGAATCTGGAGAGGCATTTCTTCCTAAACAAACCCTTTTTTCGTGTATCAAAACAAGCATCAAAACATTTTCTCTCTCTCATTCTTTGTATTCATATCATTCCAACTAACGAGGGCTTGCTTTTTTACAAGGCTTCTGAAAGTCGGCAGATTCGCATTGACTACAATGGGCATATAATTAAACAAAATTCCAAAATATCAAATACAAAATGACTAAGAAAAGGATTTTTTTTCTGGACAAAACCCCCAATTTTGGGTACCAATAAAATGACTTTAAAAGGATTGTTATTTAAAACAAAAACTCCGAAAGGTCAGGGACCAAAATGACAAGGATTTGGTTTTTTTCAACAAAACAAAACCAAAACATTGGGTAGGCACCGAGTGACAACAATGGACTTGTTATTTGAACAAAATTCCAAAATGTCAAGTACCAAAATGACTTAGAGAGGATTTTTATTTAAAACAACATTCCGAAGGATTTTGTTTTTCAAAAAATCCAAAACATTGGGTAGGCACCGAGTGACAACAATGGACTTGTTATTTGAACAAAATTCCAAAATGCAAGTACCAAAATGACTTTATAATGGAGTTGTTTTTTTAAAACAACATTCCGAGAAAGTCGGGTACAAAATATACTTTTAATGGATTTGTTAAATTCCAGGGCATTGGGTACCAAACGACAACAATGGGCTTGTTATTTGAACAAGATTCCTAAAGTCCGGTACAAAATGGCTAAAAAGGAATGATCAAACTCCTTAGAGTCAAGCATTGGGTACCAAACACAACAATGGGCTTGTTATTTTAACAAGATTCCATAAAGTCCCCTTACAAAATGCTAAAAAGGAATGATCAAACTCCTTAGAGTCAAGTCCCCAGGAAAACTGGACTGGGGTAAAGGGTTTTTTCGTTTTGGACAAAAGTTTCCCCAAGAGTCGCACAACGTAGTTTTCTCTTTGTCATTACTGTCGACTTTGAAAAAAAAGAGGCATACATCATTTTACGTCTTTGGGGAACAATCGATATGACTGTTTATACAAAAAAGAAAGAAGACAACATTAAAATTCACAAGGTATTAGAAAAAAAGTAGTCCACAACACCTCTTTTCAGGAGGATTTAACAAAAATCAGTCCTGGAGTATGAAAACTGTCCCTGAAACATCTGACCAAGTCAGTTAACTATGCAAGCGTTCAGCCATCTAGGCGGGCACTGAGGGTATACCTTTTTTTTGGTTTCTTTTCCAGATGCGTAGACCGCCGTGGGGCTTGGCGTAGGTGGGCCAGTAGCACATTGGAGAAAATGGGGAGGCAGCGCGATGTGGTCACCCCGGCCACAAACGTCTCACACCACCCCTGAAGAGGCCAGGAAGGAAGCCCAAAGGTGGATGCAGGACGCAGTGCCGACGGCGACATCCTCCACACGGCCGGCAATGCTGCCGCGCCCCACTTCAAAGTCAGCCAGAGGCACCCACACCACAGTCGCCAGCCCCAGGCAGGAAATCAGGGAGCCCCACCTGCACGGCCACCCCTGCAGGTCCGCAGTTTTTGTGACGGGCACACAGCACCCAGGACCGACAGCCCAGGCGGAGGGGACGGAGGTCGGCACCTGTGAAAACTGGGGGCCAAACCCCGGGCCTCGCCCCTGCAGCAGCCAGAATGCTGACAAGCGACATGGCCCAGCAGCACCCAGGCGACAGGCAAATCCATTTTGCCTCAGCTGTCACCAGGAGAGATGCGCCGACTGCAGCAGGAGGGGCCCATCCCTCGGGCCAGCTCTCTCTCCTGGCCAGAGAAGCCCGCAGCTGGCGAGAATAGGGAGCTGATGCAGGGGGTGGAGAGGTAGTTGGCTGGCCATGGTGTCCGTCTTCTTGGGCTGTGTCTCCCTGGTCCTTCGTCTCCGATCCTGCCGCAGCGCCAGTTTGTGATGGTGTGGAGGGGTAAGGGGTTTGCGGTGAAAACAGGCAGATGGTGAAAGTGCAGGGACCAAAGGGGCAACAGCCATTTAAGAAGATGCAGTGAACGACGTGGAGTTTTTCGTCTTTTATTTCTCTCCCATGGCTAGGAGCTCAAACCAGGAACACAGCCTGGGAACCTCCGCTCTCAGCACTCGCGCACTGAGCGCCCCTCTCACTTTCCTCTCACGCCAGTCGCTCACATCATGGAACTCTCTAGGGGGAAAACTCTGTCCCTTCTCACACCACGCTCTACTTTTATAACAACGTACCGGACCGCAAAAACTCCGACAGTAAACAAAGAAGGGGGACTCGCTAAAGGACCGGGGCTGTCAGTCATATCGTATAGTCGCAAGCTTGTACAAAAAGATCATAGGCAATGCGATATACGAAATGAAAGCTTATGGACTTTACTTTTAACATGCATATTCAGATTTTTCAGTTCTCCTCTTACTTTTTTAAAATCAAGAATTATTCAATGTTCAATTCGACAGACAATTGAAAATGGCGCCAAGATTGCTCGTGCGAATACCATTTAAGAAAATATGGGCTTTTCAGCCCATACGGTTGTAATGAATCAAATACATTAATTTTTGTGACTTTAGCGACGTACATACAAATAAGTAGTTCTGAGGAATCATATTTAAAGAATTTACACAATAAAAATAAATGGATTCGACCAAGGGGGGTAGGGGAAGATACTCTTGAACAAAACATTTCATCCACAAAGGTAACCAAAGAAATATATACACTGTTAGCACCCGGCTACAACTGTATCAATGTTAAAAGACGAACAAGGCAATCAAGTAACTCAAATAACAATACCTAATGGTTATTACAACTTTTGTTCTTTAAAAGAGGTGCTTAGTGAATTGGTATTGCTGAGAAACTGCGAAGCAAATCTCATAATTACTATACATTTCCCACTAGAAGAAAGAAGAGATACATTTTCCCTAGAGGACTTGCTCGAATTTTTTGGCTTCCACAATGGCGGTAGAGATTAAATTTTAGTACAAGAGAAGGGCGTCTGGCAATTTGAAGGTAAAAACCTGATTTTCTTGTGAACCCAGTGTTATATGTTCATTTACAGCAGTTAAAAACCGTACTAATTTGGTTAATGGCTATCCGTCTGCAGTTCTACAAACACTGCCGCAACTAAGGCAGGGTTTTGCGATTACATTATACAGGGTTTTGGGGGAGACAGTGAATTTAAAGAATAAATTTAGGGTTTTATAAATTCTTGGATGTAAAAGTAACAAATCAATACGGAAAGCCAGTTGATTGTTCTGATTTATTAATAGCGCTTGAGGTAGAAGATAATATTAGAAAAGTATTTAAAGGGCTCAGTCCCGCGGACGTCCTTAATTTTTATGCCCGGTAGAGAATGTAAATATGTTTGGTTCAAGATCACCAAAATTTATAGCACTAAGCCCCCCTTTTAAAATACTGATTACGTCAATATTTGGGGAGTTTTGGGGGTGTAATTTTTTTTGTGAAACGGGTGTTAAAATTTGGCCAAAACTGATATAGAAGGACGTGATTTGGGTGTGAAAAGGGGGGTTTTCGTGCAAAATAAGATGGGTGGTCTTTAACCAACATATTTAAAATTCTCTACAGACACTACAGTTAATATACTTCCTGAATATTTTCAACCTCCCCCCACCCCCTGACACTCCACAAATCAATGTACCAGTACTGGAAAGTTTGCTCCTAAACCCCTAATATCAAGAGACAGGGATGGCAGTAAACTAGAATCCGAAATCTTCTGTCACATTGAAATGGGAACTCGCTCCAAGTCCTACCAAGGAAGATCATGATTCCCCCCCACATGCGACAAGACCCAAATTCTCATCAATGGAGAGAGAGAGGAAGAGAGACAGATATACACGCAGAGAGAGAGAGAGAGAGAGAGAGAGGGGAAAAGAGAGAAAGATGAAGTAGGAAAATCCATGCGAGACCAACATGAGAACAGGGAAAAGACCTGTGAAAAGAATCAGGTGTTGTGTGTGTAAAGACAGATATGGCGGCGATGTGAGAGGCAGAGGAAGATTGACACCACGCAAAGAAGGGGGGGGGGGGGGGGGGGGGGGGGGGGGGGGGGGGGGGGGGGGGGGGGGGAAGATGACAGCTTCTTCTTATTGTCGCTTCACTTCCACATCCAAAGGACACTGATCAAAGAGGCACAACCACTCGCTGCAAAAAGACATCACCTCTCATATAGCCAGAAATTCCACCCCCTTCCCTTATTTCCATCGGCTAGCTCACATTCCATCCAAAACGCCTAAACTTAATGATCAACAAGCAGTACAGGCATCATTACACAGACAAAAATCCAGAATACAACATATCAAGAGTCAGAACACATTATGTAAGCACGCGATAATTCGATGCGGCATGGCGATCACTGTATGCTGCACTTGCCAATTTCTCAACAACTGGATCTACAATTAAAGCAAACCAGATTAAAAAGAAACTCATGGTAAATTCAAAACTTAAATGGTCACTTCCATCCACAGCACAGTGTAAACAACAGCGTAACTTGCGGTCACAGAGCCTCTCTGCACTTGAGACTAAACATGGGAGTCACTCATATTAAAAAAAAAAAAATCAAACTCGAAACACTTGACTCCTGATCAGCTTGTAATATCTGAAAATTTGTTCTGAATCGATTATTAGGCCAAGCCGATACCATTCTTGCTAGAGAACAGGCTGGATTCCGCTTGGCAGAAGTACCATTGAACAGATCTTTCACATGCAAAGTTTTTTGCAAAGAGCTCTCCAACATCAGGCCACTTCCTGCAGCATCTTCATTGATGTCAAGAATGCATTCAAGACAGTCCCGGCAGGTGGTGCGACTGGCCATAAAAAAAAAAGGAGATTAAACCCCACCTAACACTATCCAGGAACTGGGCTCCCAAAGCGACCAGTGGAATGCTCATACAGACTGCCACTGGAGAATGGTTCCATACTCGGTGGAGTTTATCAGGGCTGCTTTTAACATCCCCCCACTTTAAAACATACTCCCGGAATGCATTATGACTGATTTACTGAAAGATAATGTCGGCACAGTCATGTAAGTGAAGAACCACCAAAAACCTGCGCTGCAGATGACATTGACTGTCTTGGCTGCCCTTGAACAAGAAGCTGATTGTTAAGAATGAGGAAGAGAGCTGCAAATTTCCATTCTGGTCTGAGACTGGATGACAGGGCTGACTCTACACATACTTTCATAATATAAACCCTGCATCAACCAGGCTCGAAAGATACAGACATCTGCAGTGTCGGTCACGAAATTTTAGCAACACCTCGGAGACGCATCCATGTAGTGGATGAAACTAGATGGTGTGGTCCCAGTCTTCCCAAATGAACCCACAGCAAAGTCACCTCTGGACTGAATCCCGTCGGGACAGAAATATCCCACATGGCTCTGATGGGAATCAACCACAACCTCCAGCGGGATCAGCGACGCTGACCACTTGCCAAGGTGTTTGAAAATAATTCATAATATTTTAAGCTGTACAAACACGGAAAGAGTAAATTTTCGTGAATATTGTTTTCCAAAAATGGTAAAGGAAAAAATTAAAAAAGCAAAAAAACAATACTCCCCTGATATCAATTGCAGAGAATATGTTTCACAAAGCGAAACTACATTGAGCGTTCTTTGTGCACTTTCTGAAAAAAGAAAGTTATCGTTTGCTTAAGTAAAAAAAATCAGCAAACTTGAATTTTATACCTAAATTTTGGTTCATTTCACTGTTGAACTTGCATCAACTAGACTTGACTGCCTAAAACCAAACTTCCCTTCATAAAGCAACGACTCTTCACATCAAAAACACATCATCATCTCGCCAAAAAAACCGGGTCATCCTCTCCATCGTCAACAACAATGTCAACTTCTCAAACAAAAAACATGTCATCTCTTCATTTTATTAACAAACTCCTCTCCATCATTCCTATCGACGTCAACTCTTCATCAGCATAAAAATGATTCATCTTTTCATACTTATCACGTAAACCTCTCCATCGTTACATCGATTTCCATCGTCTTCATCAGCAAAACTGAAGTAATCACTTCCAACGGTAATTCATCAGAGTCATTCCTCCGTCACAAGAAACCCTCATGACTTCAAAGCGATCGCTTCTTCGTACTGGTCACATTCAAAAGAGAACCTCGAAGGCATCATCTGTTTCATTGAAATGAAATCTCCACACCAACTCGGTGATCTCATCAATAAAGTTCTGACACATTTCTTCCTTGTTGATAATAATTTATCGATCGCGGTAAAGGAATCTGAGGCAGTCTTCTCTAGTTTTCGTTCATTTTGTTAAAAATGTCACAGGACTTCTTTGAAAAACTTTCAGCCTCATAAATTCACTGACAGCACTCTCTCCTTTCCCTTAAGAGTGTTTCGAATTTTATGGAAAATGAGGGCATCCCCGATCCTGCCGAAATTCAAATTTCCTCCAAAATTCTTGATGCTTGTTTATAGTTGCTCTGTAATGTCTCCCTAAAATCTCTGATCTTGCACGAGTCTGTGGTCTTTTCCCTTTTTAGCGTAGAATAGGTTCCTCACTGGCTTCGGTCTTGTCTGCAAATTTTAGAGCAGCGAGTTCCATCTGATTCCTGACACCTCTTGGATGACTGTTTCATTACCGGACACTTTTGTGATCTTTTCGTTGATCTCTTCAAGCTGTTGCAGAAATGTTTTCTGAAACAAAGCAAAATTTTCCCAAATTTAAAATGTAAAAAAACAACAAACAAAAATCATGAAAAATGGTGAGATAACATTTAAGCTACATGTGATGTTTAAGGCATCTTTTTTCCCTTTTGGGTGCTTCACTACAGAAAGAAAACTGTGTCATAAATTTGGGGGAAAAACTTTTTCTTCCTTCTTGATTTAAGCAATATGAAGCTAGAATCGAAACGGACCAGCCCAAATTTTCAAGAAGGGAAAATGTTTAAACAAGGCAGGAACAACAACAATAAATAACGATCAAATAGGTTAGCTCTTTCTCGCATGATGAGATAATGACATACCCCAGACCTGGTTACCCTCAGAAAATTCTATGTGATGTTTATGGGGCAAAAGTGTTGCAATTGTGTGTAAAATGTGTAAGCTTTGCGCGCAAAGTACCGCCTAGGAAAAAATACTGAATGCATTTAAGACATGGGAAAAACGAAAATTAATTATTAATAAAAGATTTTTTTCAAAGACAGGCATTAAAGGCTTTTCATTAACAATTTAAGATTGTCAAACTAATCTAGTTTCTTTTCCCGTGTCCTCAAACGGCAAGCCTTGGGCCAAAAATTAAAAAGGACAATAAACTGATGTAATTTTTTTTAAACCATTTAAATAACGTCTTTTCAAATTTTTACTATTTCTGATGGACATAAGTGGAAAAAAATTCATGATTGACTATTTCTTTCATATGCCAGTGGGCAGTTTTCCACGGTCTGTTGAAAGCCAGCAGCTTTCTGAAGAGCATAATAATTATTATGTGAATTTTTTTCAGATTTTTTGGGGATTTCAGCCTTTGAATAGTCAGCTGAGAGGCCGTGAACTGCATCATGAAGAACAGTTTTTTCATTTTTTCAGGATGAGAAGGCTTTCAAGAGTTTCATTGGACATGGCTCCCTTGGGGATTTAGGAGTTTTTTGCCTCGCACAAGTAGTTTTGATGTTCCAGTCTCTCATCAGAAAAAGGCCACAGAACTCGACTTCACAAAAAAGCTTTGAATGTTCATAGCCTACCGTTTTTCCAGAATCACTATTTCTCATGTGACTTTTGCTGGTCGACGTGCCGCTGAATGTCAAAACGACCACGTGAGCGATCGAATTTCATAGTTACATGTGGTGCTGTGTGTATCGCCCCTCTTTGATGCAATAATGAACTTGAAAATTGTATGATACGCTGGTTTGTACTACTGAAAATATTTCTTTGTCTTTTTGACCACAGCTTCCACCAATGAATCTGAATTTTTGTTGTCTGTTCATAGGCGCAAGTTGAAGCTAAACAAGAAGCCACGTTGATATCATTCATAGGAAGCAAGTGCGATGCACCACGGGAACTTTTGAAAGTTGGACCAGACTCTTGGACTGGGCCGTATTACGTATTTAGCGCATTTTCGTGAGCTCGGTGATCAAAAAATTTTATACAATTCATTTTTCCAAACATACAATCGTTAGCAGTATTGAATTTCGTGAGATTATACGCAAAAATCGTACAGTGCACAGGTCTGCGCACACCCTTACTCCCAATCAATGTTGTTTATGACACAAATTGCCTAGCAGAACAAGTAAGACATTCCCCCAAAGAAGGATGTTCCAAGTTTTCCATAACCCTGACCGAAAACCCCCCT
>CM031618.1:61342965-61375465 GCA_018398815.1 Conus ventricosus
TGTAAACAACAGCGTAACTTGCGGTCACAGAGCCTCTCTGCACTTGAGACTAAACATGCAGTCACTCAATATTAAAAGAAAAAAAAATCAAACTCGAAACACTTGACTCCTGATCAGCTTGTAATATCTGAAAATAGTTCTGAATCGATTATTAGGCCAAGCCGATACCATTCTTGCTAGAGAACAGGCTGGATTCCGCATTGGCAGAAGTACCATTGAACAGATCTTTCACATGCATGTTTTTTGCAAAGAGCTCTCCAACATCAGAGCCACTTCTGCAGCATCTTCATTGATGTCAAGAATGCATTCAAGACAGTCTGGCAGGTGGTGCGACTGGCCATAAAAAAAAAAGGAGATTACCCGACCTAACACTATCCAGGAACTGGACTCCCAAAGCGACCAGTGGAATGCTCATACAGACTGCCACTGGAGAATGGTTCCATACGTCGGTTGGAGTTTATCAGGGCTGCTTTCAACATCCCACACTTTTAAACATACTCATGGAATGCATTATGACTGATGTACTTGAAAGATAATGTCGGCACAGTCAATGTAAGTGGAAGAACCACCAAAAACCTGCGCTTTGCAGATGACATTGACTGTCTGGCTGCCCTTGAACAAGATGCTGATTGTTAAGAATGAGGAAGATGATGCTGCAAATTTCCATTCTGGTCTGAGACTGGATGACAGGGCTGTACTCTACACTTACTTTCATAATATATCCCTGCATCAACCAGGCTCGAAAGATACAGACATCTGCAGTGTCGGTCACGAAATTTGAGCAACACTCTCGGAGACGCATCCATGTAGTGGATGAAACTAGATGGTGTGGTCCCAGTCTTCCCAAATGAACCCACAGCAAAGTCACCTCTGGACTGAATCCCGTCGGGACAGAAATATCCCACATGGCTCTGATGGGAATCAACCACAACCTCCCAGCTGGGAGTCTGCGACGCTGACCACTTTGCCAAGGTGTTTGGAAAATATTGCATATTTTCATAGGCTGTACAACACGGATGAGTAAATTTTCGGTGAATTTGTTTTTCCAGATGGTATAAGTGACAGATTAAAAAGGCAAAAATCAATACTCCCCTGATATCAATTGGCATGAGAATATGTGTTCACACGCGGACAACTATCATGTGAGCGTTCTTTTGTGCACTTTTCTGAAAAAGAAATGTTTATCTGTTTTGCGTTAAGTATAAAAATCAGCAGTACTTGATTTTATACCTTATTTTGTGTGTTCATTTCACTGTTGAGACTTGCATCAACTAGACTTGACTGCCTTAACACCAATCTTCCTCTTCATCAGAAGCACCGGACTCTTCATCATCAAAATCAGCATCATCATCTTCGCCAAAATAACCGGTGTCATCCTCTCCATCGTCAACATCAATGTCAGCTTCTTCATCAGTATAAACGATGTCATCTTCTTCATTTTTATTATCAATGTCATCCTCTCCATCATTCCTATCGACGTCAAACTCTTCATCAGCATAACTGATGTCATCTTCTTCATACTTATCACTGTCATCCTCTCCATCGTTACCATCGATGTCATCGTCTTCATCAGCAAAACTGAAGTAATCTACTTCACGGTTATCATCAGAGTCATTCTCTCCGTCATCAGAACCCTCATGATCTTCAAAGCTGATCGCTTCTTCGTACTGGTCAGATTCAAACGAGGAATCCTCGAAGGCATCATCTGTTTCATTGAATGAAATCTCCACACCAGACTCGGTGATCTCATCAATAATGTTCTGACACATTTCTTCGATTGTGATATATTTATCGATCGCGGGTAGGGAATCTGTGGCAGTCTTCTCTAGGTTTACGTTCAGTTTGTTAAAAATGTCACAGGACTTCTTGTAAAAACTTTCAGCCTCAGTAAATTCACTGACCAGCACTTCTCTCCTTTCTTGAAGAGTGTTTTCGAATTTGGATGGAACTTGAGCATCTGATCCTGCCGATTCAAATTCCTCCATAATTCTTGATGCTTGTTCATAGTTGCTCTGTAATGTCTCCCTGATATCTCTGATCTTGGCACGGAGTCTGTGGGTCTTCCCTTTATAGCGTAGAATGGTTTCCTCACTGGCTTCGGGTCTTGTCTGCATATTGAGAGCAGCGAGTTCCATCTGGATTCCTGACACCTCATGGAAGACTGTTTTCATACCGGACACTTTTGTGATCGTCTCGTTGATCTCTTCAAGCTGTTGCAGAAATGTTTCTGGAAACAAAGCAAAATTTTCCAAATTTACATGTAGAAAACAACAAACAAAAATCATGAAAATGGTGAGATAACATATTACAGCTACATGTGTATGTTTAAAGTGCATCTTTTTACCTTTTGGGTGCTTCACTACAGGAAAGAAAAACTGTGTCATAATTGGGGGAAAAAACTTTTTCTTCCTTCTTGATTTAAGCAATATGAAGCATAGGAATCAGAAACGGACCAGCCAAGTTGCAAGAAGGGAAATGTTAAACAAGGCAGGGAACATCAACAATAAATAACGATCAAATAGGTTAGCTCTTGCTCGCATGATGAGATAATGACATACCCCAGACCTGGTTACCCCTCAGAAATTCTATGTGTAGGTTTTGGGTCAAAAGTGTGTGCAATTGTGTGTAAAATGTGTAAGCTTTTGCGGCGCAAAGTAACTGCCTAGGAAACAATACTGAATGCATTTAAGACATTGGAAACACTGAAAATTTATTATTATAAAAGATTTTTTTCATGACAGGCATTAAAGTGGCTTCATTAACAATCAATGATTGTCAAACTAATCCGAGTTTCTTTCCAGTGTCCTCTAACGGGCAAAAGCCTTTGCTCAGAAAATTAACAAGGACATTAACTGATGTGAATTTTTTTATAACACTTTTAAATAACTGTCTTTTCACTTTTTACTATACTGATGGACATAAGTGGAAAAAAATTCTTGATGTGATCTATTTCTTTCATATGCTAATGTGGGCAGTTTTCCACTGTCTGTTGATAAGCTAAGCAGTCTTTCTGAAGAGCATAATAATTATTATGTGAATTTTATTTCAGATTTTGGTGATTTCAGCTCTTTTGAATTGTCAGCTGAGAGGCGTGAACTGCATCTATGAAGAACAGTTCTCATTCTTCAGGATGAGAAGGCTTTCAGAGTTTCATTGGACAGTGTGCTCCCTTGGGGGATTTTGGAGTTTTTTGTCCTCTGCACAAGTAGTTTGATGTTCCAGTCTCTCATCAGAAAAAGTGCCAGCAGAACTCGACTTCACAAAAAGCTTTGAATGTTCATAGCCTACCGTTTTCCAGAATCACTATTTCTCATGTGACTTTTGCTGTCGACGTGCCGCTGAATGTCAAAACGACCACAGTGAGCGATCGAGATTTCATAGTTACATGTGGTGCTGTGTGTATCGCCCCTCTTTGATGCAATAATGAACTTGAAAATTGTATGATACGCTGGTTTGTACTACTGATAAAATTTCTTTGTCTTTTTGACCACAGCTTCCACCAATGAATCTGAATTTTTGTTGTCTGTTTCATAGGCGCAAGTTGAAGCTAAACAAGAAGCCACGTTGATATGCATTCATAGAGGAAGCAAGTGCGCATGCACCACGGGAACTTTTGAAAGTTGGACCAGACTCTTGGACTGGGCCGTATTACGTATTTAGCGCATTTTCGTGAGCTCGGTGATCAAAATTTCATACAATTCATTTTTCAAACATACAATCGTATAGCAGTATTGAATTTCGTGAGATTTATACGCAAAAATCGTACAGTGCACAGGTCTGCGCACCCCTTACTTACTCCCAATCAATGTTGTTTATGACACAAAATTGCCTAGCAGAACAAGTAAGACATTCCCCCAAAGAAGGATGTTCCAAGTTTGCCCATATACCCTGTACCTGATACATGGACACAACTACAAATGGAGAAATGAACGTACACAAATTAACATTTCTTCAAGACTGGAAAAACTGTTTTGATCTTGAATACAGTCAAACAGAACACACAGATGAACAGAACCAAATATAGGTAACCTTGGTTTCACTGGTAAGAAGGGAAATCTTAAATGAGGCAGGGCACAGTAAACAGTAAATAACTAACATGTAGGATAACTCTGGCTCTCGCGATAAGATACTGACATGCCATTACCTCGAAACAAATGCTGCTACATCAGACTGCCTAACAGAAATGCCAATACAGAGCACACAGAACAAACAAGGAGACATCCCCTGACACAAGTACAGAGCAACAACACGTGGAGAAATGAACAAACACAAATTAACATTTGTTCACCACTGGCACAGCCTCATGCTCAAATAATGAATTAATTAAAGGCCCACAACTCTGAACGAATGCTGCTTACGACACCACGTCACCAAGAAGTGCCTCAGCCCACGAGAACACGAAACAAAAAAGGAATATTCCCCCAAAAGGATGTTCTAAGCTCTCCTTTATGCCTTGTCAGCTGACACATGTACACAGCAAGAACAACTGGAGAAATGAACCAATGCCGTTTATTCTACACTGTTGGTGATGTCGTGACGTGTCAAACAGGAAGAAACTCTGAAGGAGAGCTGGACAGGTCTTCAGACCCCTCCCCGTCCTGTAAGTGTTCCAGTCCTTTACTACTCTTTACACACCACATGGGCCAGGCCTCATCCAGGTCCTGATGTCTGGATGCCCTTCTGCTGTCATTCTTTTTTCCTCTGGCACAGCCACAGTTATAACCTGCACCAAGCCAACTTCTGTATGTCTCAACCACCTATACCTCATCATTCCATCTTATTTGTTGATTTTGTTTTTTCAAGCAGCTATCGAGTTGTAAGCTTGGAAATTTCAGCCCTGCCAAACCAGATCCAGCTGGACCTCTTTTCAGCCACTTCTGCCTCGTAATCGCCTGTAAGGACCTGGTCCTCGTCTTCTCAGAAATCCACAGGTGTTTGATGAGATCACAGCCAGACAGGCCTACACCTGCCTCCCTCCTCTCTTGCGCCAGCCTCTTTGGTGAGCCACTTCAGTCTGGATGTAAGATTCTCTCAAGCTCATGTCAGGAAGCCAGATTCTCTCAATCTTCGAGAGAGAGAGAGAGACAGAGAGACAGACAGACAGACAGACAGAAGAGAGAGAGAGAGGGAAGAGAGAGAGAGAGGGAAGAGAGAGAGAAGACAAAGAGACAATGAGAGAGAGAGAGAGAGAGAGGAAGAAAGAGAGAAGGCAAAGAGACAATGAGAGAGAGAGAGAGAGAGAGAGAGAGAGTGAATGAGAGAGAGAATGACAGAGAGAGAGAAAGGACTGTGAACAAACCTTTCTGCTCCTCGGACGCAAAGCAATAGTCATCGTCCTCTTCCTCAGCTCTGCCTTTACACCTTCAGCATTTGGTCCACTGGCAGCATTACTGTTCTGATCAGCTTCAGGCGGGCAGGGCTCTGAAGTAGGGTGCTGCTTATCAGCATCTTCGTTTGATGAGCTCTGCGGAGAACAAAACAAAAATCCGCTGGTATTCATCTTAATGTTTTGATTGTTGACAGGTAAGCCGTCCTCACAAATCCTACCATGGATAAAAACCACCTTCAAACTTCACAGACACACGGGGGAGTAAAGATTACTTTTATTGTATTGTTTTTTATTCTTTATGCAATATGGAAAATATGAACATTCAATGCTTATATCACAAGAAAGTTTTCCGTACTCCACCAAAAACATATTAGTACACAGATTGTTATGAAGTGGTAAACAGTAACTTCACAGAGTTTATGTTCAGTAAAAATTCATAATCAAGCTGAATGGATCCAAGACATGTGGTTTGATCTGGATCCACTGTGCAGATCCGCTCTGATATCCAGTGGCTGGATCCTTTGTACAATTTTCATCTTAGACACACTTACAGGAGAGGGTAAAGACACCAACCCCCTTGATGGGTATATTAACAAAAACATCAAAATACCACCTTCCCTCCAACCTTGATAGGTATATCAACAAAAACATCAAAATACCACCTTCCCTCCAACCTTGATGGGTATGTCAACAAAAACATCAAAATACCACCTTCCCTCCAACCTTGATGGGTATACTAACGAAAACATCAAAATACCACCTTCCCTCACTCTGTACCCTACCCATACCAAAAAACAAGAAACACAGATCATGGGGTACCTCTCTTTGTTGAAAAAGAGGAAAAGGGCAGAGGGGGTGGAGGTCCCTCTCCCCAAAAACAGTCCCTCCCCCTCTCCTTTTCCACCCCCCCCCCCTCCCCTTTTTCGGAAAAAAAATTAATGACCATTGGCTATGGGGTAGAGCTCCTTGTTGAGGAACTGGATAGGGAGGATGGAGGGGTGAAAACAGTGGGCAAGTGAGGTGGGAGGGGGGGGGGGGGGGGGTTGTAGGGTCCTTTCTCTTTTGTTGTAAACGTCTTGACTAGTGCCATATGGAAGAACCGTAACTAATCAAACTTTATGGGAGAAGGGGGAGGGGGTGGTGATGGAAGGAAGGGGAAGTGAAGACGGGCATAGAGTGGCATTTTTTAGGCTGACACTACAAAACATTTCTGCAACCATGTGGGAAAATTTTTCTTCTTCTTCTTTTCATTTTTGTAAGTGTAGATAAAGATGCGGGAAAATGGGTTGGGGAACCTTTGCAGAGCATACAATACAAGAGATCATCACCCATACCACTAAACCACAAAGGCAAATCAATAAACCTAAGCAGTGGTGGAGGAGCCCTCAATTTGCTACTCTGCTCAGCTCATGATTAAAATAAAGGGTCAAGTGCAATCAGCTAGAAGTACATCTGGTACACAACAACAACACCTACTCACAAGCTTTAGTCATTGATAATGGCTTTTCTTAAAGTTGGGATATGCCTTTTGACAAAAATTCCCAGGTACATCAACTAACTTCTTAGTCATTGCTGGAACTGTTGAATCAGGAAATATAGTTTGGTGTCAGTAGATAGTAATATCTGACATTTTCACAATATGTAGGCTTGTGCACTGACCACTGAATTACCTCCTTCTCCGTGTGTGTGTGGCTGAATAATGGCTGATATAAAAGTGGTGGTGTCCAACAAAAGGCTATCTGTAAGTTTCTGATTCAATAATTTCAAGTCAGAACAGTACCCGGAGAGAAAGAGAGGAGGCTAAATTCCTGGTCTGTTGATTTTTCATGAAAGAAAAAGGACCAAACGAGCAATATCTAACCTCAGGGATTTTGTGCAAAATGCAAGATTTTCTATTCAAGCTCAATGAGTTTGTCCAAAATTCAAGATTTTCTTAGAGAAAAAAAAAATAAAATAAACAAACAGACAATTCTTGTGTAAACATTGTGATTTTTTTTCCTGTTCCCCTCACCCCTTCCTCCCTTAACAATGTCAAAGTTATAAACTTGTTTAAAAATATCAAAGAAATTTTTGTTTTCCAGTGAGTATATATGTGTACACACACACACACACCACACACACACACACATACACATGCAAGCACACACACACACAAGCAAGCACACACACACACACACACACACATATACACACACACACACTACAAAGCCATGTGCCAAAAACAAACCAATACACACACACACACACACACACACACACACACACACACACACACACCTCAAACTGGAGAACAACTTACCTTTGGCAAAGGGTTTCAACGGCAGATGCAACAGAACGCTTCTCCATTTCTGTGGATTTATGGGCCTCTTTTTTAAACTTCTTATGTTGTTTCTTCCCTTTCTTTCTCTTCTTGGAAATCTTTGAACAGAAAAAACACAAAGAAAAAAACATAAGATTTAGTTACAAACAATACAACAACATTTGTATATGAACAGATGAAAAGTCAATTCTTCAAGATTCAACAATCGATTGTCCAATAACAGTTACTGTCATACTTGGTTGTCCATTTAAAAGTACTGTTAGTTGTTATACCTGTTTTCCCCTCAGAGACAAAGGGTTATTTGGCACACTGAAAAAGTGTAATCTGAAGCTCAGCACAGTAACATGAGTGAAATCTACAAAACTTGATTCGACTGAAATAAAGTTGGGATCCAGGGGCTGCCCAGGCCCTGGCGGGTACAGGGACAGCGCCCTGTTGGGGGGTCCAGGGGGCGATGCCCCTGGGCGAAATTGAATTTTTCAAATTTTTTAGGCCAATTTCGTTGGCTCTCCTGCACCAGAAAAAGCTTAATTGAAACATGATTTCTGCAGTAAAAAGCTTAACTGTAACATGCATTGTGAGTTACTGTTAGACTTTATGTTCCATTAATTCATTTAAATGGATAAAAACAATATTTAATGGCTTCTTGTACAAGCTCAGGAAAGTTAAAGTCTAAAAGTGTAGAAATAAACTAGAATATAAAAACCCAAAAAGGGAAATTTTTTCTCACCCAATCTGAACTGATCAAACATCCGTGCCGGCCACATTCATTTTCTTGCACCACTTGCGACATTCATTGCCATCATCATCAGTTTCGTTTAGTCATTGCCATCTCCATTTCTTTCTAATTTGGCCTCAATGCATGCTACTGGGGCACCATGCAAACTTTCGTTGTCAGCCAAACGCGCCTGTGAAGACGCCGGAAATACAGAAACAGCTACTTCTAGTAAGAGAACGAAAGCTTGGATCAAACACAAAATCGGAACCCATAAATCATGATTTTTTTTTTTTTTTTAATTGACGGAAGTTCTGTAAAGACTGAAAGTCATTTTGACTGATTTCTGTCCATAGACGGAAACGTTTCACCCATGCAGTAATCTCAGTGGATGCACCTCAAAATATTCAAAACCTGTCAACACTCACAATAACTCCACAAAATTTCTAAAGACCATGTCAGCAGCACTTTCCATTACAAAGTTTGGTGCTAAGGCAGCAGTGCAGTGTCTCCTCCGGTGGGTTTGCCTCTTAACGACTTGACATTGAGTGCTCCCTGTGGATTGCTGTGCCGGGGCTGCGGCGGGGCCGACCGGGCTGTGGCTATGGATGGGGTGTCGGAATGAGCGGCGTGGGTGCACTGCCTCTGAGGTGGCGCAGAGGTTGGGACAGCAAAAAAAAAAAAAAAAAAAAAAAAAAAAAAAAAAAAAAAAAAAAAGTTTGGTGCTAAAATCATTCATCCACACCGTGTAGCGAACGAAGCCAATGCCTGCTGTGACTGGGACAGGACAGCTGCACTTTTCATGGTGGACAGAGCAATGCTTCTGGAGAACACACCCGGGTCTGGTCTTCCCAATTTTTTTCTTTTTGGGGTGTGCTAGTTTTGAGTCACATTTAGATTCTCCATGTGACCTCCTTCCTGACGCCATCTTGGACTGAAACAACAGGGTGCCAACCAACTGATCGCCTATTGCTTATCCATCTTTGCTGAATGCCACTCGGTGAGATAACAGCCTTTTGGTTCACTGCTACTGCAAACACATTCAACTGAGCTAAAGCCTCATTATTCTCATTATTACTGAAAATACTCAGATAATGTCTATCTTTGCTCGAGAGACCAGACTTGAAGCGCTTCATAATCCACGCTCTTGCTCAACAGTTGGCTGCCTACTGGCAGTGCTGACTGAAGAGCTGCCTGTTGGGATCATTTCCTGTGTCATTCCTGTATCATTCAGTTGAATGTGAGTCATTCTGTCTTTCGTCCATTGATCCAGATTCATCAGTGGAACACAGCTGATTGTGCCGATTCTCCCTTGGGATCAAAAGTTGGTATACCACCTATGATAATTTAGGGGCATTCTCAACACTGAGGGTTCAAAGACAGAATCCACCAGTACCTCCAAAGCAGCCAATACAGAGAATAGTAAATTGAAATTGTAAGGAAATAAGCTGAATAAAAACTGAAATCATTATGTAAAGGATAATGAATATAGGGCAGTCACTGAGCTGTGCTTGAGAATCCATTGAATTGATACAATGGAGGTAAAAAGATGTGTTCAGTTAGAGTGGTCAGCTCAACGCTTAAATACTCTAAGCTCTGTCAGTCATGTTAGTGGTGACAGCAGCCACAAATTGTGTCAAGATCTTGATTTCTGGGCAAATTTTAGTCAATCATTTTATTCAAAATTTTTCCTTTTCCCTTCACAGAGCTCGGCTCAGTGACTGCCCTATATTCGTTATCCTTCACACAATGATTTCAGTTTTTATGCAGCTTATTTCCTTAAAATTTCAATTTACCGTTCTCCTCTGTACTGGCTGCTTTGGAGGTACTGGTGGATTCTGTCTTTGAACCCTCGGTGTTGAGAATGCCTCTAAATTATCATAGGTGGTATACCAACTTTTGATCCCAAGGGAAAATTGGATGGATTTAGCTCTTTTTGCAAAATGAAGATCTGACCTCATACAAACTTCGGCCTCATGTTACATTTTCGAACGAGAAACTTTGTAAAACATATCTGTCAGCAGAAAGAGTGCTTGGCTCATCAAGAGGTAATACAGCTGCTTCTTTATAGGTTCCTAAATTTGATGCATGAAATGGAACTCCTTGGGAAAGTCTGTAGGTTTTGCAGTCAACACTTTGCATTTTAGTTAATAAATGTTGTGAAGCACTGGAAAATACCTCCTGAGCATACATCAATTTGGAATGCACAAGTGATGTTGATAGCAATATTCATATTTTTGTATCCTGTCCCCACTTTCATTTGCTAACAATTTTTAAGAAGTTTAAGCTCTTTCTTGCTTTAGTTAGAATATGCTCAATATGGCTGCTGCAGGAAAGTTTTGACGTAAGGAAAACACCCCAAAAGTTAGTTGTTTGAGTATATCTATGACTGAACCATGTACAGAAAATACAGGAAGTTTTTCAGGGATATACTGAATTGAAGAGCATCATATTGTGTGTGTGTGTGTGTGTGTGTGTGTGTGTGTGTGTGGTGTGTGTGTGTGTGTGTGTGTGTATGAATGCATACATATGTCTTGTGCCTGTGTAATCTATACTATATTCATTTAAAGTGAACACTGTGTGTGTGTGTGTGTGTGTGTGTGTGTGTGTGTGTGTGTGTGTGTGTGTATGTGTGTGTATGTGTGTGTGTGTGTGTGTGTGTGTGTGTGTGTGTGTGTGTGTGTGTGTGTGTGTTTGTATATGTGTGTCTGTAAATAAATATGTGTGTGTGTGTGTGTGTGTGTGGTGTGTGTGTGTGTGTGTGTGTGTGCATGTGTGTGTGTATTCAATCAATCAATCAATCAATCATTTACAACTAAAATTTCATGCAACAAAATGCAATTGATTCTACATTGATGCATCTAAATATTTTCTATTTGATCAAAAAACCTTTTTTTTCATACAGCTATTTATGTGTTTACGCCTTTCCCTCCCATCCGTGGATATGTTTGTGGTTTGGAGGTCATGGGAAAAAAATGAGAAACTTGAAACATGCGCATTTCATGAATAATCTTAAAATCAGATTTTTTATGACTGCATGGAGCGTTTGGTAATTCCAAATCAAAACTTAAAGCATAGCTGATGAAAACCAGAAAATGTGTCAAACAGAAAGGTTTAAACAAAAATCACAAATAAGTTAACCCTCACAGTGCTCTGTATATCAATTTAAACTTTAAAGAAATGTAGTTAAAATCTAGGACGGGAAACTCGTCACACACCACACTTGAGAATTTGGCTTCTGCATACATATTATTTGCACTAGATATGCAAACCTATACATTTTTAGAAACTAGAGATGTTGTAAAATCTAGTGAAATAACTGAAAATACTGTAGGTGGTACCTACTTGGAGACTGACCTCAAAATATACGCAGAGAAAAATTTCTGAAAAAGTTATTTGAAAAGTAAGTCAACTGTTAGGAGAGACACAGTTTTTCTTCTGTACGACCTAAACACTTCAGACTGGAGATAAAATGAAGACAAATATGTGCTGGAAACATGGGAAAGATGATAATTCTCTTGACTTGAGCTATGTATAATGAATTGTGCCTCAAATGATGTACCTATAATTCAGCATCCGGACAATCAAATTTCACTATATAAGGGAATGGGGTCTGTGCAGCTTATCTTGAAGCTAGATAGGTAAAACTATATGTTTTTGTAAACTAGAGATAATGAGGAATCTGAAGAAAAAAATTACAACACAGTACCCTGATGCAGCTGAAGATATTCTTCACAGTGTAATCCAGAACATTGGCGAAAAGGTAATCCAAAACGTCAGTCACATTGTTTGAAACACCACAGTTTTCCTGCTTGAATGTCAAAACACTTAAAACTTCAGTGAAAACAAGAACATGTCCTTGAAAGACACAGAACAAAGTTAGGGCCTTGGTCTTCTGTGGAAGGCTGAAAAGCACTCGGGGCAGAGTCCCATGTCGCATCCAGAACATTCCCAGCCAGAGCGCACACAAGTAGGATGGCCAGCAGCACAGTTCCTCTTTCTTGACCTCCTCTCTCAGCATCACTCTCCTCTGCAGTAGTGCTTCCAGATTCTGGATCACACAAGAAAACACATATCCTAAGTCTTCTGTTCATTTCACTGTTTCATAATGGTGCAAGAGGTGTTACAGAGAGCTTGACTCAGTTTCCACTGATCAGTCTGATTTTCAGAAAGAAAAAAATATTAACATTACTTATTCATTCTATGAAAAATAAAGTCATGCATAAAATCATAAATAAAAATAAAATCTGAATCACTAGCATATAAGGAAGGGAAGGGCTATAGCTTTCATCATGGTGAAACCTGGGAAAATTGAAAATCCTGAAAGGTGGGGTCCAGGGGGCCGGGAGGCCCCCTGGCGGGGTCAAGGGGCAGAGCCCCTTGTCGGGGGTCAGGGGCGAAGCCCCCTGAAGCTGAAGCATTTTTACATTTTCGTTATTAAAATCAGACCATTTTGAGGTACTTTCAGCATGTTTTTATAAGTGAAATAAGACTAATGTTGTGTCCCAGAGTAATTTATGCTGCCCCCCCCCCAAAAAAAAAAAAAAAAAAAAAGAAAACTTGTGAATCATAAAGAATAATAAAAATCACTAAACCAGCATAATTTTGTATGTTATGCAGAATTTACTTACAGACTGGTGCATTACTTGTCCAAGGAATGTATTCAGCATTATCCAGCAGCAGCAGGTGTCCAGATGTTCATCACTGAGCAGTTACAAAATTGAAAAAGCCCACTATCCAAAAAACAAACAAACCCACAGGTGTTCAAATAATCTTTACAACGCAGATGTCCAAGAACAGTATTCTTATAGCCCACACGATCACATTCATGAAGGAGTCCATACAGCACATATTAACACAAAACCTTGCAGAAAGTGTCCAAGCCCAGATGCTCAAGCAAGGTATCCTGGAAGTCTATACATTCATATGTCCAATGTAGTATACACAGCTCATAAGTCTTTGAAGCATGTGTCCTCTTATACCTACTTAAAAAACTTTCTAATGGTGCTCTGAACACAAGCATTCCTTTTCAGGAGCATCCGTCTATGTTCATCTAGCACACTATTTTGACAACCCCTCCCCCCCCCCCCCCAAAAAAAAAAAAAAAACCCACAATAAAAGCCGACCACCCACTCCTATTCTAAAAACTCTGTGTGTGTGTGTGTGTGTGTGTGTGTGTGTGTGTGTGTGAGAGAGAGAGAGAGAGAGAGAGAGAGAGAGAGAGAGAGAGAGAGAGAGAGAGAGAGAGAGTGATTGATTGATTGATTGATTGATCTTTAATACCCAAGGATGAAGATTTTAGGCCAAAGCCTAGTCTTACAATCTGTCCTTGTCAAGTATACATTACTTCAGCACATATCATTCATACAGACAAATTCAACATAGCAACATGATGAGAGATAGATAGAGAGAGCGTTGACTACCTTTGCATTTTCCTGGTGTTTCTTGTATTTGACATGCTTTTTGAGTGCTGTTATGCCAGAGCTTCCATACTTGATGTCCTGCAAGCAGACGATGCACCGGGCAACGCCAGCAGCTGTGGTTTTGCGGCACCAAGTCAGAAATGTCGCCCTTTCCCATTTCGCCATCATTGTCCGGACCTCTTTCGTCCAGCCATCGCCAAGACCATTTGTTGGGGACAGAAGCATCGATCAGCGACGTGTCTTCATTCACAGCCACAAACGGCATCGTGCTCAAAGAAGAGAATGAAGTGCAGCAGATTCAGACTCACTAGATCTAGGTCGACGGATCGTTCCGACGTGAAGAAGATCGTTGCGACGTGAAGACGTGCGACGTGAACACGCTGTAGGCTATCGTGAAAATGGCGCATATCGGAAGACAAGTTTTGCAACAACTTGGACGGCGCATGCGCGAGTTGTTCAAGAACGCAGCTTCACCGAAAACTACCCAAAAAAGGAAAATCGACCACAACGAACGCCGATGTCCGGATTTCCGGACAAACGACCAATACGAAATCCGGATTCCGGATTTTCCGACGTGTGGTTTCACCCATGTTTCATTGGAGACACGCCCACTTGTGACACGCCCACACTGTCTCCAAACTAAAAACAAACAAACAAACAAAAGTTATAAATTGTTCTCTTCAAATCACCACTTTTATTCATCTCTAAAGTGCTTTCAAAACACCTATAATCACCCAGAAACGATCTTCTAGTTTGATCAGGCAACTCCTGTAAGTAACCATGTACCCTGCCCCCTCCATCCCCCCTTCCTTCATGTGGCGGACCAACAAATGTAAAATAACCAATAACCGCACGCAGCAAGTGTTCCATCACTCGACACACAAACTAATCAAAGTTTATCTACTCACCTGCTTCGCTTTCGTTACTACTGCCTCCGGCAACTGATTCTTCACTCGTGCCACTTCCACGAAACTCCTGCTCAAACTCAGTCGCTGATTCACTCATTATTTCAGTCAAAACGCACGAAAAACTTGGAGATAACGGACTGACACGACTTGCCAGTGCACAATGGACACCAGCAAGTCACGTGAACTGATCAATCCGGATGTTTTAGCGGCGGTGGTATAACGGTTTTCATCTGAGCCACGATCGTGGCCCATCGCACTCGGGCGGTAAAGCCACGATCGTGGCCCATCGCACTCTGCGGTTAAAGGAGTCTTTTTTATCTGACGACCTCCTGGAACATATTAAAAACTAGTCAACCCAACTCCCCTTAAAAGAACACCCCATAATTACCCCCATACGCCACCTCCACCCCCCCCCCATTTTAATCCCTGAAATTATTCATTCATTTCTCTTCACTATGAAAGTGACATTCAAGTCAGTTTTACTGATTCTATACCACGCACATTAACAAAACATTTCAACTACCTTCCCCTTTCTCTTCGTCCCTGTTCCCGTTTTCACGCACGCACAGGGAACCCTAGAGGCCAGCTGCAACGGGAGATCAGCGGGACTGGAACTTTGATACTCTCCAGGGTAGTCACCATCAAGCTCCTGAAGGCGCTGTTGTCTTTATTCCTCGAACACAGCTCGAAGACCAAGTCCCACAGAGCGTCATCATGGCTGTTCCCCTCTATGATCTTCCTGTCAAAGCAGAAGCACTGATGGTGAGGTAATTGTCTGAAACAATATTTTGGGGGAAGAGCAAGTGGAGGAATGGGAGTTTGGGAGATGGAAGGCCAGGAAGGGGGGGGGGGGGGGGGGGGGCAGGAGGAGGGAGGAAGAAGGGAGGGAGAAAGGGTGATGGAGGGGGAGGGGGCTGAACAGTGGTGGGTGGGGTAGGGGGATGTTGAGGTCAAGGTTAAACAGTCATTCAGATGACCGATCAATCAGTGTATATGTTTGCGTGAATAATTGACTTTTCAAGCATGAGTGGAGAGAGAAAGAGAGAGAGGGAGAGACAGAAAGAGATCAAGAAAGAGAGGGAGGGAGATAGACAGAGAAAAAAAAGACAGAGGGAAAGAGAGAGGTACAGGATTTTTCTGCGAGATGAAATGAATCTGACTGCATGGGCCAATAAAAGAAAGAACTCTTCACTGTAAAGGAAAAGTATCTCCTAATGTTTACTGTGATGTGATACTGACAGCCACCACCACCCACCGCCTCACCCTCTCTCTCTGTGTCTCTCTCTCACACACATTCTTTAGAGTTATCAGTTTACGTAATTTTCTTACAGCAGTCTTCACTATTCTCCCCCCTGTCCCTCTCATTCCCTTTCCCTATCCATCCTTCCTTCCAGCTTTGTTGCATGCTGACATGAGGATAAGATGCAACTCTGACGGCAATGTGATCGAACATTTTGATGTCATTGTAGCACGGGTCAGTGTCCCCATGCCTGTCTCTTCCCCTTGTCATCTGGTTGTGCCGTGATGCTCATCAATGGCTCGAAATTTTCCTTTGCCACTCATGCCTCTACAAAGGACGCCAGCAGTCGTGACATTCCCTCACGCAATTTCTGAGTTCCATGTGGTGGACCATATAACTTCACGCATCAGCATCAAAAGCAAAGCTGCCAAGGTTTGAGGGACTGTCATGCGTGATCGAAACTGCGTTAAATCACATTGCACATATTGAGAGAGAAGTCTCTGCCTCCTTTCAGACGACTAATCTCCCCTTCCATGACAAGTTTTCATTGGATGTCATGCTGCTCTGACAACCTGTCAATCACACAGACAACAGAAACGTGATGATTGGCTTGACCGTCCAGGAGTTAGAGATCAAGCCCCCGAATTACACTGACCCACCTTAGGCCATGAGACTGAAAGCAGTCATTTTCAGTGGGTAAGACTCAACACAAGTGTATGGTGGAGGGCGAAATGTTTTTGTCTCTCTGACTGTGAGATCCCGCATCCAGTTTCACTGACAGATCCAGAAGGAAAGTACGCGGAATCTAGTGTCCAGGTCTTCAGACCACATTATTGTATTTTTCCCTTCTGTCCTAACAGTGTAATTTTAGGCCATTGGTAAAATCTGTTAAACTGAGTCAATGGATACTGTTGATTTCCTAGATGCTTTGTAGTAGGTGACTCTACTAAACATGTGTGTTTGGACAAAGGGTAAACCAGTACCTAACTACATCACTTGCCTATCTGACCCCTTCAAAGAATTCTTTCCCTTCAACTGTTAACAGTCTCTTACTATCTCGCACCACTTGTATTTATCCACTCAAAACCTGTGTGAAGAAACTAAAGTGGAGGCAAAAAAATTAAAGCTGATACATTTATGTCTGTCTCACCAGACCTCACACTTTCCTAAAAAACTCAGAGGGGAAGTGTGAGGACTCACTGAGCCAAAAGCCTTGCCAGTCATCCCCAAACCAGGTGCTGTCACCTCCACAGACCCTGGGACTTCCATCATTCAGGTCCACTAGCCCCGCACATGAACCAGAATCCACGCCACAGCACATGAACCAGAATCCACGCCACAGCACATGAACAGAATCCACGCCACAGCACATGAACCAGAATCCATGTCACAGCACGTGAACCAGAATCCTCGCCACAGCACATGAACCAGAATCCATGTCACAACACATGAACAGAATCCACGCCACAGCACATGAACAGAATCCACGCCACAGCACATGAACCAGAATCCACGCCACAGCACATGAACCAGAATCCACACCACAGCACATGAACCAGAATCCACGCCACAGCACATAAACCAGAATCCACACCACAGCACATGAACCAGAATCCACGCCACAGCACATGAACCAGAATCCACACCACAGCACATGAACCAGAATCCACGCCACAGCACATGAACCAGAATCCACACCACAGCACATGAACAAGAATCCACGCCACAGCACATGAACCAGAATCCACGCCACAGCACATGAACCAGAATCCACACCACAACACATGAACCAGAATCCAAGCCACAGCACATGAACCAGAATCCACACCACAGCACATGAACCAGAATCCATGTCACAGCACATGAACCAGAATCCATGTCACAGCACATGAACCAGAATCCATGTCACAGCACATGATGAACCAGAATCCATGTCACAGCACATGAACCAGAATCCATGTCACAGCACATGAACCAGAATCCATGCCACAGCACATGAACCAGAATCCACACCACAGCACATGAACCAGAATCCATGTCACAGCACATGAACCAGAATCCATGTCACAGCACATGAACCAGAATCCATGTCACAGCACATGAACCAGAATCCATGCCACAGCACATGAACCAGAATCCATGTCACAGCACATGAACCAGAATCCATGCCACAGCACATGAACCAGAATCCATGTCACAGCACATGAACCAGAATCCATGCCACAGCACATGAACCAGAATCCATGTCACAGCACACGAACCAGAATCCATGCCACAGCACATGAACCAGAATCCATGCCACAGCACATGAACCAGAATCCATGCCACAGCACATGAACCAGAATCCACACCACAGCACATGAACCGAATCCATGTCACAGCACATGAACCAGAATCCATGTCACAGCACATGAACCAGAATCCACACCACAGCACATGAACCAGAATCCATGCCACAGCACATGAACCAGAATCCTCGCCACAGCACGTGAACCAGAATCCATGCCACAGCACATGAACCAGAATCCATGCTACTCTGTGGCCAAGTGTAGAACTGGCTGACCGACAGCATCTAAAGTGGTGATGACAACAACAAGAACAACGTCCATGAATCTCTCCCAGTGGTCAGCCCTCTCCTAGCAAAGTCTTGGAACTCCTACCGGACTAAAAGACGCAGGACCTTATGGGCAACAGCAACCCCAACCCCAAGCTTTACGATGAAATAAAGCAGGACCAGGCTAGCCATGTCAGGCCAGACTGTGCCCCTGGAGAAAATCTTTAATGCTTCATGTTTTAAATCTCGTTATAGAAAAGAAACTTTTGTGTGTGACATTGCACTTAGGTAATGTTAGTCTCTTTGTTGTTCACACATCATTTCATGTTTTCAACCCATTTGTAATTCTGTCTGTCAATTCAAGTGGAGCGTAAGCCTTAGATGAATTACATCAGAGCCATTCTTGAGTATTTTAGCAGTCCTGAGAAAAATAAACTTTTCTTTGGATGACCGCAAAGTTGCTTCTTCCACCACTACTAAAACAGAAGGCAGAGGTGAATTTTCACACTGAACTTGCTTTATGATTTTTATGGAGAATCCACTCCGAATCCATCCCTTACTGGACCACATCTTCCACACCTGCTCGTAACATGGATGCAAGCATTGAGCAGGTGAGTGAGTTTATGTTACATGTGAATATGTCGTTCCGGTTGATCTGACGGTGTGAACTATGCACTGTTATCTGCTGTCAAATGACAGATCTACATGTGCATGGATGTAATGCTTGACATGGAGCTGCATTTTCAGAAAATAAAAATCATCGAAATACTGTGCAAGCTAATTTAGTGCTAATTAAATCTTGTACATGTAAAAGATAGCAGGGTCTTTTTGGATTTGTTTTTGCTTTTTGTTTGTTATGTTTTGCATCGGAGTATTTCATCTACTGAAATAAACAGAATCTGGAAAAAAAACAAGAAAAAGAGGTAAACACAGTTGTTTTCATTCATGGAAGACTTCGACTTCACAAATAATGATTACATACGGAAAGAACAGAATATAATGAACATTGCACAGGGCTTTCTAGACCTAAGCACGTTCTTCATGTGACATTTTATTTCTTTTTTTTTTTTTTCTTCTTTTTTTTTGCTGTCCCAACATCTGCGCTACCTCAGAGGCAGTGCACCCACGCCGCTCATTCCGACACCCCGTCCACAGCCACAGCCACAGCCCGGCTGGCCCCACCGCAGTACCGGCACCAGCAATCCACAGGGAGCAGTCAATGTCAAGTCGTCATGAGGCAACCCACCGGAGGAAACACTGCACTGCTGCCGAGTCACTTCGGTGGTGTTCAGTGGCGCCTGTTCTGATCTAACATACGCAGGACACCACCTACTAAGCCCCCTACTGACGACAATAATTGCCTAGTCGCGGAGCCGGCGTGAGTGAGCTTTCCCTGCGGAGGGCGCCACCACGTCCGTCCAACGACAGCCCCCATGGACTCGCCGATACCGGTGACCCCGACGGAACCAAACCAAGGCCACAGACGCGGAGAGGACATCGAAACTGAGGTCACCATGAGAGCAGGGCATGAAGGGCCACAGAATTTGAGACATTTTTTTTTAATGCTGATCAATGGGAATGAGGATGATTAAGATGATGCTACGGATTTCCATTTCGGTCTGAGACTACATGACAGGGCTGTACTCTACGCTTCCTTTCATAATATATCCTGGCGTCAACCAGGCCCGAGAGATACAGGCACCTGCAGTGTTGGTCAGGAAATTTGAGCAACACTCTCAGAAACGCATCCATTAAGTGGATGAAACTCGACTGTGTGGTCCCAGTCTTCCCAACTGAGTCCGCAGCAAACTCAACTCTGGGTAGGAGCCGGTCGGGGCAGAAAAAACCCACATGACTCTGATGGGATTCGAACCCACGACCTCCCAGCCGGGAGTCCGCGACGCTAACCACTTCGCCACGGCGGCTGGTGACATTTTATTTCTCATTTCTTTTAAATCCACTAATTAGTCTTACTGACAGAACATCTCCATGACCCTGCCACAGTTTTACAAGTTGTCACAAAGTGTCAGCATTCTGGCCCTTCTCAAATGAGATTTACAAACACAGAAGACTGAGACTCCACTGCTACGTGCCAAATAATATTGTTCATGCAATTTTCAGCTGAAAATGAAATGGGCATTCAACAAATTAGGTGTTAGACTCAGATAATAAAGCTAAAATGAAACTCAGTACTGACCAGATGAAAAAAAAGATAATTGCATGCTGCTCTCTACATTTAAACACTGTCACATTTCATGAACAACTGATAAACTGGTTGGATATATTGTTCACCTCTGACAAAAATCAACTTCCTTTTGTGTTCTTTGCTAACACAAACAGTAACATTAATTTTGAAAGACTTCAGTTTTCAATAGTTTTCAAGTGATGTAAAAATAAGAAATTTTCCTACGTCATTTAAAAAATACTGAACTTCAACCCACATTGCAGTGCAGGTTCGTAAGCGTTTTCTATTTGATCTTTATAGAAAATGATGAGGGTCGGCGTTTTAAGGCTAGAATTTAAAAGAAACCACGATAGATTTTCTGAACTTTTTTGGATACAAAGTTGCTCAAATTAAAGTAAAAATTTCTGGACAGTGTATATTATTAGGCGGATTTCATCATTATGATGTCTGAACAGCTTGAATCGTTCTTTCTCTTTAAATACTTGTCCCATGCTACTTACAAATCCATAAAGAAAATCACAGAAGGTAGCCAGACAAGCCCAATCCTTCTACCACACACACACACACACACACACACACACCACACACACACACACACACACACACCAATAAATCAAATAAACATATAAAATTACACATTCACACTGGAGAAAGAAAAAGTGCTAGAATATTCCCCATGCGAAGTCAAGTCATAATGTTCCCAGCCCAGCCCAATTAAGGCTGCCAAAAAAAAAAAAAAAAAAGAAAAATTTGCAAGTCAAAAATGCCACGACAGACAATCCAAACCATGCTCACCACGGAAAACCAGTAAAAGACTGACCTCAAACAAAGTATAAAAGCCAACGCCCCCCCCCCCCCCCCCCTTCCCAACAAAGAGTACACAGACAGACAAGTAGAGACATGACACAAGAGCTCTCACTGATAATCTTCATGACTGCATCCTCCAGTGCCAGGAAACATGTCAGCGAAGCGCCTCAACGGCACAGTCCTTTTCAGCAGATGGTGCAAACAGCCCTCCACACGTCCATCCCAGCGGAACGTTTTGCCTTCCACAACAGAAGCGCAAGTGGCCTTCAGGGCAGGAATGCAGTGTGCGTGGAACAGCTTTGGGGGCACTCGGGTCAACCGACTCCAGCACTGTCGAGCCCGGCCTCTCCTGGATTTTTCAGCCCTTATGTTTTCTTCATCTTCACTGTCGAAGACATGGCAGGCCTTAAGATGATCCACCAGGTCACATTCGATGGGAAGGACGAGGGTCAAGAATGGAGTGTGGATAGCGTTCAAGAATGCTGTTTGATCGGTGAATTCTTCTGGAAACAGAGGAACACAAACAGTACATGGACAGTGTGTATGTACAGTAATAGTACTTTCATTTTACATCTTTTCACAAAATCATGTGAAATTAGATGCACACACACACACACATACACACACACACACACACACACACAAACACATACACACTAACTCAAACACACACACACACACACACACACACACACACACACACACACACACACACACACACACACACACTCAAACACACACAAACAAACACACACACACGCACGCACACACAACCATACACACCAATCCTCACATGGTACTTCAACAGATAATTAACGTTTGTAGACTGTAGAGTGACAATGAGGTGCAGCGAAGTACAAAGACAGAGACGGAGAGGAGTGGGCATGAAAGGAGAGGTGGAATGGCATGGAGGATATCAAGAAAAGAGAAAGACGGAGGAACAGAGATACAGACAGTGAGGTTGAGGGGAGAGAAGGGAGGGGGGGGGGGGTGTTGAAATGGATGAGGGGTATAATGGCAAAACCTAGGATAGC
Source organism: Conus ventricosus (assembly GCA_018398815.1). Taxonomy (NCBI): domain Eukaryota; kingdom Metazoa; phylum Mollusca; class Gastropoda; order Neogastropoda; family Conidae; genus Conus; species Conus ventricosus. Next base: position 61,365,481 of record CM031618.1, read on the forward strand.
TGTTGCATGCTTGCTCTCTCGCATATGCGTGCATATGTGAGAGTGAGAGAGAGAGAGTGTGTGTGGTGTGTGTGTGTGTGTGTGTGTGTGTGTGTGTGTGTGTGTGTGTGTGTGTGTGTGTGTGTGTGTGCGCACCATGCACCTGCATGTGTGAGAGTGCAACACAGAGGTAGACGGGCAGACAGGCAAACAGACTGAAATTCAAACATGTATCAATCAACACAAGCACACATCTATGGATATGCCCTTGTCCTAAATGCAGAACGGCTTACTTATACTATAGTTTACATAAAAGCAAAAATGAAAAATACTGAGCCGCCTAACAAAGAGACACAATACATTTCAACCCATTGGATCTTTTTCAGGCAGGACAAACAATGTTCCAAACAATGGAAACAAAAGACGAACAGTTTGCAAACTACTGAGCAATGTTGGCAAAACTGGACAACATGACATGCATTTCATCTTCCATACTTGAATTACATTTGTAAGCAGCAAAACAAATTTGCTCCTTGTAGTATTTACATCAGTGTGAATGAAATACAACATGTGAAAAAAATAAAGAATTGTAAAAGACTCCATATTAAGACTACTTGTTGATGTATCTGTGGAGAAGTGAAGAAAAGTTATTTACAGGAAAAATCACTCTTAACAAACGAATGACGTCAAACGCTCTTTAATCATAAAGATCAGATTGTAGATCCAAAATAGAACATATGTTTCCATGGAAGATAGGTAAATATAAGTTATATCGAAACAAGCAAACATTTAAGCTGTTTTTTTAGTTCAAACATAAATCATACATTAATAACGAAAATATCAACGAAGAAGAGAAATCAATTATTTGGGAATATAAATTTTGATACAGTTGCTAAGGGTTAGTTGCTACGATGATTTGCTTGTTTACATTTCGTTTTCGGAACGAAGGCAAGCAAATCATCGGAAACTTGATTAAGTTTCATTTAATAGTTGTTGGTTAGAATTAGATTATTATATTGCATTTATCGATAGTTTGTTATAGTATTATTTTTGCTTCGATGTCATGTTGGTAGGATGATGTCGTAGAGTTGGTCGTTAGATTTGTTTTGATGTTGTTAGGGTGATGTGGTAGTGTTGGTCGTCCGATCAATTGACGACGAGCATGTATAAAAGGAGAGTTGTTTGTGTGTTCGGGGTGGTTCTTGCGTTGTTGTTCTTGCGCAGTTCTTGCGTTGTTCTTGCTGACGGGTCTCGCTGACAGATGCTTTCTGGCCATCCTTGCTGACATAAAAGAGAAGAGAAGCATCGATTCTGGTCTGGTCTCAAGATTGTTTGCCTGGCTGATCTGAGCGCTGGTTGCTTGCTGTCTCTGCTACTTCTATTGATCCACAACACCCAGCAGATTTAGTCTGCATGATTAATCTGTGCAAAGTGGCAGGCACGAAGATGAGATAAAAGTTGAAAATCCTTGGTTCGATCGAGCTCTTGCCTTTGCCCTAAGCCCACTTTGCCACAGATTTTTGGTGTCAGAAGTGGGATTGTGGATCATAATATAGAAGTAAGCCTATATTGACAGCAGACCAGACTCAGTAAGCCGGCTGCGGTCCAGACCAGTTTCTTCAGATTAGATTATGGACATCATTGAAGAGATGATGACCATTGGCGAACCCCAAGATCAACACAACACTGATGCTGGCGACCAGTTCCAGCAACACAGCAACCCCTGCAGACTCTACAAGCTGCGTAAATTTTCAGGCGATGGTGACGTGGAGGACTTCGCCCGAGAGGTGCGCCTCATCCTGCAACTTCAGCCCATCCCAGACCGCTTAGCGGCAAGCTGGCTTATTAACTCACTTGACGGACGAGCCAAGCAAGAGATCCTGACACGGGAAGCAGGGGAGATCAACTCAGCTGAGAAAATAATCTACAGGGCTACAGGATGCAGGGAAACGAGTAACCCCCGCTGTTATGGAAAACCAGGCAGCGGGGGGGAAGAAGAAAGCAGTCAACAACAATAGAAGAAGTCAAGTTCGCAGCAAAAGGCTGCGCATCAAAGGAAGAAACGAAGACAAACCTCGCCGGAAGATGTCCGACGACTGAAATCAAGATTAACGGCAGGACGACACAGGCTCTCGTGGACACGGGCAGCGAAGTAACGACTGTCACAGAAGCTTGGGCTGCAAGAAATCTCAAGAATCTTCGACAAGAAGATGGCCTCGTCAAAATACGAGCAGTGAATGGGGCAGAGGTGCCCTACTCACACCGTGACCTCGACCCCGATCTGATCAGTTGTTTGAAAGAACTGTCTATTGGTTACCGTCTGCCACGCCACCGATCGTCCCGAGGTGGCACCAGAAAACGCCGGCAGATTCCTGTAGTTATCAGTCAACAACATTCTACAACCAATATTTCTTCTGTCACTGATCTTGACTCCTCCCTCAGCTCCCCTGACGCGTCGACCGCGCCGACCTGTGCTTCGGGTGCCAACCTCGAGAACTTGATAGCGGTTCCTGTACAGGGCTCTGATCTTCCTAATCAGCTCTGTGTCTGTCACCTGAATGCCCAGTCTGTTCGTGGTAATGCCCTTAAAACACGTCAGAAACGCACTGCGATCGCTGACTTCATGACCGATTACGACGTGGACATTATGATAGTGTCAGAAACGTGGCTTCGTGAGTCAGGTGATGAGAGTAAATGTGCTGATTTGACACCCCCGGGTTATAAACTCTACAATTTCCCCCGTGAACTTGGTGCCACTGCCAAGAGTGGTGGTGGGATCATGCTGATCATCAAAGAGTGTCTCGTGTCTTACGCCCACGTCAATTCGACCTTCCCCTTCTCCCACACCACTTTTGAAGTGGCTGAGCTACTTCTGACTTTGCAAAATCAGCGAATCCGTCTGCTGTGTGTGTATCGGACCCCGCCCAGTAAAAGGAACAAACTGCTTGATTCAAGATTCTACGAAGAGTTCCCTGATTTCCTTGACTTTGCCGCCACGCGTGACGGCGATCTTCTGATCATCGGTGACTTTAATGTTCACTACGACGACTTGAGTGATCCCAGAGCTAGGAGGTTTCAGAAACTCTTAGAGACGTGTGGCCTTTCTCAGGCCATCGATGAACCCACTTATCCAGCAAGTGGTCACATTCTTGATCTTGTGATTTTTCGTGACACTGATGGTCTTTTGCACTCTGCTAAGTGTTGTTATAATTTGATGTCTGATCACTATAGTCTAGTGTGCCATCTCAGTGTTCCAAAGCAAAAGTCGGCACCCCAATTCAAATGTGTTCGTGCCATTCATAAGATTGACCCTGCTGATTTTTCTCATGACATCGCTAACATTATCACGCCTGACGTAACACTTACTGATTTGAACATTGGTCTTAGAAAAGTTTTGGATAAGCATGCGCCTGTATGTCAGCGGACGGTACACTGGCGTCGTCCGGCTCCGTGGTACAACTCAATTGCACCTGAGCTGCGAATATTGAAACGCGAGCGACGTCGAGCCGAGCGGCGCTGGGTATCATCTAGACTGACAATACACAAGCAAATTTACGATGCTGCCAAACAGAAAGTCGTACAGTTTGTCCATCAAGCCAAAACCGCTTTTTATTCTTCCAAAGTTGCAGCAGCATCCTCGTGTAAAGAACTGTTTAGAACTGTCACTAGCATGTTGGGTAATGCTGCAAGTGTTGTAATGCCGTCCACTCATGAGCCGTCACAGCTTCCTGGTTTGTTTTCTCAGTTTTTCGCCCACAAAATTCAAACAATTCGAAACGCTTTCTCCCCATCCTCAGATACTTCAGATCAGTCTGTTGTTTTTAACGGTACCACACTCTGTGAGTTCTTGCCAGTGTCCGAGCAGACTGTTCGTAAAATCATCACACAGTCTGCGAAAACATCCTGTGACCTTGACCCCATTCCCACCCCACTCCTCTTTGAACACCTTGACTCTCTCCTTCCTACCATCACCAAAATTCTTAACGAGTCTCTGTCTTCTGGCACAGTTCCAACTGACTTTAAGACCGCCCTTGTTAAACCTCTACTCAAGAAAAGCAGTCTTGATCCCAACGTTCTTAAAAATTACAGACCCATCTCAAATCTTCCTTTCCTATCCAAAATTCTTGAGAAAGTCATTCTTCAACAGCTCTCTGACCATCTGGCCTCAAACAACCTCCTCACACCACATCAGTCAGCCTATCGCCCTGGGCACAGCACGGAGACCACCATCCTTCGCATTCTCAATGATATTCTAAATTCCTCAGACGAAAACAAAATTTCTGTCCTTCTTTTGCTAGATCTTTCGGCAGCCTTTGACACCATAGACCATGAAATCCTTCTCTCTCGTTTGAAATACACATGTGGCATCAGGGAAACAGCTTTAAATTGGTTTCGTTCTTATCTTCTAGACAGGAAACAGTTTATTCAAGTGGGTGATCACCGCTCTGATGAATCTAACCTCCAGTTTGGCGTGCCTCAGGATCCGTGCTGGGACCTGTCCTCTTTATTTTGTACACCACTCCATTGTCTAATGTCATCCACGGCCATTCCGTTTCACACGAAATGTTTGCGGATGATACTCAGCTGCTCCATTCCTCTGTCATCAATGACTACTCACCCCTTGTTTCTACTCTTCAATCTTGTACTTCTGATATCGAGACCTGGATGTCAGCAAATAAGCTTAAATTAAACTGTGAGAAGACTGAAGCCATCCGTTTTTCAAAGCGGTCACATCATGGCCCTGATCCGATCCCTTCTTCTTTGACATTAGGTTCCAGCACTATTGAATTTTCAAACACTGTTCGTGACCTTGGTGTTCTCCTTGATAGTGACCTCTCAATGAAACAGCATGTCACAAAAACTTGTCAGTTAGCTTACATGGAACTTAAACGAATTGCTGCTATTCGACCCTATCTCACTGAAGACGCCACAAAAACTCTCGTTTCATCATACATCCTTTCAAGGCTAGATTACTGCAACTGTGTTCTCCTTGGCTGTCCCTCAACTGTCATCCAACCCCTCCAACGTGTACAGAACTCTGCAGCCCGTCTCATTTGCAAATCTCCTAGGACCCAACCCTGCAGCCCTCTCCTGAAAAAGTTGCACTGGCTCCCCGTTGAAGAAGAATTAAATACAAATGTTGTTGTCTCTGCTTCAAGATTTTCACTGGCGATGCCCCTGCCTATCTTTCCGATCTCCTTCAAGTATATGTCCCATCACGAACGCTCCGCTCCTCCACCGACACCAGGACCTTCCGCTTTCCCAGTTACCGTCCCCATCGTAAACAGCATGGCGAACGAGCTTTCTCATACGCAGCTCCCAAACTCTGGAATAAACTCCCCTATGACTTAAGACATTCTCAAACCTTTTCTTCCTTCAAAACCTCCCTGAAAACCCACCTTTTCAAACAATACTAAGAAGACAGTCATTACCAGATAGTTGATTGACTCTTGTTGCTTCTGTGGATCGCTTAGTAGTTTGTGCTTGTTGCGGCTGTTGTGTATTGTGTGTCTGTGCGTGAGAGTGTGTGTGCGCGTGGGAGATAATGGGAGAGAGCCTTTGTTTTTCATTTCTGAGCCGTTTTTCAATGCTTTTTCTTTACATTTAGCAATTGTATTTTTTCTGCCTTTGTAAAGCGCCTTGTGCCGTGGAAGGCGCTATATAAATCCCCATTATTATTATTATTATTATTACTCCGCCATCTACTTGGTCGACATACAAGTCTTCAATACCCTCTGCTCAAACACCCCGGTCTTCGTAGTCAAAACGCCTACGGAGCCATTTATGAGGGAGAAGAAGGAACGAGTCCCAGTACTGCTGGGGATGAACGTCTTAGAACCCTGCCTGAACAATGCTTCAAACCTTCCTCTAACCCTTCAACTCTTAGCGCAAGAAATCAAGAAGAAGAAGATGTCTACCAAGGGCATCGCTCGTACGATCGCCCGTCAACACATCCCTGCCTTCTCTATTGCGACAATCAAAGTCTCAAGCCCGAAGACTGACTTCATAACCCTGATGGCTTCACTATCGACGCAACCATTTCCCCAGGCTCCCGAAAAGAAACCATATCTGCTGCCTATACCAGTTCTACTGCCTAGAAGATCCGTAAGACTTGCCAGCAAACCAAGACGTCTATTCTGAAAATCCAGTAATTTTTGTAAGAAGAAGAAGAAGAGAGAGAAAGAAAAAAAAAAAAGGAAGACTCTTAACAGTGGTTAGGATTAGAAAATAGGCATTCGGAAAAAGAAGAGACATTTGGAGAAAGGAAAAGCAAAAGTCAGCAAGAACTTTAATCGAAAAAAAAAAAAAAAGACATTTGGAGAAAGGAAAAGCAAAAGTCAGCAAGAACTTTAATATTTTTTTTTGAGAAGTTTATCTTTGATAAAAGTTTAAATTTTATAGTCTTTTGACAATGTCCATTTTTAGCAAATATATAAACATGTTTAAATTTTTGTCTCTTTTGACAACGTTCATTGTTTTTTTAGCAAATCTTCCATGGAAATAATATTCTTATTCTTTCGTGAGTGGTGTGGCTACAGAATGATTAAGAATGACAGAAATTCCTTTTCCCTGTTCTCCTTTTGATTCTCAGTGCCTTATTTATAAAATAACGCACTAGAATAAAATCTTCTCCTGAAATAATAAGTCGTAAAGTGCCTTTGTTAAATTGCCCTTTCTTCCCCTTGTTTCAAACTCGCCTTATTTACAAAATAACGCAGTTTGAATCTTTCATTTCGGTTTGCCTTGTTTAAACAACAACGCAAGCTGAATGAAAAGACAGCACGTCTTGTGAATAATCGGGATTTTCCCCTTCTATTAATATTTGATTATCATATTGCCTATTAAAGATAGCGATATGAATCAAATTGTCCTAATCTCTTTAAAAAGAATAAGAAGTATCAAATATACTCTATTCTTTTCATTCAAGGAGGACCTTGAATAATCGAGAGAGGGGGGAGGGAGAAAAGTGTTGAATATTATTAAATTTTACTTTATAAGGGGCAGTAACCCTAATACAGGAAATTGACTAGGAAGTGGAGTTATATACCCATCCTAGCACCTGTCCCAACTTTCGATTCAATGAGGGCATTGAAAAACAAGAGTAGGGGCAAATGTGGAGAAGTGAAGAAAAGTTATTTACAGGAAAAATCACTCTTAACAAACGAATGACGTCAAACGCTCTTTAATCATAAAGATCAGATTGTAGATCCAAAATAGAACATATGTTTCCATGGAAGATAGGTAAATATAAGTTATATCGAAACAAGCAAACATTTAAGCTGTTTTTTTAGTTCAAACATAAATCATACATTAATAACGAAAATATCAACGAAGAAGAGAACAAATTTGGGAATATAAATTTTGATACAGTTGCTAAGGGTTAGTTGCTACGATGATTTGCTTGTTTACATTTCGTTTTCGGAACGAAGGCAAGCAAATCATCGGAAACTTGATTAAGTTTCATTTAATAGTTGTTGGTTAGAATTAGATTATTATATTGCATTTATCGATAGTTTGTTATAGTATTATTTTTGCTTCGATGTCATGTTGGTAGGATGATGTCGTAGAGTTGGTCGTTAGATTTGTTTCGATGTTGTTAGGGTGATGTGGTAGTGTTGGTCGTCCGATCAATTGACGACGAGCATGTATAAAAGGAGAGTGTGTTTGTGTGTTCGGGGTGGTTCTTGCGTTGTTGTTCTTGCGCAGTTCTTGCGTTGTTCTTGCTGACGGGTCTCGCTGACAGATGCTTGCTGGCCATCCTTGCTGACATAAAAGAGAAGAGAAGCATCGATTCTGGTCTGGTCTCAAGATTGTTTGCCTGGCTGATCTGAGCGCTGGTTGCTTGCTGTCTCTGCTACTTCTATTGATCCACAACACCCAGCAGATTTAGTCTGCATGATTAATCTGTGCAAAGTGGCAGGCACGAAGATGAGATTGAGCATCCAACATATATAAGATTGAAGTGAAAATCCTTGGTTTCGATCGAGCTCTTGCCTTTGCCCTAAGCCCACTTTGCCACATATCCATCATTCAACACAAGTAATATTGCATACTTGCCATCAACAATCAATTACTTGCTATTAACAACATAACACAAACTGCATCATGTTTGTTTCTTAAAACGTGTCAAAATCTGTACACAGACAAGTAGCGATTTTTCAATTCCTCGGACCTTTCTTATTATAGTTCAAGTCATATATAATGTTCATAAGCTTAGACAGGTAATGATGTTTCATTCCATAAATCATAATTTCAACCAACATTTCATAATTTTATCTATGAATAATCACATTATGTGGTTGTCGACCTCATCGTCTGAACAAAATCATCTGGGGTTCACCATCCAACTCTACGAAACCATCTTAAGACAAATAAAAACAATATATATTCATGAGTAGCCTCTGATGCCCCATATTCCTGCTCCTTCTTGTACAATAGGTTGAACCTATGAGTCAAGTACTTCCATTCAATGGTTTTCAAGTTTGTTTAACATTTTTTTAAAAAAAAACATCATTTACCTTTTTTTCCCCTTCTCTTTGTTGTTCTCAATGTTTTTGATAACAGATCATTACAAATTAAAATGAAACTGACTTTTGTTACTTGGATCAAATTCAGTTACAACCATATTTACAGGTATTTTTCACACCTACTCTAATACCACCACGATATCATACCTCTCCAGCAGATGATTATCTCCCTTCCCTAAAACCATTATGCATTGAATTAGACATGAATCTACAATGACTGCATCTGAAGATCCACAAAAACAAAAGCAGGAAACCACCAGCACTGAGCAAGATGCATATATCTCAATACAAAGTTGTGAGAAATGCTCAGCAGTCCATGCCTCCAAGGACTGGGTACCTCTAATACAAAAATCATGTGGAAAGCAGCAATAATACTGGGCTGCACACATCTCTTTGCTTGACACCATGGACAGAGAGAGAGAGAGAGAGAGAGAGAGAGAGAGAGAGAGAAGAGAGAGAGAGAGAGAGAGAGAGAGAGAGAGAGAGAGAGAGAGAGAGAGAGAGAGAGAGAGAGAGAGGGAGAGAGACACAGAGAGACAGAGACTGACAGATAGAGACAGAAAAACAATGAGACAGGGGTGGAGAGAGAGCGAGCGCGTGAGAGAGCGAGAGACTGAGAGACAAGGAGAAAGGCAAATAGACAGACAGACAACAAGGAAAGACAGATCATACCATCCGGAGGTTCTACATCATCTTGAACAACAGTCCCTGTTTCAGCCATCTTCAACAAGAGATCCTGTACACACACACACACACACACACACACACACACACACACACACACCCCTCTTTTAAAGATCCATTTAGAGCCTCTTCAAAATTCATTTAGTGCCTCTCAAGAATTCATTTAGTCATTTAGAGTTGTCTGGAATCACTGCTATGTTATGCATTTATTAACAGGACTACTAAACACAGATGATAAGAATAATTTAACAGGATAACTAAACACAGATAATAATAATAACAGTAATAACAATAATGATAATAATAATAATAATAATAATAATAGTCTTTTTTCAAAATGGTAATTCATGAATACCCAACTTCCTTGGCTTGATGCAAATGGGAAAAGGGAATTCAGTGAACATCAACAACCAAGACAGCAAGAGGTAATGGGGGTAGCACGAAAGGAGAGGAATGCTCTGCATGAAATTATCAATCAGTGATAATAGTTACCCCCAAAAAAAAAAGATAAAATATGATAAACTAGAGCAAAAATTACTGTCACTTTTATATAATGGTATCACTATTTTGACAACTTTAGAAAGAACACCAATGTGAAAGGAAGGTTTTTCATTTTATGAAAGAAGCCTAATAATGCATTCAGTTTTTTTTTTTCCCTTTTCACAAAAACATTGTGTATATCTTCACTGTAGTCTTAATTCCATGGCTGTACTCTTAACAGTTCTTTGGACCTAGATTTTTCCAGTTCTGATATGATCAATCCCAATGTCTGAAACAGCAGTCTGTGGAAATGT
>CM031618.1:61385465-61387965 GCA_018398815.1 Conus ventricosus
ACATAGATGACTGACAAACGCACACAAACAAGAGTTTGATACAAATATTACATAACATGACATAGATGACTGACAAACGCACACAAACAAACAAAAATCAGACCTTTAGATGAGTGTTGCACCACACCATTTCAGAGAACACACACACACACAAACACACACACACACACACACGTGAATGCTCACACACACACACACGCGCGCGCGCACGCGCGCACACACACACACACACACATACACACACACACACACGTGTGTGTGTGTGTGTGTGTGTAACTCGTATAGAATAGGGCGTATGATTCATTTCGCCACGAGAACAAGAATTACCTTCCATGTTAGTTAATTACCGTTTAGTGTTCCCTACCTCATTTAAGATTTCCTTTCGTTTGAAGCCAAAGTCTTCGCCATAGAGGTTGGAGCGAGGGGACGGTAGGATCTTCAGCCAATGATCTTATATAAAACAAACAAACAAACATCACGAAATATGTGGGTGTGTGCAGGTCAAAGAAAAGGTGTTCACAGACTCCATGAAATCTCTGGTGGTCAAACAGCTCCATCTGATGTCGGATATCGCCGGCATCCAAGACCAGGTCAGATTCTGTTCGCTGAGACACCCCCCCCCCCCCCCCCCACCCCCCGCCCTGACATTGTCTGAAACCATTGGTCAGCTGGCTGTGCGACGTTCACACTAGGCTGTAACCACGGTCTAACCAAGTGGTTACATTGAGGGATCTAACTGCGATGAGACAAACTGTATATTTTTGACACAGCGTGTGTGAATGGAAAGCGTCTAACCATTAGGCTCCGCAATTTGCAGCGTGCGTGCAAGGCATGCTATTTTGTTGTGACGTCGGAGTTTTGGCTCCGCCTCTATTTCCTGCTCTAACTCATTGGAACCGACGGGGACTAGTGTGAATGCCTTTGTAACCGTATTTGGTCACATCGGGCGATGTAACCTTGAAAATATTTTATCTTCCGAGTCATATTTTTGGGGGCCATGTAACCACCTATCGAACCACAAATCGGGTCTTCCCGAAAAATCGTCTAACCGATGGGAACCCACTGCAACCAAAATTGCGTGGTTCCAGTCAGTTACAGAGCGATCTAACCATTTGGTTAGACCGTGGTTACAGCCTAGTGTGAACGTCGCACTAGAATATGGTATCGTGCTCGCGGCAGAAACCATGCCCCCTCCAACCCCCACCCACTTTTTTTCTTCTTCTTTTTTTTTTTTTCTTTTCTTTTCCTTTTGTTGTTGTTGTTGTTGTTGTTGTTCACACGGAAGTTTCAGTTTTGAATGGACTTGGATTTCGCAATGCAGTCAGAACTATGATTTGTGACTTCTTGACGCTGTTACATTACTGGAACAGTCTCAAGGGAAGGGGGAGTTAACTTGATGTGTATTTATATCACACAGGTACTATTATCGATGTGCACTTTAATCAAGGTCTGTCTAAGGTTTTCCGTCCATGTCTGTTTGTTATCGTTTTGTTTGTTAAAACAACGCAGATGTTTTGAATTCTAATTGTTCGTGTTGACCTGTTCATTTTTTGCCAGGCTAGCCGAGCCCTATAATCGTACTGTCGCTGCTGTTGTCTGTATTGCTACTGCTGCTGCTACTACTGCTATTACAACCGATGCTATTATTGCTGCTGCCGCTGCTGCTGCTGCAACTGCTCCTGCTTATTACTTACTATTTCAGCTGTTGCTGCTTCTGTTACTACCCCTTTTGCTACTGCTACAGGGGTTACGACTGCTGCCCATACTAGTACTGCTGCTGCTGTTGCTACTGCTACCGCTACAACTACTGCTACTATGACTACTAGTCCCTACAAACACCACGGAAATTTTCTCACGGCAACATTCTCTTCTCTTCTCTTCCCACGTCCTGCAACCCCCCCCCTCCCCTCCCTCCCCTCCAGGTGGTGAACATCATTCAATCGTTCGAGGCGCGGGACCAGTGGGAGAAGACTCAAGGCGTGCAGCACTTCTTCAGCCCCCACTTCTTCGTGATGCACAGGGAGACCCGCACCTTCCTGTGCCTCTTCGTCTTCCTCGCTCTCCAGCTCTTCCTGCAGCTGCTCTTTCAAGGACACTTCAGGCACCTGGCCCCCCACCTGCCGGAGACCCTGCAGAGCTACTTGAAGTGATGATGGAGGGGCGAGGGGGCGGTGGTGGTTGTGGTGGAGGGTTTGGGTAGGCGGTAGTCAGGAGATGCCGCGCCTCCCTGAGGAAAGGATGGTGGTGGTGGTTGTGGTGTAGGGGTCTGGGTTAGGAGATGCTGTTTCCCTGAGGAAAGGATGGTGATGGTGGTAGTACAGGGTTTGGGTTTGGAGATGCTGCGCCTCCCTGTCTCTCCCATCCCACATCGTCTTCCCCTCCACACACACCCCCCACGCCCCCTCGCACATCTCCCTCTCCCACCCTCTACCTTTTGCAGATCCAGCGTCTTGGTGTGATAGAGGAGGAGTGAAGTAGGGTGGGATGAAGGTAGAGAAGG
>CM031618.1:61392965-61441451 GCA_018398815.1 Conus ventricosus
ACTTTTAATATCACACACACACACACACACACACACACACACGTTGTGCAAAGTCGAAATGTGAACTTTTTATTAGCATACACACACGTTGTGCAAAGTTGAAATGTGAACTTTTAATATCACACACACACACACACACACGGAAAGAGAGAGATTATGAGGTTAAAAGCGAGGGCAAAAGTTTTGAACAGGCAAATGACACAGTGCGTAGAATGGTTAATAATGAACACACTGTAGGAATTAAACAATTCATGTGTTTTTGATAGAAGAGTACGGATGAATTAGAAATAAGACCTATCTGTTGTTTATATTTCTCCGAACATTCCCTGCTGCTGTTTGAGTTTGTGTCAAGTAAGGTCTTCTTACACACACACACACACACACACACCAGTGACGACAATTTCGTATTTTGTCACTAGGCTAATAGCGTCATAAAATAGACGTGAAGGGCGACCTCTCTCCTGCAGTGTAGCAGCTTCTGAAGACCAGTGTTGCATATGAGGTCGGCGATCCGAGAGCTTTGCGCCGAAGAAACAGACGACAATGTCGAGATCTGGAACACACCGAAGTTTAATAACGACCAGGAGCTTCTCAATGACGGACCGATCACCCTCTCGTTCCCAGAAAGAGGCATCATTAGAGTTTCTGGGGTAAGTTGATGATGATAGCAATGGTGATGATAATGATAGAGGTGAAGTTGGACTCGCGTGTGTGAAGAGAACAAGACGCATTGTGTTATAGTTTATTATTGTCCTGATTTGTGTGTGTGTGCGTGTGTTGTGTGCGTGCGCGCACGCGTGTGTGTGTTTGTGGGTGTGGGTGTGAATGATGGAGATGGTGGTCGAGTTTGACTTGGCGTGTGTGGAGAGAACGAGACGCATTTGTGTATATAACTTATCGTTTACTGTCAGAGACCTGGAGCTTATTTTTCAGTGTGTCAAAGTGTCATGTTCTACATATGGGGATTAAAAATCCTGTAAATGAGTATGAAATGAAGCTGGGTAATAATGTTCAAAAGATTACAAGATGCAACGAAGAAAAAGATTTGGGTGTTACGTTTGATGAAAGTCTTGATTTTGACCCGCACACAAACCGAATTGTTGGTAAGCCAAACCAAGTATTAGGAATGGTGAAGAGAGCCTTCACATTTTTAGACAAGGATACTTTCACTACATTATACAAGTCCATTGTGAGACCACATCTGGAATATGCAAATGTTATCTGGTGTCCTGCAAACCTAAAGAGGCAATCCATCCTGATCGAAAGAGTTCAGAGGCGTGCAACTAGACTGCTGAAGGAATGCAAAGAAATGAACTATTATGATCGACTACAATTTTTGAACCTACATTCACTGAAGGGTAGACGACTACGAGGTGATCTTATACAGATGTTTAAAATTTTCCATGGATATGATTATGTTGATTTGCACTCTTTGTTTTCATACGCACCTGTGAATGTTACTAGGAACTCTGCAGGAAAACTCTTTGTAATGTATGCCAGAACTAACAAGCGCAAATTCTCATTTTCTTTCAGAGTTGTTAACCCCTGGAATGCACTATCATCAGTTAAATTTGCAAAATCTGTGAATGAGTTCAAGAACCTGATCGACAAACTGCCCCAGCTAGAAGATGTATTTTATGGCTATGACGAGTAGAAACCCCATTAGGTGCGACCAGTCTAGATAAAAATAACCAGAACCAAACCATGAGGGGACAAATATTAGACCTCGCGGTCTAGGCGTAACCAAACGCCGTCCCTATTACTACTACTACTACTACTACTAGTAGTAGTATTAATTCGTAGTAGAACGGAACAACATGAAAAAAAAGGGAAAAAAGGCTTAGAAACATGTTATTGTCTTGAAACGATAGATCATTGGACATAAAATGGAACAACGTCATCAGATCCTTGTACATTAGAGTCAAAGAAGGGAAGAGGATCGGTGGCCTTTCACATCGCTTTCCCATTGTCCGCCTTCGCTGGAGCCCCGTTCACTCGCGCCGGCCCCCAACCGACCACTCCTAAGCGGGAAAACTGTTCAGTTGGCAGGGCCGCCCTTTCAAGTTACCTACCACTTATGCCAGCTTCTTGTCTGCTGTTCAGCGACACCGGCCCACCGCCTGCTCGCAGCCTTTGAACGGCGTGTGAACTACTGTGTAGGTGCTTCAAATTTGATAGTTTGACACTGTTAACAGTGATACGATACTCACTGTCAATCCTAACTGTATTGATAGTCACACACTTCTTTTTGGTGACCAAACATTAACTAGGGAAGAAAACGAAAGAATTTTCAAAACTGTGCACCAGTTTATCGCCCGAAGTAAACGTTTTTAACAATAGCAGATTAGTTGTTCTTCCTCATCTTCCTGTTCTTCTTCATGTACTTGTTCTTCCTGATCTTGTTCATCTCCTTATGCTTGTTCATTTTCTTGTTTCTCTTCTTCTTTTTCAACTTCTTCTCCTCGACGTTGCTGTCAGGCTGGCCCTCGGATGGCTGTGAATGGTTATTTAGTATTCCCTCAGCTTTCGACTTTGCATTAGACCCACTGCGACACGGGGCTGGGCTCTTTGGTGTTTTGGGAGACGGACGCATCTCTCTCTCTCTCTCTCTCTCTCTCTCTCTCTCTCTCTCTCTCTCTCTCTCTCTCTCTCTCTCTCTCTCTTCAAATTTGTGTAAGTTCGGTGCATGGGGAAGCATGGTATTTGTTGTGTAGATTGTCTGTCTGCATCGCTGTTAGATTCTTCTGATCTGTTCTATCTTGTTTCCTGTCTTTTAATTTAAACTAAAATTTCTACAAAATTTCCCATGTGATATTCAGCATTTTTCTTTCTCTCTTACGTATCAATGTTGATTATGCAATCCGCCGATGTGTTTTTGTTGTTAAAATTTTCCGTCACTGAGCACATTATAAGCATTTGCTTGTTGTTGCGTCAGTTCAATAACTTGTTTATGTACACATCTGTTCAATAAAGAAATGTTTAAAACAACAACAACAGTGAAATGTAATGAACAGGCAGCCAGTCAGTGAACAGGAAGCAGCTACAGAGCTACTCACGTCTCAGTGTGACACTACCAACGGGGAAATGTAATGAACAATCAGTGAACAGGAAGCAGCTACAGAGCTACTCACGTCTCAGTGTGACACTACCAACGGGGAAATGTAATGAACAATCAGTGAACAGGAAGCAGCTACAGAGCTACTCACGTCTCAGTGTGACACTACCAACGGGGAAATGTAATGAACAATCAGTGAACAGGAAGCAGCTACAGAGCTACTCACGTCTCAGTGTGACACTACCAACGGGGAAATGTAATGAACAATCAGTGAACAGGAAGCAGCTACAGAGCTACTCACGTCTCAGTGTGACACTACCAACGGGGAAATGCAATGAACAATCAGTGAACAGGAAGCAGCTACAGAGCTACTCACGTCTCAGTGTGACACTACCAACGGGGAAATGCAATGAACAGACAGCCAATCGGTAAACAGGAAGCAGATTCAGAGCCAATCAGATTAACAGGAAGTGGTGATGGCCTTCGACATGCGCAGTGGAACTCCAATCTATCGAAAGGCGAAGATACTGATCCTTTGCTGTCAACATTAGTTTTAAAGTGAGGTGACTGCAGGCGAACATTGAACAAAAAAGAAAGTAAGAATGATTTTTAATGAGTCCACCAAAAACAAGGACAAACAATTTGTCTTGTAACTTGTTTGTCCTTGTTTTGGGCGGACTCACAAAGAATTATTCTTAAAACCAGTCTACACTGATCTTAAACATCTTTTTTGAGTACTGTATCTGTCAATCATGAAGAAACGAATCACAAGACATTGTCTTGTGATTCGTTTTTTCATGTTTGGCAGCTCAAGTACTACATTTTTTATTTTAATTTTAAAAGATTTGTTTAGATTTCCGCCTGCAGTCGTCTCACTTTGCAACAGTCTATTGGTAAGAGCCCACCCAGTCCAGTACCTGTTTTCCTGCAACCGGCATTCGACTGCATTGTTAAAGTAGAAACGGGATATACCAATGACTGCTAGGTTACTGGGCCTGTGCCCCTCACAAAGTAGCAGGCTATACAAATCCTGTGGCTTGCAGATGGCCAGCCGAGACGCATTCAGCTCACGCTTGCACCGCAAAGACAAAGCGAAAACAAAGGGAGCAAAAGCGGGCGGTACCGAAGGGAAAAAGGGTCGAAAGAGGTGAGGGTTGCTCTCCCTTGGTTATTGTTGGCCCATGTTTGTTTCTTGTCACTGTTTGTCTGTCTGTCTGTCTCTGCCTGTCTCTGTCTGTCTGTCTGTCTGTCTGTCTGTCTCTCTCTCTCTCTCTCTCTCTCTCTCTCTCTCTCTCTCTCTCTCTCTCTCTCTCTCTCAGCGTTCAAAAATTAGGAACTTTCTGGTCATGAACGTAATTTGTTGAAACCTTTCGACAGTGACAATAAGCGAGCTCTGAAAGCTCTATTTATGAAATCATCTCCATTAAAACCACAGGACTATATCAAACTGAATACACTGCCTTTAACTCACAAACTTCGGTACAATAAGGCAATAATAGTGTATAGAATTATGAACGGTTTTGCACCTTCGACGCTAATTGCAAAATTCCCCTTAAATCAGTTAAAACACACCAATAGTATAGTCATCGGGAAACCAGCATTGATCTTTTCAAAACTAGTCGTGTTCACTCAAGCGGAAGGCCTTAGGACTCCTAATCTATAAATATGAAGCAAAGGTGCTGCATTGGTTCTTTTAAAGCAGCATTCGAATGAGACTATAAACCGAGGTTCCGTGTATGAACGCACGCATAACATCTTGCACACACGTAAAATCCCATCACCAACTTTCGGAAGAGTAGGCCAGTTTGGCCGTTGGTATGGATGACACGTTACACATTGCATGCACCCTGCGTGAGAAATGGAAAGAATGAAGGAAGTAAGGAAAATGAGTGATCGATATTGAACGATACTGACTGGATGACACGGGAAACGACTGAATGAAGCGCCAGCTGGCAGCTCTTCAGTCGGCACTACCCAGGTAGGCAGCCCGTTGTGTAAACGAGTGTTGATTGTAAAGCGCTTAGAGCTTAGCCTCTAGCCGAGAATAGGCGCTATATAAGTATTCATTATTATTATTATTATTATTATTATTGAAAAAATCACTGTCTAAAACAACAAAACATGATACATTAACATTATCCACATAAATATGTTGTCTTTATCAATCAACATTAGTTTATCATCTTACAGTATCGTGTGTGTGTGTGTGTGTGTGTGTGTGTGTGTGTGTGAGTGTGTGTGTGTGTGTGTGTGTGTGTGTGAGTGTGTGTGTGTGTGTGTGTGTGTGTGTGTGTGTGTGTGTGTGTGTGTGTTCTCAATGTTTTAAAGTTAATGAACTTTTGTGATGTATGCTACATATAATTGCTGTATGCTCCTTCCTCCCTTCATCCCGAATCTACCCCTCCGGCCCATTTCTTCCACCTGCCTTACTCCTTTTACCCTGAGTTCACATGTTTTCCATTTTGTTCGTTTGTCAGTGGCGTTGACAGCAGTTTATTTGTGTTGAATTGTGTAAGTTCTTGTTACTTGCTTATTCCTCTTACATGTGTTTACCTTAGTTGGCGATTCATTTCGTTACTATTATCATTTTATTTATTTATTTTTGTTTGTTTTGTTTTTGTTTTACCGCAGGGCTGGATGAAAAAAACGATACATATTTCATTGCCCTGGTAAAATAAAATTTTGTTTTGTATATGTCTCTCTGTCTGTCTGCCTGCCTGTCTGTCTGTCTGTCTGTCTCTCTCTCTCTCTCGACCATTAAGTGTGTTCTCTGTCTCTCACTACCTTTCAGATTTTCAGATTCAGCTTTCAGATTCTCTTGTCTGTTCGCCCTTTTGTCTGGCTGTATTGTCAGCCTCACTCTGTGTGTGTGTGTGTGTGTGTGTGTGTGTGTGTGTGTGTGTGTGTGTGTGCGTGCGTGCGTGCGTGCGTGCGTGCGTGCGTGCGTGCGTGTGTGTGTGTGGGGTGTGTGTGTGTGTGTGTGTGTGTGAGAGCGAGAGAGACAGAGAGAGAGAGAAACAGAGAGAGAGAGACGTTGTTTGGATATGTGTGTGTGCGCGCGCGCGCACGTGCGTGCGTGCGCGTGCAGGTGCAATTTGTATGTGCTCGTGTTTATGGACGAATATAACTATCTTAAGTGTTTTCAGCATTGTAGTCATCATTTTCATCGTACTTACTTCCTTTTTTTATTATTATTTTTTTTTTACCACTACCATTGTTCTTTGAATTTTTCTGCTTTCGTGCTGTTGTCGTTTGCTTACGATAACATCATTGCCTGCTTCAGAAAAAGAAACAGAAGATAAGAAAGAGAAGAAAGGGATGGTGGCGAGGCAAAGAAAGACGGAACTGAAGAAGGGGGCGATGAGAAGGTATGGGAGAAACGACACGGGGCAAGCGCTCATACAGTATCAGGCGGGCACGATTGTGACAGAGAGGATTGTTGTGTTTAGGAGAAAAAAAACGATGCTATGTCCATCAAGAATCATAGGTTATGCGACAGAAGAAAGCAATTGTTTTCCAATCCCTGTCGGTAACGAGGGGGTGGTGGGGTGGAGGTTAACTGATCTTTGCCAGGTT
This sequence comes from Conus ventricosus, assembly GCA_018398815.1. Classification (NCBI taxonomy): domain Eukaryota; kingdom Metazoa; phylum Mollusca; class Gastropoda; order Neogastropoda; family Conidae; genus Conus; species Conus ventricosus. Next base: position 61,399,597 of record CM031618.1, read on the forward strand.
CGCATCAATTGCCACTTGGTGTTGCCATCTCCCTCTGTCTGTCTCTATCTTGTCTCTGTCTCTGTCTATGTCTCTCTCTTCTCTCTCCTCTCTCTCTCCTCTCTTTGTCTGTACTTCTTAATGTACACACACACACACGCACAACACACACACACACGCACGCACGCACGCACGCTCGCACGCACTCGCACCACACACACACACACACATCACACACACAACACACACATATCTATATATATATATATATATATATATATATATTTATATATATATAATATTTATCTATATATATTTATATCAACAGTCTGAATCCAGCTGGATGTGTGTGTGTGTGTGTGTGTTCAGACAAGAAGAAGAAAAAGGAGAAGAAAAAGAAGAAAGAAGGGAGAGGTAACATGAGACACGGGAGGTTCGTCGGAGGGCTTGAAAGGAGAGGACATGGTGAGAGAGACTAGCGACCGACCATGTCACCTTGGAAGCTAGTGTCAGTAACTTTTTGCCAACCTTTATCGTGTTTTAAAAGAGCCGTTGATTCTTTTCCAATCGCCAAGGAAGCTACAACATTCGGTTGAATCAGTTTTGTGTGTGTGTGGTTGTGTGTGTGTGGGTGTGTGTGTGGTGTGTGTGTGTGTGTTCATTTATGCCTATAGTGTTTTTTTGGTGTGGGGTGGGGGTGAGGCAGTGGTTCTGACTCGTTTGGTCTTATGGCTTTCTTTATTTCTGACTTAGAAAAAGAAGAAGAAGAAGAAGAAGAAGAAAAACCACAAGGAGGAGTGGAAGGAGCGGCGGAAGAGGTTGGGGAGGGGGGGGGTAGGGAGAGAAATGCTGGCGACGAAGAAAGGTCGGGGGGAATGATAAAAATTATGGCTCCTTCTATGTTTTCATAAAGTTCCAAGTGTTCGATGATGTGTATAGGAATAGGTGATGAGCCATTGTCGATCGTACGCAGAGAACACTACAGCACAGTGGAACTGAATACAGCACAGGGATTCAGTGTGGCCAATACAGCACAGCGGAGTCGGACCAATGCAGAACAGTGGAGAAACAACCCAGAACAACGCAATTATGCATCATACATTGAGCACTGCAGGACAGCTGTTCATTGGCGGAATGTCGGTTTTATTGGTGCAGACACGCAGCACAACACCTCACTGTAAGAGCATTATTACAGCACGTAGCAGCCAAAATACAACTGCAACATAAGGCGCAGGTAGCACTCATATCGAAGGAAATCACTAGCCCAGTGTGACGTACTACACAGCACACAGTGCAATTGTACACACAATAACCAATTGAACCAAATCAAAATTAAATTGTCACACTAGGGGTATTCAGTGGAGGAAAGACTAGCAGCACAGGCCCATGTCACACTCCCAGCTTGCTTACATCTCATTCATATATCATGCATTCGTCACATCAAAACCACTAGTAATGTCTATAACTTTACTTACAACATAATCATGAGGAAACTCATATGGCATGGAGTAGATTATATAAAACTATTCTCTCTTCCTTGAACTTCACAATTTTTTTTCAGAAAAAAACACATTTATCTAAATCATTCATAACTAACCCCGGGTTATAAATAGACTTTCTACTTTACCTGGCCCAGGTGTCTTAAACTATTCACGAATCACTGTCTTTCCTTTTCTCTCATTTTTTCCCTTTTCACTGTCACTTTCACAGCACCAGTCACAACACAACTGCTGGCACTGGTTCTGGTCTGGGACCGCTGGCACTGGTCAGGGTTGGACGCTGGCATGGTCAGGGTACTGGCGTTGGCTATGGTTCTTGCCGGATGGAAGTGGCGCTGCCAGGTTGAGGTCGAACCCCGGTTCAATTAAATAGTGACTACTGTACGAAAGCACTGCCAGGCATCAGCAGGCGCGATAGGGTATTGATCTTTGTCCAAGACGGGGGATATGTGAGGGTTAATTGCTTAAGTGCCACTAAGTTGATGTTTATTATTAGTCAGCTTAACACACCAAGGGTATCGTTGCATCATTACACGCATATGCAAATCCATGCGCACACCAAACATTCACCTCTCTCTGGGGAATGGGGATGTCACGCATTCGTTTCTCTCCTAACACGACTGAGAACAAGAAATACAATTTTCTATGCTACTTATAATTAATCATGTACAAATCAAATCACACACAATGAAATCTCAAAACTAAAAGATCAATACATCCTATCCCGGGTTAGATTAAAAAATGACTTCTTACCTGGCCAGGTTTTCACACACACAACACGCTTTCCACACCACACCACATTCTTGAACAAGTCTCTTCCGTCTTCTTCAGCACTGCTGATGGTGAAGCCCTTGGTTGACTGGCTCAGGTTTCAGGACTGGGTCTTCGTGGTCGTCTCGGGATCTCGAGTTCGATCTCTTCTTCTTCGTCTTCTTCACACCTCTGGGTTCAATTCAGTTTTTGTCTGTCTTCACCCACCTCTGTGGCTTCAAAACTTAGTTTCCTTTCTTCCAGCTTGTCTTTAACTCTAAGACCTTGCTGTCTCTTCTATCTCCTGACCACGTTCTCTCGACCTTTCTCTGTTCTTGCTCCACTCCTCTCCTCTCTCTCTCATCTGCCTTCTCTTCTCCTCCTGGTGTTGTTCTCTTCACGTCGTTCTCCCTCAGTTTATATTGGGAGGGAAACAAAGGATACCTTTTGGGCCATGCCTTTGTCCATACGCTGCTTCTCAAACCCCAGTCACATGTACCTGAATTCTACATTCACTACATTCTCCACACATCAGCATTTACACACATCCCCTACCTAAATTGATTCCGCAAAACACCACACTTAGCGCCAGATGGACATCGAAAATTCGACGACTTCAGGGTCACTTAACCACAGTAATTAGCTTAAGGAGGGCTACTACAACTCCACACGCATTCTAGCCAGCTGCATAGAACCAAAACACAGTGGACCCACGGCAATACCATCGAATGAATCCAAGGACCTCTGCTCTTCAACTTACTGTTTACACAAGAACATTCAGCTGACTGAGCATTTAGCACTCACTTGGAGCGCCGAGGTCGTAGTTGGTTACATCCTCCACCCTTCGCCACCGGCTGGTCCGAACTCGCTCCTTGGTGTTCATCTGGCACCTGGCCATTTCGGCTCATTCACACTAGTTCGGCCGTGTTGCGTTGGGTAAGGTACCCTGGTTAATTGGCTATTACCTATAATTGGTCTATTACTATTGGTATTCCTACGTACAACGTACCCTTTGCCTCCAAGAGTCTAATGCCTTTTGGTGAGAGGGTTTCACGGTCTTGACAAAATTACCCCCCACTCGAAGGACAATGCCTGAATTGGCTAAAACTTTAACATTCAAGGGGAGATGTAACTCTCATAATTTTCCCATTTTAACCAGTGCTAATATCGGCCTCTCATTAAGCCTACTTACACCTGTAGAACGCACGCAAGATGTGTCTTGCAACAAAAATTAGAGAAAAATCTATACTACACACATCCAAGCAAATATCAACATAAATCTGAACTTTCAACCAGCTCTAAGTGTGTGGCCATATAAAGATAACATTATGTTTCTACGGAGCTTCTCTACCCTTCTCTTCATACACTTGGGCCGCCACCAGCCACGTCACGCATACGCGACACTGCACAAGACCACGCACACACTATTATTTACCAGTGCCCGGGCTTTTGCCCCAACCATTTTATTTTGACCTACGGTCCCGTCACTCTTTCTTCACTCTCTAACCCCACGTTGTCGTACCGCGCGACATGTGTTTGCAATGCGCACAGAAACGCCTGTATCCATGGTTACGGGCAGTAGTACTCGTGCGTCACTGCCTTTAGTGAGGCCTTCTTTCCGGAGATGGCCGAGCTGTCGTCACATGTTTTTTCTAACATCACAGCCTTTCTGCGCTTCGTAGGTCAACGATCTGTCTTTTGTCTTCCCGAACTCAAGTGGAGAGAAAGTTTCTGTTTACAATACCCTTCCTTTATCTCAAACCCGATTGTTGCCCTCTTTAACCTTTTTCTTTGCCTCTGTGAGCAAAACAATCAGGTTTCTGAGCGAGTGATCGCCCTTTTGTTCTGCCCAAAGTGAGTGCGGTAGGGTCTCACTGGCCCACGCTTTTCCTCACGTGATTCCTTTTCCCTGATTCAACACAGGAAAATCCCGAGTCTGGGTCTCTTACCCACGTGCTCCTGGTATGTTTCCGATTACACCAAAACCATACGGCGGGGGAGCTTTTTTCGGAACAGCAAAGCCTGTAACTGCCACTATAAAATGGTTTGTATCAATGAACACTAGTGCCGTTTGAATTCTGCTACTGTTCCATCTATTATGTCTACAACTTGTGTTTTTCCTGTGATGAATTGTCCCTTCTTAACCAGGGACTCTTCACCATGACACCAGAGCACCCAGAGTCTCTAATGACATTAACAACATTGTCCCTACTCTGCCTATGTGCACATCCAGGTTATCGCCTGGATGGTGAACACACAGCACATCCCAGACAAAATAACACTTGTCATCTTTTCCATTCTCTTATACTGTCTCTCACTTGGCCCTGACCTCATTGCTGCTGCTTCTGTGACTTAAAATATACAATCATAGCAAAGTGCACTGTCTTATTGCACAGAAGAAAAAACGGTACGTCATTCCTTAGCCAGTGGCTATTGGTTTTCACCCTTTTTTGCTCACGTGGACGCTGTGGGCCTAGGGGTGTTGTACTGCTGACTCATTGCGTGAGTCATGTTGCTGAGCCTGCTAACCTCTTGTTCAGGCAAATCACGCCTCGCATTCCCTGTAAACTCTGCTCTTCAAGGCTTCAGCTATTGTCCACGACACCCCTCCTCCTTGAGGGTGTTTATTGTGGAGGCCGGGCCCACAAACCGTCAAGTATCTGTTCTTTCATCACCAGTGTCTTGCGGCCTTCAAAACACAGTCCACTTCACTCGTTCTATCACTTTGTTAAAGTAATGATCTAGTCTGACTCCGAACTGTGTGTATGTCTCACCTGTTCGAATTCTCGCATCGCGAAATTACGCCTAAAACCTTCTTCAGTTCAAATCATTGCCTTTAGTACTGCTGTTTACCTTGTCAACAATCTATCTGATCACCTTTGGGTAGGTAGAAACTGTGTTTAACGCAAACGACTGTTACAAAGGCAGACAGGTTTAATGCCCAGTCATCTTCGGGCCAGCCTCCGTTGCTCGGCTAACGATTCAAACCGACTGATATAGGCATCGTCGAATCAGTTTTTCTGCTGAACAGTGGGAGTTTAGGTCTAGGTGCCCGCAAACTTAGTCGGCGGCCTACTGACTCAGAACTGGTGTCGATGACACTACGATTCAGATTTTATTCTTTCCAACTCAATTTGTTTGGCTACAATCTCTGATTCCGCTTTGCTTCTTGCCCTTGCAGCCGCCACTCTCTGCATCTGCTTTTGCTCTGGCAGCTGCACTCTCTGCATCTGCTATAGCTCTCGTGCACTTATGCATCTGCTTCTAGCTCTGGCAGCTGCACTTTCTGCATCTGCTCTAGCTTTTGACGCAGTGTTTCTGCCTCTATACGTTCTTTTTCCAAAGTTCCTCCTTTCAGCCTTCATCTCTCTCAGTCTTCTGCTGAGTTTCAAATTGAAACTACGCAGTTCATCTCCTGTATATCCCATTTCTTTCCCCAACTTACTAGTTTCTCTATGGGGGGTGATAAAACTTTTCTTCAGCCATTTTTTTTCTGACATGTTTTAGCACCACTAAATACAGTTACGCTTATAGGCCGAAAAATGTCAGTGCACAGGTTTATCTACTACAAACGTTCGAGTACACCAACCAATGGTAGTGTTCCTAACTCAAAGGGCCATAATCTTAAACCCACAGCTTATGGGAGAGGTAAGACTAGAACCTCGTTCTTCGTTTCTCTGAACGAACCTTATGATAATACAACCACCTACACACAAGGTTTTCAACACACAACACTCAAAGAACTAAAGGGAAATAATTAGAAGTGCTAATTATAAATTTTGCTTTAGTGGGACGCTTCGCCCCAGTACGACCTCTAGTATCACTTTGTTCCCTCCTGAAACTAATTTGGGCCATGCAATCCTGGAGGCTCGCCACTTTGTCCAAGACGGGGGGGAAATCGTGATGGTATTGCTTAAGTGCACTAAGTTGATGTATTATTTAGTAGGCTTAACACACCAAGGGGGTATCATTGCACTCATACACGCATATGCACCTCATGCGCACACCAAACATTCACCTTCTCTGGGAATGGGAGGGTCACGCATTCGTTTCTCTCCTAACACGACTGAGAAAAAGGGGAAATACAATTTTATGCTACTTATAATTAATCATGTACAATCAAATCACACACAATGAAATATCAAACATAAAAAGATCAATACATCCTATCCCGGGTTATAATAAAATGACTTCTTACCTGGCCAGGTTTTCACACACACAACCACGCTTTCACCCCACACCACAGTTCTTGAACAAGTCTCTTCACGTCTTTCTTCAGCACTGCTGTTGATGGTGATGCCCTTGGTTGACTGGCTCCGGGTTTTCAGGACTGGGTCTTCGTGGTCGTCTCTGGGATTCGACGTCGAACTCTTCTTTTCGTCTTCTTCACCCACCTCTGGGTTCAAATTCAGTTTGTCTGTCTTCACCCACTTGGGTTTTTCAAACTTAGTTTCCTTCTCTTCCAGCTTGTCTTTAACTCTAAGACCTTGCTGTCTCTTCTATCTCCCAGGACCACGTTTCTCTCGACCCTTTCTCGGGTCCTGCTCCATCCTCTCCTCTCTCCCCTCCTCTGCCTTCTCTCTCTTTTCCGGGTTTGTTGTTCTCTTCACGTCGTTCTCCCTCAGTTTTATATAGGGAGGGAAACAAGGATTCCCTTTCGGGCCATTGCCTTTGTCCACGCTGCTTCTCAAACCCTAGTTTACAAGTACCCTGAATTCTCCATTCACTAATTCTCCACACATTCAGCATTTTCACACCCCCCTCCCTAAGATTAGCAAACACACACTTAGCGCCAGATGGACATCGAAATTCCCCCCCGATTCGGTGGTCATTAACACAGTAATTATCTTAAGGAGGGCTACTACAACCTCCACACGCATTCAGCCGGGCCTGACAATGAACCAACACAGTGACCCCGGCAATACCATCCAAATGAACCCAAAGACTCCTGCTCTTCACTTAACTGTTTACACAAGAACATCAGCTGATGAGCATTTAGCACTCACTTGGAGCGCCGAGGTCGTAGTGGTTACATCCCTCCCCCCTTTCGCCCACGGGCAGGTCCGAACCTCTTCCTAGGTGTCATCTGTCACCTGGCCATTTCGGCCTCCTTCCACAGTTCGGCCGTGTGCGTTGGGTAAGGTACCCTGGTAATTGGGCCCATTACCTATAATTGGTCATTACCTATTTGTATACTACGTACAACGTTCCTTTGCCTCCAAGAGTCTAATGCCTTTTGTGAGGGTTTCACGCTCCTTGACATATCGCAACCCTGGGGGATCTGCCCATCAAAGGACTGTGATTATACCAGTCCCTTTTGTTGTGCTACCAGATGCCTGCCTACTTTTCTACCACTAACAAACATAATTGATCTGTTCTCCTTTCTTCCTTCCTGCATAACGCATTGCACTCTCTCTCTTCATTGGTCTGCTCTATCAAATGGACATAGTTGCCTTTTTTTTCTTCTCTTCATCAGTTAGCAACTCTCCCTCTCAACATCTCTCCTTAGTCCTTCCTCTGCAGACTCTATATGGTGCTAATGCTTCAACTCGGTTTCTTCACTCCTCCTCTCATCTCTCTGCTTTTTTTTTTTCGTGCAGAGCTACTCCCAGAACCCCTCTCTTTCTTCCCTTCTTCCCCTGTTAACTGAATGTAACACTTGACGCAAACACAGCCCGTGACAAAAGACAAGAACGTATTATAGTGCAGTTTTTCCCCCCCTCCCCCCCCTCCTCTCTCTTTCTCTCTCCCCCTCTCTCTTATCTTCGTAAAACTCTTCTATTTACTTATGTGTCTATCCGTTTGTCTTCTCTGTGTTATTGAATACACATTTTACTTACATTTTCTTCTCCTCCCTTAACTTCATAAGGGAGTTCTTGGACACCACACTGAATAGTTTCTTCGGTACAGGGGGGATTTTTCCCTCTGAGTTAACACTGGTTCTGACTCCATTTCCCATACAGTCCTTCGAATGAGATATAAACCGAGGTTCCGTGTGTGAACGCACGCATAACATCTTGCACACACGTAAAATCCCATCACCAACTTTCGGAAGAGAAGACCAGTTTGGCAGTTGGTATGGATGACACGTTACACATAGCATGCACCTTCTCCCGAAGATGGAGTATGGCTGCCTTAATGGCAGGATGAAAAACGGGCATACACACAAAACTCCACTCCCTTTGTTGGGTAGATGGGATTAATCCTTGCCTGTCTCTACAGGGGGTGTCCGCAGGAGTATCAGCCTGCGTACGCAGAAGAAGAAGAAGTTCAGCAGTTTCTTCCAGTTCTGCAGGTTGCGTACCAAGGCCCGGGTCTCTGCAAACGTTGTCCTTGTCCATTCTGCAATGTGATCAGTCCATGTTTTATCTTTTTTTTCTGGCTTCCCCACCGTCTCCTTCCTCAAACAGTTCCCTGAATGACTGCTTTGGAAAGGCCATGGGATCTTGTTACACGGCCATACTAACATAGTTTTCTTTTCAGTAAATTTTCGTGTGGCCCCACGTGCTGCCTGATGGTTTGATGCACGTGCTGATTGGTGATATGATCAGTATATCTGATGTTTAAGAAATTGCAGTAACATTTCATTTCCATGGCTTGGATTCTCAGAGCCACTGTGAGGATCTTGGTTTCGCATACCGGCAGGAAGATGCAATAGACGCCAACGCAGGCGGGAGCCAGGTCTCGTGTTTCATAGAGATGTTCTCGTCCTACCTTAGATGTTTTTAACTCGAGCAGTGCTGTGCCGGTGTTTGCTGCCCTTGAAAGGATTTCTTGTTTGGATCCATCACTGCTGATGATGGAACCGAAGTACGTGAATTGTTGAACGGCTCACAGCTTCTGACCGTGGACAGTTATATCTTTCTTTTTTTCTTTTTTTTTTGCTGTCCCATCCTCTGCGCCACCTCAGAGGCAGTGCACCCATGCCGCTCATTCCGACACCCCGTCCACAGCCACAGCCCGGTCGGCCCCGCCGCAGCCCCGGCACCGGTAATCCACAGGGAGCAGTCAATGTCAAGTCGTCAAGAGGCAACTCACTGGAGGAGACACTGCACTGCTGCCGAGTCACTTCGGTGGTGTTCAGTGGCGCCTATTCTGATCTAACATACGCAGGACACCACCTACTAAGCAAGTTATATCATTTGAACACAGAACAAATTGTATTGTCTTACATCCTGTGGCTCGGAATTGTGTTCTCTGTCTGTGTGGAGAGAGGCAGAGAGAGAGAGAGAGAGAGAGAGGAGAGAGAGAGAGAGAGAGAGAGAGAGAGAGGGAGGAAAACATAGTAAAACACATCATAACATGATACACATATGACACGAAAACACGGCGTAACACACCATTGATCAATACAGCACATAATACGAACAGCATACGGCACATTGCAACACGATCACATCATACTGCACATGAGAACACAACACAAAGCATCATCGCACTCACTTATACAGCAGCTAGCAACACGGTACAAGACGTCGCTACCAGCTCATAACAGTAAAACAATACTGACTTCTGGCGCAGAAAAAGAAGAAAAAGGAGAAGAAACACCACAAGGAGGAAGGCGAAGGAAAGGCGGAGAGTGAAGGGGAAGGAACATCAGACGAAGAAGGAAAGGTGGGCGATGAATCAAATGATGCTGTCATTACACTTTGGTGTCCATACCCCCCCCCCCCCCTGGGTCTTTTGTACAATAGTTCCTCCTCCTTCTGGACATTCTGTGCCATTAACGTCCCCTTTCCTTTTCGCTCTCAGTAACTCTGTCTCCTCCTTTGCTGTAATGTCGTCTGCTCTCCTTTCTGTCTACCATATCTTTTATCTATCTTTTTTCCACAACCTCTTCCCACAAATTTCTTGCACCTCAAACGAAGTCGTAAGTGAACTGACTATACTCTCGAGTAAGTGTGAGTATCCACAACAGGGCAGAAAAACGAGTTCCACCACTCTAACCAGAATACTTGAACGCTGAATAAGAAGGTGTTCCATATGCATGCAAGAAAAATGATTAAGAAAACAGAACAGATGGCGAGCACATTGGAGATCGCGCATGAAACAAACAATGAACAAAAATCGGCACGAAACAAAAAATCGGTATACCTCCGATGGAACACAACACCACACAGCGTAATGTAGGCACAAAAGCCGTACATTACAGACATGCCAGTATATTAAGTACACTGAACAACAGAAGAGTACCGCTAGAAAAGACAATATAACACGAACAACGAGATATACAGCAACGGCACACCACAGCGGCAAGGTAACAGATATGCATAGAAAACACAGCGAAACATATTGTAACAGAATGGTAGCACATATCAAAGCAACGGCACGAAACATTGCGCAAACAGCGGCGCGGACCAACACATTGCTAACCACATCATACCTATGCAACACCTGACAACAAACACAGTGCAACACGTTATAGAGAGCAGTTTGTATTTTTATGGCAATACAAAACAAAACACATGAAATAAGCAATCATTTGCACATGACAACACGACACATCATAAAACAATTTAACACCTACACATAAATAACACGATCCACATATGCAATAAAAAACACATTAACTGGCACAATACAATATTTTAACTAGCAGTGTAGCACACGACAAGACAAACGAGAATATAGCGTCCCAACACTAGAGAGAGCGAGAGAGAGAGAGAAGAAGAGAGTAGAGAGCGCAGAGGAAACATAGTAAAACACCTCATAACATGATACACATATGACACGAAAACACGCGTAACACACATTGATCATACAGCACATATACTAACAGCATACGCACATTTTCAACACGACACATCATACTGCCCATGAACCACAACACACAAAGCAACATCTGCACTTCACGTAATAACAGCACTAGCAAACGTACAAGACGTCGCTACCGAGCACAAACAGTAAAACAATACGACTTCTGTGCGCAGAAAAAGAAAAAAAGGAGAAGAAACAACCACAAGGAGGAGGCGAAGGAAAGGCGGGAGAGTGAAGGGGAAGGAAAATCAGACGAAGAAGGAAAGGTTGGCGATGAAAACAAATGATGCTGTCATTACGACTTATAATGGTGTCCATGACCCCCCCCGCCCCCCCCCCCCCCCCCCCGTGGTCTTTTTGTACAATAGTTTCCTCCTCCTGCTGGAACATCTGTGCCATAACGTCCCCTTTTTCTCCTTTTCGCTCTCAGTAACTCAGACTCCCTCCTTTGCTGTACTGTCGTCTGCTGTCCCTTTCTGTCCTACATATCTTTTATCTATCTTTTTCCACAACGCTCTTCCCCAAATTTCTGCCACTCAACGAAGTCCTTAGGAACTGACTATACTCCTCGAGTATATGTGAGTATCCCAACAGGGCAAAACGAGTATATCCACACACACACGCATACCAGATACCTTGGAACTCAGGAGAATAAGTGTTCCAAATGCCTGCAGAAACATATTGATTAACGAAAAACCAGAACAGATGGCGAGCACAGTTGGAATCGCGCAGGAAACAACGAAAAAAGGAAACAAACAAAAATCACCGAAACAAAAAACGGTAAGCCTCTCCGGGAACACAACACAACACAGCTAAATGTATCACAAAGCCGTACATTACATGCACACGCAGTATATAAAGTACACGAACAACAGAATAGTAACCGCATAGAATAAGACAAAATAACACGAACATCGAGAGATACAGCTACGGCACACCACAGCGCAAAGGTACAGATATCAAAGAAACACAGCGAAACATATTGTACAGAAATGTAGCACATAACAAAGCAACGGGCAACGAAACATTGCGCAAACAGCGGGCGCGACAACCACATTGCGCCACATCCCCAAAATCAATGCAACTCACCTTACAACACAGTGCAACACGTATAAGAGCAGTTTGTGTTTTATGACAATACAAGACAAGCACATGGAAAGAGCAATCAAGCACATGACAACAACGACACCTCATAAAACATGTAACACATGAACAACATGATATTAACACATCATCAGAGCCATAAAACCGATGGATCGGCACAATTCCAATATATTTCCATAGGCAGAGTACACACGACAAGACAACGGATTATAGCGTCAACACTGTCGCATAACACAATACAGGGCATTATAAGCAATAATACAACACGATACGTTCACAAAGCAATGTATCACATAAAAACACAATACACACATCGCATAAAGCATCGTTAACTTCATGACGCAGAACACAACACTATCATAAAATACTAATAACATGATAATAAGACAAGTGTTGATTAATCATTATGTTTGTAGGTGTTGTGTTTCCAGTACAGTTTCTATTGTTCACTCATCTGAAATTGTTAATACTTTTCAGGGAGATTATGATAATCGTGGCTTCTCTCTCCCCATCCCCATAGTGGCCCACTTTCCATCCCCCCTTCTTCCCCTTCCGCTCCCTCTTCTCCTTCTCCCCCCTTTTCCCATCCTACATTCATTAAATGAGCTTGTGATATGATTTTTTTTTTTTAAATGCAAAGAACAAAGTTTATTTAAGAAAAAATATAGAATATTATAACAACACAATTGAACTCACATAACAGTGTTATATACAACTACACAACATGCCTTTAGGATCCAGTTACAACTCACAGATATACACACGCAACACATCGTAGAGCAATATAACACTGACAACATAACGCAGCACATCGCAGATCAAGGAAACTGCAAGAAAACAACAGTGCAGCACAGTAATAACTCTATCACATCATAAGACAACACTCACTCCATCACGTGATTTAAGCAACAAATGACATCACAGTATAGCGAATCGTGGAGCCAAGCGTATACCTTAAAGATTGGCATGAAAACATAGTACAGTACATAATAGAGAAATACACATAGGACACGAAAACTCAGTGCCAGAATTAGTAAGCTATCACTAGTCACAACAGGTTAAGGCCATCTCACAAACGCAGCCATCCAAAGACAGAAAAGGCACAGACGAGGCAAATTTAAAAATAATAAAATGTTGTTTCATCAATAACCAACGATTTCATAGAGGTTGCGATCAAAATCATATTTCAAACACATAGAGCAACAGTAACAAGTTCAGATCACCACACTCCTCATTTCCAAAAGTCAGAATCAGGTAAGCACATTTCAACAAAGTCAGTATCGGCGGTGTGACGCCCCGTTAGGCCGCAACAATTCAAGGCAGCAACCGGCGCATTAATGCACAAGATTCCTGAGAGATTTCTGGGGATGTTCTGCCCACTTTCTATTCTCCAGATGCAGAAATTGTGTAAGCTGGGCAACAACCGCAGTGATAGGAGGGGGGTTGGGGTGATTGTTAGGCTACCTTTGTCCCCAGAACGTCCCCACCAGTAAGTCCAGTTATGAGCCCAAGACAGGTAAACGATCAGGCCAGTCCATTCCTTGGGATACCTTTCAGATGCATGAAGTCAGTGACGACTTCGAGCGTCGATGAGGGAGCGTTTAATCTGACCTGGAAGGTTGTCCTCGGACCTATGGCTTGCAAGAGCTGGCTGGATGAGACGGAAACATGTCTCATTCCTGTAGGCGCAGTCCGGTCCATAGAACCCAGGATACGTACAAAGGTGTTCTGCGCCGTTGGCATGGAAGCCAGCCCCACACATCACTGAGCCTCCTCGCATAGCGTCAACACTCACGAACAGCGCAGGTCCTACAAACCGCTCCTCCATGCCTGCGCCAGACCTGTCCCTTCTGCCGTGTCATTGAATAGGCAACAGTGAAGCGGGGACCACGTCGGTGAAACAAGACCTGGACCAATGCAGCCGTCCATGCTGATATTTCTGACACCAGGGTCCACACGGCCTGACGATGAAGCCGGTGTCCAGGGGGATCCCTATGGTCTTCACGTCTTGAGTGGAGCCAAACTCGGTGTAGCCGGTTCGGATGGTGCAGGAGCTTGACGTTCCATAAGACATGCAGTCCACATACAAGTCTCAGAGTGCTCTGCAGTAACAGTGTCGAATGCGTCAGAGCGTGGACCAGCCTGTAGGAAACGCTCGTCCAGTCTGTTGGTGCAGCTGGACGTCTGTCGCGAGGGCGTTCTTCTGTTTTCCTGTGGGCCTGGAAACGTTCGCTGCAGCCTGTGGAATTCACAGTGCACACTCCCAGTCGTCTTCCAACTTCACGAGATGACAGGCCTTCGTTCAAGCCCATGGCAGGACCGCAAATCCATGCTACAAGGGTGCAAAGTTTTGTTTCTCGGAGGCAATCTTGATGGAGCCCAGATGTTCGAGACTAATTAACCCTATCTCCAGGGCTAACTAAAGCTGACAAGTAATTAACATTAACCTGAATGTTCATGTTAGTCAAGCAGTTTTTTGTCCGTCTAATCCTGCTTTTCCCCCCACTTCCACAGCTTAAGCAGCCGAAAGTGGACACTAAAATTAGACGAATATCACTGAAGATCACAAAGCTTTCACTCAATGCATAAACTGACTACAGCGAGTTAAAGCGTGAATCACGATTTTGTTCATAGGTGATAGCTACACCTTGTACCATGTCTACCGTCCATTTGTCATAACATTTTTTAACCAACCGTATCCATTCATGCAGTTGGTCGAAATCGACCCCTGGTGGCCCTTAAACTTGTTGAGACAAGTTATAAATAAGCACTTAAACAAAACGGTACAGCATAAGGAGCATAGCAAAACAACATATCATACCGCACATGACAGCATAATTCAAACACGGCGTAACGCCAGCACAGCACAAAACAACACGACGATGGGGACAAGCGAATAAGCTCCTAACTGCAACATCTATTTAAATGTTTAAAAACCCCAGAAAGAAGGAAGAAGAAGAAAAAAGAATAATGTCCACAAGGACAATGGATGGAAAGAAGGAGACGGACCAAAGGAGAGTGGAATAGGAAGATCGTAAAGACAAGAAGGAAAGGTAGGATTAGAAAAAAAAGATACTTTCCCTCACATCTCTGATTGGATCTAACTGGAAATAGGCATAACGTGAGTCAAGCAAATTCTCATACTTTACCTCACTCTCTTCTACTTCTTCTTTCCTCGTTCGCCTCCCATAAGATGAGCAGCCCGGTGTCCTCGATGAAGGCTGCCGTTCACCGCAGCACCTCCAGGAAGTGCCGTACAACTTTGGCTTCCACTGCTTTCGGTGTGTTGGCCAGTCCTTTCCTTCTGGATGCTGCATGCGTTCATACATCTAGAAGTATGTGGTCTGTGTTTACAACCACAAGGGCACTCACCATCTCTTGTCCAATGCCAATTTTGTGTGCATGTGGATGTGGCCAGGCGATTGTGTCCAGTCCTCAGGGCGGAAGATCATGACCTGTTCCCGTCGACCCAGGCAAATGTTTTTGTGTCTTCTTGGTTTGTGTTTAGGGGTGCTGAGGTGCCACTTTATTCCTTGGCAGTGCCTTGATTGATTGTCTATGATTTCATCATATACACCATGGATGTTGGCCTCTCCTTCTGTGCACCATCTTTTCCAGAATAACCGCTTTTTATCGTTGCCCTAACTGATACCACAGTGTGCAGGTAGCCCATTGCATCCCCACTTTCTCCACTCGGCACACTAGGGCAAACAAGGCTGACGTAAGATGGTTCTGGTTCTATGGCAGCGGGAATTCTTGAGGGCTTTTGAGTATGGAGAGAGCGTCTGAGGATCACCACCAACCTGCACTGTAGATCTATGGAGTTTCTGCGAGACTGTTTTGGCCTTCCTCACAAGAGCTACTCTGACTCAGCTCGGAAGTTGGTGTGTATTTTCCTGTTGGCCTACACTCTGTAAAGTTATCACAAGCTGGAAATTGGCATATACATGAGTCATGCAATGTTACACAAAGATACTGTATGTTGTTGCAATCGAGGACCTCTTTAAAGCAGCAAGACTGAACAGGTTCAGCAGGCTTCGGAAAGGATACCAATGGCCCCCTTTGAAGCCCACATATAAGACGCAGCAATGTCTCTCACCACCAAGGAAGATGAGGACACCACAAAATACTTAAATCAGTCAGACAAGTTAGTGTTGCTATGTTCGTTTGCGTATGAAATATCAAGCCAAGAAAGCGCGCAATGCTCTCCCAATCGGAAAGAAAAAGTAGCAAACAAAAAACAGTCAAGTTCCCTGTATCAACCAAGCGCATTCTAAATGCAACAAAAGAACCATTTAAATGTGACTTGGAAGTGGTACAACTAACTCCTTGACTTACAAAAAAGTAAAAGGCACAGAAAGCCAGCAGATAATAGACCCTTTTTGGCTCCCTGGCAAACCCAGAACCATGTCAGTGTCGACCTGCGTGTAGCAGGAGTCTTCAGCTCAACTGAACCCGAAGGCTGTCTTTTGTCTCTACAGAAATACAAAAATTGGCAACAACACAAAAGGAATCAATGGAGGGCCAAAATCAACAAATACACAAGGAAAATGGCTTTATAAGCCCACCTGTCTAAATGACGGTTGCACGGGTCTGCCCCCACAAGCAAGACTGAAGTTTCCTCTAAATTCCCACCTCGAATGAGTACAAAGAGGATAAAGACATGATTACTAAACATTCTTGTGGATGACTTTACGAAGATCAAAGTTGTCAGGATCATCCCACCATCCCAAGCTGATACTGGCAGAAAAAGGAAAAAAATCTGGATACTCAAGATCAAGTGAAATGACAGGTTTTACACCACAAGACAGTGGCTTGAGTCAACAGAAAGTGAAGTATTCGGTCAAATGCAAAAGGGAATAGTAAATAGAGACAATGTGTAATAAGAGGAGATGAAGTAAGAAGAGGAAGCCGAGAGAATCTAGAAGGCAGTCCAGCAATGCCACACAGGTATGGACCAAAGAAGTCTCAAGCTGGAATGAACCACACAGTATATGCAGTTCCTATCGTCCACGTCATCCTCAGATCTGAAAATGATCTTCCTGCCCTCGGAATTAAAATCATGGCGAAGATGAGGTAAGTAGATGACCCAATATTCAGCAAACAAACAGCGGAACATTCCAAGAGTTTTATAAGCAAAGGCGCGCTGACCCATGGAAGTAACACACATAGGAAGCACAATCAAGTGCTTAAGAGGAGACGCAATAAGCCGTAAAGCCCTGCCACAGTACTACGCCAGAATATCCAGTAACGACATTCTACACGGCAAGATGAACAGATCATGGACTGGCATAGCAGTAATGTTATAAGCATCATGGAAGCAGGGTTAACCTGGATTGATTAGGAAGACTGGGAATGCACATGTCCAGCCCATCAAGACTGTGAAAAGACATCGACGAGATCACAGGAATAGTGGGCAATGAGAACGATACTGTTCTCATCACACAGGCCATCGAAACAATAAATCTGGATCGAACTCACTGTTGCCAAAACGCAAGTCAATACGGAGTAATCACAATAATTACAAAGACCGTAGAATGTGCCAGTCTAACCATCACTGGTAAAGAAACTGGCGTCCAGGCCCAAGTCCTCTGCATAGAGGTTCGATCGAAGGGATCAGGAGGCACACACACGTGGATTTTTGTGAAGAAGAGGAACAGACCTGAAGTCAAAGGCAGAGGCAGCATAAAATATCGTTTCCAGCTCAATTTAGTCACGAAGGAACAAAACATGAACTCCCACCTTGCCAACTTAGAATAAGGTGAACGGTAGCCGGACATTGAAGAAGACATCCGTCAGAAAGGCCACGCTAAGCCGCCAACACCCTTCCAATGAGTAGCTGGTACAAACCGGCAGCACAGGAAAAATGAAAAAATTGAATTGTCGCAAGAAGGGCATCTGGAGCATGACCTGGATGCGCCCGTCATCTTTAGAGTGTGAGGAGTTCAGCTGACGAATACTCTTGTTTGATGGGGGTTTTCTTCTCTTAAAGACCTTCCAGCCTCAAGTCTCCCTGGAGTTGTCTTCTTCCCACAAAACAAAATGGTGGTCAACACAAATAACCATGCACATCATAACTCCACAAGACAACGTGATTAACACATCGAAGTAATGCAACCCAGCACAGAACAACACACAAATATTGAATAGCGGAATAAGCTCACAGCTACAGTATATTTATTTTTTGCCCCAGAAAAAGCATAAGAAGTAAAAAGAAGAAACACCACAAGGAGGAATGTGAAGGAAACTACCGTGAGAGTGAGAGAGGGAAAATCATGATGAAGAAGAAAGGTAGAGATGAATGTACACCACTCTGTTCTAACACATCAGTAGATGTTTCCTAGACGATCTGTGGTGTAATGGGTGAAGAATATGGGACAGCGTGGTATTCCTGATTGTACAGCAAAGAACAGAACAGCAGAATTCACAGTTTATGTATAGAACAGTACATTGCATTTATGGTACTGAACAGTCTTCAATACAGTACAGCACAGTTTTTGTGGCGAACCGAACAGATCAGTACAGCACGAAACAAAAGTACAGTGGCAGAACAGTGGAGTACAGTGCAGATCATTAACCGAAAATTGCAGTTCAGATTAATACGTGTCGGACAAAGGGCACGACTATCATCAATGAAAATCTATCGAACATAACCCATATCTAACTTTCAGTCAAGTGCTAGCAGGAAGAAAGACCTTTTACACAACTTGTCACAACGCAAGCTACAACGACTTAATGACACTCCAGTAAACAAACTCATAAACAACGAGAGCAAACAGAAACTCAAACCATTAAAAATGGTAAACTTTGGCAAGCAACCAGTCCATACGGTTGCTAGAAGAGAAATGTAAGAACCAGTCTGGATACAAATCAAAGATTAAAACATGACACCACACATCCTGAGTAGTATCAGAAGCATATGAAAACACTGTGCAACACATCATAGCAACACATAACAAAACGCAACGACAGAAATTTCAGTAAGGTCATACCAACCGTCTATATTGGATTTCTGATTTAGGAAAAGCATAAAAAGAAAAAGAAGAACCAACCACAAGGAGGAAGGGTGAAGGAACGACGAGAGTAGAGAGAGGGAAAGGCTGATGAAGAAGGAAAGGTAGTAGAATGAATAACACTACCTGTTCTAACACTCCGTAACACTCCTGACGTCTGTCTGCTACTATCATACTGTGCTGTTGGGATGATAATAAAGGACCAGACAATGAGCATTGTTGTGGTAACAGCAAAGAACAGGACAGCAGAAATCACAGTAATTTTTAAACAACATACATTGCATTACGTGCGTACAGTTCAGTACAGTACAGCACAGTCCGTGGTGTACGGTAAACATATTAAACAGTCAGTGAGTACAGTAACAGTACAGTACAGTACAGTACAGTAAGTATAGTTCAGTGCATGGTGAGTAAATTAACAGAGTGATAAGTACAGATTAATACATTACCACAAAAGTAGCAACATAACCCATTCCAATCTGTCTGTCCTTTGCTAGCAGGAAAAAAGAACCTTTAACACTCTTGTCAACAACCAAGCTACACACAGTATGCTCACTCCAGTAACAAACTCATAACACAGAGCAAACCAAACCCAAATGCAAAAAATTAAGTAACTTTTCGCAAGCAACTAGTCTTTTACACATGTTTGACAAAAGAAAGTTAGGAGAAAAGTAAGGACCAGTATGGATACATAATAAAGATTAAAAACATAACACCACACATCACTGAAGTAGTTTATAAGAAGCATTTAAAACAACGTGCAAGCACATCATAGCCACACATAACAAGCAACGACAGATAGTTGCGTAAGGCATCACAACATACCTATATTGACTTCTGACTCAGGTAAAAGCATAAAAAGAAAAAGAAAGAAACACCACAAGTAGGAAGGTGAAGGAACGACGGAGAGTGGAGAGGAGGAAATGCTTGAAGAAATAAGGAAATGTAGGAGGATGAATAACACTACACTGTTTCAAAACACCCGTAGACACTCCTGTTCGTCTGTCCTGCTACTTAGCGAAAACTGTGCTGTTGGAATGATGAATAAAGACCAGACCATGAGCATTGTTGGTGGTACACGGCAAAGAACAGAACAGCAGAAAAATCACAGTTTTGTATACTACATATATGACAGTACGGTTAAGGTACAGTTTCATACAGTACAGCACATGTGCAGTGGGGGTACGGGTGTACAAGCTAGAACATTCATTTGGAGTTACAGTACAGTAAAAGCAAAGAACTATAAGTGCAGTCAGTGGAGTACAGTACAAGTGAATGTACAGTTTAATACATATACCCTCAAAGATGCAAATAACCCCATTCAATCTGTCATGTCCGGTGGTGTGGGGGCTAGCAGTTAAAAGACCCGTACACACTTGTCAACAACAAAGCTTACACGACTAATGCACTCCATTTAACAAACTCATAAACACAGACAACCTAAAACCAAATCAATGAACATAATGTAATTTTTCGCAAGCAACTATACATTACCATTATTTGACCAAAAAAAGAGAGAAAAGGTAAGACCTGTATGGAGTCAAATTAAAGATTAAAACATAACACCACACATCACTGAGTATTATAAAGAATCATATTAAAACACAGGTGCAACACAATTATCCCCCATAGCAACACATAACAACGCAACGACAGATAGTGCATGTACAGGTCATAACAACAGTCTATCTTGATTTCTGACTCAGTGAAAAGCAAAACAAAAAAAGAAGAAACACCACAATGAGAGGAGCAGGAACGGCGGGAGATTGGAGAGGAGGGAAAGGCTGACGAAGACGGAAAAGGTATTAGATGTAATAACTCAACTCTGTTCTAACACTTCCGAAACACTCTGTCGTCCCCTGTCTGCTACTATCATTCTGAGCTTTTTGAGATAATATAGGACCAAGACAATGAGCCAAGTTAGGTGGTACAGCAAAGACCAGAACAGCAGAAAACACATATTTAGTATACTACAGTATAATAACATTACGGTAAGGTACAGTTCAGTAACAGACAGCACCATATGCATTGGGGAACGGTACAGATAGAACAGATCATTGAGTACAGTAACATTACAGCACAGTAACTAAAGTAGCAGTGCGTGGAGTACAGTACAGTGTATTACAGTTTAATTACATTACCCAAAGATCAGACATAACCCATTCAATCTTGTCTGTCAGGTGCTAGCCTGGTAAAAGACCTATTTACAATCTATGGCAACAACAAAGCTTACACGACTGAAGGTCACTCCCAGTTAACAAACTCATAAACACAATAGCAACCATAAACCAAATCAATGAAATATGTAAATTTTCGGCAAGCAACTAGTCTTTACATGTTTGTGAAAAAAAGAGAGAATTGTAAGTGACCTGAATGGATACATAATAAATATTAATAACATAAACCACCACACATCACTGAGATAGTATAGAGGAAGCGAAATGAAAACACGTGCAACACATCATATCATCCCAAAACAAACGCAACGACATATATGCAGTAAGGTCATAACAACAGACTATATTGATTTCTGACTCATGAAAAGTAGCATAAAAAGAAGAAAAAGAAGACACACCACAATGAGGAAGGTGAAGGAACGACGATAGGAGAGTAGGGAAAGGCCTGGATTAAGAAGAAAGGTAGGAGATAATAACACTACTTCTACTCAGTTCTCACACTCCGTAACAACTCAGTCGCCTGGTCCTGCTACTAAGCAATCCTGTTACTGGTGCTGTTGGATGATGAATAAAGGACCAATACAATGACATTGTTGGTGTTACAGTCAAATGACAGAACAAGCAGAAATCACAGTTTATGTATACTACAGTACATTGCAGTACTGTACGGATAGGTACAGTTCCGTACAGCACAGTCGCAGTGGCAGTGGCGTACAGTACAGACATACCAGTTCAGACAGTTCATTAACAGTACAAGTATACAGCGCTGTGCATTGGAAGTACATTACCGCCCAGTGATGAGGCGTACGTACAGACTGTACAGTTTCAGTACATGCACGATACAGAAGAACAGTGCGGTGAGTGGAGTACATAAGCAGAGCTGAACCGTAAAGTGCAGTACAGTCAAAGACAGAAAACAAGCTGCAACTGACTATAACATTGAAATATCTGTTGAACCTAAGCCCATTCCATCTGTCTGTCAAGTGCTAGCAGGTAACAAACCTATACCCTCTTTGCACTACCATGCACCAACCCAACTGAGGACACACATCCCAAATAACAAACTCAAAAACACAGAGTAACCAGAACCCAAACCATGAAATATGTAAACGCTTCGCAAGCACCATTCTTTACATGATTGAAAAAAAGGAGAAATGTGAAAGACTTGTAAGAATACTATCAAGAAGAAACAATATGCAAAGCATATAAACGTACTCCCAGTTATATCCAGAATTCGATGTGAGATATTCGCATAAAGGAGCAAAACCGTTCTTGGGCTTGGTGTAACCGTTATTAATGACTATCTGGTAAAACCTTGTGCATAACAACTGTGCCTAATTACTGAACATACAAACCAAGTTTTCCACAAAAAGAATCGTTCCAAGAACTTTCTTAGATTTTCCATAAATAAGAAAACGCATTATTGGGCCGTTATAAAGCTTATAAAACTGTAAACTTAAATATGGAGCATTGTCCGTGACCCATAATAAACATACCTACAAATTTTACATAAAGTATCGGCCAGTACGTTTTTAGATATTCCATAAAGAAGGAAAACCGTTTACCAGTCCGTTACATCCGTTAGTAACGTGCCTATAACGTGGTAAAACTAAAACATCGGTCGTCAAATCCATGACCCCATCCTCTTCATACCTGTTACTTTCCCGAAGATCGGCCAATGTACTTTATGCGAGATATTCCATAAAGAAGAAAAACCGTTAACAGGCCGTTACATCCGTTAGTAACTCTATAACGGGGTAAAACTAAAACATCGGGCATCATTCGTGAAAACCCTAAGAAACATACCTGCTAATTTTTCACAAGATGGCATTTCTTTCGGAGATAATCCAAAAATAAGAAAAACCGTTACAGGCCCTTTTCCAGCCGTAAATAAAACGGCTATAATGGTGAACTAAAACATCGGCATTATCTTGACCCAATCATGAATAAACCTACAAATTTCAGAAAGAACCTGCCAAGTACTTTCTGAGATATTCAAAAAGAAGGGAAAACCGTTAACAGTGCCTTTACAGCCGTTAGTAACGGCAATAACGGTGAAAACTAAAACAACGGGCTCTCATCTTTTTCTTATGCACGTGACCGCGCATTAAATAACTAACCCCTGGTTATTGTTCACGGAAAAGAACGGGCCATGTATTGGTAACTTAGATAGCTTCCAATAAATATAAAAACCTAAACACCTTCGCTTGTATACCCAGCCTACAACCGTACTTAGACGGTGCTAAACCGGTAAAACATGTACACAAAGTACAAAGTGTAACCATGGTGAACCCATAAATAACATACCAACCAAAAAATTTCATACAAGAGACGCCAAGTAACTATAATGCCTACTACCCACCCGTGCCGGCCAAACTTTAACCCGTCCTAAGGACCTCCGTAACTGAAATGTCAAACAAGGGGAACCCCACCCCCCACGTGTTGCGTCAACCGTTACTCCTCCTACACCAAACCTGCTACTTAACCCACCAAGATCAGCCAAGAACTTTCTGAGAAAATACCCACTCCGCCTTCCAAAGGCCCTATCCGCTTTTGCCTAGACCAGTCGAAATCCCTTCCCTCACCCGTTTACAGGACAACCCCCCACTTCCAGGGTGCTTCACCACAGATACCGACCATCACCACCCATGTACAAAACGCCCTACTTCATCTTGTGCCCATTACCAAAACTTATCAACATAACACACGCCACCTCCCCTCCCTAACCCTTCGCTAACCCTCCCTGTACTAGAACCTTCACACCCTTACCACAGCCATCAGATTTCCTACAAACCATCCTCTCAACGCATGCCCCAGGCCCACCGCCAAAAAAAGAAAGAACTCGCATCCGACCAATAAATAAGTCAAGAAGGCTCAATCTTGCCGTCCCGACCTAACCATTCCTAGACCCCCCTTAAAACTTACCCCGTTCGACACGGCCTGTTTACGCCCACCCCCCAACTCTTTTTCATACCACCGGATCCCCGCTCCCCCGGAGCCACAATAAGTCCACCACCATAACCCTGTCCCCTCATTGGCCCGCTACCATTCGGAGAAATACCAAACCTCCTCCCACACTAACACCCATCTAAGGCCGAAACCGCCCATACGACCCAACTTATAACTGACCACTCAAACACATCGGGCAACAACCTATACGCCCAAAGAACAAACCACAAATATATCATAAAGATACACCAAGAAAGTAATAGATCTGGAGCGAGTGAACACATTTTGACCACGTGAGCGTACGGTGCCAGCCACCACAGTACATCATTTCTTCGATTTCCCAATCAAAAGTACCTTAACACCCTGTCTCAAAGAACTGGTAGTACAAAAAACGACGCAACACCGACTCTAAGATGGAAAATGTGAAACAAGAAAACACAAGCACCACATCAAAAGAAACCTGATTAACACCGTGCACACGTATGTCCGCTCATCACAGCACATAACAACGCAACAACCAGATAATCAGTATAGAAGGCAATACAACAGAAAGTGAATTTATATCTGGCCCAGAAAAAGAAGAAAAAGAAGAAGACCCACAATGAGTAAGGCAAAGGAGCAGCGGAGAGTGAGATGAGGGAAAGAGCTACGAAGAAGACAGGTGGGAGAAGAATAAACACTACTCCTATTCTCACACTCTGTCGTCAGTCTCTTGCATCATTCTGTGGTGTATTGATGAAAAATACAGACCAGACAACAGCATTCCATATGGTACAGTCAAAGAACAAGCAGTCGAAATTACATTTTTATATATTAAAAAACATATGCAGTACGGTACAGTTCAGTAAATTACAGCACAGCAGTGCACAGTGCAAAATCGCGTGCCTTGCAACAAGTACAGTACATTACGTAGCAGAATGGAACCGTAAAGCGCAGTACAAATATAAAACACAGTACAAAACAAATAGCAGATCGTTGATAAAAGGTAATTACGCATGAAACAGACAGCAAACTGCAGGACGTACATAGAATAAAGAGCTGTGTATAGTATTGTGTATATTATAGTAAATAGTGGCAGTGCAGCATCGAGTCAGATCCTGTCATAACAGAAAAGTGTTAGTAATGGTGTTAGTTATAGTTGTGCCAACAGAGCAACCAACAGCACACAGCACACTGTTGAATATCACAACACAACAGCATTGAAAACCATACATAGCAGTACAGTGCAACACATCACTGTGCAGCAGATTATAAAACAACATAATATAAAAGCAAATCGGCAGAGTACACACAGTATAGTACAACAGTACAGTCCATCACAGTAAAATGCACCGATGCAGCACAGTAATAGAAAACGCAGTACAGCAGTGAATAGTCAAGCACAGTACAGTACACGCCATGCAGTACAACACCTTCATTAAAAAATCGGTATTGTACACACACAGTGAAGTCCAAAAGCATAATTCAACCATTGAAACACACCATAGACAGTCACGGTACAGAAAAACGCAGTTCAGCAACGTATGGTACAACATAGTGTAACTAAAAAACGATCATAATACCGACACTGAACATTTACAATGCAGTACAGTTTCTGTAAGATTACAGTACATACAGTGCAGTACAATAATGTTGCAAAACGGTGGAGCAAAACGCAACACTGGTTCAGTGAGTCAAGACAATATATGTAATAGATACAGGTGTGTTACTGCGCATAATAGTACACCAGAGAGTATAACTAGTTTATAGAAGTGTGTAACGGTCGGTGTGTGTCTGTGTATTCCTACTCTTGGCGTGATGTATTATGTGTGTCTGATCCACCCCCTGACTTGATTATCTTCGCGAACGATTTGACCGATTCTGCGAAGCTTGGACCGTCCACCTGACCTATCGTTTGAGCACAAATCCATATGCACAAATCTGTCTGTCAATGGTCAAGTGCTAGTAAGGTACAAACATGCACACTCTTGTCAACACCAAAACATACCACGACTGTAGGCCACTCACAGTTAACAAACTGAAAAACACAGAGCTACAGAGATACCCGAACCCGTGAAATAAGTAAACTTCGCAATGTGCAACCCGTCAACACAAAAATAGATTTAAAAAAAAGAAAGTAGAGAAAATACGACCTGCATTGGGTACATTAAAATGATGAAAACACAAGATTCCACACATCCGCAGAATTAATACATAAGCTGATGAAAACAGGAGTACAGCACATCATGACGCACACGATAACGCAGTGCAAACACATCATAGCGCATCAACATCACACGACAACGCAACAAGAAATAGTGCTGTAAGGTCCAGTAGAACTGAACATATTCCAATTCTGGCCCCAAAAATGAAAAAAAATAAGAAGAAACACACACAAGGAGGAAGGGAAAGGAGCGTGTGAAGAGTGGAAAAGAAGGGAGGAAAAGACGAAGAAGAATAAGGTAGGGTGAATAAAGTCGTTTATTCTTTTCATCCTGCCGTCTGCTGCTTCTAGCTTGCAGGAAAGTAAAAGGTGTTTGGATGAAGAATGTGACGACCCATTCTATGACCTAGTCGGATCGTACAAAAAACAACACTACAACTCGGTACAATATCTGTTCCTACAGTACGTGCCGGTATGTGATATGAATATTAAAAACATAGTACGATAGCAGAACGAGGGTGCAACATCAATTGTCAGTGCGAATGTTACTGAGGCAAACTAGAAATTGTGGTTTTCCAAGGAAATGAGGAACAACGTAAAAACACACAAACAAAAAACCCCTCCTTGCTGGCATCTAGAGGCCTCTTCAAAATAAAAGAAAAAAGTTTTTCATGGCTTTATGTCCCAAACCACACTTCGGGAAACCATGATGAATCTTGACACTAACCCCCCACCCTCCTCCTCCCATCCCCCCCTCCCCCCAACCCTCCCCCTCCAAATGAGAAAGTACGTCACTACAGTCATATTACCATGTTAGCTACATGTGGATTACAATTTCAATTCATCGTTATTGCTATATTTGTAGTTTTCTATTCTGTATTTATTTTTTGGGGGTGGGGGGGGTTCCATCTTCTGCATCCCCCCGTCGACACTTGTTCACATTCCACTTATTCCGTACACAGCCACACCCCGACGTCTTCCGTTGCAGCAGCGCCCATGGTGGCAGTTTCACGTGGAGCATTCCAGTGTTAAAACAGTCTCTGAGACAACCCGCCCGCCATTGTGCTGCAGCCGAGTCACATTTGTGTTTTCCAGGATCCAGTTCATGTCTGATGCACGCAGACAACCGTCCTACCTAGCTCCCCACCCCCCCACCCCACCCCCCACCCCTCACTACACACTTGCTAAGCCATTGGAGCCAGTGTGAGTGAGCGTCCCCCTGCAGATGGTCGCCATCTCATCCAACCATGATCTTTGAGTCGATACCGACAACTTTGGGACTGAACTCACAATGGGGCCACGTGACAACCTCCCCTTCTTGCAAAGAACCAAGCAGGTCACCATCTACAGGCTGCGAACAAGGGCACAACAGACAAAAAAAACCCACCTCCATTCGAAACTTCAAGGTTGTCCATCCCCAATGTGTCCTGAGAGAGGCTGAACAGGACACGCCCCACATACTACATGAATGGCGGTGAACTTTCCGACGGTTGAGAGAAGAGCTGTGGCCAGGGAGGCCAACCCCCTTCCGAGGACAAGCTTTACTTGCTCGGTGGCGTCCAACAGAAGACCACGGTCATTCTGGAACGAACCGTTCTCCGCGTGTGAAGCAACGAGAAGAAGAAGAAGAGAAGGGCCTCGTGGATGGGTAATCAAAATTGGGAGCATACGAGAGGAGGGATATGAATGGTTCACAGAATCATATAATTAAAAATAAAATCTATAGAATGAACATGATGAAGACGATGCTGTGGACTTTCATTCGAGGTACATACGATTTGAAAGGTCTGAAAATTGAAGCTTTCCTTTCATAAATGTATATATTATATACATATATATATATATATAATAAATATATAAATATAATATATCTATATATAAAATATAAAGAGAGAGGTGTTTGTGAGTATTCTCCTCTATTCAGTCTGTCCCTGTTCAGTCTGTCTCTCACTGTGTGTCTCTGTCTCAGTCTCTGTCTCTCACTCTCTCTCTCTCTCACTCATCTCTCTCCACACACACACAACACACACACACACACACAAACACACACACACACACACACTCACACTTACTAGCCTGAAATTACGATGCTAACCACATCACCCACGGTGACCGACATTATCAATCCCCCACATGTCCTTTGTTTGGATATGCAGGACTACGAAAACAAACAACAAACAAGAACCTCTCCTGAGACCTTTTCAATCAACACAAAGACAGAAGTGGAATGTGGTCCTGAGAAAATACCAATCACGCATTGGTGTAAACCCGAGTTTGGATCCGGATAACAGTCGGCAGAACCAGGTTGCTCAGCAATATTAGAAAAAAGTACGGGGAGTAACTCCTTCAGTGTCTACCAACAATTGCTCCCTTTGCGGTATAAAAAGAAATTAGAAGAAGAAGAAGAAGAATCAAAATAATGTCAGTCCTGAGCAGTCTCAAAGAGTGATGATGGATCCAAGATTCGTTAACCATCCTTCGCTGATGTCGTGCTCTCCCGAGTTGTGCTGAATAATATTAACTTTTCTGTTAATGTATGTTTTTGTAGTATGATTACGCTTCAAAAAAGTAATCTACCGCTCCGCTTCCATTCCTTTTTTTTCCTTCCACCCTATCCCCCCCCACCAACCGCCCCCCCACTCCCCCCCCCCACACGAATTACACATATGTACTATGTACTCATTTGTCCCGTCATTGTCTTGTCACTATCTTTATTTCTGTCCGTCCCCCACCTCACCCACACTCTCTCTCTCCTCTCGTCTGCGCGAGATAGAGGTAGTCCCTCTCTCTCTCTCTCTCTCTCTCACTCTTACTCCCCCCCCCCCCCCTCAACAGAAGAGAGGATAGTTTTCATTGATACAATCGAGTAATCTGCGTGGCGTTAATAAAGGCAGGATTGTCGAATTCAAAAGCCATCTTATGATGCTGACGTTGGACTGATTGAGTACAATTTCTGTCTAAGGCACCAGCAGCTAACAGAAACACATATATGATCATGATGATTATTATGAATGATGATGGACACAGACCTTTTTTTATTGGTACGAAGTTCGCCGTATTTTGTTCAGGTGTATTGTCGTAAAATGCAACGATGTGACGAACTAAAGTCAAAAAACAAATAAACAAACATACAAGTAAACGCGGTGAAAAAAGGAAACGAAGTTCTTGAGCGGTAATAGCACAGCGGAGTTCAACTATGGTTGTATCTTAATGTTCTTGGTACAAAAAGTGTGACAACTGTCGTAACGCTCGCGCACGCAACTACATCCTGGCTTGGGGCTGCTTTTTCAACAATACGCCAATACGTAGAAACATAAGCAGCAACTTCAGGCACGCTATATCGGGAAAAATAAAAAAAGAAAAAAAAAACCTCGCTGCAGTTACGTTGACATTTGTTTCATGATATGCAGAAGAGTCATGTATAAAATTATTTTTTGTTGGGGTGAAAGAACATAAAAACACTGAGAGAGTATTGTATACCAGGTTCGGTGAATCCTCTCCTTTCCTTCTGTGTGATTGCAGATAAAAACAAAACAGCAGCCCACCCCCTCCCCCCACCTCTCTTCCCATCTACTTACAACAACCGTTTAGAAATTTGTAAACGTTCTTTTTAGGAAATCATCACAGTTTGTTTGTTATTTTGCTGAAGTGGTAAACAGGTCTGGGGACAGTCCAGTTATTCAAAACGTCTGATCTGCAGTAAATTAATCGATTGGAGATTGTGCGAGATAAAGAAAACTGAAGGCTAGTTATTCTGGCAGTTTTGATATATTTCATGTAGTGCATATCCGTTGGATTGAAGTAAATTTGCTGCAATTGCTTTGTATGAAAATCTTCAGCGACGCGGGACTTCTCTGTGCGAAGTATAAACTGCTTTAATATTTTCGCAGAGCGAAACAAGAATATCGTCCATAACCATCTGTCTCTGTCACTGGTCTGTCGTCTGTCTGTCTCCTGTCCCCCTCTCTCTCTCATCTCTCCTCACCACTCTCTCCTTCTCTCTACTCTCTCTCTCTCTCTACACTCCATACGGGTTCTCCATCTTCTCGTCTCTCTCTCCTCTCAGTGCATTGTTGAGTTTTTAATGGCTCATAACAGTGCCATTTTCCCACAGAATTGTTGCCAGGAAACAATGTCCTTACTGCCAGGGCCCTTTTGTCTTTTAACGTGTGCTGATTTGCACGCATTTACGTGATCTCAGTCTGTCATCCCATCAGAAAAACTGTGTTGGTTGTCGTTCTTACAACTAAAACCAAGAACTGACAAACACATTAAAGCATGTAAACTATGATAAAAATCGAGGTCCATATATCCGAAAAATGGGCGCTGAACACTGACTGGTTTTCGCCAACTGCTAAAAGAAGAGGAGTTAGATAAAAAAAAAACACACACAGAAAAAGAAAGACAGAAAGAAGAAGAAAGGCAAAGGGTGAAGAAGACACTTGGATTGTGTGTGGTTCGGGAGAAACTAAAGGTGTCAGGATGAAAGGTAGCGACAAATATACCGACTGCATCAGCTCTGACTTTTGCACTTCAGAGTATCCGAGCAGGTTGAAACGGAATTCCATCCTACACTATAGACAGCCGCGTCTGTTATGTGGATATCCTTCCAAGACCAGGATCCCCATATGAAACATGCAACAGACAAATCAACTAAACACATGAAAGAAGGAAGGAAACATTAAGGATCATGTTATAGGTACAAATTGGATAGATTAGACATCGCCATTCGTGACTTAAAAGGAATGTATGAATACATTACAACAAACATACTGTAGCATCTTTATAAAGCTTGAAATTTCTGAAAAATTTTTTTATGACGTTGTTCAAGAGTGGTCAGATTATAGTGATCATAAAACGTTTATTGAGAAAAGGTAAACTCAAGAAAACTATTACAAACATATACGCGATAACATTGCAAACTACATCGCAGTCCTATACAGTAGAATATGACACAAAAATTCATTTTTCGATTCAGTAACTGTGCAACACGAAGCAGTACAATGCAGTATAGTACAGTACAACACAATATAGCACAACAGAACAATGCCAAACTGTGCGCATCATGCAACGATACAGCTCAACGCAATTACAACACAGGGACGACACAACACAAGGCGAATACTCAAACGTACACAACAACACCAGGACACAGCATCATTCGTTCACCTCCATGTCAAGTACTACACAAACTTCCTCAACCGCGATTTCGTTACTATTTCTGATTTATTCTTTTCACATCTCAGGAAAAGAAGAAAAAGAAGATAGAAAAACACCACGAAGGAGGAAGGTAGTACCGGCCAGCAGCGAGAGGAGGATCGGTTGGACGAAAAATGAAAGGTCCAGGATGCATGACAAGAAACAAAAATGCATAAGATACTTAATTAACAGCACTCTGGATTCTTTCCGCCCCTCAGGATTTGAGCTGAGGATTTTGTTCATTATTTCAATGGTTCTTGATGTTTACGTTATGTTTAAGGTGCTTTCTGTAATCTACCTGTTGTATAGTTGTGTGTATTCCAATCATTGTGAAATGTTTAACAGCATCATCAGTTGTATCACTGCACGTACATGCATTTCACTGTGTTGTAATACCTGTAATGATTCGGGGCGGCCCAAAGTTTTCCCGAACATTTAGGCAAATTAAGTGGGTAGTTTTCTGTGATTGAGAGCAAACGTCATGGGTCCTTCAAGTGGGCGAGTTTATTCAGGCTCACCAGGGGGGAATACCCCTAGTCGCATACTGAAGGAAAGGGAGAGTAACTGGGAAGTGTTACGCATGTCCAAGGGATAGGACGAAGGAGTTTGCCGACTATCCGGTCCTGTGTACATGGATTTACCAGTTCGCGACCACTGGCTGGCTATTCACTGGCACTTCCAGTGGTCCTGACAAGAAAAAAACAGGTTCAATCTGTGTCAGGAGACCGTCAGCGGGTAGGTTGGACCGATCATCCTTCAGGCAGAGTACATCTGACCATTCAGTCGACCTTGTTCAGGAGGAAAGAAAAGGAAGGCGGCGGCCTATCGATTGGTATGCGCGCTTGTTTGTCTATAGAGGTAGTAAATACTTGAAGCATCATCCATTGCTGGAAGAGAGGTCCATGCTGAAGTATCAATTGGTAGCTGGGGAATGATCGAACATTAGTGATGAAAAGGAGGTTATGCCATTAACCACTGGGTGCCCAAGTCCATTGTAGGCGCTAGCAGCGGTGGTGTGTGTGTGTGTGATAGGTGACAAGTGATTCAGCCATAGTTGGAATAAAAATAACTTTGGGGATTTATTGGTACAAATCGTGTGATATGATTGTTCCAGTGATTTCCCATTGGTGTGATGCCAGTTAAACTCGGGTTCTCTCAGTCTTTGATAACTGAATAAAAGGAGCTTGGAAAACCAGGAAGGGTGTGACACACATATAAGGTAAAGTGAACACGCCCGTCTTGCTGAGGCTCAAGAACATACATCGTGAAGCAGTAGGTAAGGCTGGCGCCCCTTGTCTCCTTGGTGGGGACGTAAGACATTGGAAAAAGGTGGTAAAAAGTTGCCTGTATCCTCGTAGCCGACGACGAGAAGAATTGTCTCCCGAGTGGGGACCGTTCGACAGCAAGCCGTTTAGCCATGATGGAGCCTAGACCTGGAGCTGCCAGATACAACGGTTTGGTGTTTGCAGCCAGAAAAGACCTTTGTGATAGGCCGACATGAGCCCATACAGTGAGATGGCGAATTGTTGTGGAGTCCGGGAGACTCAGTGTGTAGGGTGCGACTCAAGCTACGTTGCCAGTGTCCCCCAACTGTGATTTGGCCAATCTCGGTAGGACACAACATTGGGGTGGCATCTTCAGCACGTGTTCGCACATTGGGATGAAGAAACAGACGATCACCAAGGAATAGCTGGCAAGTTTACGGGTGGAACGATATCTGTTTTCTTAAGTTATTATAAGTGTGCAAACAGAACTGTGAATAATGTCATTCCATGGTTCAATGAAGAGTGAATGAAAGAAAAGGGTATGCGTATTTAAGAGATAGTCTGTATGCTTTTTAACATTGTTGTATGAATACAGATAGTTTTGTCTTTGAGTGAACTGAGGGGGCTCGGATCAAGTTGAATAAAAGTGATTATTTTCTATTAAATGTTATTGTATTTTTCCCGTCACCATTAGTGCGGTGCCCTATGTGATAGACAGAGTTCGTGTGCCTATTCGAGAGCGCATTTGGTTGTGAAAGCTTAAATACTTCTGTCTATACCCCCTGCTCCCTGAATATGAAAATCATATTTAATAAACAGGGGGATCGTCGGAGACCCGAACACGAAATTTTGGCTCGTCCGGGATGAACAAAAATGATCCATAAAGTGATTATGATTATCTGAGGTTTTGTTCAATTGCAAGGGGATTTGAAATTTGTCGTAATTGTGTGAAACCTAGATTATATTTTCTACCAGGAAAGACGTTAGTCAGTGTTTTTGAATTTGTTATTGATCTTTTTTTTTTCCGCAAGACAGTGCCTGTAATTGAACTTTCATGATTTGGTTGCAGTTGAGGTGATTTGTGTGTATCACAACTATTAGATCGCTTATAACAATTGAATCGTGTTGGATAACTCGCATTGTTACTGTTGGTAGTAATAACTAGCTGATACGAGGGTTAGATATCTTCAAATGTCGACTGAAGAGGTTGCAGATACAATGGTTCCGCTGAAAAAGATGGACACTCATAGAAAGAAGTGAAAAGCTATAGAGTACTAAGGGTCCTGAACTGAAGGCATATGTTATAAGAGAAACGTTGGCCCCGTGTAATCGAGGCCCAGAAAATACAAAGGGAACGGGAAGAACAGAGAGAAAATGAAAAAAGGTGAAAAAGATGAGAGAGTAAAGGTGAACGTGAAAAAGAGGAGAGAGAAAGATAACGGAAAAGGAGAGAGAGAAACGGGAACGTGAGGAAAGAAAGAGAACGGAAAAGGAGAGAGAGAAAAGGGAAACGGGAAAAAAGGAAGAGAGAGAGAAAGGAACGGGAAAAGAGGACGAGACAAAGAGAACGGGAGAAAGAGAGTGAGAGAAAGAGAACGTGAAAGAGAAGATAGAAAAGAGTACGGGAAAGAGATAAAGAGAGAAAGCAGGGAGATAAGCAGTTTGAAGTTATAAAAATTAAAAAATTGAAAAAGACGTGGACGGGGACGCAAAACCTCAAGTGACTTTGCCCCACTAAGTCAGTCCCTTGATCAATATGTCCAAAAGTTCGAATGATAATCCGGAACCATTTAGAAAGACTTCAATTCGCAATTTGATAGGATAGCCAGATCAGGGCTTAACCCGAATGAACGGTGGGCCCCATAATTTGTCTGCTCTGCTGACTACCACTAAGCTAGGGAAGCATTTTTTTTTTCTGCTTACCACCCGGGAAGAGAGGGTAGACAGAGGGTTGGAATGAGTATGGATCGGGGGGGTTGAGTGAGGATGGTTCGCGATGCTGAAGTTATCAGATGGTAACAAGTAACCGGCCGATAGAAAAAGGAAATTGTTCAGAGATACCGTTCGAAAATCAGGTGAACGCACGTACATTTTCTTGTATCGGCTTAGGGCTCACTTTGTACCAATGGATAAGGTTAATGAAACATTGAAACAAAACATTTTGAAACTTTGAGGAGGAGATCGATTAAAGGAGCAAAAACTCCTCCACATATTCCGTAAGGATCTCAAAGTAATCTTGGCGTGAAATAGAATTAGGAAATAAAGTCGGAGAATATATAAATTGTCAGACAGGAAATACTCAGCCCAAGATCAGCGTAAATGTGGTGTGAAGGGATCAAACCAGTCCGTCCCATAAAACCCCCCAAGACCACACTGTCAGGAGAGTAAAATTTGGCCGACTCCCAACAACAAAGAGTGTGGAAACAGCGATCGAGCAGGCCCCTAGGCCCCAAGATAATCCATGGGAACCAAGACGATGCACAAGAAGGAACGCTTTATGAAATAAGATCGGGCGAGATGTCAACATCGCAAGGACTGTAAGGCGAGACAGGTACACTCATGTTTGTATTTTGCTGTAGAATCAATACAGCATGAAGATCAAGCGCCGCTAACCAACCACCAGGGCAGGTGGTATTAATGGGACGGCTAGTCACATAGTAAACAGTACACCACGGGCTAAACACTAGCGGCAATGTATACCCCCATTCTGTTAAAACGATTGAAGACTACACATTGGAGATCATCTGTAGTGCGATACGCAGAAGTAATAAACAGTCAGCTCCCTTTGGTCCTAGATATTAGGTGTTTAGTTCCTATTTTGTAAGGACCCAACCATTATCGCAGGAGTTCAAAGGGACCTTCCCTACCCAACTTTACTGTGGATTATGTACATACATCAAAGCCCGCCAGTCGGTTGAACCCAAGTAGTAGATGTTAAATGTCGTGGAAACAATGGCAACCACCAAAAGCGGATGAACCGCTAGAAAACGCTGTGTGTATCCCCACCAACACTCAATGGCCGTAAGGAGATCCCGCAAACTGCCGCAGTCTGACGATAACACAGACTGCCATCATGCAGAGAGTGTGAATGATGAACATCCAGCGAGAGGCCAAACTGTAAGTAGCGCCTTCAACGGAGCACAATGGCAATAATAGTTTCTGTTGAATTTAGGAGGGGAGGTGAAGATATCTCCCAGGTAGAAGTTGCCAAAAGGAGTAAACGGGAGTGCTGTTCTACCGGATGGGACATGAGAGCCTAACAGGATCCCATCTAGGTACAGCACAGACGCCTAGAATAATATCGTCAAAGAAATACCATTTGGCCAGGGATCAAAGGAGAATGTCAAGAGGAATGTAAGGTCATGTTACAGGAGCCAACGCATGGTCCCAAGAATACGCGTACTCCCTCCGCATGAGACCTAATGCCTCACATTGACCAGCCATTCCGCCGGGTAGTGGTAGATAAGTATGGCCAATTGTGCCACATCATCCAATCAAGGAAATCGCTACATCTCGACTCACAGCGAATGATTTATGCGACACGCAATGCGAATCGGTGCCTGGTGAAGAATTTCCAGACCAGGACATTAGCAGAATCTCTCCTTACGCTGTGACCATTTGGGCGTTGCCATGAAAGAAATCTTAGACGTGACCAAGGCCCGGCATTTTATTAGTGGATCAATGTGCTGAATATCAACCGACTCCTCCGGTTCTACCATCTGCCTACCACTCCCTACCATCCACAACCAATGGGCAAAGAGAGAGGTTTATCCACGCACTCTAAAGACAATGCAGAAGAATGTTGAGAACACCACCCCTTTAGACTGGTGACCCCCGAATTTTTTAATTTTTTTGTTTGTAGAAAAAAATTCCCCCCCAGCCATTTTGTTTGCATACAGGAGGAGGCCCCAGGCCAGCTTAGTGTTTTCTCCATTTCGATCTATGTATGGTGTGGCGGACCGTAGGGGGACCCATTGCAATACTCAGGCAGATCTTACGGAAGATAAGGTGGAAGACCAATCCAGACCACGTACCAGTAAGTATACATAAATGAGGGAAAGACTGGAGACAGGCAAAGCAAACAACAAGCGCAAACAGAATCGTCACAGTGCGCAAGAGAAATGCAAGTCAGACATCTATGATCGCGCGTGCAAGGGAAAGTAACATTTGAGCCAGGAGATGAAGTACTGCTCTTGCTGCAAGCAAGCATAAAACAAATTGCAGTTTGTCCTGAAGGGGCCCATTCATGAGTAGTTGAAGCAAAGGGGGGGATGAATTACACTATCAGTTGGCGTCATCAACTGCGTTAAAACTTACCATGTGAACATGCAAAAGAGGTCTGTGAGACATGCTGGAAGCCCGCTAATTCCGTGGTAGCCACCCTTATGTGATGGATGAAAGTGAGCAGGACTGTGAACAGTCCGGAACAATTTCCCAGTCCCCCTCTGACTGCAGCAGAACACGTTGGAGGAACTTCATTTAGAATCCTCTGCTCCAAGGGGGCAGCCTCCAAGAAGTTCGCGATTGCTTGCCGTTCCCGTACACACTGACTGAACGACCGGGACTCACTCATCTGGCAGAGTATCCAGGTCACACACTGCTTGATGAGCAAACCCTGTGCGATCTAACCCAATCCTCTTTCCCCATGCCAGGCAGGAAGCCTGTTAGGGAAGAGATAAGAGAAATGCTGGCGTTATATGGGAGATCGAACCAACGGGCAGTCACCGAAACGCTCACCGTCGTTACTGGTACAGAAGAAGAATGATCAAAACCCGTTTATCTGCGTATACTATCGCAGGCTGAATTTCGTCACAGCTTTCCAATGACAGAATCCTATGCCATGCATCCGAGGCCAACTTCGCCAAAAATCGCCAATGCAAGTATTTTTTCAAATTTGGACCTCACCAAGGCTAATTGCTATCGCCTGTTAACCAGCAGACCTGCCTGAATCTGCGTTCAGCACCATGACGGGACATACACCCAGTCGGGTCATGGCCGTTTCGGTGTCCAGTGAAGAATTCTCCTAGTGTATTAACGGCGTTATGATGAGGATTATTATTGGAGCCACTGATGTGGGAAACAGTGAACAATTTCATTGATGAATCTCCTCAACGCTACATAAACATGTGTGAAAGAGCAAATGGCCGTCTGGTAGAGCAGTCCTGGATAGACAGACTGAACAGGACTGACCTCACGGCCCTCCAAGAGTCAAGTAGGGTTTCCGGACACAGTACTTGACTATCCTTGACAATCGTCTCAGCTTTGGCCCAGCTGTCCAAGGAAAAGCCAAGGTTAGTCAGCTTTAAGGAAGCGGAGAGACCAACAACAAATAATGGTGTAAGGGCTTTTTCATGGGACTGGTTATTTATAAGCCGCGCGCCATTTCGTGCCCCATTACCTCACCAAAGTCAGACCTCTCCCGGACCTGCTGAAGAAGAGTGCACCCCAACACAAGGTGGTGGTGGACAGATGGCATGTGAGGGGCAATCCAGTCCCTGAAAGGACCAACTGAACTTCCGCGACAGTACTTAGTGCTGGCCATAGCTTAAACACGGACTTTAAGCTGAGATACAGATGCTATGTGATCTGGTCCCATTGGGCCCGTCATACTACACCAAGCCCATGATGTAGTTTGTACATCGCCGTAGCAAACGCGAGGTTCGGAAACTGAACAGAGCGGAACGTAACTACGCTGTGTCCGAAAAGGAGAGCTTCGCCATATTGTTTATGGGTGGTCCCTGTTTCAGAAGATACATTGTATTTTAGGACTTTTAGTCCTCGATAAACCGTATCCACGAACCTCTTCGTATTTGGCCCAAGCCAAACAGACCAGCATTCTTCTCATGCGGTGGTCAACTGCTACACCAGGAGTATACTATGAGAGTTCGCTTACAACCGGTAGCCAGAACGAAGCATGCATAGCTCATGTAGTAGAAGCATGGTGGAGTGTGGTCGAGTCAGAGTAGCAGCCAACCTACAGAGGGTGTCAGATCAGCCCATAGTAGGAGGTATACGACCTTGTGGTACATGAAACTGGAGATTGCCAAAATGATGGTTTAGGTTTTTGATTTTATTTAGCCAGTATAGTGTCGGGGTCGACCTATTACATGTGATTAATTTCATAATCATAAAAATGTTTCCATGTAATGCTAGCAAAGTTCATTGCCCAGAAATAAGGGCTTGGTTGAGCCAAGTTCAATGAGTTAATATATCAGTATAGAATTATGTTGCATATGATTCGATGGCCCAATTTTATTGGTAGCGGGATCAGTAACGTGCTGCACGTGAAGTGAATTAATGAATTTTCTGTTGTATCATTTGCTCAAGTTGAATAGTCACAGCTCAATTGAAGTGTGGAAATGTCCATAATTAGTGAAAACAGGATAAATTCTTGATTTGTGCAAATTGTGTGTGAGACCCTGTGAGCAGTTTGTGCCACACGCCTGAATTTGATTTTGATGTTAATTTGATCTGTTCCACAACACCTGAAATTGAATCGTAGAATATCAAATAGGCCATACTCCTGAGATTTTTGATCTTGTGCCAATGATGATTAGCTATATTAGAATGAAAAGGAAAGGGGGGGGGGGGGGGAAAAGGGGGGGGGGGGGGGGGGGGGGGGGGGTGATTAATTAACAATTATGGACATGTCTGAAAGCTTCACGTTATAGAGATAGTTCTTGATTATAGTGAGCCATTTATGACTGAGTGATTCAATGGACTAACTGACTGATATTATTATTTAATTGTGGTACATAATCCATGTTTGATAATTTGATTGAAGTGATGAAACTTGAAGCATAGGGGTAGTACTGTAAGATCACCCATCAACTGAGTTAGTTTATCCAATTGGAGAACATACGTCCTGAGGAAATGTTGAATGGACAACATTCTTAGGTAAATGGTTGTAATGAATCGGCCCTAATGTTCCCGTAACATATAGGCAAATAAAAGTGGTAAATTGCTGTTGTTGAGAGCACGATCCATTGGTCTTCACTTCAAGTGTGCTAAATCAGGCATCCACCGAGGGGGAATAACCCCGAGTCGCATACTGACGGGGGAAGAAACTGGGAACGTGTTCGCAAGTCCAAGGGATAGTGACGAGGATTATGCCGAACCATAGCCGGTCCAGTGTACAGGAGTGTCCAGTCCTACCACTGGCAGGCTATACACTGGCTCTCCAGAGGGCCGGACAGAAAAGTCAACGAGTCAGTAGACCGTCCCGGGTAGGTACCCGACAGCCTTCAGTCATAGTACAGAATCTACCATTCAGTCGTCCCTAGAACTTAGAATGAATGGGAGAAGAAGGCAGCGTCCTATCGAGTATGGTTAGCGGCCTTGTTGTCCTATAGAGTAGTTAAAAACATGAAGCATTAACATCAGCCATGGCTGGAAGAGAGGACCATTCAGTAGTAACAATGGTAGTCTTGGGGGAATCGAACATGGTTTTTTTTTTGGGGGGGTGAATAGGAGTTATGCATTACCCACTGGGTGTCCCAAGTCTTTGAGTTGGCTCTAGCATCTGTGGTGTGATGTGTGGAAGTGACTAGTGATTCCATTGGTGGAATAAAAATAACTTGTGGGATTTATTGTTAATAATCGTTGAAATTGTGTGCCTCATTGGATTCCATTGGTTGAGCCAGTAAAACTCGGGTTCCTCCTTTCTTTGAGAACGAATATAAGTGTGCTTGGAAAACCAGGAAGGGTGTGAATCACTAAAGGGAAAGAGAACTCGCCCGTCCTTGCAGAGGGCCTCAAGAAAATACAGCGTGTAAGCATAGGTTAGGCTGTCGCCCACGTTGTCTCCCTGGGTGGGGACGTATGACAGAGGAGGAATTTTTTTTGATTTTTTTGCTGTAGACCTCGGGCCGACGACGAGAAAAATGTCTCCCCGTGTGTTACGTCTGACAGACAAGACGTTGTAGCCTGTTGGATGCCCTAGACATGGGCTGCCAGACAAGGTGGGGATAATGCAGTCCGAGAGAAGACCTGTGATGAGAGGCCGAACATGAGCCCTATACAGTGGATAGAGGGCTAAGTGTGGTGGAGTCCCGGTGAGACCACAGTGTGAGGGTGCGACTCAGAGCTACGTTGTCCAGTGCCCCCAACTGGTATATGGCCAATCGGGAGGACACAACATTTTGGCAGCAATCAGCTCTGGTCGCACAGTGGGATTAGAGAAACTGACGAACAACCCAATGAATGCTGGCAAGTTACGCGGACTTTAATGTTTTCTTAATTTTTATAAGTGTGCAAACAGAACAGTGGAAAAATTGTCTTTCTGGTAAATGAAGAGTGATTGAAGAAAAATGGGATGCGAATTTATGAGATTGTTACTGTATGCTGTTTACATTGTTTAATTGTTGAATGAAACATATAGTTGATGTTGTTGTAAGTGACTAGTGGGGTCTCGTAGTCAAGTTTGAAAAAAAGTTGATTATTTTCAATGAAAAGTTTATGGATTATCCCGTCACCTTATGTGCGGGCCCGATGTTAGATGAAAGAGTGCGTGTTGCCTAAGCGAGATCGCAATTTTGGTTGTGAAAGACGTAAATAATTCTGTCAATAACCCCCAGCATCCCTGAATCAGAAAAATCATAAATAAATAACGAGGGGGAGCGTCGGAGACCCTTCACATAAACTATCCAAAATGTGTCATTGTGTTGCGTAATATCAATTGTGTGTTACTGAATATTATGTTTGTTACTGTTTTGCGGTTGAATCTGTCAAAACACCTGAAACATCGTGTTGTAATGCAATGCAATTAACATTTCATTGCATTATTACGTGGAATTCCTTCGATAATATCTGTGTATTTGCCATCTGCAGTGATTGTATTGATATTCCATCATCGCACTATCTTGTCGCACGGCTTTTCATTCCACTGTCAGGTTTAAATGTCTTTCATGATTTTAATTCTGTCATTATAATGAATGACTGCGTTGCATAGCACTGCATTGTATTCTATCACTGTGATGCACGATGTAGTCTATCACTTCAATGTATCGTTGGATTCGATC
>CM031618.1:61442451-61444951 GCA_018398815.1 Conus ventricosus
TCCATCTGATAAAAAAATTCAAGGCGTGAAAACAACTAAAGGAAGAAAAGAAATGAATATTATGATGGGGATCAATTTTTAAACCTACATTCACTGAAGGGTAGACGACTACGAGGTGATCTTATACAGATGTTTAAAATTTTCCATGGATATGATTATGTTGATTTGCACTCTTTGTTTTCTACGCACCTGTGAATGTTACTAGGAACTCTGCAGGAAAACTCTTTGTAATGTATGCCAGAACTAACAAGCGCAAATTCTCATTTTCTTTCAGAGTTGTTAACCCCTGGAATGCACTATCATCAGTTAAATTTGCAAAATCTGTGAATGAGTTCAAGAACCTGATCGACAAACTGCCCCAGCTAGAAGATGTATTTTATGGCTATGACGAGTAGAAACCCCATTAGGTGCGACCAGTCTAGATAAAAATAACCAGAACCAAACCATGAGGGGACAAATATTAGACCTCGCGGTCTAGGCGTAACCAAACGCCGTCCCTATTACTACTACTACTACTACTACTAGTAGTAGTATTAATTCGTAGTAGAACGGAACAACATGAAAAAAAGGGAAAAAAAAGGCTTAGAAACATGTTATTGTCTTGAAACGATAGATCATTGGACATAAAATGGAACAACGTCATCAGATCCTTGTACATTAGAGTCAAAGAAGG
This sequence comes from Conus ventricosus, assembly GCA_018398815.1. Classification (NCBI taxonomy): domain Eukaryota; kingdom Metazoa; phylum Mollusca; class Gastropoda; order Neogastropoda; family Conidae; genus Conus; species Conus ventricosus. The sequence goes on from CM031618.1 coordinate 61,443,125, forward strand.
GAAGAGGATCGGTGGCCTTTCACATCGCTTTCCCATTGTCCGCCTTCGCTGGAGCCCCGTTCACTCGCGCCGGCCCCAACCGACCACTCCTAAGCGGGAAAACTGTTCAGTTGGCAGGGCCGCCCTTTCAGTTACCTCCCACTTATGCAGCTTCTTGTCTGCTGTTCAGCGACACCGGCCCCACCGCTGCTCGCAGCCTTTGAACGGCGTGTGAACTACTGTGTAGGTGCTTCAAATTTGATAGTTTGACACTGTTAACAGTGATACGATACTCACTGTCAATCCTAACTGTATTGATAGTCACACACTTCTTTTTGGTGACCAAACATTAATAGGGAAGAAACGAAAGAATTTTCAAAACTGTGCACCAGTTTATCGCCCGAAGTAAACGTTTTTAACAATAGCAGATTAGTTGTTCTTCCTCATCTTCCTGTTCTTCTTCATGTACTTGTTCTTCCTGATCTTGTTCATCTCCTTATGCTTGTTCATTTTCTTGTTTCTCTTCTTCTTTTTCAACTTCTTCTCCTCGACGTTGCTGTCAGGCTGGCCCTCGGATGGCTGTGAATGGTTATTTAGTATTCCCTCAGCTTTCGACTTTGCATTAGACCCACTGCGACACGGGGCTGGGCTCTTTGGTGTTTGGGAGACGGACGCATCTCTCTCTCTCTCTCTCTCTCTCTCTCTCTCTCTCTCTCTCTCTCTCTCTCTCTCTCTCTCTTCAAATTTGTGTAAGTTCGGTGCATGGGGAAGCATGGTATTTGTTGTGTAGATTGTCTGTCTGCATCGCTGTTAGATTCTTCTGATCTGTTCTATCTTGTTTCCTGTCTTTTAATTTAAACTAAAATTTCTACAAAATTTCCATGTGATATTCAGCATTTTTTCTTTCTCTCTTACGTATCAATGTTGATTATGCAATCCGCCGATGTGTTTTTGTTGTTAAAATTTTCCGTCACTGAGCACATTATAAGCATTTGCTTGTTGTTGCGTCAGTTCAATAACTTGTTTATTGTACACATCTGTTCAATAAAGAAATGTTTAAAAACAACAACAACAGTGAAATGTAATGAACAGGCAGCCAGTCAGTGAACAGGAAGCAGCTACAGAGCTACTCACGTCTCAGTGTGACACTACCAACGGGGAAATGTAATGAACAATCAGTGAACAGGAAGCAGCTACAGAGCTACTCACGTCTCAGTGTGACACTACCAACGGGGAAATGTAATGAACAATCAGTGAACAGGAAGCAGCTACAGAGCTACTCACGTCTCAGTGTGACACTACCAACGGGGAAATGTAATGAACAATCAGTGAACAGGAAGCAGCTACAGAGCTACTCACGTCTCAGTGTGACACTACCAACGGGGAAATGTAATGAACAATCAGTGAACAGGAAGCAGCTACAGAGCTACTCACGTCTCAGTGTGACACTACCAACGGGGAAATGCAATGAACAATCAGTGAACAGGAAGCAGCTACAGAGCTACTCACGTCTCAGTGTGACACTACCAACGGGGAAATGCAATGAACAGACAGCCAATCGGTAAACAGGAAGCAGATTCAGAGCCAATCAGATTAACAGGAAGTGGTGATGGCCTTCGACATGCGCAGTGGAACTCCAATCTATCGAAAGGCGAAGATACTGATCCTTTGCTGTCAACATTAGTTTTAAAGTGAGGTGACTGCAGGCGAACATTGAACAAAAAAGAAGTAAGAATGATTTTTAATGAGTCCACCAAAAACAAGGACAAACAATTTGTCTTGTAACTTGTTTGTCCTTGTTTTGGGCGGACTCACAAAGAATTATTCTTAAAACCAGTCTACACTGAT
>CM031618.1:61449951-61474951 GCA_018398815.1 Conus ventricosus
ATCCCGGTTATAATAAAATGACTTCTTACCTGGCCAGGTTTTCACACACACAACCACGCTTTCACACCACACCACAGTTCTTGAACAAGTCTCTTCACGTCTTCTTCAGCACTGCTTGATGGTGATGCCCTTGGTTGATCTGGCTCCAGGTTTCAGGACTGGGTCTTCGTGGTCGTCTCTGGGATCTCGACGTCGAACTCTTCTTCTTCGTCTTCTTCACCCACCTCTGGTTCAAATTCAGTTTGTCTGTTCTTCACCCACCTCTGGGCTTCAAACTTAGTTTCCTTCTCTTCCAGCTTGTCTTTAACTCTAAGACCTTGCTGTCTCTTCTATCTCCCAGACCACGTTTCCTCTCGACCCTTTCTCTGTCCTGCTCACTCCTCTCCTCTCTCTCTCCTCTGCCTTCTCTCTCTCCTCCTGGGTTGTTCTCTTCACGTCGTTCTCCCTCAGTTTATATAGGGGGAAACAAAGGATTCCCTTTCGGGCCATGCCTTTGTCCACGCTGCTTCTCAAACCCCTAGTTCACAAGTACCCTGAATTCTCCATTCACTACATTCTCCACACATCAGCATTTACACACACCCCTACCTAATTGATTAGCAAACACACACTTAGCGCCAGATGGACATCGAAAATTCCCGCCGACTTCAGTGGTCACTTAACACAGTAATTATCTTAAGGAGGGCTACTACACCTCCACACGCATTCAGCCAGCCTGACAATAGAACCAACACAGTGACCCACGCAATACCATCCGAATGAATCCAAGACTCCTGCTCTTCACTTAACTGTTTACACAAGAACATCAGCTGACTGAGCATTTAGCACTCACTTGGAGCGCCGAGGTCGTAGTGGTTACATCCCTCCCCCCTTTCGCCACCGGGCAGGTCCGAACTCTCTCCTAGGTGTCATCTGTCACCTGGCCATTTCGGCCTCCTTCACACAGTTCGGCGTGTGCGTTGGGTAAGGTACCTGGTTAATTGGCCTATTACCTATAATTGGTCTATTACCTATTTGTATACTACGTACAACGTCCCTTTGCCTCCAAGAGTCTAATGCCTTTTGTGAGAGGTTTCACGGTCCTTGACAAATTCCCCCCACTCGAAGACAATGCCCTGCATTGGCTAAAACTTAACATTCAAGGAGATGAAACTCTCATAATTTTCCCATTTAAAACCAGTGCTAATAATCGGCCTCTCATAAGCCTACTTACACCAGAGAACGCACGCAAGATGTGTCTTGCAACAAAAATTAGAGAAAAATCAATACATACACACTATCCAAGCAAATATCAACATAAATCTGAAATCTCCCACCAGCTCTAAGTCGTGTGGCCATATAAAGATAAACATTATGTTTCTACGGAGATTCTCTCCCCTTCTCTTCATACACATGGCCCGCAACCAGCCACGTCACGCATTACGCGACACTGCACAAGACCACGCACACACTACATATTTACAGTGCCCGCTTTTCGCCCAACCATTTTATTTTGACCTACGGTCCCGTCACTCTTTCTTCACTCTCTAACCCACGTTGTCGTACCGCGCGACATGTGTTGCAATGCGCACAGAAACGCCTGATATCCCCAAGGATACCGGGCCAGTAAGTACTCTTGCGTCACTGCCTTTAGTGAGGCCTTCTTTCCGAGATGGCCCGAGGCTGACGTCACATGTTTTCTAACATCACCGCCTTTCGCGCTTCGTAGGCACAACGATCTGTCTTTTTGTCTTCCCCGAACTCAAGTGAGAGAAAGTTCGGTACAATACCCCATCCTTTATCTCAAACCCGATTGTGCCCTCTTTAAACCTTTTTCTTCTGCCCTCTGTGAGCAAAACCAATCAGTTTTCTGAGCGAGTGATCGCCCTTTTGTTCTGCCCCAAAGTGAGTGCGGTAGGTCTCACTGGACACGCTTTTCCTCACGTGATTCCTTTTCCCTGATTCAACACAGAAATCCCGGTCTGGGTCTCCGTACCCACGTGCTCCTGGGATGTTTCCGATTACCAAATCATACGGCGGCTTCGGAACAGCCAAAGCCTGTACACTTCCACTATAAAATGGGTGTATCAATGAACACTAGTGCCGTTTTGAATTCTGCTACTGTTCCATCTATTTGTCTACACCTCTGTGTTTTTCCTGTGAATTGTCCCTTCTTAACCAGGGACTCCTTCACCATGACACCAGTGCACCCAGAGTCTCTAATGACATTAACCACATTGTCCCCTACTCTGCCTTTGTGCACATCCATGTTATCGCCTGAATCGGTGAACACACAGCACAATCCAGACAAAATAACACTGTCATCTTTTCCATCTCTTTCTACCTGTCTCTCACTTGGCCTGACCCCTCATGCTGCTGCCTTCTGTGACTTAAATATACAATCCCTAGCCAAGTGCCCTGTCTTATTGCACAGAAAACAGGTACGCTCATTCCTAGCCACGTGGCTATTGGTTTTCACCCTTGTTTGCTCACGTGACGCTGTGGGCCTAGGGGTGTGTACTGCTGACTCATTGCGTGAGTCATGTGCTGGCCTGCTATCCTCTTGTTCAGGCAAATCACGCCTCGCTTCCCTGTAAACCTCTGCTGCTTCAAGGACTTCAGCTATTGTCACGACACCCCTCTCCTTGAGGTGTATTGTGAGGCCGGGCCCACAACCGTCAAGTATCTGTTCTTTCATCACCAGTGTCTTGAGGCCTTCAAAATCACAGTCCACTTCACTCAGTTCTATCCACTTGTTAAAGTAATGATCTAGTCTGACTCCGAACTGTGTGTATGTCTCACCCTGTTCGATTCTCGCCTCGCGAAACTTACGCCTAAAACCTTCTTCAGTCAAATCATATGCCTTTAGTACTGCTTGTTTCACCTTGTCAAAATCTCTCTGATCACCTTTGGGTAAGGTAGAAACTGTGTGTAACGCACGACCTGTCAACAAGGCAGACAGGTTTATTGCCCAGTCATCTTCGGGCAGCCCTCGTGCTCGGCAAACGATTCAAACCGACTGATATAGGCCATCGATCGAATCAGTTTCTTCTCTGAACAGTGGAGTTTAGGTCTAGGTGCGCAACTTAGTCTGCGGCCTACTGACTCAGAACTGGTGTCGATTTCACTACGATTTTCAGATTTTATTCTTTCCAACTCATTTGTTTGGCTAAAATCTCTGATTCCGCTTCTGCTCTTGCCCTTGCAGCCGCACTCTCTGCATGCTTTTGCTCTGGCAGCTGCACTCTCTGCATCTGCTCTAGCTCTCGCTGCACTCTCTGCATCTGCTCTAGCTCTGGCAGCTGCACTTTCTGCATCTGCTCTAGCTTTTGACGCAGTGGTTTCTGCTCTATACGTTCTTTTTCAAATTTCCTCCTTTCAGCCCTTTCATCTCTCTCAGTCTTCTGCTGAGTTTCAATGAAACTACGCAGTTCATCTCCTGTATATCCCATTTCTTTCCCCAAACTTACTAGTTTCTCTATGGGATAAAACTTTCTTCAGCCATTTTCTTTTCTGATATGTTTTAGCACCACTAAAACAGTTTACGCTTATAGACCCGAAAAAGTCAGTGCACAGTTTATCTACTAAACGTTACGAGTACACCAACCAATGGTAGTGTTCCTAACACAAAGGAGCCTTATCTTAAACCACAGCTTCTGTGAGAGTTAAGACTAGAACCTCGTTCTTCGTTTCTCTGAACGACCTTGATTAATACAACCACCCTACACACAAGTCAACACACAACACTCAAAGAACTAAAGGAAATAATTAGAAGAGCTAATTAAAATTGCCTTTAGTGGACGCTTCGCCCCAGTACTACTCTAGTACTCACTTTGTTCCCCTCCTGAAACTAATTTGGGCCATGCAATCCTGGCAGGCTCGCCACTTTGTCCAAGACGGGGGAAATCGTGATGGTATTGCTTAAGTGCACTAAGTTGATGTATTATTAGTCAGGCTTAACACACCAAGGGTATCATTGCACTCATACACGCATATGCACACTCATGCGCACACCAAACATTCACCTCTCTCTGGGAATGGGATGTCACGCATTCGTTTCTCTCCTAACACGACTGAGAACAAGAAATACAATTTCTATGCTACTTATAATTAATCATGTACAATCAAATCACACACAATGAAATATCAAAACATAAAAGATCAATACATCCTATCCCGGGTTATAATAAAATGACTTCTTACCTGGCCAGGTTTTCACACACACAACCACGCTTTCACACCACACCACAGTTCTTGAACAAGTCTCTTCACGTCTTCTCAGCACTGCTTGATGGTGATGCCCTTGGTTGACTGGCTCCAGGTTTCAGGACTGGGTCTTCGTGGTCGTCTCTGGATCTCGACGTCGAACTCTTCTTCTTCGTCTTCTTCACCCACCTCTGGTGTTCAAATTCAGTTTGTCTGTCTTCACCACCTCTGGGCTTCAAACTTAGTTTCCTTCTCTTCCAGCTTGTCTTTAACTCTAAGACCTTGCTGTCTCTTCTATCTCCCAGACCACGTTTCTCTCGACCCTTTCTCTGTCCTGCTCACTCCTCTCCTCTCTCTCTCCTCTGCCTTCTCTCTCTCTCTCCTGGTGTTGTTCTCTTCACGTCGTTCTCCCTCAGTTTATATAGGGAGGGAAACAAAGGATTCCCTTTCGGGCCATGCCTTTGTCCACGCTGCTTCTCAAACCCCTAGTTCACAAGTACCCTGAATCTCCATTCACTACATTCTCCACACATCAGCATTTACACACACCCCTACCTAATTGATTAGCAAACACACACTTAGCGCCAGATGGACATCGAAAATTCCCGCCGACTTCGGTGGTCACTTAACACAGTAATTATCTTAAGGAGGGCTACTACAACCTCCACACGCATTCAGCCAGCCTGACAATAGAACCAACACAGTGACCCACGGCAATACCATCCGAATGAATCCAAGACTCCTGCTCTTCACTTAACTGTTTACACAAGAACATCAGCTGACTGAGCATTTAGCACTTCACTTGGAGCGCCGAGGTCGTAGTGGTTACATCCCTCCCCCCCTTTCGCCACCGGGCAGGTCCGAACTCTCTCCTAGGTGTCATCTGTCACCTGGCCATTTCGGCCTCCTTCACACAGTTCGGCCGTGTGCGTTGGGTAAGGTACCCTGGTTAAATTGGCCTATTACCTATAATTGGTCTATTACCTATTTGTATACTACGTAACAACGTCCCTTTGCCTCCAAGAGTCTAATGCCTTTTGTGAGAGGTTTCACGCTCCTTGACAATATCGCAACATGGGGAGATCTGCCCATCAATGGACTGTGATTACTACCAGTCCCTTTTGTTGTGCTACAGATGCCTGCCTACTTCTTCTACCACTAACAAACATACATTGATCTGTTCTCCTTTCTTCCTTCTGCACTAACGCATTGCACTCTCTCTCTCTCATCTGGTCTGCTCTATCAAATGACATAGTTGCCTTTTTTTTCTTCTCTTCATCAGTTAGCAACTCTCCCTCTCAACATCTCTCCTTAGTCCTTCCTCTGCAGACTCTAATATGGTGCTAATGCTTCAACTCGGTTCTCTTCACTCCTCCTCTCATCTCTCTGCTTTTTTTTTTTTCGTGCAGAGCCTACTCCCAGAACCTCTCTCTTTCTTCCCTTCTTCCCCTGTTAACTGAATGTAACACTTGACGCAAACACAGCCCGTGACAAAAGACAAGAACGTATTATAGTGCAGTCTTCCCCCCCCCCCCCCCCCCCTCCTCTCTCTTTCTCTCTCCCCCCTCTCTCTATCTTCGTAAGCTCTTTCTATTTACTTATGTGTCTATTATCCGTTTGTCTCTCTCTGTGTTATATGAATACACATATTTACTTACATTTTCTTCTCCTCCTTAACTTCATAAGGGAGTTCTTGGACACCACACTGAATAGTTTTCTTCGGTACAGGGGGATTTTTCCCTCTGAGTTAACACTGGTTCTGACTCCATTTCCATACAGTCCTTCGAATGAGACTATAAACCGAGGTTCCGTGTGTGAACGCACGCATAACATCTTGCACACACGTAAAATCCCATCACCAACTTTCGGAAGAGAAGACCAGTTTGGCAGTTGGTATGGATGACACGTTACACATAGCATGCACCTTCTCCCGAAGATGGAGTATGGCTGCCTTAATGGCAGGATGAAAAACGGGCATACACACAAAACTCCACTCCCTTTGTTGGGTAGATGGGATAATCCTTGCCTGTCTCTACAGGGGTGTCCGCAGGAGTATCAGCCTGCGTACGCAGAAGAAGAAGAAGTTCAGCAGTTTCTTCCAGTTCTGCAGGTTGCGTACCAAGGCCCGGTCTCTGCAAACGTTGTCCTTGTCCATTCTGCAATGTGATCAGTCCATGTTTATCTTTTTTTTTCTGGCTTCCCCACCGTCTCCTTCCTCAAACAGTTCCCTGAATGACTGCTTTGGAAAGGCCATGGGATCTTGTTACACGGCCATACTAACATAGTTTTCTTTTCAGTAATTTTCGTGTGGCCCCACGTGCTGCCTGATGGTTTGATGCACGTGCTGATTGGTGATATGATCATATATCTGATGTTTAAGAAATTGCAGTAACCATTTCATTTTCCATGGCTTGGATTCTCAGAGCCACTGTGAGGATCTTGGTTTCGCATACCGGCAGGAAGATGCAATAGACGCCCAACGCAGGCGGGAGCCAGGTCTCGTGTTTCATAGAGATGTTCTCGTCCTACCTTAGATGTTTTTAACTCGAGCAGGCTGTGCGGTGTTTGCTGCCCTTGAAAGGATTTCTTGTTTGGATCCAATCACTGCTGATGATGGAACCGAAGTACGTGAATTGTTGAACGGCTCACAGCTTCTGACCGTGGACAGTTATATCTTTCTTTTTTTTCTTTTTTTTTGCTGTCCCATCCTCTGCGCCACCTCAGAGGCAGTGCACCCATGCCGCTCATTCCGACACCCCGTCCACAGCCACAGCCCCGTCGGCCCCGCCGCAGCCCCGGCACCGGTAATCCACAGGGAGCAGTCAATGTCAAGTCGTCAAGAGCAACTCACTGGAGGAGACACTGCACTGCTTGCCGAGTCACTTCGGTGGTGTTCAGTGGCGCCTATTCTGATCTAACATACGCAGGACACCACCTACTAAGCAAGTTATATCATTTGAACACAGAACAAATTGTATTGTCTTACATCCTGTGGCTCGGAATTGTGTTCTCTGTCTGTGTGGAGAGAGGCAGAGAGAGAGAGAGAGAGAGAGAGAGAGAGAGAGAGAGAGAGAGAGAGAGAGAGAGGGAGGAAACATAGTAAAACACATCATAACATGATACACATATGACACGAAAACACGGCGTAACACACCATTGATCAATACAGCACATAATACGAACAGCATACGGCACATTGCAACACGATCACATCATATGCACATGAGAACACAACACAAAGCATCATCGCACTCACTTATACAGCAGCTAGCAACACGGTACAAGACGTCGCTACCAGCTCATAACAGTAAAACAATACTGACTTCTGGCGCAGAAAAAGAAGAAAAAGGAGAAGAAACACCACAAGGAGGAAGGCGAAGGAAAGGCGGAGAGTGAAGGGGAAGGAACATCAGACGAAGAAGGAAAGGTGGGCGATGAATCAAATGATCGTCATTACACTTTGGTGTCCATACCCCCCCCCCCCCCCCCCTGGGTCTTTGTACAATAGTTCCCCTCCTTCTGGACATTCTGTGCCATTAACGTCCCCTTTCCTTTCCGCTCTCAGTAACTCTGTCTCCTCCTTTGCTGTACTGTCGTCTGCTGTCCTTTCTGTCTACCATATCTTTTATCTATCTTTTCCCACAACCTCTTCCCACAAATTTCTGCACTCAACGAAGTCGGAGTGAACTGACATAACTCTCGAGTATAGTGTGAGTATCCCAACAGGGCAAAACGAGTTCACACGCTACCAGATACTGGAACGCTGAAGAAGAAGGTGTCCATATGCATGCAGAAATATTTGATTAGAAAACCAGAACAGATGGCGAGCACAGTGGATCGCGCAGGAAACAAACAAACAAAAATCACCGAAACAAAAAACGGTATAACCTCCGTGGAACACAACACAACACAGCGTAATGTAGCACAAAGCCGTACATTACAGCACACGCAGTATATTAAGTACACTGAACAACAGAAGAGTACCGCATAGAATAAGACAATATAACCGAACATCGAGAGATCGAACGGACCCCAGCGAAAGGTACGATTGATAGAAAACGCGAAAATATTGTGAATGGTAGCCCTAAAAGAAACGGCCAAAAATTGCGCAACGCCGGGGGGGAAAAACATTGGAAATCATAGAAAGCAACCCTGACAAACAGTGAAAACCGTTTAGAGCAGTTTGTTTTTGAAAAATACAAGACAACACATGTAGGAAATCTGCAATGAAAAAACCGACACTCATAAAAATGTAACACATGACAATGTATAACACATCCGAGCAAGAAACTGACGGACATTCAATATTTTACATGCAGTGTAGCACACGACAGACAAGGATATAGCGTCAACACTAGAGAGAGAGAGGAGAGAGAGAGACGGAGAGAGAGAGAGAGAGAGGGAAAACATAGTAAACACATCATAACATGATAAACATATGACACGAAAACACGGCGTAACACCCATTGATCAATACAGCACATAATACGAACAGCATACGGCACATTGCACACGATCCATTATGCACATGAGAACACAACACAAAGCATCATCGCACTCACTTATCAGCAGCTAGCAACCGGTACAAGACGTCGCTACCAGCTCATAACAGTAAAACAATACTGACTTCTGGCGCAGAAAAAGAAGAAAAAGGAGAAGAAACACCACAAGGAGGAAGGCGAAGGAAAGGCGGAGAGTGAAGGGGAAGGAACATCAGACGAAGAAGGAAAGGTGGGCGATGAATCAAATGATGCTGTCATACACTTTGGTGTCCATCCCCCCCCCCCCCCCCCCCCCCCCCCCCCCCCCCCCCCCCCCCCCCCCCCCCCCGTGGGTCTTTTGTACAATAGTTCCTCCTCCTTCTGGACATTCTGTGCCATTAACGTCCCCTTTCCTTTTCGCTCTCAGTAATCTGTCTCCTCCTTTGCTGTACTGTCGTCTGCTGTCCTTTCTGTCTACCATATCTTTTATCTATCTTTTTCCACAACCTCTTCCCACAAATTTCTGCACTCAACGAAGTCGGAGTGAACTGACTATACTCTGAGTAAGTGTGAGTATCCCAACAGGGCAAAACGAGTTCACACGCTACAGATACTGGAACGCTGGAAGAAGGTGTCCATATGCATGCAGAAATATTTGATTAAGAAAACGAACAGATGGCGAGCACAGTGGATCGCGCAGGGAAACAAACAAACAAAAATCACCGAAACAAAAAACGGTATACCTCCGTGGAACACAACACAACACAGCGTAATGTAGCACAAAGCCGTACATTACAGCACACTGCAGTATAATTAAAGTACACTGAACAACAGAAGAGTACCGCATAGAATAAGACAATATAACACGAACATCGAGAGATACAGCAACGGCACACCACAGCGCAAGGTACAGATATGCATAGAAACACAGCGAAACATATTGTACAGAAGGTAGCACATAACAAAGCAACGGCACGAAACATTGCGCAACAGCGCGCGGGACAACACATTGCGACACATCAAAGCAATGCAACACCTGACAACACAGTGCAACACGTTATAGAGCAGTTTGATTTTATGACAAAACAACAACACATGATAGAGCAATCTAGCACATGACAACACGACACATCAAAAAACAATGTAACACATGACAACATGATATAACACATCACAGAGCAAAAAACACATACGGCACAATTCAAATTTTACATAGCAGTGTAGCACACGACAAGACAACGGATTATAGCGTCAACACTAGAGAGAGGGGAGAGAGAGAGAGAGAGAGAGAGAAGAGAGGAAAACATAGTAAAACACATCATAACATGAAACACATATGACACGAAAACACGGGGTAACACACCATTGATCAAAACAGCACATAATACAACAGCATACGGGACATTGCAACACGATCACATCATACTGCACATGAAAAACACAACACAAAGCATCATCGCACTCACTTATTACAGCAGCTAGCAACACGGGAAAAAGACGTCGCTACCAGCTCATAACAGTAAAACAATACTGACTTCGGGGCAGAAAAAGAAGAAAAAGGAAAGAAACACCACAAGGAGGAAGGCGAAGGAAAGGCGGAGAGTGAAGGGGAAGGAACATCAGACGAAGAAGGAAAGGTGGGCGATGAATCAAATGATGCTGTCATTACACTTTGGTGTCCATACCCCCCCCCCCCCCCCCCCCCCCCCCCCCCGTGGTCTTTTTTTACAATAGTTTCCTCCTCCTTCTGGACATTCTGTGCCATTAACGTCCCCTTTCCTTTTCGCTCTCAGTAAAATCGTCTCCTCCTTTGCTGTACTGTCGCTGCTGTCCTTTCTGTCTACCATAAACTTTTATCTATCTTTTTCCAAAAACCTCTTCCCACAAATTTCTGCACTCAAAAGAAGTCGGAGTGAACTGACTATACTCTCGAGTATAGTGTGAGTATCCCAACAGGGCAAAACGAGTTCACACGCTACCAGATACTGGAACGCTGGAGAAGAAGGTGTCCATATGCATGCAGAAATATTTGATTAAGAAAACCAGAACAGATGGCGAGCACAGTGGATCGCGCAGGAAACAAACAAACAAAATCACCGAAACAAAAAACGGTATACCTCCGTGGAACACAACACAACACAGCGTAATGTAGCACAAAGCCGTACATTACAGCACACTGCAGTATATTAAGTACACTGAACAACAGAAGAGTACCGCATAGAATAAGACAATATAACACGAACATCGAGAGATACAGCAACGGCACACCACAGCGCAAGGTACAGATATGCATAGAAACACAGCGAAACATATTGTACAGAATGGTAGCACATAACAAAGAAAACGGCACGAAACATTGCGCAACAGCGCGCGGGACAACACATTGCGACACATCATAAGCAATGCAACACCTGACAACACAGTGCAACACGTTATAGAGCAGTTTGTTTTATGACAATACAAGACAACACATGATAGAGCAATCTAGCACATGACAACACGACACATCATAAAACAATGTAACACATGACAACATGATATAACACATCACAGAGCAAGAAAACACATGACGGCACAATTCAATATTTTACATAGCAGTGTAGCACACGACAAGACAACGGATTATAGCGTCAACACACTGTCCATAAACACAATACAGGTGCATTATAAAGCAATATGACAACACGATACGTCACAAAGCAATGTATCACATAAAAACACAATACAACACATCATAAAGCATCGTAACACATGACAACAGAACACAACATATCATAAAATAATATAACATGATAATAAGATGCTATTGTGATTATCATTATTGTTGTTGGGTGGTGGTGTTTCTGTTACTGTTGCTATTGTCACTATCGTTATTGTTATTACTTTCAAGATTATGATAATCGTGGCTTCTCCCCTTCCCCATGTGCCCACTCCCCCCTTCTTCCCCTTCCCGCTCCCTCTTCTCCTCTCCCCCTTTTCCCTTCCTTCTTCATTAAATGAGCTTGTGATATGATTTTTTTTTTTTAAATGCAATGACATGTTTATTATGAAAAAATATAGAATATAACAACACAATGGAACTCACAGAACAGTGTTATATACAACAACACAACATGTCTTAGATCAGTACAACTCACAGATATACAACGCAACACATCGTAGAGCAATATAACACTTGACAACATAACGCAGCACATCGCAGATCAAGGTAAACGCATGAAAACACAGTGCAGCACAGTATAACTTTATCACAGCATATGACAACACCACACATCACAGTGTTTATGCAACATATGACATCACAGTATAGCGAATCGTGGAGCAATGACGTATACCTTTAAGATTGGCATGAAAACATTGTACAGTACATCATAGAGTAATACACATAGGACACGAAAACTCAGTGCCAGAATTAGTAAGCTATCACTAGTCACAACAGGTTAAGGGCCATCTCACAACTGCACCACCAAAGACAGAAAAGGCACAGACGAGGCAATTTAAAATATAAAATTGTTGATTTCATCATTAACCAACGATTTCATAGAGGTTGCGATCAAATTCATTCAAAAACAGAGCAACAGTACAAGTTCAGATCACCACACTCCTCTTTTCAAAAGTCAGGAATCAGGTAAGCACATTTCAACAAAGTCAGTATCGGGTGTGACCCCCGTTAGCCGCCAGACATTCAAGGCAGCACCGGCGCATGGAATGCACAAGATTCCTGAGAGTGTTCTGGGGGATGTTCTGCCACTCTGTTGCAGAAATTGTGTAAGCTGGGCAACAACCGCAGGAGAGGGGGGGGGGGGTGATGTTGGCGACCTTTGTCCCAGAACGTCCCACAGGTGTTCAGTTGGTGCCAAGTCAGGTGAACGAGCAGGCCAGTCCATCCTTGGGATACCTTGCTGATGCATGAAGTCAGTGACGACTCGTGCTCGATGAGGAGGAGCGTTTATCGTCCTGGAAGGTTGTCCTCGGTCCCATGGCTTGCAGAGCTGGCTGGATGAGAGGCGGAACAGTCTCATTCCTGTAGCGCAGTCCGGTCATAGAACCCTGGATGACGTACAAAGGTGTTCTGCCGTTGGCATGGAAGCCACCCCACACATCACTGAGCCTCCTCCATAGCGGTCAACCTCACGAACAGCGCAGTCTACAAACCGCCTCTCCTTGCCTGCGCCAGACCTGTCTTCTGCCGTCATTGAAGGCAACAGTGAAGCGGGACTCGTCGGTGAACAAGACCTGGGACCAATTGCTGCCTGGTCCAGTGCTGATATTGCTGACACCAGGCCACACGGGCCTGACGATGAGCCGGTGTCAGGGGGATCCTGATGGCTGCACGTCTTGAGTGGAGGCCAAACTCGTGTAGCCGGTTGCGGATGGTGCTGGTGCTGACGTTCCTGTTGACAGCTGTCCCTCAGTTCATGTCTCAGAGTGCTGGCAGTAACAGTGCGATTGCGCAGCGTGGACAGCCGGAGGAAACGATCGTCCTGTCTGTTGGTGCTGCGTGGACGTCTGGAGCGAGGGCGTTCTTCTGTTGTGCCTGTGGCCTGGAAACGTTCCTGCAGCCTGTGGATTTCACAGTGGCTCACTCCCAGTCGTCTTCCAACTTCTCGTGATGACAGGCCTTCGTTCAGCCATGGCAGGACGCATCCATGCTACAGGGTGCAAAGTTTTGTTCTCGGAGGCAAGCTTGTAGGAGCCCAGATGTTCGAGACTTTTATACCCATCCCTGGCTAACTAATGCTGACAAGTATTAACATTAACCTGAATGTTCATGTGAGTCATGCAGTTTTTGTCCTCTAATCCTGCTTTCACAGCTTAAGCAGCGAAAGTTGACACAAAATTTGACGAATATCACTGATGTTCACAAAGCTTTCACTCAATGCATAAACTGACTGCGAGTGAAAGCGTGAAGCACGTTGTTTTCATAGGTGGATAGGCTACACTTGTAACCTGGTCTACCGGTCCATTTGTCATAACATTTTTTATACACGTATCTTTCTTGCAGTGGTCGAAATCGACCTGTGGCCCTTAACTTGTTGTGACAAGTATAAATAGCACTTAACAAAACGGTACAGCATAAGGTGCATTGCAAAACATCATATCATAACGCACATGACAGCATAATTCAACACGGCGTAACGCCAGCACAGCACAAAACAACACGACATGGGACAGCGGAATAAGCTCCTAACTGCAACATCTTTATGTTTAACCCAGAAAGAGAAGAAGAAGAAAAAGAAGAAGGACAAGGACAAGGAGGAAGGTGAAGGACCAAAGGAGAGTGGAGAGGAAGGAGCGAAAGACAAAGAAGGAAAGGTAGGATTAGAATAAAATGATACTTTCCTCACTCTCTGATTGGATCTATCTGGAAATTGGCATAACAGTGAGTCATGCAATTTCTCATACTTTCCTCACTCTCTTCTTCTTCTTCTTCCTCGTTCGCTTCCCATTAGATGAGCAGCCCGGTGTCCTCGATGAAGGCTGCCGTTCACCGCAGCTCCTCCAGGGTGCCGTACAACTTGGCTTCCACTGCTGTCGGTGTTGGCCAGTACTTCCTTCTGGATGCTGCATGCGTCATACAGTCTTGAAGGTGTGGTCTGTTGTCACCACAAGGGCACTCTCCACTCTGTCCAATGCCAAATTTTGTGTGCATGTGGTGGTGCAGGCGATTGTGTCCAGTCCTCAGGCGGAAGATCTTGACCTGTTCCCGTCGTCCCAGCAAATGGTATTTGTCTTCTGGGTTGTGTTTTGGGGTGCTGGAGGTGCCACTTTATTCCTTGCTGTGCCTTGATGATTGTCTTGATTTCATCATATGACACCAGGTTGTTGGCCTGCTCCTTCTGTGCACCATCTTTTGCCAGAATATCCGCTTTTTCGTTGCCTCTGATACCACAGTGTGCTGGTACCCATTGCATCACCACTTTCTCCACTCTGGCACTCAGGGCAACAAGGGCTGAAGTAAGATGGTTCTGTTCTTTGCAGCGGGAATTCTTGAGGGCTTGGAGTATGGAGAGAGCGTCTGAGGACACCACCACCTGCCCTGTTGTTCTTATGGAGTTCTGCGAGACTGTTGTGGCTGCCTCACAGAGAGCTTCTCGCTCAGCTCGGAAGTTGGTGGAGTATTTTCCTGTTGGCCTCACTCTCTGATTGGATCAATCTGGAAATTGGCATAACAGTGAGTCATGCATTTTCTCATAGATTCTGTTTGTTGTTGCAATCGAGGACATCTTTAACAGCTGCCATGAGCTGTACAGGTTCAGCAGGCTTCGGGGAAAGGATACCAAAGGCCCCCTTTGAAAAGCCCTCATAGAAGACGCAGCATTGCTCTCCACCAAGGAAGATGAGACACACAAAATACTGAATCAGTCAGACAAGTTAGTTGCTTCGTTGAGTATGAATTTCAAGCCAAAGAAAGCGCGAAGGCTCTCCCTTCGGAAAGAAAAAGTAGCTTAAAACAGTCAAGTTCACCGTAGTCAACCAAGCCATTCTAACTGCAACAAAAGAACCATTTATGTGTCTTGGGAAGTGGTACACTAACTCCTTGACGGACAAAAAAGTAAATGGCAGAAGAAAGCCAGCAGATAATAGACCCGTGTGGGCTCCCTGGCAAACACAGACCATGATCTGTGTCGTCCTGCCGTGTAGCTGGAGTCTGCAGCTCATACTGATCCCGAAGCTTTTTTTGTCTCTACTGATATACAAAATTGGCACTAGCACAATAGAATCAATGGAGGCCAAAATCAACAAATACACAAGGAAATGGCTTGATGTCCCACCTGGTCTAAATGACGTTGCACTGTACTGCCTCCAAGCAAGACTGAAGTTTCCTCTAAATTCCATCCTCGATGAGTACAAAGAGGATAAAGCAAGATTACTAAACATGCTTGAGGACTCCGAAGACAAAGTTGTAAGTATCCCTCCAGCCCAAGCTGAAGACTGGCAGAAAATGGAAAAATCGGGAGACTCAAGATCAGGGAAATGACAGGTTACACACAGACAGGGGCTGGAGTCAACAGAAATGAAGTATTGGTCAAAGGCAAAAGGGAAAGTAAATAGAGACATGGTAATAGAGGAGATGAAGAAAGAAGAGGATGCCGAGAGAATCTAGAAGGCAGTCCAGCAAGGCCAAACAGGGTAGTGGACCAAAGAAGTCTCAGCTGGAATGACACACAGTATATGGCAGCTCCTAGAGTCACGTCATCCTCAGATCTGTATATGATCTCCTGCCCTCGGAATTAAAATCAGGCGAAGAGGAGGAAGTAGATGACCCTATGTTTCAGCAAACAAACAGCGGAACATGTCCTGAGTTTATGCAAAGCAGCGCTGACCCAGGGAAGTAACACACATGGAAGCACAATCAAGTGCTTAAGGAGATCGCATATGCCGTTAACACTGCCACAGTACGACGCCAGAAGATCCAGTAACGACATTCTACACGGCAAGAGGACACAGATCATGGTCTGGAATAGCTGTAATGTTATTAGCAGCATGGAAGCAGGGTTTACTGGATGGATTGGATGACTGGGAATGCACAGCAGCCCTTCAAGAATGGAAAAGACATCGACAGATCATCAGGAAGAGTGGCATGAGATCGATACTGTTCTCCACACAGGCCATCGAAACAAATAATTCTGATCGAACTCACTGTGCCATACGAAAGCAAGACGGAGTAAGCACATATTTACAAGACCGAGAAGTGTGCCAGTCTAGCCAGCAGCTGGTAGTAGAATCTGGCGTCCAGGCCCAAGTCCTCGCTATAGAGGTTCGAGCGAAGGGATCAGAGGCTCATCAGCTCGGGATTTTTGTGAAGAAGAGGAACAGAACCCTGAAGGCAATGGCAGAGGCAGCTGAAAATACTTCCAGCTCAATTTAGTCACGAAGGAAAAACTGAACTTCCCAACTTGACAACTTAGAATAGGTGTTCGGTAGCGACATGGAGAAGACATCCGTCTGAAAGGCCACGCCTGAAGACGCCAACCCTTCCAAGAGTAGCTGGTTCAAACCGGCAGCACCAGGAAAAAGGAAAAAATGAAATTGGCGGCAGATGGGCATCTGGGAGTCATGACCTGGATGCGGCCCGGCTTCTTTAGAGTGTGAGGAGTTCAGTGACGAATCTCTTGTTTGATGGGGTTTCTTCTCTGAAGACCTTCAGCCGTCAAGGTCTCCCTGGAGTTTCTTCCCACAAAACAAAATGGTGCAACACAACATAAGGCGCATGCACATCATAACGCACATGACAACGTGATGTAACACATCGTAGTAATGCAACACAGCACAGAACAACACAATATGGAATAGCGGAATAAGCTCACAGCTACAGTATATTTATTTTTTGCCCCAGAAAAAGCATAAGAAGAAAAAGAAGAAACACCACAAGGAGGAAGGTGAAGGAACGGACGGAGAGTGGAGAGGAGGGAAAATCTGATGAAGAAGGAAAGGTAGGAGATGAATGACACCACTCTGTTCTAACACTCTGTAGACTGTTGCCTAGCGTTCTGTGGTATTGGGTGAAGAATATGGGACAGCGGGTATTCCTGATGGTACAGCAAAGAACAGAACAGCAGAATTCACAGTTTAGTATAGAACAGTACATTGCAGTATGGTACTGTACAGTTCAATACAGTACAGCACAGTGTTGTGGCGTACAGTACAGTTCAGTACAGCACGATACAAAAGTACAGTGCAGTACAGTGGAGTACAGTGCAGAGCTGTACCGTAAAGTGCAGTACAGTTTAATACGGTACGACAAAGTGCACTGACTATCATCATTGAATATCTATCGAACATAACCCATTCTATCTGTCTGTCAAGTGCTAGCAGGTAGAAGACCTTTTACACACTTGTCAACAACAAAGCTTACACGACTGTAGGCACTCCCAGTTAACAAACTCATAAACACAGAGCAAACAGAAACTCAAACCATGAAATATGTAAACTTTGGCAAGCAACCAGTCCATACGTGTTTGACTAGAAGAGAAATGTAAGAACCTGTCTGGATACATATCAAAGATTAAAACATGACACCACACATCACTGAGTAGTATAAGAAGCATATGAAAACACTGTGCAACACATCATAGCAACACATAACAACGCAACGACAGATAGTGCTGTAAGGTCATAACAACAGTCTATATTGATTTCTGATTTAGGAAAAGCATAAAAAGAAAAAGAAGAAACACCACACAGGAGGAAGGTGAAGGAACGACGGAGAGTGGAGAGGAGGGAAAGGCTGATGAAGAAGGAAAGGTAGGAGATGAATAACACTACTCTGTTCTAACACTCCGTAACACTCTGTCGTCTGTCTGCTACTAGCATTCTGTGCTGTTGGATGATGAATATAGGACCAGACAATGAGCATTGTTGGTGGTACAGCAAAGAACAGGACAGCAGAAATCACAGTTTTGTATACTACAGTACATTGCAGTACGGTGCGGTACAGTTCAGTACAGTACAGCACAGTGCAGTGGGGTACGGTACAGATAGAACAGTTCAGTTGAGTACAGTACAGTACAGTACAGTACAGTACAGTAGTATAGTGCAGTGCAGTGGAGTACAGTACAGTGTAAGTACAGTTTAATACAGTACCACAAAGTGCAACATAACCCATTCTATCTGTCTGTCAGTGCTAGCAGGTAAAAGACCTTGTACACTCTTGTCAACAACCAAGCTTACACGACTGTAGGCACTCCCAGTTAACAAACTCATAAACACAGAGCAACCAGAAACCAAATCAATGAAATATGTAAATTTTCGCAAGCAACTAGTCTTTACATGTTTGACAAAAAAAGAGAGAAATGTAAGGACCTGTATGGATACATATTAAAGATTAAAACATAACACCACACATCACTGAGTAGTATAAGAAGCATATGAAAACACGGTGCAACACATCATAGCAACACAATAACAACGCAACGACAGATAGTGCTGTAAGGTCATAACAACAGTCTATATTGATTTCTGACTCAGGAAAAGCATAAAAAGAAAAAGAAGAAACACCACAAGGAGGAAGGTGAAGGAACGACGGAGAGTGGAGAGGAGGGAAAGGCTGATGAAGAAGGAAAGGTAGGAGATGAATAACACTACTCTGTTCTAACACTCCGTAACACTCTGTCGTCTGTCTGCTACTAGCATTCTGTGCTGTTGGATGATGAATATAGGACCAGACCAATGAGCATTGTTGGTGGTACAGCAAAGAACAGAACAGCAGAAATCACAGTTTTGTATACTACAGTATATGACAGTACGGTAAGGTACAGTTCAGTACAGTACAGCACAGTGCAGTGGGGGTACGGTACAGATAGAACAGTTCAGTTGAGTACAGTACAGTACAGCACAGTACTATAGTGCAGTGCAGTGGAGTACAGTACAGTGTAGTACAGTTTAATACAGTACCACAAAGTGCAACATAACCCATTCTATCTGTCTGTCAGGTGCTAGCAGGTAAAAGACCCTGTACACTCTTGTCAACAACAAAGCTTACACGACTGTAGGCACTCCCAGTTAACAAACTCATAAACACAGAGCAACCAGAAACCAAATCAATGAAATATGTAAGTTTTCGCAAGCAACTAGTCTTTACATGTTTGACAAAAAAAGAGAGAAATGTAAGGACCTGTATGGATACATATTAAAGATTAAAACATAACACCACACATCACTGAGTAGTATAAGAAGCATATGAAAACACGGTGCAACACATCATAGCAACACATAACAACGCAACGACAGATAGTGCTGTAAGGTCATAACAACAGTCTATATTGATTTCTGACTCAGGAAAAGCATAAAAAGAAAAAGAAGAAACACCACAAGGAGGAAGGTGAAGGAACGGCGGAGAGTGGAGAGGAGGGAAAGGCTGACGAAGAAGGAAAGGTAGGAGATGAATAACACTACTCTGTTCTAACACTCCGTAACACTCTGTCGTCTGTCTGCTACTAGCATTCTGTGCTTTTGGATGATGAATATAGGACCAGACAATGAGCATTGTTGGTGGTACAGCAAAGACAGAACAGCAGAAATCACAGTTTTGTATACTACAGTATATGACAGTACGGTAAGGTACAGTTCAGTACAGTACAGCACAGTGCAGTGGGGTACGGTACAGATAGAACAGTTCAGTTGAGTACAGTACAGTACAGCACAGTACTATAGTGCAGTGCAGTGGAGTACAGTACAGTGTAGTACAGTTTAATACAGTACCACAAAGTGCAACATAACCCATTCTATCTGTCTGTCAGGTGCTAGCAGGTAAAAGACCTTGTACAATCTTGTCAACAACAAAGCTTACACGACTGTAGGCACTCCCAGTTAACAAACTCATAAACACAGAGCAACCAGAAACCAAATCAATGAAATATGTAAATTTTCGCAAGCAACTAGTCTTTACATGTTTGTGAAAAAAAGAGAGAAATGTAAGGACCTGTATGGATACATATTAAAGATTAAAACATAACACCACACATCACTGAGTAGTATAGAAGCAATGAAAACACGTGCAACACATCATAGCAGCACATAACAACGCAACGACAGATAGTGCTTTAAGGTCATAACAACAGTCTATATTGATTTCTGACTCAGGAAAAGCATAAAAAGAAAAAGAAGAAACACCACAAGGAGGAAGGTGAAGGAACGACGGAGAGTGGAGAGGAGGGAAAGGCTGATGAAGAAGGAAAGGTAGGAGATGAATAACACTACTCTGTTCTAACACTCCGTAACACTCTGTCGCCTGTCTGCTACTAGCATTCTGTGCTGTTGGATGATGAATATAGGACCAGACAATGAGCATTGTTGGTGGTACAGCAAAGAACAGAACAGCAGAAATCACAGTTTTGTATACTACAGTACATTGCAGTCTGTACGGTAAGGTACAGTTCAGTACAGCACAGCGCAGTGCAGTGGCGTACAGTACAGACAGACCAGTTCAGTACAGTTCAGTACAGTACAGTAGTACAGTGCGGTGCAGTGGAGTACAGTACAGCACAGTGTTGTGGCGTACAGTACAGACAGTACAGTTCAGTACAGCACGATACAGTAGTACAGTGCGGTGGAGTGGAGTACAGTACAGAGCTGTACCGTAAAGTGCAGTACAGTCAAGACAGTACAACAAGCTGCACTGACTATAACATTGAAATATCTGTTGAACATAACCCATTCCATCTGTCTGTCAAGTGCTAGCAGGTAACAAACCTTGTACCCTCTTGTCAATACCTGAACCAAACCCAACTGTGGACACTCCCATTTAACAAACTCATAAACACAGAGTAACCAGAAACCCAAACCATGAAATATGTAAACATTCGCAAGCAACCAGTCTTTACATGTTTGAAAAAAAAGGAGAAATGTAAGGACTTGTATGAATACATATCAAAGATGAAACAAGATGCAAAGCATATAAACGTACTCCCCAGTTTATCCTGAATTCGTGTGAGATATTCCATAAAGAGGAAAAACCGTCTTGGGCTGGTGTAACCGTTAGTAATGACTATTCTGGTAAACATGGGCTATCATCTGTGACCTATAATGAACATACTTACAAATTTTCACAAAGATCGGCCAAGAACTTTCTGAGTTTTTCCATAAAGAAGAAAACCATTATGGGCCGTTAGTAATGGCTATAACGGTAAACTTAAATATGGAGCATTATCCGTGACCCATAATAAACATACCTACAAATTTTCAGAAAGATCGGCCAAGTACGTTTTGAGATATTCCATAAAGAAGGAAAACCGTTACAGGCCGTTACATCCGTTAGTAACGGCTATAACGGGGTAAACTAAAACATCGGGCGTCATCCATGACCCATCCTCTTCATACCTGTTACTTTTCACAAAGATCGGCCAAGTACTTTCGGAGATATTCCATAAAGAAGAAAAAACCGTTACAGGCCGTTACAGCCGTTAGTAACGGCTATAACGGGGTAAACTAAAACATCGGGCATCATTCGTGAAACCATAATGAACATACCTGCTAATTTTCACAAAGATCGGCCATTTCCTTTCGGAGATATTCCATAAAGAAGAAAAACCGTTACAGGCCCGTTACAGCCGTAATAACGGCTATAATGGTGAACTAAAACATCGGGCATTATTCCTGACCCATCATGAATATACCTACAAATTTTCAGAAGATCGGCCAAGTACTTTCTGAGATATTCCATAAAGAAGGGAAAACCGTTACAGGCCTTTACAGCCGTTAGTAACGGCTATAACGGGGTAAACTAAAACATCGGGCATCATCCGTGACCCATAAAGAACGTACCTGTTAATTTTCACAAAGATCGGCCATGTACTTTCGGAGATATTCTATAAAGAAGAAAAACCGTTACAGGCCGTTACAACCGTTAGTACGGCTAAAACGGTAAACTGAAAACATTGGTCATTGTTCCTGACCCATAATGAACATACCTACAAATTTTCAGAAAGATCGGCCAAGTACTTTTTGAGATATTCCATAAAGAAGGAAAACTGTTACAGACTGTGACAGCCGTTAGTAAGGCTATAATGGGGTAAACTAAAACATCGGGCGTCATCCGTGACCCATCCTCTTCATACCTGCTACTTTTCACAAGATCAGCCAAGTACTTTCTGAGATATTCCATAAAGAAGGAAAACCGTTACAGGCCGTTTACAGCCGTTAGTAAACGGCTATAACGGGGTAAACTAAAACATCGGACATCATCTGTGACCCATAATGAACATACCTGCTAATTTTCACAAAGATCGGCCATGTACTTTCGGAGATATTCTATAAAGAAGAAAAACCGTTACAGGCCGTTCCCAGCCGTTAGTTACGGATATAACGGTAAACTGAAACATTGGGCATTATTCCTGACCCATACTGAACATACCTACAAATTTTTAGAAAGATCGACTAAGTACTTTTGAGATATTCCATAACGAAGGAAAACCGTTACAGGTCGTTACAACCGTTAGTAACGGCTATAACGGGGTAACTAAAACATCGGGCGTCATCCGTCCCCCATCCTCTTTATGCTACTAATGTTCACAAGATTGGCCAAGTACTTTCGGAGATATTCCATAAAGAAGAAAAATCGTTACAGGCCGTTACAGCCATTAGTAAGGGCTGTAACGGTAAACTAAAACATCGGGCATCATCCTTGACCCATAATGAACATACCTACAAATTTCAGAAAGATCAATCCAGTAGTTTTGTCTGGAGCGAGTGGAACACATTTTGACCACGGACGGACGGACAGACACACAGACAGCATTTCTTCGTTCCCATTCTAAAGTACTCCCTGTTCTCTAAGAACTGGGAGTACAAAAACGACGCAACACGTCTCTAAGTGGAAAATGTAACATGAAAACACTGTGCAACACAGCATAATGTACCTGATAACACCGTGCAACGTATTGCAGCGCTTCACAGCACATAACAACGCAACAACAGATAGTGCTGTAAGGTCATGACAACAGAAAGTGTTTTATTTCTGGCCCAGAAAAAGAAGAAAAAGAAGAAGAACCACAAGGAGGAAGGCAAAGGAGCAGCGGAGAGTGGGAGAGAGGGAAAGAGCGACGAAGAAGGAAAGGTGGGAGAAGAATAAACACTACTCTATTCTCACACTCTGTCGTCTGTCTCTTGCTAGCATTCTGTGGTGTTGGATGAATAATACAGGACCAGACAACCAGCATTCCTGATGGTACAGCAAAGAACAGAGCAGTAGAAATTACAGTTTATATAGTACAATACATTGCAGTACGGTACAGTTCAGTAAAGTACAGCACAGCAACAGTGCAATCGCGTGCAGTGCAAACAGTACAGTACAGTACTGTACAGTATGGTACCGTAAAGCGCAGTACAATTTTAACACAGTACAACAAAGTGCAGCGTGATAAAGGTAAGTACGGCATGAAACAGGACAGCAAACTGCAGGACTGTACAGTAGAATAAAGTGCTGTATAGTATTGTAGAGTATAGTAAAGTGCAGTGCAGCATAGTGCAGATCCTGCAGTACAGTAAAGTGTAGTAATGTGTAGTTTAGTGCAACAGAGCAAACAACAGCACAGCACACGTGTAGAATATCACAACACAACACATTGAAAACAATACATTGCAGTACAGTGCAACACATCACTGTGCAGCAGAGTATAATACAACATAATATAAAGAAATCGGCAGAGTACAACACAGTATAGTACAACAGTACAGTCCATCACAGTAAAATGCAACACAGTGCAGCACAGTATAGAAAACGCAGTACAGCAGTGTATGATCTAGCACAGTACAGTACGACGCCATGCAGTACAACACATTGCAGTATAAAATCGGTAGTGTACAACACAGTGTAGTACAACAGCATAATTCAACCAGTGAAACACACCATAGTACAGCACGGTACAGAAAACGCAGTTCAGCAACGTATGGTACAACATAGTGTACTAAAAACGTCATAATACCACACAGAACATTACCATGCAGTACAGTTCTGTAATGAAAACAGTACAGTACAGTGCAGTACAATATAGTGCAAAACGGTGGAGCAAAACGCAACACTGTTCAGTGCAAGACAATATATGGTAATAGATACGGGTGTGTTACTGCGCATATTTGTACACCTGAGTGTATATCTATGGGGTATATGTGAGTGTGTACGTAGGTGTGTGTCTGTGTATTCCTACGCATGCGGTGTGTATTTGTGTGTCTGTTCCACCCCTGGACTGGATTATCTTCGCGAACCATTGACCGATTTCTGCGTAGCTTGGACCGTCCACTGACCTTATCGTTTGAGCAGCTATCCAGTATGACTAATCCTGTCTGTCTGTCAAGTGCTAGTAGGTAGCAAACATGTACACTCCTTGTCAACAACAAAACTTACACGACTGTAGGCACTCACAGTTAACAAACTGATAAACACAGAGCTAAAAAGATACCCGAACCGTGAAATATGTAAACTTCGCAAGCAACCCGTCAACACAAATATTTGATTTAAAAAAAAGAAAGAGAGAAAAGTAAGACCTGCATGGGTACATTTAAAGATGAAAACATGATGCCACACATCGCAGAATAATACATGTAGCGTATGAAAACAGGAGTACAAACACATCATGACGCACACGATAACGCAGTGCAACACATCATAGCGCTTCACAGCACACGACAACGCAACAAGAAATAGTGCTGTAAGGTCATGAGAACTGAACATATTCATTTCTGGCCCAGGAAAAGAAAAAAAAGAAGAAGAAACACCACAAGGAGGAAGGGAAAGGAGCGGCGAAGAGGTGGAAAGAAGGGAGGAAAAGACGAAGAAGAAAAGGTAGGGTGAATAAAGTCGTTTATTCTTTTCATCCTGCCGTCTGTCTGCTTCT
>CM031618.1:61481389-61486389 GCA_018398815.1 Conus ventricosus
GCTTTGCGTTTCCATTATTTTGACGTTTGATTGTGTTTTATTGTATTGTCTATTGCTTTCTCTTCAAAACCTCTTGAGTGGAATTCAGTTATGTTGCTCTGTTGGAAAGAGCAGAGTAGTATCCATGCTAAGGTTGCCACCTGGGTAAATTAGTTTCTGTATACAGTCTTGTTGGGAAGAGCAGTAAGTACCCATGCTAAGGTGTCACCTGGGTAAAGTATTTCTGTATACAATCTTGTTGGGAGGAGCAGAGTAAGTACCCATGCTAAGGTGCCACCTGGGTAAATTAGTTTCTGTATACAGTCTTGTTGGGAAGAGCAGAGTAAGTACCCATGCTAAGGTGTCACCTGGGTAGTTTCTGTATACAGTCTTGTTGGGAAGAGCAGAGTAAGTACCCATGCTAAGGTGTCACCTGGGTAGTTTCTGTATACAGTCTTGTTGGGAAGAGCAGAGTAAGTACCCATGATAAGGGCCACCTGGGTAGTTTCTGTATACAGTCTTGTTGGGAAGAGCAGAGTAAGTACCCATGCTAAGGTGCCACCTGGGTAAATTAGTTTCTGTATACATGATCAGAATCTGACTTTAAACTCCCGCTGCTCGCGCAATCCATTCACCCACACACATATATGCAACAGCCAGACAAAGAAATTTACTTATACAGGAGCCCCCACCCTCTCCTCTTCGACAACCCACTCCCGCCCTCGCCCTCATAAACGCGCGCACACGCACACCACACACACACCACACACACACACACACACACAACACACACACACACACACACGCACGCACGCACGAAAGCACGCATGCAGGCACGCATGCTCGCACGTGTACACACACACACACACACCACACACACACACACACACACACACACACACACACACACACATAGTTGCAAACCCCACCATACACAGCCACCACCACCGCCGCGCCCCCTTCTGTCACCTTCTCTGTCTCTGTCTGACTGTCTGTCTGTCTGTCTATTTGTCTGTCTGTCTCTCTCTCTCGTCCCTCTCTCTCTGTCTCTGCATGCCTGTCTGTCTCATTCACTCACTCAAAATCTTAATAACACAGAAAAAAGAAGAAGAAGAAGAAAGAAGAAAGCCGAAGAGGAAGAAGGGGCAACGCCTGTGGAGACCCCGGTAAGAAGGACCAACCACAGACGAAGAAGAATTAAAGTCACTTTTGTCTGTCTGCAGTCGTTTCAGTTTTATGTGCTGAATTACCTTCACCAAAGAGATTGTGCTTCCCTCCCCCTCTGTCCGTTCGTTGGCTGTAGCTTGGCTTGCTGTCAGCAGGTTTTAGGGAAGACCTGTCGAACCAGTTTTGACCAAACTTGGTGGAAAGATTGAACGTGGCTCAGGAACGAATCCAGTACATTTTGGTGCGGATCTGGATTAAAGAGCGAGATATATCACCTTTTTGATTATCATTATTCTTATTTTCAAATGTCTTTTCACATTTAAAAAAAGATTAGGCTCATTTAGGAACAAATGCATTTCATTATTACAACATGTAAAGGCAAAGCAATTCGATCTAGTAACTAAAGTGCAATGCATTCCATCAACAACATCAAAAAAAAATAAAATCGCACGAGTACAGCAATATGTGGCAAAGATATTGGAAATTTCTACATTCTAGACAATGGCAGTTTTTTTTTCTTGTTACTTTCCAAAGATTCTGATAGGGGTACCACTTCTTACGAAATTCTGTGGGTTGCATTTTTATGTAGTGCGTGTATTTTTCGATTTAATATTTGCTCTTTGACTCTTCCAAAAAGTGTTGGGGATTAGGTTTGATATTATTTTACATTTATATACCAAATATCTAGCAAACAGGATAACATGTCAAACCCATCGACTGTTTTAATTTGATCATTATTACCAAACAACAACAATCGACAAAACTTGGTGGAATGATTGAGTTTGGTCCAGGAACGAACCAGGTATATTTGGGTGCGGATCTGGATCAAAGAGCGAGATCCAGGGCCTCGATAGAAGTCTGCGCTCTCCCTTTTAGCTGTTCTGGAATGCATGAGTAAATGAAGGACGGCGGACACTTCATTTCACGTTTTTTTTGTTAATCATCAACCGACCGCAGGAGCCTGTGTCAGAGCTGTCGAAGGAAGGCGAACACTCTCACTCTCCATAGTGGGGGGGTGGGGGGGGTGGGGGGGGGGACCAAAAGGAGAAAACAGTCCCGGTAGGAAGGAAAAGCACAAAGAAATAGCACAACCCGCGAAGGGAGAGAAAAAAAAAGAACAATGGAACAACAGTGTCTATGTGGAAGGAGAGATTACAAAGGACATCACTCGCGAGGTGGGAAGAGGGGAAACAACCCAAAGGGATGATACTCTTCGTGGGAAAGGATACCATCACAAAGAGAACGTATTTCAGGTAGAAATAGAAAAGGACCAAGGGACGAGACTCTCAAGGTAGGAGGGGAAAAAAAAAACGAACAAGGGATAACACTCTTCAGTCGGAAGCGAGAATACCCAAAAGAATAACAAATATACAAATGGGCAAGGAACAGGGACGGCGCTTTCCAGGTAGAAGGGAAAGGGAACGAACAGGTAACACTGTCCAGGTTGCACGCGAAAAGAACGAAAGGATGACAACTTTCGGATGGAAAAGAAGGGGAAAAAGAAAAGAAAAGAAAAAGAGAACACTCTCGCACGTCGGCGGGAAAAAGAGGTAAACGATGTCAAGCTCCCCAGGCAGGAACGGCGAAAATCAAAGGGAGGACACTCTCTAGGTCTGAAGGATCAAAGGGACGACACTGTCCAAGTGAGGAGGGAAAAAGAAAAAAGGGACAGCACTCCCAAGTGGGAAAGAAAAGAACAACAGGGAACACTGTCCAGGTTGAGATAGAAATAACCAAAGTTAAAGCAAACTCCAGATGGTTAAGGGAAATAACCAGCGACGAACTGCCTCCCTGTGGACAGAGCGGGCGATTTGACCCCGTGTTCTCGTGTGATGAATAATCTGTGTCTGCGTGGGAGGATAGTGAGCCCGCCACCACAGATAGCGAGAGGAGCGTGGCAGCGACGGCAAGGTATATCTCTTTAGCGCCGACACGCAAGAGATCGTAATTAAAGAACAAGTAGGGTAACTCTTGCTCACTTCATGAAATGAATAGTCGCCCATAATTCCGAACGAATGCCGCTCACGACACCCAATCGCCTGGCAGAAATGACAAAAGAGAGTGCACAACAGAACAAACGAGTGAATCAGTGTCATCATTGTCATCGTCGTCGTCGTCGTCGTCATCATTATCCTTTTCGTTGCCATCATTATAGAAGAAGATTATCATCATCATAAAAAAAGAAGAAGAGGAAGAACAAGAACAACATTAACAACAATGCCACCATCACCAGTAGCAGTAGTGATGATGATGATCATGATCATGATCATGATCATGATGATAATGCATTGATGCTGACGGTGTTGTTCGCTTTCACTTGTAAACGGTGTGAATACAGCCATTTAAAACGAACAGCCATTTTACATGTTCTAAGAAAAAAAAAGTATTGAGAAAAAATCTGAAAACAAATCGCTGTATAATAAATCACAACCCACAATTTATTCAAAGTTTTGGTAAGAAAACTAATTATCTTGCTATAATCGTTATCATTATCACCACTTTCTCGTACTCCTTCTCATCTTTCTCTTCACTCCTCTTCATCTTCTTGTTCGTCTGCATTTTCTCTTCTTCTGCCTTTGCATCTTCTTTTTCTTCTTTTTCTTCTTCGTCTCCTTATTTTTCTGTTATCCCATTCTTCTTCCGTCTTCTTCTTCTTTCCATTTTTCTTCTTCTTCTTCTTCTTCTTCTTCCTCGTCGTCGTCGTCGTCCTCCTCTTTCTCCTTCTTCTTCTTGTTCTTTCCCTCTTTATAAGTGTACAAAGTGGAAGGATTCGTGAGTAAACAGTCATGAAATCAGAAACAAGAAATCCGAAAGAATAAGTAAAATGACTCGGTAACAATTTGTGAAAAAACCAGCCCACCCAAAATTGTCTGTATCTTCAAATATATATTTTGATGATATTCTCTTTGATAGCTATAGTATGTCAAAAAGTGTGTGTGTGTGTGTGTGTGTGTGTGTGTGTGTGTGTGTGTGTGTGTGTGTGTGTTTGTTTGTCTCTGTGTGTGTATGTGTGAGTGAGTGTGCATGCGTGTGTGTGTATGTGTGTGTGTGTGTGTGTGTGTGTGTATGCGTGAGTGAGTGTGCATATTGTGTGTGTGTGTGTGTGTGTGTGCGCGGGCGTGTGTATATGTGTGTGTGTGTGCGCGCACTCGTTTGTGTGTGTATTTGTGAGTGGGTGTGCATATGTGCACGCGTGCGCGCGCATGTGCGTATGAGTAAGTGTGCATGTGTGTGTGTGCGTGCGCGCGTGTGTGCTTTCAGAAAAAGAAAAAGAAGAAAAAGAAAAAGGAGAAAGAGGGGACACCACGTCGTCGGAAGGAGAAGAAGACGTGAGTTGTAGGCCAATTGACGGGGGATGCTGGAGCACGTGGGCTGCGTACTTAACACACACAAACATGCACACGCGGATGCATGACCGCGCACGTGCTCACGCACGCACACACACACACGAGTGCAAGAATGCGCGCGCGCACACACACTCACACACATACATAGGTGACATGTACACACACAAGCATGTGCGCGCGCGCACACACACATGCACACACACACACACACACACACACACACACACACACACACACACACACACACACACACACAGATACGCACACACATACAAGCATAAACACACTCACGGGCGTACGTGTGCACACTCGCGCGCACACAAGCACACACACACATTCTCTCTCTCTCTCTCTCTCTCTCTCTCTCTCTCTCTCTCTCTCTCTCTCTCACACACACACACACACACACACACACACACACACACACACACACACACTGAAAATGATGTCAGTGACGCTGATAGTGGTCAGTGTCATGACGAAGCTGAAACACACCCCTCCTTCCAC
>CM031618.1:61491389-61508889 GCA_018398815.1 Conus ventricosus
GCTGGTGTCAAAGTCGTTGGTAGCTGTAAGCTTGTGTCAGAATTGTTGGTAACTGTAAGCTGGTGTCAAAGACGTTGGTAACTGTAAGTTGATGTCAAGGAACGTTGGTAACAGCAAGTTGATGTCAAAGAACGTTGGTAACTGTATGTTGGTGTCAAGGCCGTTTGTAACTGCAAGCTGGTGTCACAAAGTCATTGGTAACTGTAAGTTGGTATCAAAAACGTTGATAACTGTAAGCTTGTGTCAAAAACGTTAGTAACTGTAAGTTGGTGTCAAGGTCATTGGTAACAAACAAAGAAACAAAGAAAGAAAACCAAGGGGGGGGGGGGGGGCTGTTCTTTTTGGTGGGGGAGTTGTTCTTTTGACCAGTTACGAGTTTAACAGGTAGGCCTCAAAACGCTGGCATGGATTATGCAGTGTTTTAGTGAAAAGAATCCTAATTGTGGCGCGTGGCCGTTTGCCGCCGGTTGTTGGCAGGTGAAGGCGACCAAGACGCCGTCGTTCCTCTTGCCAGAGCAGAAGAGGTCGATCAGAGACAACGTGTCTTTCGAGCTCCCTGCTGCCCGTAAAATAAGCGCCATGAAGAAGGAGACAGGCATTGAGGGCAACGACCTGCTGGTAAGAAAATGGCTTCATATACACACGCGTGCGCACACGCACACACACACACACACACACACGCACGCACGCACGCACGCACGCACGCACGCACACACACACATACAACGCGCGCACACACACACACCACACACACACACACGCACACACACGCATACACTAACACACACACACACACACACACACACACACACACACACACACACCATACACCACACACACACACACACACATACACACACACGCACGCATACACTAACACACACACACACACACACACACACACACACACACACACACACACACACAGACACCACAACACACCTCATAATACAAAATAGACTTTATATTTTGAAAATTATTAATCAGATAAACTTGGGCACAAGATCCATCCACGCTTGCTAATCTGTGCAGATCTCTAACACGATTTAAATAACATAAGCACAAGAAGTACATTTAATGCTCCAAAACATTTGTTGAAGAAAAGCAAAACATAAAATGCAAAGCATTCAACTGGCGTCAGGTCTTCTATGTCCGCGTCACCTGCCCGTATTATAACGAGGCTTCTGGATAAACTTAGAAGAAATTGTGTCCACTACTTTTTTTGTGTAGATGATCAGTGCTCAGTTGTCAAAATGTGAAAATCCAAATCGACCTAAGGTCCGGTTCTAATTTAGAAGACAAAAAAGGGGGAGGGGGGAGGGGGGGGGGGGGGGAGAGAGAATCCGGTTCTGCTCAGTTTATCCTGACAGCGTACACATCAGGAATTATGATTGCCTCTTGGGTCACTCTTGTAAAGGATTCTGTATCTCCACCAAACCTTCTTGCTCCCTGACATCGAAATGGAGACTTTGAGGAACTTTCTTTTTTTTTTAAATTGGCCATACTAATTCAAAACTGCACAGACATATAAGCATTTCACCATGCCACGTTGAATCTTACACCGAAGAAAAATACCCAAGTCATATGTGTGTACATGCACAAGACTGACAGATCGACAGGCGGGATCGGCGTGTATGATACCCGGTTTTTGTGGTGACCTTATAGCAGTTTTGGTGGTTTTGACACCACCTCATCAGCTTTCCACGAGGTAAGTCTGTATTTCAAGTTCTCTTTCGTGTCAGTTCAAAGCCAGTGCTTCGAATCCTTGCAATCATGAAAATGACGGACCAGTTTAGAAGTG
The DNA here is from genome assembly GCA_018398815.1 of Conus ventricosus. Lineage (NCBI taxonomy): Eukaryota > Metazoa > Mollusca > Gastropoda > Neogastropoda > Conidae > Conus > Conus ventricosus. The sequence continues at coordinate 61,493,191 of CM031618.1, forward strand.
ATAACTGAAGTAGTTAGTGTAATCCATACAGTGATTTTGAGAGAAACTGACATAACTCTTTGCAGGTAAAGATCTCAATTAATTGGAGAAATGTTTAAAAATGGTGGCGAGATTATTGTTCTTTTTGACCGAGAAATATAAATTTTAGCCCTGATGGAATCAGTTATAGTACCATTATCTTAGAAAAAAAAAAGGTAGTGTTAACGTTCCTGGCAACTATAGAGGTGTGTCACTTTGTTACATAGGTAGCAGACTATACTGTTCTATCATAAACTACAGGTTACAGATATTGGTAGAACATTATAATATAACCGGCGAATTTCAGGCTGGTTTTAAGAAAGGGTACTCAACAGGGATCACTTGTTTACATTACTAGCAAAAGTACAAAAGCTTTTTTCACGTAATCGTAAATTCTATGAAGCTTTCACTGATTATGAGAAGGCCTTTGACTCCATCTAAAGGAAACTTCTGTGGCCAATTTTCCAAAAGAATGGTATTAAAGGGATGCTGTTTCAGTATATAAGAAGTATGCATTCGAAGGGTAAAGCAAAGGTAAGATTTGGCAACGAACTCACAGACAACATTTTGTGCACACAGGGTGTGAAACAGGGAGATGCCTGTAGTCCTGTATTGTTTTCTTTATTCATAAACGAATAAGTATCAGAAATCATTCAGAAGGGACGACATGGAGCGCCATTGTCACCTGAGATCCTCGAATGATTTATCTTTTTACTGGCTGATGATATCGCTTTGTTATCAGAAACTCCAGTTGGACTCCAAAATCAGTTAAACAGCCTTCATGGTATAGCTACGAGGCTTCAACTCAAGATAAATATGAAAAAGAGCGGTACTGTGGTTTATAGAAAAGGGGGATACTTTGCAGCAAGGGAGAGATGGTCTTTGAATGGTGAGGCAATGGATGTTGTAAATTGTTACAAATATATCGCCATCTGTTTTACCACACGTCTTAATTTTTCACCTGCTTGTCAGGATCTCGTGAGTAGAGCAAAACATGCATTACTGTGTATATTGGGAAAACAGCATGTGCTGAATAATAATTCTTTAGTTGTGTTACTTAAACTTAATGATGCCCAAGTTCAACCGATCGCTCAAAATGGAGCTGAGATATAGGGCATATAATCAAGCTGTTATCGAAATAGAAAAAGTTCACCTATTTGCTTTAAAATGATTCTTGGGAGTGCAGCCTAGAACGCCAAATGATCTTGTATATGGCAAGACAGGTGAGTATCCTTTGTATATCAACTCATATTTGCGATGTAGTAGTTACTGGTTGAAAATTCTGCGTATGGATGAGGAAAGATTATCACACAAAACGAACAAAATTTTGCTTAGTTTAGAATTGCGAAGTAAGAAATGTTGGGTTGGGCATCTGACATTCGTGATTTTTTGCATCAAAACGGGTTCGGGTCTGTTTGAATCAATCAAGATGTTGAAAATATCGAAGTCTTTTGAAAAAGACTTCATCAGAGCCTGACTGATAACAGGTGGCAAAAATGGGAGGAACACATTCAAAATAGTGACAGGTATGCTTTTTTTTTTTTTTTTTTTTTTTTTTAGAACATTGAAAATCGTCCAGGAATTGTTAATCTTATCTTTTGCTTGACATTGACAGACATTCAAAGTCTGAGATTCGGAATAGCTGATGAATGTGCACAGAGGTATCGGTACACTAATGTTGATGAAGATGCTAAGATATGCCCACCATGTAAGAATGCCAAAGAAGATGAATAACATTTTTTGTTGTGCTGCCCTGCCTTACAAGAGTTGCGAAATGATTTAAATCCCCTCCACCCCACCCACCCCAATACCTCAAAAACTTATGTCTGTTTAATGTTGTATTGCTCTTGGCAAATCAAAATAACATTGGAGAATGTTTGCACGTATTTTTTGTATAAAGCATTGTAAGGACGGACTGTATTATTCAGCTAAAGTGGTGTTGGATTGCGTGCTCAGGGTGGATTTATGCTCAGTTGTCATGTTGTGTTATGTAATTGTCTAATTATTCCTTGTTTAATCAAAAGTACGCTGTTTTGGCATTGTACCCGCTTCAGAGGGGGCCATGACCTATACTGAATAAACTTTCGCTTCCGCTTCTCCCCTTCCCCATCACATTCTTGGTGCATATACCCCCACGCCAACCCTCCGCCATCCTAATCAATCGCTCTTCTTCTTCCTCTCCCTCCCTTGTATTCTCCCTCCTTTTCCCGCCAACATTTCGCTTCATTCCACCTCTTTCTCCCAGACTGTCTTTATCTCCCCCTTCCCCCTCTCACACCTCTATTCTCCCTCTTCCTCTATCTCTCTTTCTTCCACTTGTCTGTCTGTCTGTCTGTCTACCTGTGGGTCAATCGGTCTGTCTCTGTCAGTCTGTCTGTCTGTCTCTTTCTCTCTCTTTCTGTCTGTCTCTCTCTTTCTTTCTCTGTGTCTGTGTGCTTCTCTGTCTGTCCGTCTTGTCTCATCTTCTGTCTTACTCTCTGTTACTCACTCTCTCTCTCTGTTTCTCTGTTTGTCCGCGTGTCTGTCTGTCTCTGTCTCTGTATTTCTCTGTCTATCCGTCTGTCTGTCTCTCTGTGTTTCTCTCTCTCTCTCTCTCTCTCTCTCTCTCTCTCTCTCTCTCTCTCTCTCTTTCTCTCTCTCTCTCTCTGTCTCTGCTTTCTCCCTGTGTCTCTATCTCTCTGTCTCTGTACATGTTTCTGTCTCTCTCCCTGTGTCTGTCTGTCTCCTTCTGTATGTCTCCTGTCTGTCTGAACAATTAAGTAGTGGGGGAAAACAAGTGCAGGTTAACAATTCTTCCATCATTATAATATTGACTTGGCGAAGATTTGGAGAGGGAAAAAAATCAAAATGGGGAGGGGGGGGGGGGGGGTTGTTGAAGAAGAAGAAAATGGGAAAATGTGTACTGTAAATAGGAAAACCTTTCACTAGCTGCATAAGGGAACCATCACATTTCCTCTCCTTCTGTCTGTCTGTCTGTCTGTCTGTCTCTCTCTCTCTCTCTCTCTCTCTCTCTCTCTCTCTCTCGCTCTCTCTTCTCTCCTCCCCCCCTCCCCTCGCCTCTCTCTCTCTCTCTCTCTCTCTCTCTCTCTCTGTACGGGGGCTGTAGGTCTGTTGTCCCTTGCAGCAGATGGATCCCGAGTCAGTGAGCGGGCTGGTCGACAGTATATTGGTGCACGAGCAGCTTTCCTTGCAGAGCGTCAACAGCCTGACCCAGACCATCTCCAGCTTGCTGGTGGAGGACACCCAGGTGCTCTCCCCCCCCCCCCCCCCACTCCCTCTCCGTCCACCTCCCGCACCTTCCTCCCGTCCCGGTCCCCTTCTCTTACCCCCGTCTCTGGTGTCCGTCTGCTTCATCCTGCCGTTTTCTCCTCTCTGTCTGCCTGCCTGTCTGTTTGTCTGTCTGCTTGTCTGTCTGTCTGTTTCTCGGTCGGTCGGTCTCTCTCTCTCTGTCTATCTGTCTGTGCATGAGTGCGTGTGCTTTATGTGTGTACGCGTGCGTGCGTGCGTGCGTGCGCGTGTGTGTGTGTGCGCGCGCGCGCGTGTGTGCGTGCGTGTGTGAAGCTATAATCTACTGTTCATTTTATCTGATAGTCGTTTTCTTTCTATAGGAAAAGAATATGCAAACAGGTTCGTCTTCTTAATTCGTTTTGAGTACCCACCACTTAAATGACAACGCAACAGAATTCTTGTTTTTCTTCTTTCTTTCTTTCCTTTTTTCTTTCTTTCTTTCTGTCTTTCTTTTATTGGTTTTTATCTGTGCGCGACCATTATGCATAAACAGGTCTCACTGGAAAATACAAACAAATTATTTAGTGGTAGTAATAGCAGTGGCGGTAGTGGTAATAGGAAACTATGTCTTAAACAGTCCCGGAAGCTAGTAAATGAACCGTCCTAATGGTCGTAGCAGCAACAGCAGCAGCAGTAGTGGTAGTGATAGTGGTGGTGATGATGGTGGTGTCGATAGTAGAGGTAATTCTGTTGTTGTGGTGGTAGTGGCGGTAAAAGTAGTATCATCACTACCGCCAGCAGCAGCATCATGACTAAAGAACGGGGCCACCATCTTCAACACCCAGGATCATTATAATGTAAGTGATGCGCTTAGAGTTGATTTCATCAAGATTTTGCGCATTATAAATGCCATAACTATTATTATTATTATTTATTAAAACGAACACTATGATTGTTCACACACTTTTGGCATTATATTATTATATCAGTATTGTTGTTGTTGTTGTTGTATTTTATTATTAATATTATCATTAATATTGCTGTTGTTATTATTACTATTATTATTATAGTATTATTGCCGTTGTTGTTGTTGTTGTTGTTCTTATTATTATTATCATCATTATTATTATTATCATCACCCTCACCCTCATCCACATCTCAGATGCTGGCCTTCTTCAACACGGGGCCTGCAGTGAAGCGTGCCGTGCCCTACGTGTTGCTGGCTGTCATGGTGGTCGTGCAGGTGTGTGTGCAGTTCTACTTCCTGCACAGGTCGCTGCGGGCCTACTGGCCCACGTGGCTGTAGGCAGGGCGAAACGGGAGGGAGGGAGGGAGGGAGGGAGGGGGGCGGGTGAGGTGGGCTGGAAGGATTGGGGGGGGGGTTGGGAGGGAAGGAGAGGGGAAAAGGTTGTATGGCTTTTTTTCTTTTTGTTTCTCCTGCGAGTGTTTTGTAGATCAGATGATCCCTTCTCCCGTCCCTCCTTCCCATCCCGCCCATTCCGCTCCTCAATCCTTCTCTTTGCTACCTATCCACCTACGTTGCGTGAAGGAGGAAGAAGAAGGATGGGTTGGGTGGGGGGGGGGGGGGGGGGGGGGGGGGGGGGGGGGGTTTAGAAATTGGAGGGGAGTGGGGGGGGGGGGGGGGCGCCGGGGATGAAGTAACGAGGGGGAGGGATGACGATGGTTGTAGTTGTTTTTGTTGTACAGACGTCAGCGCGTCGTCCTTGTGTGTGTGTGTGTGTGTGTGTGTGTGTGTGTGTGTGTGTGTGTGCGCGAGCGCGCGTGTTTATGTGTGTGTGTGTGTGTGTGTGTGTGTGTGTGTGTGTGTGGGGCGTGCGAGCGCGCGTGTTTATGTGTGTGTGTGTGTGTGTGTGTGTGTGTGTGTGTGTGTGTGTGTGCGAGCGCGCGTGTTTATGTGTGTGTGTGTGTGTGTGTGTGTGTGTGTGTGTGTGTGTGTGTGTGTGCACGCGCGTGTTTAGGTGTGTGTGTGTGTGTGTGTGTGTGTGTGTGTGTGTGTGTGCGTGCGTGCGTGCGTGCGTGCGTGCGTGCGTGCGTGCGTGTTCCTTGATGTCCACCAGGATGTAAACAAGAGAATTAATTTCCCTATGGTGGGAAACGAACTAACACTAATAAAGTATTTTCAAGAAAGAATATCAATTAGTCTGTAGATCGAAAAGGTGATATTTAGAAGAACTCTGTGATATTATTCAGAAGAGCATTATCTTTTACACCATATTGTATATCATTTTAAAAAATTTGAGCATTGTTTGTTTTGATCTGAAAAGGCATCGTAATATTTTATTAAAAAATTTCGCCAATGCTTTTGTTAAGAAGAACATTGTGGATTTGTTTGGAGGAACATTGTCCGTGGTATTATTTAATGGAAGGTAGTCTGTGATTAAAAAGAAAAAGAATAATGTTACATTAAAAGGAAGAGCATTGTCTTTGATATTATTTAGAAGAACATTTTCTGTGTCGTTGTTTATTTGGAAGAACGATAAAGTTGATATTATTTGGAAGAACATCATACTTGATACTGATTGGAAGAACGTTGTTGTGTTGTTCGGAAGAATATTGTGTCTGGTATTGCTTGGAAGAGCGATGTCTGAGAACTCATATAGAAGCACATTACATTATTTAAAAGAATATTATTGCGGATTTTGTTTGTAACAGCATTGTCAATATACTGCTCAAAATTTGCTAGAGATATGAAATCAAAAGATCACCCGTGAAAGAAAAAAAAAACACACCAAGACGCATGCGGTATTCAAATAAAGATTTATCTGTCAGTGATTGCGAACCCTTTGTCCTTTGAAAATCAGCCAGTAACGTGTGTGAGATGCTTCGGCACCCATAACAGCCTTACATCTCCTCCTCATGCTCCTTTTGTGTCTCTGGACCTTCACCTGCAGCAAGTCATACTACTCGAACAGCAGGGTTTTCTAGGTTCTGCTGGTTCATGGGATGTAGCGGACGACCTGCAAGACCTTTCTTGAACAAGTTCCAGCAACGTTCGTTTGGATTTAGGCTCGGGGAACGAGCAGGTCAGTCCTTACGAAGGATAGTTTTCCCGCTGTGGGTACTCATCAACCATCCGCGCTCGTTAGGCCAGGGCATCGTCATCAATCAAGGTAACTTTGGGGCCGATTGCACGCGCACAATTTCTTCTTGGGACATGAAGGATGTGATCAAGGTAGCGTCCAGTTGTTCACGATCCGTGCCGCAGGGCATGGCAATCCGATTTCTGGACATGAAGGATGTCATCAAGGTGGCGTCCGGCTATTCACGATCCGTGCCGCAGGCATGGCAATCCGATTTCTGGACATGAAGGATGTCATCAAGGTGGCGTCCGGCTATTCACGATCCGTGCCGCAGGGCATGGCAGTCCGATTTCTGGACATGAAGGATGTCATCAAGGTGGCGTCCGGCTATTCACGATCCGTGCCGCAGGGCATGGCAGTCCGATTTCTGGACATGAAGGATGTCATCAAGGTGGCGTCCGGCTATTCACGATCCGTGCCGCAGGGCATGGCAATCCGATTTCTGGACATGAAGGATGTCATCAAGGTGGCGTCCGGCTATTCACGATCCGTGCCGCAGGGCATAGCAATCCGATTTCTGGACATGAAGGATGTCATCAAGGTGGCGTCCGGCTATTCACGATCCGTGCCGCAGGGCATGGCAATCCGATTTCTGGACATGAAGGATGTCATCTAGGTGGCGTCCGGCTATTCACGATCCGTGCCGCAGGGCATGGCAATCCGATTTCTGGACATGAAGGATGTGTTGTTGTTGTTGTTGTTGTCGTACCCTGGCTAAAAGACTCCAGGGATCATCCAAACAGCCGAAGTATTTGAACACTATGGCACAAATGCATCAGCTGGGGATGAGAACATTACGTGTGTGACCGTTTTTGATTACCCCGCCACATGGGCAGCCACACTCCGACTTCGGGGGATTTGGGAGACTGATAATGTTATGCTAGGAGCTTGTCACGACTGAAGACAATCCCCACATAACTATGCAGAGCATAACAACATTTTGATGTAGCCTTGGTGTTCTGGCCTATGTCAATTGGTCTGACACAGCCTTAAACCAAGGCGTCATGAAGGATGTCATCAAGGTGGCGTCCGGCTATTCACGATCCGTGCCGCAGGGCATGGCAATCCCATTCTGGACATGAAGGATGTCATCAAGGTGGCGTCCGGCTATTCACGATCCGTGCCGCAGGGCATGGGGAATCCGATTTCTGGACATGAAGGATGTCATCAAGGTGGCGTCCGGCTATTCACGATCCGTGCCGCAGGGCATGGCAATCCGATTTCTGGACATGAAGGATGTCATCAAGGTGGCGTCCGGCTATTCACGATCCGTGCCGCAGGGCATAGCAATCCGATTTCTGGACATGAAGGATGTCATCAAGGTGGCGTCCGGCTATTCACGATCCGTGCCGCAGGGCATGGCAATCCGATTTCTGGACATGAAGGATGTCATCAAGGTGGCGTCCGGCTATTCACGATCCGTGCCGCAGGGCATGGCAATCCGATTTCTGGACATGAAGGATGTCATCAAGGTGGCGTCCGGCTATTCACGATCCGTGCCGCAGGGCATGGCAATCCGATGTCTGGACATGAAGGATGTCATCAAGGTGGCGTCCGGCTATTCACGATCCGTGCCGCAGGGCATGGCAATCCGGTTTCTGGACATGAAGGATGTCATCAAGGTGGCGTCCGGCTATTCACGATCCGTGCCGCAGGGCATGGCAATCGGTTTCTGGACATGAAGGATGTCATCAAGGTGGCGTCCGGCTATTCACGATCCGTGCCGCAGGGCATGGCAATCCCGGTTTCTGGACATGAAGGATGTCATCAAGGTGGCGTCCGGCTATTCACGATCCGTGCCGCAGGGCATGGCAATCCGATTTCCAGTCGTGCTCATTCCAGCTCAGACCATCAGCGATTCGTCGTATCTGTCGTCCTTCTTCACATCGGCATCTTGACGTCGCTCTCCAGGCTATCTCCAAAGCCTGGAACGTCCATCTATGAGGTTTGGGCCAAATGTAGACTCGTCCGAAAACAAACAGAAAACGGTTGCCCAGACAAGGACTGTCCAAGTCAAGTGATCTCGAGTCCGGTGGACCGTTGCTGTCTGTGCTGCCGAGTCAGTCCACACAACCGGATGGCCTTCCCGAGTGGAGACCAGCTATGAAGTAGTCCGTTTCAGACTGTGCGTTGACACGTCGTTTCCAGCGGCATTCATCAGGTCAGAATGAAGTTGGGTAGCAGTACGGAAGCGATTTCTGCGTGGCCCTTCACCCCACCCCATGCCTGACCTCGGAAAAAAAAAATCTGCTGCTGTTGTTGCGTTTTCTCAGCTTGTCGAATCGCTGCCTGACGGTCCACTCTCTCGAAATGACGTGTCGAGACACTCTATGAGTTCGTGTCGCATAAGAATCGGTGCATTCACATTGTATCATTTGCACATAAAACAACAGCTCGCCACTTGTCACATGATGTTTCTGCCTTTTGCTGTGCCAACGCATCGAGGGTAAGACTAGAAGAAGCTGACGAATTTTAAGTGTTTGCTCAAATCCAGTCAGCGAGGAGTTATTGCCCCCAAAAAAGTGGCTTGCCGTGACAATTTCACTTTCAGCACGTGCGTGTTCAGCATCAAATGCAGCATCAACGTGTTCACAATACAGTCAGGCCTACGTGTTGCATAAAGAATTTTGTCTAAGGTTTTTTTTTCTAAGTTTCCTTGAAACAAAATATCTCCAGCAAATTTTCAGCAGTATAATCTCTTTGGAAGATTATTGTGGCTCTTCATTGGAAAAAAAAGTGTGGTTTTATTTGACAGTGTTATCTGCAGTATTATTAAGAAGAATATTGTCTATGATATTATTCAGAAGAATGTTGTCTGTGGTATCATTCGGAAGAATGTTGTCTGTGGTATCATTCAGAAGAATGTTGTCTGTGGTATCATTCGGAAGAATGTTGTCTGTAGTATCATTCGGAAGAATGTTGTCTGTGGTATCATTCAGAAGAATGTTGTCTGTGGTATCATTCGGAAGAATGTTGTCTGTGGTATCATTCGGAAGAATGTTGTCTGTGGTATCATTCGGGAGAATATTGTCTGTGGTATCATTCGGGAGATATATTGTCTGTGGTATCATTCAGTAGAATGTTGTCTGTGGTATCATTCGGGAGAATATTGTCTGTGGTATCATTCGGGAGAATATTGTCTGTGGTATCATTCAGAAGAATGTTGTCTGTGGTATCATTCAGTAGAATGTTGTCTGTGGTATCATTCGGGAGAATGTTGTATGTGGTATTATTCAGAAAAATGTTGTCTGTGGTATCATTCAGAAGAATGTTGTCTGTGGTATCATTCGGAAGAATGTTGTCTGTGGTATCATTCGGGAGAATATTGTCTGTGGTATCATTCGGGAGAATATTGTCTGTGGTCTCATTCAGTAGAATGTTGTCTGTGGTATCATTCAGTAGAATGTTGTCTGTGGTATCATTCGGGAGAATGTTGTCTGTGGTATTATTCAGAGGAATGTTGTCTGTGGTATCATTCAGAAGAATGTTGTCTGTGGTATCATTCGGGAGAATATTGTCTATGGTATTATTCCGTAGAATGTTGTCTGTGGTATCATTCAGTAGAATGTTGTCTGTGGTATTATTCGGAAGAATGTTGTCTGTGCTATTGTTTGGAGGAACACTTACCATGGTATTATTCAGAGCAGTATCGTCTGTGGCATTATTCAGAGCAGTATCGTCTGTGGCATTATTCAGAGCAGTATCGTCTGTGGCATTATTCAGAGCAGTATCGTCTGTGGTATTATTCAGAGCAGTATCGTCTGTGGCATTATTCAGAGCAGTATCGTCTGTGGTATTATTCAGAGCAGTATCGTCTGTGGTATTATTCAGAGCAGTATCGTCTGTGGTATTATTCAGAGCAGTATCGTCTGTGGTATTATTCAGAGCAGTATCGTCTGTGGTATTATTTAGAAGGAAATTGTCTGTGTATCATTTTTGAAGAATGTTGTCTCTAGTAGTTATCTGGAGGAACATTGTTTGCTGTACTATTTAGAGGAACATTGTTTGTGGTACTATTTGGCGGAACATTGTTTGTGGTACTATTTAGAGGAACATTGTTTGTGGTACTATACTGACTTCCATAAAAAACGCGAAAATTTGAAAGGCTATTTTTCGGGTGAAAAGGGGTGAATATACAATATTGAACCATTGTGGCAAGTTGTTTGGGTCCAAGACTCACGTGCAGTGAAAACATTGTGTGAGCAACACATCATTCCCGGCATTGGAGGGTCAACAAAAATGGCAAACTGGTTGCTGCATGTGAGGCACGTGCACACCATGCAGAGCAAAGTTAACCAGCGACAAGTACGCAGGCATGCAGCCTTTATAAAGCCGCGCTACAAGGTTCAGGTAACGACTTGCCGTCTGAGCGCTACAGAGATGCCAAGACTACGAGCAGAGGAACGCAATCGTGCCCTAGGCCATCTGGAGGCTGGTGTGGATGCCAGGCAGGTCGCCAACATCTTTAACGTCCACATCTCAACCATCTATCGTCTGCAGCACCGCATGCGAGTTACTGGTATCACTGATGATCGTCCCCGGCCAGGCCGTCCTTGGGTCACCACACAAAGAGAGGATCGCCATCTTGTTCGAACCCATCTGCGGGACAGGCGGCAAACAGCCGCTAACACTGCTCGACAGGTGCCTGGGAATCTCCAGCAACGAATCAGCCTCAACACTATGCGGCGGCATCTTCAGAAGAACGGGCTGGCATGTAGGCGTCCTCACAGAGGTCCGGTACTGACACCAAGACACTGGCAGGACAGGCTGCAGTGGGCACAAGCCCGAATCAACTGGCGCAGGCAGCAGTGGGGACGCATACTGTTCTCAGATGAGAGCCGTTTTTGTATTGACATGGCTGACGGTCGTGTCAGAATATGGCGTCGACCTGGTGAACGCTATGCTGACTCCTGTGTGGTAGAGCAGAACCCCTGGGGAGGCCCGAACGTTATGATATGGGGTGCAATTGGCATTAACCACGCCATAGGAGCAGTCATCTTTCAGAACATTGGTCCTGGTCAATGCACAGTGCTACATCAACCAGGTGCTCAGACCCCATGTCGATCCTTTTTTTGCGCAACACCCAAACTGGACACTCCAACAGGACAATGCAAGACCACACACCGCCAGGGCCACCCAGCAATTTCTTCAGCATAACAACGTCAATGTGCTGCCCTGGCCAGCCCTCAGTCCCGATTTAAACCCAATAGAACATTTTTGGGATGAACTTGGCAGACGGCTGGACCTCCTGCGTCCACGACCAGCAACAGCGGCTCAACTTCACCAGGCCATCGTCCATGTGTGGGCTGGTGTGCCAAGGGGACGCATCAACCACCTGGTCCACTCAATGAGCCGCAGGTGTCGAGCAGTTGTCAACGCAAATGGTGGCCACACACGGTATTAGGACTTCAAGCTGGTTTGTCACGTGACCTTGGATTTTCCACACAAAAGACATATTGCTGATGACATTTTCACACATTACCGGTGTAATGAATCAAATCACGTTGAATTCTCGCTTTCACTCTGTACAGTTGTGACCAATAAAATTCACCCCCAACCTTCAGCTTGTTTTGTTTTCGCGTTTTTTATGGAAGTCAGTATATTTGGCGGAACATTGTTTGTGGTACTATTTGGAGGAACATTGTTTGTGATACTATTTGGAGGAACATTGTTTGTGGTACCATTTGGGGGAACATTGTTTGTGGTACTATTTTGAGGAACATTGTTTGTGGTGCTATTTTGAGGAACATTGTTTGTGGTACTATTTGGAGGAACATTGTGGTACTATTTGGAGGAACATTGTGGTACTATTTTGAGGAACATTGTTTGCTGCACTATTTAGAGGAACATTGTTTGTGGTACTATTTGGAGGAACATTGTTTGCTGTACTATTTAGAGGAACATTGTTTGTGGTACTATTTTGAGGAACATTGTTTGTGGTACTATTTGGAGGAACATTGTGGTACTATTTGGCGGAACATTGTTTGTAGTACTATTTGGAGGAACATTGTTTGCTGTACTATTTAGAGGAACATTGTGGTACTATTTGGCGGAACATTGTTGTGCTATTTGGAGGAACATTGTTTGTGGTACTATTTGGAGGAACATTGTTTGTGGTACTATTTGGAGGAACATTGTTTGTGGTACTATTTGGAGGAACATTGTGGTACTATTTGGAGGAACATTGTTTGTGGTACTATTCAGAGGAACATTGTTTGTGGTACTGTTTAGAGGAACATTGTGGTACTATTTTGAGGAACATTGTTTTTGGTACTATTCAGAGGAACATTGTTTGTGGTACTATTCAGAGGAACATTGTTTGTGGTACTATTCAGAGGAACATTGTTTGTGTTAGTATTTAGAGGAACATTGTGGTACTATTTTGGGGAACATTGTTTGCTGTACTATTTAGAGGAACAGAGTGGCATCATTTGAAGGAACATTGTCTGTGGTGTTATTTACAAGAATGTTGTTTGTAGTAATATTTGGAGGAAGATTATATCTGTGGTACTATTTAGAAGAATTTTGTCTTTATTTGGAGGAGCGTTGTGGTATGGTTTGGAAGAACATCTGTTATTTTATTTTGGAGAAGCGTTGTGTCATTTGGAGGAACATTTTCTGGGGTAACATTTGGACGAACATATCTGTGGTATTATTTGGAGCAGCAGTATGGTATTATTTGAATAAACATTGTTGTACTATGTTTGGAGGGCATCGTGCTATTTCTTGGAGAAACACTATCAGTTGTATTTTTTGAAACAACATCGTGGTATTATTCGGAGGAACATTGTGTTACTTGGAGAAACATGTCTGCGATGTTATTTGGGGGAACAGTGTGTGAAGTATTACTTTGGGGAACATGACAGTAATGTTTGGAGGAATATTGTCGGTGTATTGTTCGGGGGTGTTATCTTTGGCATTATTTGTAGGAAAGTTATCTGTGGTATTATTTGTAGGAATATTATACGTGGTATGATATTTGTAGAAATTTTACCTATGCTCTGATTTCCAAAAAATAAAACTGTTTTGTTTTAAGGAACATTTTCTGTGTCACTGTTTTGAGGAAGGTCGTCTCTAGTATTATTAGAAAAATAAAGATGTATGTGGTTATATTGAAGGAACATTGTATTACACCAGACTACGAATTAAAGAAGGAATACAGTTGATTGGAATTTTAAAGTTTCTGAGTGATTTGAATGTGTGTGCTATTCAAGATGTGTGTTTGTGTGTTTTATCAATGTCAGTGTGTGTGTGTGTGTGTGTGTGCGCTGATTACCCAGGTGTTTGTGTGCACGTGCATGCACACGTGTGTATGTATGCGCATGTGTGTGCATGTGTGTGTACGTCTGTCTGTATTTTTGTCTGTCTGTGTGTTGTTTCTGTTATCTTAAGGGAATTTGGTAATAACTAGTTTCATTCAGAGGTGTGCGTGTGAGTGTGTATGTATGTGTGTGTGTGGGGTGTGTGTGTGTGTGTGTGTGTGTGTTGTGTGTGTGTGTGTGATATCCTTGTGAAGAGATATCAACACTCGCCACCATCCACCACCCACGTCTCTCTCTATTTCTCTCTCTCTCTCTCTCTCTCTCTCTCTTTCTCTCTCTCTCTCTCTCTCTCTCTCTCTCTCTCTCTCTCTCTCTCTCTCTCTCCGACATTCCTTAGTGTTATCAGTATTACGTCATTTTTCGATGCCCATCTTCAATCCACCCCCCTCCCCCTCCTTTTCCTTCTCACTCCCTTCACTGTGTTTGTGCTAACTTTGTTCCATGCGGGCATGATGATAAGACGCGACTTTGTGTATGTGTGTGCGCGTGTGTGTTAAATCTTGCCAAGAGACAAAACAAACGCGAACAAACTCTGGTGACAAAGTTCACAATGAACTGGCGGAGGAAAAGACAGAAGGAGACAAAGAACAGAATCAACAAGGCAAGCAAATTCGGAACAGAAGTGAAACGAGAGTCGAGTCCAGCTAACCAGAAAAGGAATGGTGGCAAGACTCACACGTGCCAGGGGAGCTTAGGTTGACTAAGCTCAAAGACGGGACGCAGTCGTTTCCCTTAGTCGCTGGCGACCTGTGCATTGCCGATGGTTCTGCTTAACGTCCTCCAGCCTGCACAAACAGGACACATTGGGACATGTATTTTTGCTTTATATGTAGGTAGTCATTGGGACCGCCGAGCGGTCGTCTGAAGGCAGTTCGGCTGCGGTTGATGTTGATGTTGTAGATGTCGCCGTCGTGGTGGTTCCTCCAAGGCCGTCGTCAGGGCCACCGGGCGGCCGTCTTCATGCTGAGTGGCGACGGTCCTGTGCCGCGTGAGGCCGACTCGGGAGACGTACGAGGCACAAGTCGCCGAGCCGCTGCACGTAGGTTCATGCCCACTCTGCGCCCATGAGGGACGTTCCCACCCTCCCCCCAGCCACCAAAGGGAGAGCCCTGCTAGATGTGCAGGCCACTGGGTAGTTCGCAGAGTGGCAGCGCCTCGTCGCCAAGTGTCACGCCGCCTCGAGAGCCGTCCCCCGGCGACACAGGCGAGTCCCGTCGTCACTCGTAGTGCGAGGAAGGAAATCTGTGCCGCCCTACACCCATCTGCCACCTGGGTGCCTTCTGCTGATCTCTGCCACCGACCAGCAGGCCAATCCAAAGATTGTCGATGGAACTGTGCATT
This sequence comes from Conus ventricosus, assembly GCA_018398815.1. Taxonomy (NCBI): domain Eukaryota; kingdom Metazoa; phylum Mollusca; class Gastropoda; order Neogastropoda; family Conidae; genus Conus; species Conus ventricosus. The sequence continues at coordinate 61,508,201 of CM031618.1, forward strand.
GCTTGTCTGTGATATTCATTTATAAATCAGACGACAACACCATGCAATTAACTGAAATCCTAAACAACACAACACAATACAGTGTAATGCGACACAACACAATACGGTACAATACACAATATCATAGAAGACAATTCAATACATTGCAACATAATACGGTACAATACTGAGCTTTAAAAATTGTAACGTGTTTGATGATAAAATTCGTTTCATAATCCGTGTTTCAGTTCCAGCATCGGACTCGGTACGGAGTTTTAGTCTTGACATTTTCATTTGTATATCGTTCCGTGTTTAGATCGTTTTGCAGCCCTGCTGTGACCGCCGTGGTCGGCTGGGCTATAAATATTGTGACTGGACATACGACTTGGAAGTCTTCTGCTCACAGAAATTAAAAGTTAGCACTGGACATACGACTTGGAAGTCTTCTGCTCACAGAAATTAAAAGTTAGCAAGTCGCAGATAGGTCGTGCACTTTTTCCGTTGCGTTTGCTCGCTCTCTCTCTCTCTCTCTCCTCTCTCTCTCTCTCTCTCTCTCTCTCTCTCTCTCTCTCTCTCTCTCTCTCTCTTCTTCTTCTTCTTCTTCTTCTTTTTTCTTCTTCTTCTTCCGCCTCCGCCCTCTCCCTCCCGCACGTACAAAGACTTATGCGCGCGGGCGCGGCACACACACACACATACACACAAACGCGCGC
>CM031618.1:61513889-61516389 GCA_018398815.1 Conus ventricosus
TTCACCCCTATAATTTAAATAAGAGATAAAATCTGTAGCGTTACGTATTCTGTATACGATAATCATGTACACATCTAAGTCTCTCCACGAGGCATTTTAGATGCCTAACCATGTTCGTTAGATAGTAACCAGATATATGATGTGTCAGATTTTTTTTTTTTTTTTTTTAACGTTTAACTCCAATCTGCCACAGTCGTAGACCCGACTTGACCATTCTTGCCATCGGCTGTCAATTAACCTAGAACGAAACATGTGAAAAAAAATCCGCACGTGTGTCTTCTTCTCCCTGATGTATCCATATGTAGGCAAAACCCAGTTCATGCCATTGAACTCTCACTTTGACACTCTGTTTTAATCTCCTACATCCAAATTCTATAACATTTGGAAGCTTTCTTTGGTAGTCTTGGGTCATCCGTTTGGGTGGTGTGTGTTGTGTGTGTGTGTGTGTGTGTGTGTGTGTGTGTGTGTGTGTGTGTGTGTGTGTGAGAGAGAGAGAGAGAGAGAGAGAGAGAGAGAGAGAGAGGAGAGGAGAGAGAGAGAGAGGTACGGAATGGGAATGTTAATTCAGATTAAGGTCAAGACCCCGTGTTGAGAGGACTTGCATAAGCACAACAAACGGCGCTGAACACTTAACACATGTCAACATTAAAGATGGATCAGTTTTCAAACATGTAGTCTACTAAGCTCCTATGGCCTCTGATGATATACGACATCTGCACCAGCACAGTGGAGGCAATGGAAGCCAAAATCAACAAGTTCACAAGGAAATGGCTTTGTGTCCCACCCTGTCTGACTGACATCGCGCTGTACTGTCGCCAAGCAAAGCTCAAACTACCACTGAAATCCATCCTGGAGGAATACAAAGCAGGGAAGATCAGACTTCAAAGCATGCTGGAGGACTCAGGAGACAAGGTGGTAGAAGCAATCAAGCCCCAGCTGAAGACAGGCAGAAAATGGAAAGTTCAAGAGGCGATGGATTCTGCAAAAGAAAGTCTCAAGATCAGAGAAATAACAGGACACACACAGACCAACAGACAAGGACTGGGGGTGACCAAAACTGAATGGTGGTCAAAGGCCAAAGGAAAAGCCAAAAGAGACATGATGATTCAGGAGATGAGAAAAGAAGAAGACCAAAAAAGACTCCAAAAAGCAGTCCAGCAGAGCCAGCAAGGGCAATGGACAACGTGGGAGAATGCACTCCAAAGAAGTCTAACTTGGAATGACATTTGGCACATGGCCCCTCTCAGGATCAGCTTCATTGTCAGATCTGCATATGACCTTCTGCCCTCAAATGCAAACCTGGTGAAGTGGGGGAAAACAGACGAAAAACAAACAGTGGAGCATGTTCTAAGCTCATGTAAAGTAGCCCTGGCTCAAGGAAGGTACACATGGAGGCACAACCAAGTGCTCAAAGAGATTGTACAAGTAGTCTGGGCTAGTACCAACACCACAAAAGGGAGAATCAGGACTCCAAAAGCACCCGCAACATTCTTCACGGCTTGAGGCAGCAAATCATGGCCAAGAACAACAGTGCCACTCGAAACATGCAGGCAGAGTCTGCTGGATGGGGCAGATGACTGGGAGTGCACTGCAGACCTCCCAGAATGGAAGAGTCACCCAGAGATCATCAGCAAGAGTGGCATGAGACCAGACATAGTAGTCCACTCTAAGTCAACCAAGCAGCTGATCATGATCGAGCTCACGGTGCCATATGAGAACAGAATGGAGGCAGCTACAAGACTGAAAAGTATGCTGATCTGGCAAACAGCCTGAGGAGAGAAGGCTATCAGGTCAAAGTCCTCACTGCAGAAATTGGAGCTAGGGGATTTGTAGGAACGTCTGCATACAGCCTCATGAAACAGCTCTCAGTTGCAGGGAAGGAAAAAACCAGAGCCCTGAAAGCAATGGCAGAAGCGGCAGAGAGGTGTTCAAGCTGGATCTGGTCAAGGAGGAACAAAAGTGAACTTCATAAGGCTTAATTTCCCTACAAATATCAGGTGTCCTGTGGCTCAGTGGTTAAAAGCGCGAGTCATTAAGTAGAAAATGAGCATGTCCAGAGGGTCATGGGTTCGAATCCCAGCCATGGCTCGTCCCAAGATGGGGGGGGGGGGGGGGGGGGGGGGGAGGGAAGGGGGGGGGGGGCAGCAGAGGGACATCCGGAGTCATGAACCGGGTGTGGCCCAACCCCCCTAGAGTGTCAGGAGATAAAGGCCGAAACACTTGCTTGAAGGGGGCTTCTCTTCTGAGGACTCTCTGCTGCCACGCTCTCCACGAGTTTCTTTCTACTTACATGGATATGTTCTAATCCGGATTCCCTTCATTTACTTAAAAAATGTACATGTCTGAAATAATAATAATGATAATAATAATAGGCTAATGATAGTAATAATGATGATAATAATAATAATGATAATTTCAAGAGAATCTCTCATTTCTTGTTGATAACAAGAGCATCAGCCTGAAACTGCATGGCCGGGTGTAGTATTTGCATTTTTTTTTA
>CM031618.1:61518889-61521389 GCA_018398815.1 Conus ventricosus
AGGCACGTGAGTCTGACTCCTTGACAGAAACATCGGACAACAGGCACGTGAGTCTGACTCCTTGACAGAAACATCGGACAACAGGCACGTGAGTCTGACTCCTTGACAGAAACATCGGACAACAGGCATGTGAGTCTGACTCCTTGACAGAAACATCGGACAACAGGCATGTGAGTGTAACTCCTTGACAGAAACATCGGACAACAGGCACGTGAGTCTGACTCCTTGACAGAAACATCGGACAACAGGCATGTGAGTCTGACTCCTTGACAGAAACATCGGACAACAGGCATGTGAGTCTGACTCCTTGACAGAAACATCGGACAACAGGCATGTGAGTCTGACTCCTTGACAGAAACATCGGACAACAGGCATGTGAGTGTAACTCCTTGACAGAAACATCGGACAACAGGCATGTGAGTGTAACTCCTTGACAGAAACATCGGACAACAGGCATGTGAGTGTAACTCCTTGACAGAAACATCGGACAACAGGCATGTGAGTCTGACTCCTTGACAGAAACATCGGACAACAGGCATGTGAGTCTGACTCCTTGACAGAAACATCGGACAACAGGCATGTGAGTCTGACTCCTTGACAGAAACATCGGACAACAGGCATGTGAGTCTGACTCTTTGACAGAAACATCGGACAACAGGCATGTGAGTCTGACTCCTTGACAGAAACATCGGACAACAGGCATGTGAGTGTAACTCCTTGACAGAAACATCGGACAACAGGCATGTGAGTGTAACTCCTTGACAGAAACATCGGACAACAGGCATGTGAGTCTGACTCCTTGACAGAAACATCGGACAACAGGCATGTGAGTCTGACTCCTTGACAGAAACATCGGACAACAGGCATGTGAGTCTGACTCCTTGACAGAAACATCGGACAACAGGCATGTGAGTCTGACTCCTTGACAGAAACCTCGGACAACAGGCATGTGAGTCTGACTCCTTGACAGAAACATCGGACAACAGGCATGTGAGTCTGACTCTTTGACAGAAACATCGGACAACAGGCATGTGAGTCTGACTCCTTGACAGAAACATCGGACAACAGGCATGTGAGTCTGACTCCTTGACAGAAACATCGGACAACAGGCATGTGAGTCTGACTCCTTGACAGAAACATCGGACAACAGGCATGTGAGTCTGACTCCTTGACAGAAACATCGGACAACAGGCATGTGAGTCTAACTCCTTGACAGAAACATCGGACAACAGGCATGTGAGTCTGACTCCTTGACAGAAACATCGGACAACAGGCATGTGAGTCTAACTCCTTGACAGAAACATCGGACAACAGGCATGTGAGTCTGACTCCTTGACAGAAACATCGGACAACAGGCATGTGAGTCTGACTCCTTGACAGAAACATCGGACAACAGGCATGTGAGTCTGACTCCTTGACAGAAACATCGGACAACAGGCATGTGAGTCTGACTCCTTGACAGAAACATCGGACAACAGGCATGTGAGTCTAACTCCTTGACAGAAACATCGGACAACAGGCATGTGAGTCTGACTCCTTGACAGAAACATCGGACAACAGGCATGTGAGTCTAACTCCTTGACAGAAACATCGGACAACAGGCATGTGAGTCTGACTCCTTGACAGAAACATCGGACAACAGGCATGTGAGTGTAACTCCTTGACAGAAACATCGGACAACAGGCACGTGAGTCTGACTCCTTGACAGAAACATCGGACAACAGGCATGTGAGTCTGACTCCTTGACAGAAACATCGGACAACAGGCATGTGAGTCTGACTCCTTGACAGAAACATCGGACAACAGGCATGTGAGTCTGACTCCTTGACAGAAACATCGGACAACAGGCATGTGAGTGTAATCCTTGACAGAAACATCGGACAACAGGCATGTGAGTGTAACTCCTTGACAGAAACATCGGACAACAGGCATGTGAGTGTAACTCCTTGACAGAAACATCGGACAACAGGCATGTGAGTCTGACTCCTTGACAGAAACATCGGACAACAGGCATGTGAGTCTAACTCCTTGACAGAAACATCGGACAACAGGCATGTGAGTGTAACTCCTTGACAGAAACATCGGACAACAGGCATGTGAGTCTGACTCCTTGACAGAAACATCGGACAACAGGCATGTGAGTGTAACTCCTTGACAGAAACATCGGACAACAGGCATGTGAGTGTAACTCCTTGACAGAAACATCGGACAACAGGCATGTGAGTCTGACTCCTTGACAGAAACATCGGACAACAGGCATGTGAGTCTGACTCCTTGACAGAAACATCGGACAACGGGCATGTGAGTCTGACTCCTTGACAGAAACATCGGACAACAGGCATGTGAGTCTGACTCCTTGACAGAAACATCGGACAACAGGCATGTGAGTCTGACTCCTTGACAGAAACATCGGACAACAGGCATGTGAGTCTGACTCCTTGACAGAAACATCGGACAACAGGCATGTGAGTCTGACTCCTTGACAGAAACATCGGACAAC
>CM031618.1:61528889-61556389 GCA_018398815.1 Conus ventricosus
ACGCGGCGCCGACGTCAACGCCATTGACGACATTGGCTACACGCCCATCCACCTGTGCGCCAGGAAAGGGAACATTGAGTACGTCACGCTACGTAGTTTATTTCGTCATAGAGGCACTTCCTGCAGACCAGTCGATATGAGTTAACAAATAAATAAATGCGAACTTAATGATAGGAAAAAATACAATGTGGAATGGAAGACCCATGACCAATATCAGAGAATGTGAGTTCACGGGGTCTTCTTTAGCCTAGCATCCGAGTTCACGTGGTCATCTGTAGCCTGTCCTTTTAGTTCGTGTGGTCTTTTTCCTATCGTCTGGATTTCCGTGGTCTTCTTTAGCCTGTAATCTGAAATTCTGTGTGCGTTTTTTTTCCTCTACCCATTGGTTTCATGTGGTCTTCTTTTGCCTGTAATCTGAAATTCTGTGTGTGTTTTTTTCCTCTACCACTGGTTTCATGTGGTCTTCTTTAGACTATAATCTGAAATAATGTGTGGGCTTTTTTCCCCATCCCCTGGTTTCATGTTGTCTTCTTTAGCCTATTATCTGAAATTATGTGTGGGCTTTTTCCCCCATCCCCTGGTTCATGTGGTCTTCTTTAGCCTATAATCTGAAATTATGTGTGGGTTTTTTCCCCCATCCCCTGGTTTCATGTGGTCTTCTTTGGCCTATAATCTGAAATTATGTGTGGGCTTTTTTCCCCATCCCCTGGTTTCATGTGGTCTTCTTTGGCCTATAATCTGAAATTATGTGTAGGCTTTTTCCCCCATCCCCTGGTTTCATGTGGTCTTCTTTAGCCTATCCGCCGAGTTTATTTGGTCTTCTTTATCATGTTCTTTGAGTTCATGTGGTCTTTTTCTTTTTCCTTTGTTGTTGTTTACCTTATTCTTTGAGTTGATGTGGCTATCTTTAGCCTAAGCTCCGAGATCATGGGTCTTCCATTAGTCTGTCCTCTGAATTCATGTGATCACCTTTAGTCTGTATTCTGTGCTCATGTGCTCTTCTTGACCTATCCTCTGAGTTTATGTGGCCTTCTTTAGCCTATCATCTTACTTTTAGAGGCCCTCTTTTAGCCTATCATCTTACTTCAAGAGGTCCTCTTTTAGCCTATCCTCTTACTTCAAGAGGTCCTCTTTTAGCCTATCCTCTGAGTCCATGTGTCCCTGTCAGCCTATCCTTTTGAGTTCACGCGGTCTTCCTTTAACCTGTCTGTCACACTGTCACTTTTGCACACACGCATTCATGACAGCATTTACTCCATACGCACACGCAATCTTTCCAATCAACCAAAAGGCGCACTACCGAATGTTTTTTTCTTCTCCCCCTCTCCTTCGGGAAAAACACTTTACTAAATCACATCAAACAATTTATAAACAGATTTTATACATGCGTCCTTGTAACCAATTTTCCCATTTACATCAATACACGTTTCTGTAAAGTCATGGCCTTCACATAACACTGGCCCAAGATCCAGACCAGGAGAATAAGTAATTATTTCAATCATTGATGCTATGCCTGCATCAGATATAAGACTCGCTCCATACTGTCATGATTCCCTGTCTCTCTCAAACAGCGTATCGCCCCCTTGAATTCTCCCGTCACTGGAAATATGAGTTCCGACTCCTCTCCCTTGAATTCTCCTGTCACTGGAGAGATGATGAGTTCCAACTCCTCTCCCTGGAGTTTTTAATTGCTGGGGCTGAACTACCGGTGTGTTCCCCACACCATGGCCATCTTTAAACCACCTCACGGGTAAAAAGTGAAGGGCGAAGGGTGAAGGGTGAAGGGCTGAAACACGAATAAGGTTCGTGTAACCTGCTTCCCAAGTCAACATATTCTTTCTTTCTCTTTTCTTTAGGTTTTCCCCTGTAGCTTTCCCCAACTATCTATGGCTCACCTGGTAATGCCTGGTCAGCAGTGAGGACCAGCGTCCTGACAGATTCGAGTCTCTAGGCCATCTGCTGGGCTAAAACTGATTCTTTCCTCCCTCCTCCTAGTGAGTGCATACTCAGTGTTCAAAACACCTGACCAGCACCTTACCAGCCCTTATTAAACTATCTCTCAGTGGTCACTTTCACCCAATGACCACGTTTGTTTATTTAATGAGTGATTCTCACAATTATTTAGGGACGCCCGCTACACTAGTCAAGCCACATGAATATTCTTTCTTTTTAGTTGTGGCATGGGAAATGATTCCTATCACTATCTACATGTGATGGAGCGTCACATGCCTTGATGTGAGGCTACGTCACATGACACCCCCCATCCTGGGGTGAAAAAAATTTCTCCAGAAAATTTTTTTTAAAGGGTATACAACTTCACTTAAAACACATCTTCAGCCATGAATCTCAAAATGTGTATCCATCACACATGATTCACCAAATTAATAATCAACGTATAAAATCAATCATCATGATCCACCATAAATAGCATATTTCAAACTTTCAGTCTTTCTAAAAAAAATAAATTCATAATTGATCAACATATCTCACAAAACACATTTCACAAATTACATAGACAAAACAATTAGGGATATTAACAATTCAAAGTACAAATTGTGTTTATATATTAAGATGTGAAGCACATTTTTTCCCTTGATCTTTGTCTCACATCATATGTTTCAAACCCTCATGAAAATGAGAATATTTCTAAGTGTAAATGTTTCTCAATAGACATGTAAACAAAATAAACATAGTTTAAACATAGTTTTTTCCCCCACATGTAATGTTATAGTCCATTGAAAAGTGAAACATATTTTCCATTGTTGACAATTAACTAATGAAAACAATAGGTTTGTCTCACTGTACAATCAAAACATGTGTATATACATTTCTAAAGAGTTATTTGCTCATCACACATACATATATATTCATCTTCACAAGCAAGTTAGACATAAATAGTACATGATGATTTTTTCATTGTTACGAAAGAATAAAGCAAAGAATAGATATGTAATACATCAACATCAAGTAGTTTTTGCTTGTAAAACATACAGTCACTTCAACAAGCAAAGTAAGCATAAATACCACTTGATTAAATCGTCAGTAGCATACAATGCACTGTCAAATGTGAGCACACCGTAATCATAAAGAAAGACAAAAAACAGGAATAGTCTTTCCCTTGAAGACAGTTACATTTGTCCATGAATATTCATACACGTGACAATAAATCTGCCATGACATTTTGTGTTCCAGGCACGGGTTCAATGGTAAATTGGAATTCCTGCCAATATCATTTAGTCAAGTCTACTTTCACAAAATAATTTCCTTCTGAGAGCTGACACAGAAGTTCTTCAATGTCTGGGATGGGCTCGGCATCGAACACAGTGATCTTATTTAATTTCCTGTAATCGATGCAGAACCGCACCGAGCCATCAGGTTTGTCCACCAATACAACTGGTGAGCTGTACGGAGATGTAGAAGGTTCTATGACCTTTAAATCCACATTACTTTGATTTCTCTCTCGACAACCTCTTTTTCTGCAAACGGGAGGGGTATGGTCTGGTTCGCACTGGTATTTCAGTAGTTAACCGAATACTATGGGGTTCAATACCAGTCACTGTACCTGGGGTATCTGTCAACACATCCTGAAAGTCTTTCAAAATGTCTGAGCTGTTCTGTTTGACTTGCAGACAAATCATTCGACAGAACCACATCATCATAGGTTTCACCTTTGATAGACAGAGTAGGAAGGGGTACAACATCATCTGCACTGGTAGATGTTAACACTCCTACATTTGCTGATTTCACAACCTTTGACTTTTCCCTGTACGTTACATTGGGTACAAAATCATCACTGATAATATCCGTCATGTGACATCAGTTTCTGACATAGGACATATCCATTCAACCGACTGGTTGATGGCAACATTTGCACGTTCAACATACTTCTTCAACATGTTCACATGGAATACCTTCTCAGTGTTTGCCATTTTGATCTTATAATTAACTGCAGAAAGTTTTTCGACCACCTGAAAAGGACCCTTCCACATAACACGAAGCTTGTTATGTTCATCAGTGAGTAGTACAAGGACTTTATCCCTACACTGAAGGAACGTGCCTTTGCTTTTCTGTCTGCAAAGACCTTGTACACATCTGTTTTTCTATCAGCTGACTGTTGAGCAAGCTCACATGCATCCTTCAAACGATTATGCAGTTCATAAACGTATTGGTAGACAGTTTTACTGTCAGGGATGTCCGTCTTTTCGTCCATTGTTCATCAGTAGATCCAAAGGACCCTTGGTGAGTGTCCGAAAAGAAGCTCGAATGGCGAGAATCCCAGCGTTTCGTTCGGCATTTCCCTGTATGCGAAAAGCAAAGCCGGTATGAAACGATCCCATTCATGGGGTTCCTGCCTTGCAACCTTTCTCAACATGGACTTTAACGTTCCATTGAAACGTTCAACCATGCCATTCGATTGGGATGATATGGCGTGGTTGAAATGGAAGAGATTGACAACAGTCTGTAAATGTCTCTCATGAGATCGGAAATGAATTGCGTTCAACAATCCGAGAGAATTTCGTCTGGAAGACCCACTCTGGAAAAAATCGCAAGTAGGGCTTCAGCGACAGACACTGTATCAATTTTCTTCAGGGGAATCGCTTCTGGATACCTTGTCGCTGTATCCACCAAAGTTAAGATATAGCGATATCCGGAAGAAGACAGTGGTAAAGGCCCAACAAGATCAATAGCCACCTTCCGAAATGGGACGGAAATGAGAGGCATTTTGTGCAAAGGTGCACATGGGACGCGACCTTTCTTAGATGTCTTTTGGCAGATGTCACATGAGCGGCAGTATTCTGTAACTTCCTTTGTGACACCTGGCCAATAAAAAGAATCAAGAACTCTCTTTAATGTTCTTTTGATTCCACAGTGACCAGCGAACAATGCATCATAAGCCGTGTGTAGTACTGTCTCTCTAAGTGGCTTTGGAACGACAACTTGTTTGTTGTCCTGTCCAGGTACACACCTATAGAGAATGTCAGAGTCCAGTATGTACGTTGGTTTGTCCGTTAGTATGTCAGTGACAGTCTGTTTAGCAGCAGAAAGTATTGTCGTCAGCGTCTCGTCTTTTCCCTGCATTTCTTTTAGATCATCTGGGGTAATCTGGAGTTCATCCAGTTTTGAGACTTTTAGCGGCTCTTTAGCTTTTCCCTGCTCTATGATGTCTGATCTAGTACTCACAAGACAAGGAATGAACGATCCTCCAGCACCACCATGTACTGTAGCGACACCTGGCAAATTGCCCAAGATCAAGTCGCAGACTGGGTTATCGATAACACAGGCGGTAAGAAATCCGGAGTAGTACGGTGTATCGACCGAAATTTCCGCCAGTGGAAACGTTTCAATCTTGCCTCCAAACGACCTACACTTTTGGACAGTGTTGAAATACTGGTTTTGAAGCACGAAAGATTTTCTTACACCAGCGGTGGTGCACCCAGTGTCTCGCAAAACCGAAGCCTGCAATCCGTTGATGGCCCGTTTTCTAACACCAGTCCATCAACCGATTGATGTGGTGCCAAAACAAGGCCTTCTTCACAATCAGTGGAGACTAATGCGGATTTTGAATCATGTGGTTTGAAAGGGCAATTCATTTTCAAATGGAACTTGCCATCACAAAAGAAACATCGCATTGTCTGATCGGCAGCTGACTGATTTTGTGAACTTCGGTTCTGTCCACGAACTGGCCCAAAAGGTCTACGCGGTGGTCGTTGTCCACGACCTCGGAACGTTTGCTGAGGAGCAGCGGGTTTTTCCGGCGGTGAGTACTGGTACTGACGAAAGTCACTCGAACCGCGGAAAGATCCCTGTCCGTTCCTAGGATAGGTATATCCTTGAGGACCCAGAAATGACCCACGATTTCCTTTTCTGTAATTTCCCTGTCCCGATGGGATAGTACATGACGCATCAGACTCAAAGATGGAAAATTCTCCTTTCCTAGCCACGCCCTTATCTGGGCGAGTGATACAATACTGATCAGCCATCTGACACATTTCCTCAACGCTTTCAAATTGCCTTTCTTAAGGAAAGTGGCCAGATCTTTGCTCACTCTCTGGAAAAGTTGTTCTCTAAGAAGGAGATCTCGCAGTGATTGAAAAGTTTTGTTCGTTTTTATAAATCGATCCATCGATCTAAACAATGCCTCATACGAATTAGAAACGACGGAAACGATCTCCTTTGTCAGGCGCACAGAACGGAAACGTTCGCGAAAACGATCGGCAGAACATTGAAATTTCTTGAGGAGTTCTTCCTTCAATTGATCCCAAGTTAAATTTTGTTTCGCCGCGAGTGTGTGGTACAGTGCCAAAGCGCTACCCTTAAACAACGACGCAATATACAATGTCCACTTTTCCTTTGGCCAACCACAAGACGTTGCGTGACTTTCAAATCGGAAAAGAAAACTATCGATGTCATCCGTTTTTTCCTCGAAAGGCGGTAACTTTGGAATATATGCCGATTTTGGTTGAGGCGCGCTTGCGGAACCGACTGGTGGAGCTGGTGGAGGTTCTCTCGATGCCTGTAATCTTTTAATTTCAGCATCAGTCTCTAGTTCTAACTGCCTCAACTTAAATTGACGTTCTTTATCTTCAGCTTCCCTCTGTAGTCTTTTTTCTTCAGCTTCAGCTTCCCTCTGTGGTCTTTTTTTTTCAAACTCTAGTTCTACTTTCCTTTGATTTCCTTCCCTCTCTCTTAGCCTGTCTGCCCTATCTATGCATTGTTGCACATAGTTGGTAAGTTTTCTCCATCAAAACCCAAGCGCTGTTCCGCTTGTTGAACATATTTATCAAAATCATCCATAACGAACCGTCAACAGATATAAACACAAAACAATCGCTAAGTATGAATAAAAATAAGGCGATATATGATGATGTTATATGTTTCACAAAACGTAATTATAATATATACAAATAAAAAATTTAATTTCCGGTATAAACAGAAAACGGCTTACTAAAACAAGGTAGATATGAAACACAAGGAATGTATTTTTCCAGAAGTATTTTGTTTTCGAAAACAGGTATCAATTTGTAATTTTAAAAAAAAATGACGTTCAATGCTAATCTGTTTTTTCCTAAGGAAAAACCCCCCAAAGTTTTCTGGAAATAAATTCTTTATAAAGTCTTAGTTCTTAAATGTTCTTGTTGTCAGTCTTTCTTTCTTACTTAATTTCAAATGAATTTACAAAACAAATGTATCGCCTTATACGATAAATGAATATAAATTTACAAAACAAATGGAATCACAAACAATTAAAAAGAGGGGGAGAAACACAAACTAGCGGAAATCTACGTAAAAGATGAAAATGTTGAAAGAAACTAGATAGGAGCTTATTGAGGAGAAGGTTTAAGAGGTTTTGAAAAAGGGGGTGAAAAGGAAATGAAAGGATACACAGGATCGGAACAGTGAGAAGAAATCCTAGTGGTCACTGTCTCCCGTGAAACTGGAGACGGGAAAAACAAATCACGCACAATATACACAACACTACAGTAATAATACAAAATGATTAACAATCAATCAATAAATGCACATTCACCCAAACGCAAATCTCACAACACCAAAAAAAAACAATAGAAGAATTTATTAGGAGGAGTTTTCCCCGCACTTGTCAACCTCTGTCCTGTTGAAGGAGACAAGGTCGGTTCAAACTCTGGGAAAAGGGGACTCTTTGAAATGAAACGATAGAACAGAGAAAGAAAAACAACAACAAAATAACCTAATAAGGGCGATCACGGCTGCTCCCACTCTTGAACTAACCGCTCAATGTAGCGAGAAGCGGTGGGGCTCACCGATCGGGGAAAAAAAATTAGGAACAAACAAACAAACAAAAAAAACACTAGCAAAAACTCAGTCAGAAATAAGAGAGAAGTCCTCACTCGCACTGAAAATAAATTCACTCACACACATACACAGAAAAGAAAACAAATGCAAATACACAATAAATAATTAAACTTTCTTTTTTTCCCTTCCTCAAACCCTTGAGGGTACAAATCAAAATCTTTTTCTTTTTAATGAAAATATATCTTCTTTTTTTTTTTCCAAACCCTGAGGACACAAACAGAAATCCTTCCTCTGAGGTACAAATCAAAATCCTTTTACCAGGCCCCGAGGGCACAAATAGAAATCTTTCTTCTTTTTTTTCCAGGGGAAACAAAAACAACGCCAGCTACGTCGGGGTCACCACTGTCACACTGTCACTTTGCACACACGCATTCATGACAGCATTTACTCCATACGCACACGCAATCTTCCAATCAACCAAAAGACGCACTACCGAATTGTTTTTTTTCTCCCCCTCCTCCTTCGGGAAAAACACTTTACTAAATCACATCAAACAATTTATAAACAGATTTTATAAAATGCATCCTTGTAACCAATTTTCCCATTTACATCAATACACGTTTCTGTAAAGTCATGGCCTTCACATAACACTGGCCCAAGATCCAGATCAGGAGAATAAGTAATTATTTCAATCATTGATGCTATGCCTGCATCAGATATAAGACTCGCTCCATACTGTCATGATTCCCTGTCTCTCTCAAACAGCGTATCGCCCCTTTGAATTCTCCCGTCACTGGAGATATGATGAGTTCCGACTCCTCTCCCTTGAATTCTCCTGTCACTGAGAGATGAGTTCCAACTCCTCTCCCTGGAGTCTTTAATTGCTGGGGCTGAACTTCCGGTGTGTTCCCCACACCATGGCCATCTTTAAACCACCTCACGGGGTAAAAAGTGAAGGGCGAAAGGTGAAGGGTGAAGGGCTGAAACACGAATAAGGTTCGTGTAAGTAACCTGCTTCCCAAGTCAACATATTCTTTCTTTCTCTTTTCTTTAGGTTTTCCCCTGTAGCTTTCCCCAACTATCTATGGCTCACCTGGTAATGCCTGGTCAGCAGTGAGGACCAGCGTCCTGACAGGTTCGAGTCTCTAGGCCATCTGCTGGGCTAAAACTGATTCTTTCCTCCCTCCTCCAAGTGAGTGCATACTCATGTTCAAAACACATGACCAGCACCTTACCAGCCCTTATTAAACTATCTCTCAGTGGTCACTTTCACCCAACGACCACGTTTGTTTATTTAATGAGTCATTCTCATAATTATTTAGGGACGCCCGCTACACTAGTCAAGCCATATGAATATTCTTCCTTTTTAGTTGTGGCATGGGGAAATGATTCCTATCACTAACTACATGTGATGGAGCGTCACATGCCTTGATGTGAGGCTACGTCACATGACAGTGTTTTTTGACTTCCAGTGGTCTTCCCTTTGGCCTGTTGTTTGCGTACAGGAGATTTTTCCCTCGGAGTTAAACATTGGTTCTGACTCCATTCCCCACACAGTCCTTCGAATGAGACTATAAACCGAGGTTCCGTGTGTGAACGCGCGCACAACATCTCACACACACGTCAAATCCCATCACCAACTTTCGGAAGAGAAGGCCAGTTTGGCCGTTGGTATGGATGACACGTTACACATAGCATGCACCTTCCCCCGAAGATGGAGTATGGCTGCCTTAATGGCGGGATTTAAAAAAAAACAGTCATACACACAAAACTCCACTTCCTGTCTGTACAAGCAGTGTCCGCAGGAGTATCAGCCTGCGTACACTGAAGTATGTGCCAGAAATGCGGTGATTGCCGGCTGCATGTACATGGAGGGGCACATAAAGACCCCGACATTGCCACGCTTTGAAGGTCTTTGGAAACGGAGGTTGTCCTATCCAAGTATCCGTTAACTCTTGCATGAATTTGTTTTCGGTTTCAGGGATTCCTTTTTTTTTTTCATGAAATGCAAGAAAAGTGGTTACATAGTGCTGTCCCTTTCCTCGATTCCATGTGATGTTTGAAGTGATTCTTAGTTTACTGTGTGTCATACACGTCCGCGTTTGCACACACTCACACATTCACACGCACACACACACACACACACACACACTCACACACACGCTCACACTCACACAGACACACACACACACACACACGCACGCACGCACACGCGCACGCACGCACGCACGCACGCACACGCACACACACGCACACACACACGTACACACACATCTATCAATCTATCTACCTGTCTGTCTGTCTGTCCGTATGCGCGCGCGCGTGTGTATGTTGTGTGTGTGCGTGTGTGTGTGCGCGCGTGCGTGCGTGTGTGTGCGTGTGTGTGTGTGTGTGTGCGGTGTGTGTGTGGCAGGTCCATGCGGATTCTGATCGAGGAAGGGGCCACGGTAGACTTCCTGACGGGGGAGGAGGGGCAGGGGGAGGCGGAGGAGAAGAGCCGAGCCCTGGGCTACCTGACCATAGAGCCCCTCAACCTGGCCATCGAGAACAACCACGTCGACTGCCTGCGGTGAGTGCACCTGCCCCCCTGTCCGTGGGCTGTGTCAACAGCCCCCGTCCTCCTAGCCGCTGGCCTCGGCTGATTGTGCTGGTGTTGTGTACAATGGAAGAAGAATGACTATGAAGTCTGGAACCATAGTGCCGTGTTGTTGTGAGGGGTGGGTGGGGGGTGGGGGTGCGGGACCCCGAAAAACAAACTAACAGCCCAAATGCAAATCAAGTCTCAAAATACGGTGCAAAATCTGAAAGACATTGTTGCGTTGCAAAAAAAAAGAATGAACAAACAAAACAAACAAACGAAACAACAATCAAAAGAAAACAACAACAACAACAACAACAACAAAAGAACTTACAACCCACATGCAAGTAAACCCTCAAAATACAGTGCAAAAGTTTGAAACACACGGTTGCTTTGCTGAAAAAAAAGAAGAAAAAGAAACCTTAATACTCTAATGCAAGAAACTCTCAAAAAATGTAGTGCAAAAATTTGAAACACATTAAGGGCAAACGCACCACAAGCCACATTAAGGGACGGATACACGACAACAACAACGACAATAAATAAATGAATAATTCCACCACTCTAGATGGGCTAATCGTCATCGGCCTCGTAACAAACTCGTGACACCTACAAACAAATGCACACACACACGCACACACACACACACACACACACACACACACGCGCGCGCGCGCGCGCACGTACGCAAACACGCACACACACGCACGCACGCACACGCACACGCACGCACGCACGCACGCACGCACGCACACACACACACACACACACACACACACACGCACGCACACACGCACACACACACACGCGCACATGCACTCACACACGCACGGACTCCACTATAATAGTGGTACAAACAATGTTAGGTAGGCGCCAAATGTCAGACCAGCGACTTGGGCTAATGCACGGGTCAGACATCTCCCAAATTATACCCATGAGACCTTTCATCATAAATCCTTCCATTTTAATGACGAACACTATTCAGCCATCACCTCGTAAATCCTGCGCGCTGTAATCCAATAGCCTAGCACATGTAGTGCAGCGTACAATGGACAAAGTCCGCGCGCAGTGACGCCTCCATGATGAGACTGGAGAACTGTGAACAGGCTGCTGCTAGACCACGGGGCCCGGCCCAACCATAAGTACTTCATGGGCTACGAGATCAACCTGGTGCCTCTGGACCATCTGGAGTGCCTCAAGATCCTCCTGCAGTACGGGGCGGACCCCAACGTCTTCAACAGGTGACTAACTCTCCGTGTGATGAACGTTTGCCTGCAGGCCACCTCGTGAGTGAGTGAGGTCCTTTTTCGGGTTGTTAGCATGTAGGGAAGAAAGGCCCATCATGGATTGAAAAAAAACAAAACAAAAAAAGAAAACAAACGATCGAATGGGAAAAAAAAACAAACAGAAACAAACACACACACACACACACACACAGAGAAAAAGAAAGAAAAGTAGTAGAACAAAATATTAATTTACAACAACTTATAAGAGCTAAAAGTATTGAAATCTTAGAGGCAATGAAAAGAGAGAGAGAGAGAGAGAGAGAGAGAGAGAGAGAGAGAGAGAGAACAAAAGAAAAAAGAAAGAACGTAAAGTTGTGCTGCGAGTGTCAGCCATTTTGTTAAAGATTAAGCGGTGGGGTGGGGGATGGCTTAGCGGGCGGTAGAGGGGGAGAGGTAAAAAACAACAACAAAAAACAGGTTGACTTTTTCTGCAGTGCAATATCAAGTTCAAATTTGTCAAGCCAGCATGTGTAACTTTGAGGTATTCTCTTTTCTTTCTGTGTGTGGTGTGGTGTGTGTGTGTGTGTGTGTGTGTGTGTGTGTGTGTGTGTGTGTGTGTGTGTGAGAGAGAGAGAGAGAGAGAGAGAGAGAGAGAGAGAGAGAGAGAGAGAGAGAATGTGCCTGTACGTGTGTGTGTGTGTGTAAATATGTATGTACTTTAAGATAATATTTATGATTGCTTGTGTTAATGTTCATCCGTTAGATACGGCATTGCTACCATATTATTCTTTTATTTTTCTCTGGTAAATTATGGAACACACACACACGTACACACGAACAAAACCTCCCTCCAGTCAACAAACGATGGTTTTTTTTGGTTTTTTTTTTCAGATGCGGGGTGTCCCCCCTGATGAGAGCCTGCCGGCAGCAGAACCTGCAAGCCGCCCGCATGCTGATCAACCACGGGGCCACGGTGAACCTGCAGTGCCCGCCGCGCTTCGACCAGAAGACGGCCCTCCATTTCGCCGTGTCCAGCGGCAACGCGGCGCTCGTGCACCTGCTCCTACGTCACCGGGCGTCGCTGGAGCAGCCCGACTCTTACAAGTACACGGCGCTTCACACAGCGGTGGCTTGCGACCGGCCCGACATGTGTGACATGCTTATGAAGTGGGGGGCTAAGGTGAACTGTCCTGGCTTTTCTTGTTGTTGTAGTATTTTTGTCTTCTGTCAGGGAGGGTGTGTTTCCACTCGCGTGTCTTTGTTTGTTTGTTTGTTAGTCTGTCGGCAAAATTGCAACAACAAAAACAAAGAAAGACCCAAAACAACAATAACAACAACAAAAGCTACTGGACCGATTTTGATTAATTTTTCTCATTTTTTTTCTTTTGTTTTCTTTCTTTTTTCTTTCGTTCTTTTTTTTTTTTTTTTACGGTCACATTTTCTATGCTATCTTGGTAGCACTGCACCCACGCCGCTCATTCCAACCCCTCATCCACAGCCACTGCCCGGATCTGTCTGCCACAAGCGTGGCTCCGACAATCCACAGGGAGCAGTCAGTGTCAAGTCATCATGAGGCAACCCACTGGAGGAGACACTGCACTGCTGCCGAGTCACTTCGTTCAGTGGCGCCTGGTCTGATCCAACAAACCCAGGACACCACCTACTAAACCCCCTACTGACGATGATAATTGCTCAGTCGCAGAGCCGCTGTGAGTGAGCGCCACCACATCCGTCCAGTGACAGTTCCCATGAATCTGCCGATACCGGTGACCCCGGCAGAATCAAACCAAGACCATAGACGTGTAGAGGACATCGAAACTGAGGTCACCATGAAAGCAGGGCATGAAGGGCTACAAAATTTGAGACACCCCCCTCCCCTCCTAAATATTCATCAACGAGGATGAGGATGATGAAGATGATGCAACGGATTCCTATTCCGGTCTGACACTGCATGACAGGGCTGTACTCTACGCTTACTTTCGTAATGTATCCCGGCGTCAACCAGGCCCGAGAGATACAGACACCTGCAGTGCTGGTCAGGGAATTTGAGCAACACTCCCAGAGGTGCATCCTTTAAAGTTGATGCAACTCTGACTGTGTGATCTCCAGCCGGGAGTCCGCGACGCTAACCATTTGGCCTCGGCGCCTGGTGATTGGAACGAAACTTTGTTGGGAGAAAGGAACGTGGATGACGGGACAAACCCACGGAGTGTTGGCGCGATATCAGGGTCCGGAAGCCCTTAAACGGTGACAGAGGTCTACGCTCTCTGGAGCACTTTCTAGTTTGTTTTCTGTTCGGTTGTTAGCCTTTGTCCAATCGTACCTTCCAGTCTTGCTAAGTAGTAACTACTCTCACCAATCGCCGCTCATTCCAGTTTTCCTCCCCCACCCTCCCTCCCCTTCACACACACTGAAAGTACAGCTACACGCATACAGGACAGCGCGCACGCTCCCCCCCCCTCCCCCATCCGCCCGGTCATACCATGACGTCATGTCACGTGTGCCAGGTGGACGAACGCTCAGACGAGAACATGACGCCCCTGATGCTGGCCTGCGCCACCAGAGGTCTCTCCCAGCAGCTGGAGCTGGTGCAGATCCTCCTGGAGAAGGGCGCTGACGTCAACGCTCACTCGGGCTACGTCACCTACACCTCCCCGGCCTACCTGACGTCACTGGTGGAGCACTTGCGTCACATGGAGAAAGACGTCAGTCTCCCTGTGCTGCGGTTGCTGATCAGATATGGCGCGAAGGTGCACTTCACTGGTAAGGAAGAAAGGGAGGGGGTGGGGGTGGCGGGGAGGGATGTAGGGTGAGGAGGAAGAGGGTTGGGTGTTAGGGTGTCTGTGCGCGCGTTTTAGCTCTCGCAGGTGCGTGTGTGTGAAGATGTATCACGGGCACTCAGAAATGTTCGTCTTGATGTGTCCGAGTGAGTGAAACATCTCCCATCTACTGACAGCTGATGTTGATATAGCACATGTGATTCGATTCTCTGTGTGTGTGTGTGTGTGCGTGTGCGCGCGTGCTTGCTCAAACACATTACTTTCATGCATGTGCTATCATAGTGTGTGTGTGTGTGTGTATATTCGCGCGCAGGCGCGGCCACCACAGTGCGGGTAGTGGACCCCATGGGAGTGCTCAACTACCTCACCCACGTCAGGGACCTTCCCGACGTCTACGCCCTGCTCGTCCTCGCCGCCTCGCACCCCTTCGACAACCCCCGCATTCAGAACCACCTGCAGCTGAGCGAGGACCAGAAGAACGAGCTGCTGAACGTCGCCCAAGGCCCGCCCTCCCTGAAGCACTGCATCCGGCTGATGCTCCGGGACAGGCTGGGCCTGGGCCTGCCCGACAAGGTCCGGGCTCTGCCCGTGCCTGAGGTCGTGCAGAACTTCCTGCTGGTCGCCTGAAGACGTTCTGCTGGGCCTGTTCAGGAACTTTGGTCTTCATCGCTTCAAGGAGGTCTGGGAGGCTGTCAGGAACTTTGTCCTGATCGGTTGAGGAAGATCTGGAAGATGTTAGAAATTTTGTCCTGACCGCTCGAAATAGTTCTCCGAGACATGGACAGGAACTTCGGTTTGTACGCTTGAAGGCGTCCCGCAAGACATCATCAGGGACTTCGTCGTCGTTGCTTGAAGACGTTCTGGTGGGTATCGTTAAGAAGTTTCGTCTTGAGCGTGAAGGCTTGCAGATGTTCCGCCAGACATCGTGGGAACTTTGCCTTCATTACCTAAAGATGTCCTGCAAAACATCGTCATGAACTTTGTCCTACCTGCTTGAAGATGTTCAGCTAGAAATCGCCGTTAAGTTTGTGCCGACTGCCTGAAGGGTTTCTGCTATGCATCATCAGAAATTTTGTCCTCGCTGTTTCGAAGCTGTTCTGCTAGACATCGTCTGGAACGTTGACATCGATGCTTACAGACATTGTGCAGCACATCATCATGAACCTCGACTTGGCGCTTTTGGTGGCCTGCTTGACAGTCAGTAGTTAAATGTTTGTCCACGTCACTTGAAAGTTTCTGTTGGACAAGATCAGAAACTGAACGGGTTCTTTTGAATGTGTTGTTCAAGACATCATCGGGACCTTTGCCCCACGTGGCTTGGTGTTCTGCTAAACATCGTCGGGGTCTGTGTCTTCGTTGCTCTAAGTGTCGTGCAGGATGTCTTCGAGCCGGTTGTCCTCATTGCTTGAAGGAGTCTTTAGCGCGGACAGCCAGACGGCGTCAAGGTCTCTCCATCCTCATGAACTGGACGTGTCTTTTGAGAGGAGCGTCGGGGCGCTGCCATCATCAGGACTTTGATGGCAGATCGACCAGCGTGTGTGGTGGTTTGGGTCTGGCCGGTGTGAGCCTCCTCGGCAGTGGATCAAACGCGCACGCGCGTGCGCGGGCACGCACGCACGCACGCGCACACACACACACACACACACACTGTGGAAACGAAAGCATGGAGAGTGAGCTGGTTCACATGATGCTATGATGGTCTACAAGGCGACGAGATGACCACTCCGCAGCCGAGTCGTGCGGCACCAGAGCAGGCGTTAAACACATCTACACCATACAACGTGTGACCAAAGACAGACGTCGCATGGTGAATATGACAGTTTTATACACTTGGCGAAGCGCGGTAGAACTGTGTAGCACTGCGTAGTGCGATGTTTTTAACAAACAAAATTAATCATACAGAATTACAACTGGTCGTCAGAGCCCACTGTGCAGTAAATTCGTCGATAGATTCGTCATGATGCTCTTGTCGCTGTGCAATAGAATCATTATACCCTGGCTAAGGCCCGATCTGCAACAGATTCGTCATGATGCTCTTGTCGCTGTGCAATGGAATCATTATGCCCTGGCTAAGGCCCGATCTGCAACAGATTCGTCATGATGCTCTTGTCGCTGTGCAATAGAATCATTATACCCTGGCTAAGGCCCGATCTGCAACAGATTCGTCATGATGCTTGTGTATCCGTGCAATAGACTGATGGTGCCTTGGTTTATGCCAGAAGTGCAATAGATTGTCAGGATGCCCTTGCCGCTGTACAGTAGACTCATGATAACCTAACGTCAATGCGCAACGATCATTAACGGTATCATTAACGCGCATATGGAGTAGGCCTATACAGTGATTATTTCGCAAAAGAATGCTGCTATGCCGATACCAGTGTGCAATAGAGCCATGTGATAACAGTACCCAACATTTTACCCGGTGGTGCCGCAGAATTACGCAGTACTACTATCGATGTGCGATGAAATCTTCTGGTACTAATGTCAACGTGAAACAGAATCATAAGATGCCAATGCTGCCGCAAGAGAACCTTGCAAAAACAATGGAAAAATAACGCAGTCGCGCATCCATAGGAATGCATCTCATGTGGCGCCGCAGCCAACACGCCATAGAATACACTCTGCAGTTTGTATTATCAAGGGGTCCTTTCAGGGTTGATCTGCAGTTTGTGTCATTTCGGACCAGCCGTCCACGCGGGGCCCTTTCAAGGTTGTCATTACATACAGGAGTGAAGAAAAAGTCCTGTCCTTGAAAAGAAGCACCATACACAACAGACCTATCCACCAAATGTCATGATATCCTCACTGCGGGAAACAAACAAACAAAAAAAAGCCTGCGTTGAACGCGCCTGCTATTCAGCTTGATTTTTCTCCCTCGATTTGGAGGGGGGGGGGGGGGGGGGGGGGGGGGGGGGAAAGTAATGAATGAAAAACAGCTGAGCGTAACAAAATAAATATTGAAATGAAAAAAAAAACACAAAGGCAAATACACTCTCCATCATGGAAGCTGATGTCCAAAATAGACGGTGTGTACAGATTCGCTACGCAGACACGCAATGTCCAAAATAGACGGTGTGTACAGATTCGCTACATAGACACACAATGTCCAAAATAGACGGTGTGTACAGATTCGCTACATAGACACACCATCTCAACGTAATCCGCCAGATTCCAGCTGTGGCGCTGGCATGCTACCAACTGTAACGAGAAAAAAAATAAACGTAATTTCGTGAACAAAGACTGTGATGTAGCCGTGTATGGACAAGTCCGCACGCAGTGGCATCTCCTTGATGAAAGTGAAACTGAATCTGAACAAAGACAAGTGAATGCGCCACAAAGGCTGAAACATGGCGTATTAACGGTAAAGGGAGACAAAGACGGCAGAGCGACAGTGTGATGGAAAAGAGGAAATTACCAGCACGGAATTTCCACAAAGCGAGGACGCAAATTCCTAGAGAAAGAATCGCAGTATATCCCCATGGTGGCAGGATGGGTGTAAAGGGGTGGGAGGGAGGAAGGAGGGGGTGGGGGTGGGGTGGGGGCACGGGCACAAATGGTGTTACGTGGCCAAACGTGTCTCCTTCTAACCCGATTTATCAGTCCGGGGAGTGTTTTCGTGTGTCCATAAACCACTTTTCGCCGGCACGGGTAAGGTCGTCTTTAAGTCGCCAGTCTGATTGTTGGCGCGTGCATACGCACCAAGGAAGAATAAAGAAAACAAAAAAAAAAGATCAGGCTTCTTCCTTCACCACGGACAAAGTTGGGCTTCGACCTCACAACCCACTGTTGGGACTTGCACGGGCAATCCGTTAGCTTCAAGAGTCCTGTGTTGTGACCACTTGGCCTACCACTCCAGACGTTGCTTGTTCAAGAACAGATGACGAAAATTTCATGGAATGAATCATCGGCGTGAAATCGTATGCTGTTGACTGGTTTACGGGTGGTAAGTGACTTCGCTTGTTTGTTTGTTCACTGGATTTATTTTGCTGGGACACTGTGTCACGTGCCTCTGTGGCATGTACAATGGAAGACAATGGGGGAGATCCAGGTGCGAGTGTGTAATAGAAAAAAAGGTCTGCAAATCTCTTAAAAAATTTGAAATGAGATCAAATGTGCTTCGATTTGGATTGAATATAATTCATTATATTTGTTTGGAACACTTTGTGCATGTCCATGCGCGTGTTGTATGAATGCGTGTATGTGCACTCTACACTTGACAAAAGAATCGTCATTACATGTAACAAATATTGACTGGAGAGAGATAGACACACACACACACACACACACACACACACACACACACACACACACACACACACAGATTACCAGCGAATACGAAAAACATAATCCAAACATGAAGATCAAGATGCATTTCTGTTTTAATATAAATGTAAAAAAGTGTTCAGTAAAATGGACGATTGAAATGTAAAACAGTACATGTTTGTTTTCATCCGAGTCATGTTGTGTATACCCCAGCTGATCAAGAAAGACGCAACAGAGCCTTTCTGTAGTTTAGTCGATTATGAAGAATAAACAGTAAGTTTCTAGGATGGCAACTTAGCCGATGAAACATGGCCTTTTCAGGGGCGTAGAATCACTCTGGGGGGAATTGTCATATTCTTATAGGTCAAATCACGAGAAAAAGGGATAAAAACTTGAAAAAAGCGGTAAAGTTCAACAAAATGGGCTGACGCTTATCAAAACATACGAAATTAAGGACGGTCAATGTAAAATGATATGTATTCGACAAAACTGGCCAGCGTTTCGTAGAATGGCACTCTTTGTAAAACAGGACATAATGTTTTGTTCACACCTGCTATGTATGGAATGAAAACGAACATTCATGTTCCAATCAAAGCTTGCACCAAAGCCTGTGGATGTAAATACGTGATTGCAACCGCCAAACCAGGACGACAAGACTATAACGTGTGATACAAGGGAGGTTACTCTCGGTGACCCGCACTTAGAAGACTAGCATACCACATTGCATTTTGAGACTTCACAGAGATTTTTTAAGGGATTGTTCATGTAAAAACGGAAGAGAGAGAGAGAGAGACAGACAGGGAGAGAGAGAGAGAGAGAGAGAGAGGGAGGAGGCGATATGCAGGGTAGGGACTGGTGAGATTAAGATACAGTACCTCTGACCTATCAATCGAAAAGAAATTACACCAATTTTCACTTTCGACCAGTACACATGTTTTACTGTTTTTACGAAACATAAATGATATCGCGGGATCAAAGTAACTCTACAAGACTGCTTCAGATTGACATATATTCACCAATACATGTTCTGACTACGTAACTCCAAGGCCAGTGACTTCAGTGCACCTTTGTCACATAAAATGACATTCACATTTCGTTTTATACTGAAATACTCTCCGCAGTAATGCTGCTTTTATATCGTTTATCAATGCTGATCAATTATGTATCCTGTAAATCAAACCAAAACTTAAGAACGGTAACTGAAGTACAAAATCATCATGCACACTCCAGTTTTCCTGTCAGAAACTTTGGAAGATCCCAACTGTTTGGAAATCACTTCCTCCCACAGTCAGCGAAATTTGTCTACACTATATACCTTCAAAGGACAAATATAGATCGTTCTTTTCAACCAAGCGATGTAAACCACACTGTTTACCACACACTTTTGTGCGGCACTGTATTTTGTTTTACTTTGGGATTGAATCAGAGAATGAATAAAGTAGGAACGTGCCATGTTAATTATCTATTAACAGTATGATTACATGCTCTAATATAACGTTGCGCGAAACATTTCTACTGTAGTGAAACTTTTTGTTTGTTTTTTTACTTTTGAAACATATGTTTGAAAAGCGACAGGAAAACATCCCAAGAAATATCAACCAATCGCGAGAATGTTAAGAGTTTTAGGCAAAACGCACAGTCCAACACATACAATAGTTAAATTATAAAAAATAAAATAAAAAACATATAGCTTGAAGAGCCCAGTCTGTGGTTCAACTTCTTTCTCTTCATAATCAACTTCATCATCGATGGAAACAAAACAAATGTTTGTCTCTAGGGGGCTGGAGGCGAGACAGGACATCTTCCAGCTTTTTCTGCCGGCACAGTAGACCACGAACAGAAACATCATGCGACCGGTGGATTGAGTCTGCCCGCGCTCATGTGTTCACGAAGGCTGCTGCTGGAATCAGACTTTTGGAACCCCTTTTTCTGCGTCACCACTTTCAACCCCCAGCCATGACAAAATCATTAACGTCATAAACATTTGAAAAAAAAAAAACCAACAAAAAAAAACACGAAACTTTGTCACCCAGTAAACACGGATATTGTTTGGTTTGGGTGTCATTCTGTCATCTGCTGGTTTGCATTAATTTGTATGTTGTTTCAGTCTCTACCCCCCCCCCCCCCCCCCCCTTTCCCAGCAAACCCCCTCCCACCTTTCCTTTATTCCCACAACCCCTTTCCTAATCAGTGTATAAAACGGGACGTCTTCACATGCCTTGTCTTTATCCACGTCATTATCTGCCGCGTGTCAGGTGATGATTCACCATCACCCTATCTCGTGTTCTGGAAATTGCGGCGATGACGCGATGATGCCGATGACGTGCTAGATACGAACTTTGACGTAATGGTCTTCCATGGGCTCTTCCACGAAGTCGTCCGGAGGAGGTGCGGATGGTTTGGTGAAGGCGGAGATGATGGTGAAGATGTTGAACTTCTCGTTTTCTGCTCCGTCCACACCTCCATTCTGTACACACTGAATGACAGGAATTTGATCCTTTCATCACCGTTTGGGTAGGGAATGCAAATAAATCAGAATAGCCGCAACATACGCACTTTCTCTCTCTCTCTCTCTCTCTCTCTCTCTCTCTCCCTATCTCTCTTATATGCACACACATACATACCCAAAACTGTGTCCACAAAGTAAATGGGAGAAGTTATACACCTTTCCATTATTCGTTGTTGACATTTTGTAAAGTTAAACATTACTTTCACCCCTATCCCACGTCAGTTTTAAGGAAATGATAAACGAGCGCTTGTTGCAACAGTAGCTAGACAAGTCAAGTACCGTTTCCCTATCAAATTATTTTGAGTGCTCGATCAGAAAATGATACTCACTACCAATAACATTCATATCGCAGTCTATGCATAGCCGTTCACGTCTTACAACGCCTTATTTCTTTTAACTGCCTCAATAGGGAATACAAAATTATATCTATAATTAGTTTCACACTGCGTATGTCTGTTATTGTATTGGTAGAAAAATACTTTTAAATGAACTGTCACATTGTCACGAACAATCACATATATTACAGTTTTGCACAGTTTCCCTCTTTACCCGTGTGCAGTGATCGTTGAACATTCCACCCAACAAAATGCTTCCCTATGAATAAAATGTTAACGAGTCCAAACACAGTCGTACCAGCTTTTAGTCAGTACCTACTGTAAGCTTACAAATTCAATCCAATGAACACGGAATACTGTACAGCAACGATGGGATGGTGTTAATTCCTGCCTGTCATAAACAAGCCAAACATCACCTTTCGTCTTTGATCCTAAACTTACCTCTCTTCCGTTACACAGGTCAATTTTCATTAAAAGTAATTCAGACTTCTGAAAGCGTTCACAATGCCAAGAACGTTCTTTCCATATTTAAAAGTATTTCTGGATTTGATCGCCTATTGGAAGTAATTATCATGGTTTTAGAAGAATTTGGTCCCCGTTTCAACGCCTGACAAGACCCAGATAACACCCGTAAAGCATTGTTTAGTCCTTCACCGAATGACAATAACAAAACAATGTTATCAGTGTTTAGCGGTGTAAGTAATCTGATGTAACAACTTAGCTTCACACATGAACAATCAACATCTAAAACACTGTAAATAACCTTCCAGATCGTTAAAATGCAAAGAAAACAACGGTATAAAAAGATTTTACCTTAATTGTCTCCCTTCCCTCGCGAGTTCAACTTTTCTGCAATGCTTTTGTCAATGTATGTTACTAATGACTTGCAAATATTTGCAATTCGTGACTTTCTTAATAAGCTTAGCCCATTAGACCATATCCACTGTTGCCAAATTGCGTCAAAGCTCTTCATGATAGTCACACACACACACACACACACACACACACACACACACACACTCGATGAAATATCTTCCAACAGACACCCAGAAATACATATATAAACTACATTCACAAGCATAAACGCAAAAATACAGACACAAATCACTCATGAATGCAAGTAGGCACACACACCACACACACACACACACACACACACACACACACACGCGTATACGCAAACTCACGATCACACACACACACACACACACACACACACACACACACACACGTGCGCGCACGTGCACTCACGCACGCACACACACACAAACACACGTGCGTATACGCGCGTATGCTCACGCATGTGCACTGACACACATGCATGCCTACATACCGGAAGGAAAGGAATGCCATTGCCGTCCTGCAATCTTCTCTTGTAGTAAAAGAACTGCAATCAAATTAACACACAAGACGTAAATTTAACTACGCCTACGCATGTACTCATACTGGAGAGCGGAACATCTTCAGTAAAAACATGTTTTAAGTCTGTTTATTAATCACAGATCACATGAACAAAATCAAAATCACTAAAAAATCATGCACATTTTCCGACTGGCTCAGGGACGGCCAACCCCAACTTCCGTTGGCCTGAAGTCTGCTTCCATGTCAATAAGCGAATGGCACTATTCTTTAAACACCAACAGCAAGCAGCTTTTAAAGATAAATCAAGAAATGGGCAGAAATGCAAAACAGAAGAAGTTTCCACAATCCAGTCTTAAATTCAACACCCACTCGTTTATACTCCACTTACTTTACCAGACAAACGCGAGTTCACTAAAAATATGAAATAAAAAAACAAACAAACTCTGAGCCAGTTAAGAGTATGTAATCATAACGTCTGCGTATTCATCGAAACATACTTCTTGATACTCTAAAATACGATCAATGTGTAATGATTTGTAATTTTCTTGTAGGAATGCACATTCTTATTCTTTTGTGTGCGCGCATTTTTCGATTTGTTTATGTCGCTTTTTCCCCCTTTCTTCTGTCCCGAGCTGAGTTATTTTCCTCTTCCTTTTTCATTTGCGAAATATTGAAATGTTATGTGTAGAAACTTTCAAAGAAAACACATGTGTAATTAAGAAATCTGCTCCAGTTTATGTAATGCCATACTTTTTCCAACTTGTGCACCGTAGATAAACCACACCTTCTCAGTGGTATTCATTTTGTGTACAGTTCACGCCCTCTGCCACATGAGAATTCGGGTTCATCGAATCTAACTGGCCAACCCCCCCCCCCCCCCCCCCCCCCCCCCCCCCCCCCCCCTCCTCATTCTGTCTTTCTGGCCAACTTTTCCCCCAATTGGGTGACGGCTAACTGACGACGCCGTCACTGAAGCCGACGTGATCTTGTTCGATTACAGGGAGAGAAAACACGACGTGGACATTTCAGTTGGGAAGTGTAAATACAGTATTTTTTTTTCAAGGTCATCCTGAGTATCGAACTACACGGCACCTGTATGTATCTCATAACTTGACGCTGACTGGGATACCCCGTAAGCTGACGAAATGTTACCAGAGTTTGTTTAGACTACGTCTGAGATATACTGACTCGTTTCAAAACACGGGTCTTTCTACATCCGGATCGTACCGATCCGGAAATAAAGCGACAGTCAACTGTGCGGTTCTTCTTAAAGCGTTAGCCGAGTACTGGCACACACATTGAAGGTCGTTAGCCGAGTACTGGCACACACATTGAAGGTCGTTAGCCGAGTACTGGCACACACATTGAAGGTCGTTTGCCGAGTACTGGCACACACATTGAAGGTCGTTAGCCGAGTACTGGCACACACATTGAAGGTCGTTAGCCGAGTACTGGCACACACATTGAAGGTTCAGCTTTCTTGGCTAAACCTAACCATTTCGACCCAACGCGTCTCTTGGTGGAAAGGAAGACGGGCGATATATTCTGCCAACCAGCGTCTTGTGTGAGGAATAATGCAAGCGCCGCTATGGTACCGACACTCTCAGCTGACGGTTCTGCTCTGGCTTAACAATGATCCCAGCGCTCACACTCCGGTCACCGCTCTTTCGAACTGTAGCCCAAAGAAAGTCCAAGGAGGTGACTCGTGCATCTTAGTCATCAGACCAGGCCCCTCTGGGGCTCATTCTGATCATGGTTTTCGCCTTTGCTCTTCGGCTGGACCTGCGTGCGTGCGTGGCGCGCGCGCGTGCGTGCGTGCGTGCGTGCGTGCGTGCGTGCGTGCGTGCGCGCGTGTGTGTGTAATTATGTGTGTTTTTCTTAAGTGTTGCCTCTGCCTGTATCATCCTGCCACAACAGGATGGTCCATGACCGACTGTTCTACAAAGGATGGAGTGACATTTAACTCCAACAGGCCTGATGAACACAAAATCTAGAGAAGACAACTTCAGTCTTTCCAATATAAATAGAGTTACCCTTTCTTAGTGTATGGGTCAAACAAACAGATCCAGACAGTCAAATATTTGGTTTGAAGCGCACGCCAGGATAATGGGTGGGATATCGTCTGTCTGCCTCACAGGCGAACCGTTTCACACACATATTTTGGCACAGACATTTTTTTTCTCTTTGACTGAACTGTTCAGCTGAGGCAAGTCGCTTTGGTGCCAGCAGATGTTCCTGAAAAGAATCAGACTTTCACAAACTTGTAGAAAATTATTAGATAAAAGAAAAGTTACCATACATATGTACTGCTTCAGGCTTGGTCTTAAGATATATTTAATTTCACAGAACATGCACCTGTTCTGAAATTAATCTGTCATTATCTTCTTGAGTGAAAGGAATTGTGAAATAAGCTTAGCGGAACACACACACACACACACACACACACACACACACACACACACACACACACACAAAACAACCAACCAACCAAACGAAAACAAAAAAAAACAGACCCACTCATCCAGCGAAATACTCCTCCTCCCACCTTCCACCCCTTCCCTTCGAATCTACCCCGCCACTTACATAGAAGGCCACCCCTCCGCCTGCACCCCCACCCAGGAGAAGGAAGACGATGACGATGCCGGCAACAGCCCCTCCACTGAGGCCCTCATCGCCGGGTCCTGACAGCTGGGAGGCGGTGGTGGGGTTGGCCATGATCCCCCCGTCCGTCTTCACCTTCAGCACAACGCCGTCCACCCGCAGGGTCAGGTCTCCCGACAGCGCCTGAGGACACACAGGAGGAAACGCGTCGCTCAAAACATTCATTGTTGTCTCCGTCTGTGTGGACACACAAGAGGCAATGCGTTGCTTAAACCATTCACTGTTGTCCGTGTGTCGATTTCCTCAAGGCTTGGGACGAGAGGCAGGGGTGACGAGGGTGGGGTGCGAGGTTGGGGTTTGTCTGGCAGTGTACAGTGAAGGAGGTGGGGGTGGGGGTGGGAGGGGCGTGGCAGTCGTATTCAGTTATGATCCAACATTACGCAGGACACTACCAGCTACTCGTGTCTATGTGTGCGTTTAAATTCTTAAAGTTTTAATATTTCAGTCCATGGCGCTTGGACTTGACATGTCCGTGCATACGAGTTTAGGTTATTTTCTATGTAATGGAATTTAACGTTGTCTGCGAGGTTATTTTGCTTGCATGTAATTGTATGACAGTGAGTGAACTGAATGATCAAAATGTTAGTTTGTTAAACTTGAATTCAGCTGTACCGCCACACAATGTCTGTCTTCTACACTGGACAAATGAAGTGTCTTATGCCAATGATTGCTTAGTCGTAGAGCCAACATGATTGATCATCCTTCCTCAAGAGGGCGTTACC
This sequence comes from Conus ventricosus, assembly GCA_018398815.1. Lineage (NCBI taxonomy): Eukaryota > Metazoa > Mollusca > Gastropoda > Neogastropoda > Conidae > Conus > Conus ventricosus. The sequence continues at coordinate 61,555,099 of CM031618.1, forward strand.
ACATCCATCCAACGACAGTCCCTAAAACACTTGCAAACAACAACAACAACAACAAAAAAAACAACAAAAAAAGCAATTGACTGTGACACTTTCGACGGGCATATGCTTGAAGTGGAAAGTCAAACTGAGGTCATCTGGAAAGCAATGCACTGACCACATAATTTGAGACTCAACATGATGGTGAATTACCATGGCGGATAACGAAGACGCCACACAATTCCTTTGTGGACTAAAAGTACGTGACAAGACGGTTCTCCGCGCTTTCAATGGTATGTACTGGTGTCCCAAGATATGCAAATATATACCTTACATTAGAGCAGCACCGTCCGAGACGCATTTGTTAAGTGGGTGAAACTAGACTGCGTGAGTTACCCTACTTGTTTACTGTGGACTGCGTGTTTTTCATGAAGTCCGTAACACATGTAATTCTGGGGAGGAGCCGGTGCAACAGCCCGTTCTTACCCCCCTCTGAAACTTACGCCGGGGTAAGTCTGGGCTAGCCTGCTTTTCATTCTAGGACTAGCTAGAAATTACCCCCCTAGTTGGAACTTACCCCCCCCCCCCTCGGAGGTAAGTTTGGGCTCGCCTGGATTTACCCCCCCCCCTCCCCCCAAAAAGGTCAATTAGGACTAGTTGGAATCTTCCTCCCCCCACCCCACCCTTCAACCAAGATAGAGGGTTATTCAGGATTTTCCTCTGCCTTTTCCCAACACGCACACCCGCCTTTATAAAAAAATTGTGTTAGCCTGCATATTTACACCCCCACTCCCATTTCCTATAAGTATACAGTCAGTTGGGTTTTAACAAAGTGTAGTTCTAGACTCTTCTCAATTGATGGACCTCCTACTTCCCCACACCCCTCCCCCCACACACCCCCTGGTTCACTAACAGATACGTATTAACATTTCTCGCGTAGCTTACACACGTGGGTCAATATTCGGGTGTGTGAGTACGCCCGTGCATGCGTGGGAAAGAAAGAAGGCTACATGCCAATGTGATCAAGTGTCAATGTGACCAAGCGTGGTTGTGACAAAATGTCGTTGTGACCACGTGTCGTTGTGACCAAGTACCGTTGTTGCTTCATCCCGGTTTGCCTCTTTTAACTATTTTACAGCTATTTAGAGTCTCTTGAGTACCTGTGTACCTTAGCTTATACAATGTTGATTACTTGTGGTCAGTGCCACTGACTACTGGTAATTATGACGTAAATCGGAGATTTTAACTATTTCACAGCTAATTATAGTCTCCAGACTACCTGTGTACCTTGTACAATGCAGACTGGTGGTCAGTG
>CM031618.1:61561389-61576389 GCA_018398815.1 Conus ventricosus
TACAGGTAAACTCCCTATCTCTCTCTCTCTCTCTCTCTCTCTCTCTCCTCTCTCACACACACACCCTCACCCACCCACCCACCCACACACACACATACATACATACATATATACACACACACACACACACACACACACACACACACACACATACATACATATAGAGAGAGCGAGAGAGAGAGAGCACTAAATTGAGAAAGAAATGAAAAAAAAACTTTCTGAGAAAGAGACAGAACGACAGACAGACAGACAGACACACACACACACACAAATAGACAGACAGGTCAATCAAACAGACAGGCAGGCATTGAAAGGCTCATGTCAACATCGAATAGCAAAAAAATGCCTCCAAGCGTTTTAACAACAATACAACCTATACACCTATCCCGGAGTCCTGAAGACCGTTGGGGCGCCGCCACATACAGGACTAACACGAGCATAACCTGCCATTCGCAACAAAGCGAGACAACTCATTCTGGACGCAGCAAGAGAGGGCTGAAGCAATATCCACCTCAAATGCTAAATTTGGGGGCCGACAGTAAGATCGTGTGAGCATTCGGGCTGATGAGCTGAAGGTTGTGTAACCAAACCACTTGTGAGGTCGGATTTTTACGGCTTGAGAAAAAAACCTCTTTCCGTCCGGAAGTAACAGTAGGCTCCTGATTCAGTTCTGGAAAACTATGAAGCGGGAGAAGGAGAGAGTGGGGCTCTGCCGTCCAAAATGTCGTGTCGGAAAGCACAACATACCTCTACCAGTTCACTGCTCTTAAGGTCATTCATTAGACCATGAGCCATTAACTATCACCGCTTGAAACAGGTTCTACTGTTCTGAAGACCAGACAAGAGGCAAAACACGATACTACTCACACCACAGCAGACGTCCCGTTAACTTCACCGCTTAACAGATTCTACTGTTCTGAAGACCAGACATGAGGCAAAAACACGACACCACTCACGCCACAGCAGACGACTCACCCTTGTTGCACGTGGCGGCCGCGGAGGACCGCGTGATGGTGTCCACAAAGTCCACGGCATTGGTGCAGGCGTCGGAGACACAGACGGCGCAGGGGTTGTTGGCGCATTCCGCGCCCACACACCTCTCCTCGTACTCGCACCGCTTCGGCCCTTTGCCCCCGCACAGTTTTGCTGGCTGTCGTCAAGGCAACCACAAAAACTAGGTCAAGGGCGGTCAAACAGTCCACGACAAAACATGCGCTGCGCCAGTTAAGTATGTCACTGAGTGGTGTATTGGGGGAGCGAGGATGGGGAGGGGGTTATGGTGTGGGGGTGGAGGTTGGTGGATAAGTTGTGGAAAAGTGTTTCCATCTTCCATCTGTAAGCTATGTAAGCATATTTTGTTGTATTAACAGAATCTTTGTAACAACGGGTGTCGTACGCGAGATTCAAGAAATACAAGAAATTACGTGCCATATGGAAGAACGAAAAAAAAAAAACCCCACCTTTTTATTGGATCTTCGCAACAACAAGTACTGTATGGGAGGGGAGATTCAATAAATATAACAAAATATTTGTTATAAGAAAGAACGAAAAAAAGATACCCCCCCCCCTTTTCTTTTTTCCTTTTTTTTTTTAATAACAACAACCAGCATTTTAAAAGTATCAACATCTGCGCTTTCTCTCTCGTCTTCATGCATGTGCTAAACACACAGACACATCTCTCTCTCTCCCCTAACCACTCTGTCTCTCCTTCCCACTCACCCACGCGCACACACACATAATGCATGTGCACTCCCCTCATCCCCCACGCGCAAAGAGGGGGGGGGGGGGGGGGGAGTGCACATACACGATAATGCACATGCGCGCCGACATACAGATGCACACACACAGAAAATGAACTTACTAGCACAGTTGCCCTCCGCTTTTGTGAATACGTTGCCTTTACACTTGTCCGCTGAAATCAATTCAATGCAATAAATCAATCAAACTGCTAATTAGTAGCACACTCAGTCAGCAATCAATAAATTCACAATCAATCAATAAATTCACAATCAATCTTCTTCTTTCTTCTGCGTACGCAGGCTGATACTCCTGCGGACACTCCCTATATGGACAGACAAGTATCAATCCCATCTACCCAACAAAGGGAGTGGGGTTTTGTGTGTAGGACCGTTCTTTATCCCGCCATTAAGGCAGCCATACTCCATCTTCACAATCAATCAATTTTTAGACTAGAACATCAGTCAGTCAGACAAATCGAACCGAGGGAAGAATCGGCAAATTATTTTCAAAAGCCGATTTTTTTTTCATTCTATAATAATAATAATAATGAGCAATATAAAAACGTCCATATTGTGTTATTTCTTTATGCAGCATGTGTGATGTAACAATCCAAATTCACAATTTCAGTGTATGGGATTGGTAGCACTGCGGAGAGAAGATTCAATTGCCCATTGATTTAACTGTTCATGGCATCCTTGAAAGACATGGAATGAAACTGGACATGATAATTTCACGAAACATCACATCTTATTTTCTGGTTACAACATCACAATTGAAATTTAGCTACCGCCCCCCCCCCCCCCCCCCCCCCCCCCCCCCCCCCCCCCCCCCCCCCCACACACACACAGCGCGCGCACACACACGCTCACCCCACACACACACCTACTCACATACACACATACTCAAACCACACACACACACACACGGAGGCGAAGACAAAGACACACACCTGAACAGCGGACGGCCTTGCCCTTCCTGTCCACAAAACGCGTTTTGCACGTGCACACGTCCAGAACGCAGATGGCGTCGGGTCTGCCCGGACAGCGGGCATCGCGGCACATGTCGGCGCAGCTGGCACTGGCAGAACCCTCCGAGCAGCCTGCCACAGTGAACATGGTGGTCTGCTTAGTGATGGGCAGCGTTTAGTTTACAGTGTGTAGTTTTCATTATCATAAGTCCAGCCGATCACACAGTCTTTTCAGCGCTGTCAACGTCACACGTGGGAAAAAAAAGGGACTGACCCTGAACAGGTCAGGTGCTAAAAACAAACAAACAAACAAAAAAGGGAAAAAAATAGAAAAATAAAGGAAGAGCCGAAAGCGCAAGCCGTTCCGCTTGATTTCTTGTACCCAGATCCTTTTCCAATCGTACAAAACAACTACAACAACAACGAGAAACATTGAAATATAAGAAAAAACATATAAAAGATAACTTTATATGAGCCAACAGACATCGCAGAATGGGTAATTAGAGTCTACCCAAGACTATGCGCATAATTATTCAGATTGTATGATACTGGTTGTGTTTGCAGTGCTTCTTGCACGCGGTGTTTGAATTGTTCACGATGTGTTCGATTCAGTTCATGGTGTTTTATAGCCCAGCCGGCCGCGAGGGACCATATCAGGGCTATCGTCTCGTCAAAATTAATTATTTACAAAAATGTTTAAAAAACATTCTTTGACACAGATTTTCTGTAACGTGCAACAAAATATCTGCCGTGTCCTACTATGGGATTGGATGAATGAACGGAGTGGATGACAAATGTGAAGAATGAACGATTCAGTGACTATGAATTCATGATATGGACAAGTGCACGAATAAGTGAATAAGTGAGTGCAAGAGACGGGCAGAATACAGAGAGAGGAAAACAAGGACGACGGCGATAGGGGAAAGAAAGAAGGAAGAAGGAATGAAATGAGAGAAGGGGAGAAAGAAACAAGGAAGAAACCAAGAGTGAGGAAAAGTATGTAAAGAAAGGGGGGAGGGGAGGGGGAGAGAAAGGATTGGCAGGTAGAACAGAAAAAAAAGTTTTTTTTAGATAAATAAAAGGAGGACAGAACGAAGGAAGAAAGGAAACCGTTAAAACAAGAATGGAAAGTATGGAGAAAGTAAAATGGGAAAAAATAAATAAATGAAGGAAATCGTGTAGGGGGAGGAGGGAATTAGGGAAACAGGTACACACTGCAAAGCAACCCCCCCCTCCCCGCCACTTCACCATCCTTCCCTTTCACGGTACTCACTTATTTTTGCGTAGTTTTTGCTCACGGCACCTGGAACATACACCACAGAAGGTTATCTTTTCATCATGTCCATCATCATCATCATCATCACCATCGGTCGGTCAGTTCATCCAGTTAATCCACCAATCAATAATCGCTCCCAATCAATCAACACGTATCTAGTCACGGCTAGCTAGGATCTCATTCAGTCATGAAAACAGTAACTCAACAACTGGCTCAATAAACAGCTTATACAGTCAGTCAACCAGCAACTCATTCATTGAGCCAACGGATACGCCAATCGATCAAGCAGATTCCTCAACCAATCGGCAGCTCGGTTGAATAGCTAGCCAGTCTTCCAGTCAGTTAACTAGTGTCTCACAAAGTCAGTCAATTCAAACGGTCAATCAATCAGGCAGAAACGAATCTAGTCAACCAGTAACTCCCGTCTATCATTGGTTCCTCCAGCGATAAAAAAAATATCATCTAGTCAGTCGACCAGTAGTTCATCCTATCACCCGATCAGTAATTTATCCAGTCAGTCAGTAAGTCAGTGAATAACTCAACCAGTGAAACAGCCGCTCAGTCAGCCAGAAACAGTCAGTCAATGGGTGATTCTCTCAGTTCGTCAGTCAGTCACTCAGTCATCAGCGACTCGTTCAACCGCTCACTGGGCCGTTCACTCGATCAGTTAGGTACTCCAGCGGTCAGTTGACTACGACTCCGCCGGTCACTCAACAACTCGGTCAACCTATCAATATGGCATTCAGCCGTATCAACCTCAGTTGTCCTCCACAGCTCCTCAGACCCCCCCCCTCCCGCCCCGTCCCATCCACCCCCCCCCCCTCCAACTCTATCCTATCCTTTTTACACACTTCACAGTCGACATTGCTGACAAAAAAACGTTCGATGGTCGACAGCCAGCCAGTCAGCCAACAACCAGTTAGTCAGTCAACAGTTCAGCTAAACCTTAGCCAGTCAGGGCGACATGTGCTGGTGCGTCAAATCCACTTAATCAATCAGTCTGCCCAGCCCCCACTCCCACAGGTGAACGCCGCAGCCTCTCCCACCCAATCGCACTGAAGTTAACAAACAGCATTGGACGAGTCATGTTAGCAGGACGTTCAGAATGATATTTATATATATATATAGGAAACACGGATGAAAAACAAAGACGACGTTTCAACAATCCACTTTCTAATCCAGGTGGTGGTTTTTCTTCGCCTAAAATCTACTTGATCTTTCCATGTTAACATGATAAATGTTGTCCTCAAGGGTGAAAGGTCAAACAGGAAAGCTGGTGGGCAGTGGCTGGGTAGCCGTGAGCAAGAGAAGATAATTACTGATGGAAAGGAACTCAGTACATTAAATAAGAAGAAGAAAAAAAAGATTAACTGCTTCTCCAAGAAGCTTCTTTCCGTCAGTTGATTGTCTTCTCTTAACTGCGACTACGCAGCCAACAGCTTTTCCAATATTGTTCATCCATTATTTTCGTCCTCCTGCACCAACATGTTAACATCCACGAACAGGCTGGGAACAGCCATCAGCATTCTCGCTCTCCTCACCTGAAGATTTACATTCTAACGTGGAGGCCTTGTAGGTGATCGCCTTGTTGAACTCCCCGCTCGTGGATTTGACGCACCAGCACATGTCGCCCTGACACTGCTTCATCTCGAAGTCGCCCTCGTCCGTGCACCGCGGCACGTGCACATCGCTCATCTCTTGGTTCTTCAGGGCCACTGCCAAGGCAGAGATGGTTTTTGGTGGGGAATTTACACAATATCCTCAAGAAGATATGAGAAAAAGCTTGGGAAACATGGAGATAGGCAGAAGTGGAAGGAAGGAGACGTGTGTGTGTGTGTGTGTGTGTGTGTGTGTGTGTGTGTGTGTGTGAGAGAGAGAGAGAGAGAGAGAGAGAGAGAGAGTATGTGTGTGTGACAGAGATAGAGAGGTGTGTGTGTGTGTGTGTGTGTGTGAGAGAGAGAGAGAGAGAGAGAGAGAGAGAGAGAGAGAGTGTGTGTGTGTGTGTGTGTGTGTGTGTGTGTGTGTGTGTGTGTGTGTGTGTGCGTGCGTGCGTGCGTGCGTGCGTGCGTGCGTGCGTGCGTGCGTAATGTAGTGTTGGATGTGGAGGGGAGTCTTAAAAAGCACTTTCTTATCAGCAGTGCTCTGCGGTTAGGCTGGCCTTCGACATTATCATTTTACACTGGCGTCGCCACACAACATTTAATGACGAAACCTACATGCAGCACGGTTTTTCCTGTGTTTCACGTCTAACATACTGAAGCTCCACACACACACACACACACACACACACACACACACACACGCGCGCGCGCGCACACACACACACACACACACACACACACACACACACACACACACTGGTCTCCAAACTATTTCACGCCTGCTTCCGTTTCACGACGAGCCGTAGCTCGGTTAAAAAAAAAAAAAAAAAAAAAAAAAAAAAAAAAAAAATCCGTTCCTTGAATTTCGCATCATAAACCGTAGAGGGGATTATTAACATCTCGCCTCGTGTTCCTACCACTTGCCACCTCTGGTCACCGCTCACCGCCAGAGATCTGTTCAGCTGACCGGGCCGCCCTCTCAGGTGTCCAGTGTTGCGAGCATGTAACCCGCTGTTCAGTGAGGTCGGACCACTGTACTGTCTGAACGTAGCCTTTGCCCGCGCCTGCACCACCGTGTGTATGCTCAACACGCGTCATAGTCTAGCATTACCAGTAACAAAGTGTGGCCAACAGCCAGCCTGCCAGCCCGTGAGCAGGTGGCAGACAGACAGACAGACAGTCAGGTCAACAGGAGGTGGTGGTTGCCTTCACTATTTGCAAACGAAACTACCAAAAGGTGAAGAAGATACTTACTCTCTCCCTGCCTTGGCTTCTACATAAGGTAATGTACAGTGCCGTTCTCTGACACGTGACTACGCCGCAATTTGGCTGTTTTAAATCGTGTAGAAGGACTGGACAAGCTCGTTACGAATTCATATCATGGAATAAACTTCATTTGCCATCGATTTGTTGATTAACTTAATTTACAATTGATTTGTTAATTAACTTCATTTACGATCGAATTGTTCTGGGGCCTTTCAACCCAACAGAAATGAAGACACCCCACCTGCTCCCATTCCCCACCCCTCCTTCCCACCCCATGCACGGTTAGACCCAACTGTCGAATTGCTGCACCACTTCAGCAGTCAATGGTGCAGCGTCTTTTCTTCTTCCGTGTGCGTACATGTATCTGTATCACATTCCTTCTCCCTCCGTCACTTCAATGCTTCTATCTCCTCCTTTTTCAGTCCATCTTTCCGCTTTCCTCTTTAAATGGAAACTCTTTCTGTGCCCCTCCCCCCCCCTCCCCCAAAGATAAACACGCACGCATATGCGCCTTCATACTAACAAAAAGCCTTACATAGCCACGGAGAGAGAGAGAGAGAGAGAGAGAGAGAGAGAGAGAGACAGAGAGAGACAGAGACAGAGACAGAGAGATCTAAACACAGTGATACTCACACAAACAACGCATACGCACCCATGTGTGCATGCACAGACTTACAGTGCTAGACATGATCTTACACACACCATGTGTGCATGCACAGACTTACAGTGCTAGACATGATCTTACACACACACCGCACTCTATTAATGAAATGCAGACACACACACACACACACACACACACACACACACACACACACACACACAGAAACGCTGTTTCGTACATAGTCAAACATACGCGCACACACGCCACACATTATTTCTAAAACACAGAATCAAACACGCTCATACATAGACATACCCGTGCACTGCGCAGTCAGCTTGCAAGGACCAGAATAGCAGTCGGAGGGATGGGTCAGTCGACAGCTTTGACCAGTGCTGCATTTTTTCTGCACAGACACACAGCATACCATCACTTCGCACCGGCGCCTGTCACTCTTCCCTACACTCCAGGCCTGCTCCCTTGGTCTGTCAGCAGGCTGCTGTTTCCGAACTACTTATGATACACACGTTTTGACTTGTGTGGAGATAAAATACAGTCTTCGTCGTTATTATTAGGCAGAAGATATTACGGACACCATATCTAGGGTAGTTGTCAGATGTCCTTGAAAATATGACATAACTATCTGTGCGTCAAAAAAAAAAAAAAAAAATAGAGGGGGGGGGGGGGGGGGTGGAGGGGAGCCGGGTTGGGGGAGGGGGGTGGAGGGCGGGAAACGATTCAAGCACTGAGCAGCTCAAGTGCCGTGCTTCCCAAAAGCTCCATCTTGGAGATGGTCCAGTCAAAATTCTTTCTGATTCGACCATTGTATATACAGGCAAATATGTATTTAGGTCAAACTGACACAGCATTAATAGTTTCAAACGAGGGGAAAAACCATTTGAAAGGCAAGTACCGAGGTTGACGTCCCGGTGATGTTCGGGAGAAGCAAAGTGCTCAGCTTGTAAAAAGCATAGTTGATGACTATCCGCATGTTTGAGCGCGTGAAAAAAGTGGGACTGATGATGTTACATGTGGCACTGTTGAACAAATCGTGCGGTGTGATCTGGAAATGAGGAAAGTGGCTGGGGGATGGATACATCGTCTTCTGAAAAAGCTTAACGTTCAGATTTTGCTAAGAACAGTTGAGCCTGAGAGCCCAAAATAATTAAGTGACGTGACCACAGGTGACAACACGCGGGTCATCTTCTGTGGTATCCTGAACATAGCGTCCTATCAAATGTGGACAGCCGCAAATGACAGTAGACCTGTTGTAATGAGACCTGATTTTCTCCATGTTGTTCTACTTGCAAGGTTCTGCAGCAGTCGATATTTGGGCCTGAAAAGTACTGAAAGTGTTTTGCCCAAAGTTGTGCAGTCCAGCCATCAGCGTCCGAATGTGCGCACTTGGAGCATGCTCCTTCTACACAACAATGCAAATGCCCACGAGGCCAACGTCACTATGTCCTATCGATAAGAGCAATTCATCCGGGTTCTCTTTAACCCAACCCACATTCCAGACATAGCTCAATGTTTCTTGTCGATCGCTTCCCCTTTCTGATTCAAAACCAGGCTGACAACAAGTGTCTGGATTGTTTCCTCTTTCAGTTGAAAACCAGCTAACAAGAAGTTTCCATATCATTTAACACTGGCGCATGCATGTCTTCTCTACGAAGAAAACATCCACATTACTTCATTTTTTTTTTCGTTTGCGTTTCTTCCATGCGCTTTGTGTTGTGTTTATTTCATGCGCTTTGTGTCTGTGCTAATATGGCGCTTGCATATCTTCAAAGCAGACACAATTTTCACATTATACAACATGGACGTTTGCAATCGTGTAAGCAAAAATCTGAGTACACGTGAACCTCCCGTTCTAACGGAGGAACACATAAGAAGAAGAACGATGACGAAGAAAGTGGGAAAAAAAAGAATGAAAAAGAGGAGGAACAAAACGGTTAGAGAGAGAGAGAGAGAGAGAGAGAGAGAGAGAGAGAGAGAGAGAGAGAGAGAACACCACCGCCATTGTCATCAACATCAACAGCCACTAACTTGAGAGACTTCAAAATGTCGTCACTTCTAGGTACCTAACCCTTTAAACCAACGTGACTTTTAGCAAAGTTCAATACAGACGCACCCAGCTGATTTTTTCCCCTTTTCTTCTTCTTCTTCTTTTTTTTCTTCTTTATAATCATCTTCCCCTACAAACAGGCCAACAGACAGACAGAAAGACTCGTGAGACGAGACGACGCCGTGTTCACAAGAGTGTGGATACTGACCTTACTGGAATGACAAGGGCTGGCCGAGGATTTACCTGTAAACAGATCAAGTTGTAAGCAGTTGGGGAGTTAGAGCAGGAATCGACGTCACACGCGTGTACAGAACTCTAAAAACCCTGTGTGTGCTTATTCATAGAATTAATCTGAAGCAAACTGGCAGGTCTGATCCCATAACAAAATTGATGCAAACGTGACAGAGCAGAACGAAACCAATAGTCGTCTATAAACAGACCCGCTTACCCTAAAACCTTCTACTAGCGTATTTTTCGACTGAAATGAACGTAGTTTATACAAAACGTGTACACACATCTTCCAAATTCTTGTAAAAGCGGGGGTGGGGGGTGGGTCGGTTTTATCTCCGGTATCATACGACAGAGAGTAGAGAAGGACACCTGATCTTACGGTTCATACTGTAGAAAACGGTTTCTCCTATTACAAATTATTTCAAAACCGATTCATCAGCAGACTATGGCGCAAATTCCGGCTCTCTCGCCAGGTTCCCCCCCCCCCCCCCCCCCCCCCCCCCCTTCCACTCCCGTCACATCATACTTCAGAGCCTACTGGAGTTCTCGCGAAAGAGTTAGAGTGATCACTCTTTGGTCATAGTGCACAAACACAATGGCAATACAATGCAGTTGCAAGCACGCCGAAGAACGTCTCGATTTATTTTTCGACGTTGATTTTCCCCCCCAGTTCATCCTATTCATCGTATTTTCGCCAAACGTGTACAAAATACAGCGAAATCGTACAGGTGAACAGGTATTGATAAAACAAAAGTTCAGTCGAGACTTCGAACGCAAAATGAACACTTTTGAGCTTTGCCAGGATTCATCTAAAAAAAAGATTCCGGGCAGGTCGGATCTGAAAATGGATTCCGGGCAGGCTTGATCTGAAAATGGATTCCGGGCAGGTTTGATGTGAAAACAGATTCCAGGCAGGTTTGATGTGAAAACAGATTCCGGGCAGGTTTGATGCGAAAACCGCTTCCGGCTTCAGGCATGATATGAAGATGACCTGACGTTGCTAGGGAACACTTCAGATCCCCAGTGGTCACTTTTCTGCGCGCGCGTTCCGGTCCGCTTCCCATTGGCAACGGAATGCGACTTCTGCACCATACTCTGTCTAGGTTTCTTTTTACCCCTCTTTCTCTCTCTGTCCCTGTTCTATCCTTCACATTCCACCTCAACCTCCTTTCTCTCTCCGTCTCTCTGCATCTTCTTCCAGCCTCCCTCGTTTCCTCCCCATTACGCTTCTTTTTTCAATGTTTCTCGCTATGCCTTCTTTCATTTTTTATTCATACTTTGCCTTGTCCGCATTCTCTCTCTCTCTCTCTCTCTCTCTCTCTGATGAGGGAATGAAGTGGACAAAGAGAGAGAGAGAGAGAGAGAGAGAGAGAGAGAGAGAGAGAGAGAGAGAGAGAGAGAGAGAGAGACATACACTCTCTATAGCAGTCGTCGGCGGTAGCAAACTTGTTGTCGTTCCCCCGCACAGCCCGTACACGAATCGCTCGCACCGCTCTGACGTCACGTTGTAGAACCACATGGGCGTGTAGGCGCGGCAGCTACCACTGTCCGGTATCAACTGGCACTTTTGCGGTACTCCTGTATGAACGTACACACACACACACATACACACACACACACAGATGCACATACACATACACACACACACAGATGCACATACACACACACACACACACACACACACACACACACACACACACACAGACACACACACACACACACACACACACACACAGATGCACATACACACACACACACACAGATGCACACACACACACACACACACACACACACACACACACACACACACACAGAGATGCACATACACACACACACACACACACACACACTGGTCTCAAACTCAAAGACATGGCCAATGGCCGCCATACCCGTCACGTGGGATAACAATCAACGATTTAAATGTGATTTTAACAAAATCATAAAATTAAAGAAAAAGCCTCTGGATACCGCTCCACAAACCAGAAGGAAACGCGGAGTAATGCAGAATACAGTTTTTAATTGTTGTGTGGGGGGGTTGGGGGGGGGGGGGGGGAGGGGGGTGGAGTGGGGGCTACTTATTTTACATCTGATACTTACGGATTTTCGTTTCTTTTGACTGCACCCCCACCCTCCGCACTTCTCCCTCCAAGCCTGTCTGTTGCATCTCCATCACTAAATGGTAAGACTTTCCACATCAAAGACAGATGAAATGAGTCATAGAGGCATAAAGACGACAGGAAACAGAAATGAAAACAAAACGGAAAAAAAAGAGGTGGCATCTCCCCTCAAAAAAAAAAAAAAAAAAAAAAAAAAAAAAAAAAAAAAAAAAAAAGAGAGAGAGAGAGGAGAGAGAGAGAGAGAGAGAGAGAGAGAGAGAGAGAGAGAGAATGAAATCATGAGCACAAAATGTTTGGAAGGCAGAAAAACAATTCATACCGAAAGAACAACTGCTATCCTCATGGAATGGGTAGGAGGAGCCGGGGTGGGGGTGGTGGGGGTGGGAGGGAATGCAAGAGGTAGACTAAACAAATGAATGAATGCGTGAATGAATGAATGAATGAATGAATGAACGAACGAACGAACGAATACGGAACGCATATGCCAACGAGTCGACTTACCGCTGACCACAAACACTCCCTGACTTTTGCCGTCGGCTGACGCCCTCAAGGGTGGGCTGACGTTCTTCTGACGGCTGCTGCTGGCCAAGGCGATGATGTCATGTTGATGACGTGCTTGCCGCGCCTCCTGGCGTCTGATCTGGCATGCCGTCGCCACTGGTGTCCCAGCGACAATCGATTGAATCGTCAATCATTGAATCATATAATTATTACAATAGTACAAGACTTTAAAACCTCCACCCCCCCCCCCCCCCCCTCTCTCTCTCTTCTTTACGCTGCGGGAACGCCGCATGCGCGTGTTTCTGTGTCTGTGTCCTAGCCCATTTCAGTGCGCGCTCACACCCTCCCCTTCTCTCTCTCTCTCATACACGCACACACACAAAGACACACGCGCGCGAGTGCGAACGCACATCAATCTATGCAAAGCACAAGCATACTGCGCTGAACACCAGAAGCATTGCGCCATCTCCTTTGTGGAGTCGTCTGATGACGACCACTTCCGGCGAACTGCAGAGTCCTGGTGGCCGCGACAGGACAAAACTTGGGTGTGGCTCTGTATGAGGGAGCTGAGCGGCGAAGGAGAAATGCCACGAAGGTGAGGCATAAAGGATTCAGACGGCTGGACAACACAAACACACACACACACACACACGAAACACAAACAGTCAAAACACACACACACATACGAAACACAAACAGTCAAACACACACACACATCCACACACACACACACACACACACGAAACACAAACAGTTAAACACACACACACACACACACACCACACACACACACACACACACACGAAACACAAACAGTTAAACACACACACACACACACACACACACACACACACACACACACACACACGAAACACAGTTAAACACAACACACACACACACGAAGCACAGTCAAAAACACACACACACACACACACACACACACATACACACACACGAAGCACAAACAGTCAAACAACACACACACACACACACACACACACACACACACACACCACACACACACACAGTCAAACACACACACACACACACTAAACTGACGGGACCGGAACAGTACCTTCATGGCAGTCCACGACCTCGTTGTCGGCGCTGTAGAACTGCACGCTGCAGCCGCCACAGGGGTTGATACGACACGCGGCTTCCGGGTGGGCGGCACACACTTGCAGACACAGGTCTGCATCACAGCACCGGACATCTCCTCCCGGGCACACTGCAACCAGCATGACCAATCTTCTATTTGGATTGCATGTCGTGTTACCTGTGCAGTGTTATGTTGTGTTTGTCCTTTCGTCCTTGCGTTGCGTTGTAGGACACCGAGTCGAATTGTTATGTATACAGCGTTGTACTGCCCGGCGTTGTATTGTGTGGTGTTATACTCTATCGAGTTGTCGTTTCTGGTTAGCACGGTGTGACGTTCTACCGTGTTACACATGTAATTTTTGCTTTGCGTTGCGTTGTGTTGTACCATGTTGTGTTGTGAATCTTGCTTTGTACTGTGTTGCGTTACACTGTGTGTTACTGCAGCATAGCAATTTTGTATAGTACTGCATTGGTTGTGTTGTATCGTAGCACTGTGGTTTCTGTATTGTGTGGCGTTTTGTGTTGTAACATAGCACCGAGATCTTTGTATTGTATTGCGTCGTTTTGTGTTCGTTGCGACGTAGCACTGTAATTTTTGTATTGTATGGCGTTCTGTGTCGTTACATAGCACTGTGATCTTTGTATTGTATTGCGTCGTTTTGTGTTGCGACGTAGCACTGTAATTTTTGTATTGTGTGGGGTTTTGTGTCGCTACATAGCACTGTGATCTTTGTGTTGTATTGCGTCGTTTTGTGTTGCGACGTAGCACTGTAATTTTTGTATTGTGTGGCGTTTTGTGTCGTTACATAGCACTGTGATCTTTGTATTGTATTGCGTCGTTTTGTGTTCGTTGCGACGTAGCACTGTAATTTTTGTATTGTATGGCGTTTTGTGTCGCTACATAGCACTGTGATCTTTGTATTGTATTGCGTCGTTTTGTGTTGCGACGTAGCACTGTAATTTTTGTATTGTGTGGCGTTTTGTGTCGTTACATAGCACTGTGATCTTTGTATTGTATTGCGTCGTTTTGTGTTCGTTGCGACGTATCACTGTGATTTTGTATTGCATCGTGTTGTGTTATGACCTAGCATTGTGATGTTTGTATTGTACTGCAACGTATTGTGCCATACCGTGTTGGGCCCTGCCACAGTAACCTTTGCATGGCACTGCATTACTGTGTTGTACCCTAATTTTTGTGCTGTATTGTTTAACACTGTGTAGCAGCACTGTCATTTCTAAACTGAAATGCCCCATACTGAGCTGTATTGTAGCACTGTAATTGTTTTTTCATTGTATAGTGTTACATTCTAAACTGCTGCCTCGACATCGCTTTCCCCGTGGCCAAAGAACACCCCATTAAAGGCAGTCTAAGCACACCTCAGTGCTTGCAATCAACCACTGACCAAAGAATATCCCATTCAAGGCAGTTAGTGCAAATCCTAGTGCTCGGATTCATATAATCAATGGTCTGGGAACACTCCCTACTGGGCAGTTGGTGCTCTTCCCATTGCAAGGTATCACACTACCAATGGCCAAA
>CM031618.1:61581389-61593889 GCA_018398815.1 Conus ventricosus
AGTGGTATGCCTCGCTCTCCTCTCAGTGGTATGCCTCACTCTCCCTCGGTGGTATGCCCCACTCTTCATTCAGTGGTATGCCTCACTTCCCCTCAGTGATATGCCTCACTCTCCCTCAGTGGTATGCTCACTCTCCCCTCAGTGATATGCCTCACTCTCCTCTCAGTGGTATGCCCCACTCTCCTGTCGGTGATATGCCCCACTCTCCCCTCAGTGGTATGCCCCACTCTCCCCTCGGTGATATGCCCACTCTCCTCTCAGTGATATGCCCCAATCTCCCTCAGTGGTATGCCCCACTCTCCTCTCAGTGGTATGCCCCAATCTCCCCTCAGTGGTATGCCTCACTCTCCCCTCGGTGGTATTGCCTCACTCTCCCTCAGTAGTATGCCTCACTCTCCCTCAGGTGGTATGCCTCACTCTCCTCTCAGTGGTATGCCCCACTCTCCGATCAGTGGTATGCTTCACTCTCCCTCAATGGTATGCCTCACTCTCCCTCAGTGGTATGCCTCACTCTCCCCTCAGTGGTATGCCCCCATCTCCCCTCAGTGGTATGCCTCACTCTCCCCTCAGTGGTATGCCCCACTCTCCCTCAATGGTATGCCTCACTCTCCGATCAGTGGTATGCCTCACTCTCCCCTCAGTGGTATGCCCCAATCTCCCCTCAGTGGTATGCCTCACTCTCCCTCAGTGGTATGCCTCACTCTCCTCTCAGGGGTATGCCTCACTCTCCTCTCAGTGGTATGCCTCACTCTCCCCTCAGTGGTATGCCTCACTCTCCCCTCAGTGGTATGCCTCACTCTCCTCTCAGGGGTATGCCTCACTCTCCCTCAGTGGTTATGCCTCACTATCCTCTCAGTGGTATGCCTCACTCTCCTCTCAGTGATATGCCTCACTCTCCCCTCGGTGGTATGCCTCACTCTCCTCTCAGTGATATGCCTCACTCTCCTCTCAGTGGTATGCCTCACTCTCCTCTCAGTGATATGCCTCACTCTCCCCTCAGTGGTATGCCTCACTCTCCCCTCAGTGGTATGCCCCACTCTCACCTCGGTGGTATGCCTCACTCTCCTCTCAGTGATATGCCTCACTCTCCCCTCAGTGGTATGCCTCACTCTCCTCTCAGTGGTATGCCTCACTCTCCCCTCAGTGGTATGCCTCAATCTCCCCTCAGTGGTATGCCTCACTCTCCTCTCAGGGGTATGCCTCACTCTCCACTCAGTGGTATGCCTCACTCTCCCCTCAGTGGTATGCCTCACTCTCCTCTCAGTGGTATGCCTCACTCTCCCTCAGTGATATGCCTCACTCTCCTCTCAGTGGTATGCCTCACTCTCCCTCAGTGGTATGCCTCACTCTCCTCTCAGTGGTATGCCTCACTCTCCTCTCAGTGGTTTGCCTCACTCTCCCCTCAGTGGTATGCCTCACTCTCCTCTCAGTGATATGCCTCACTCTCCTCTCAGTGTATGCCTCACTCTCCCTCAGTGATATGCCCAATCTCCCCTCAGTGGTATGCCTCACTTTCCTCTCAGTGATATGCCTCACTCTCCCCTCAGTGGTATGCCTCACTCTCCCTCGGTGGTATGCCCCAATCTCCCTCAGTGGTATGCCTCACTCTACTCTCAGTGGTGTGCCTCACTCTCCCCTCGGTGGTATGCCCCACTCTCCCCTCAGTGATATGCCCCAATCTCCCTCAGAGGTATGCCTCACTCTCCTCTCAGTCATATGCCTCACTCTCCCCTCAGTGGTATACCTCACTCTCCCCTAGGTTGCATGCCCAATCTCCCCTCAGTGGTATGCCTCACTCTCCCCTCAGTGATATGCCTCACTCTCCCCTCAGTGGTATGCTCACTCTCCTCTCAGTGATATGCGTCACTCTCCTCTCAGTGATATGCCCCAATCTCCCCTCAGTGGTATGCCTCACTCTCCTCTCAGTGGTATGCCTCGCTCTCCTCTCAGTGGTATGCCTCGATCTCCTCTCAGTGGTATGCCTCACTCTCCCCTCAGTGGTATGCCCCAATATCCCTCAGTGGTATGCCTCACTCTCCTCTCAGTGGTATGCCTCACTCTCTTCTCAGTGGTATGCCTCACTCTCCTCTCAGTGATATGCCTCACTCTCTCCTCAGTGGTATGCCTCACTCTCCCCTCAGTGGTATCCCCCAATCTCCCCTCAGTGGTATGCCCACTCTCCTCTCAGTGGTATGCCTCACTCTCCCCTCAGTGGTATGCCTCACTCTCTCTCAGTGGTATGCCCCACTCTCCCCTCAGTGGTATGCCTCACTCTACCCTCAGTGGTATGCCCCACTCTCCCCTCAGTGGTATGCCCCACTCTCCCCTCAGTGGTATGCCTCACTCTCCCTCAGTGGTATGCCTCACTCTAACCTCAGTGGTATGCCTCACTCTCCTCTCAGTGGTATGCCTCACTCTCCTCTCAGTGAGATGCCTCACTCTCCTCTCAGTGGTATGCCTCATCTCCCCTCAGTGGTATGCCTCACTCTCCTCTCAGTGGTATGTCTCACTCTCCCCTCGGTGGTATGCCTCACTCTCCCCTCGGTGGTATGCCTCACTCTCCCCTCAGTGGTATGCCCACTCTCCTCTCAGTGGTACGACTCATTCTCCTCTCAGTGGTATGCCTCACTCTCCTCTCAGTGATATGCCTCACTCTCCTCTCAGTGGTATGCCTCACTCTCCTCTCAGTGGTATGCCTCACTCTCCCCTCAGTGATATGCCCCAATCTCCCTCAGTGGTATGCCCCAATCTCCCCTCAGTGGTATGCCCCACTCTCCCTCAGTGGCATTCCCCAATTTCCCGTCAGTGGTATGCCCACTCTCGCCTCAGTGGTATGCCCAATCTCCCCTCAGTGGTATGCCCCAATTTCCCCTCAGTGGTATGCCTCACTCTCCCCTCAGTGGTATGCCCCAATCTCCCTGAGTGGTATGCCCCACTCTCCCCTCAGTGGCATTCCCCAATTTCCCCTCAGTGGTATGCCCCACTCTCCCCTGAATGGTATGCCCCACTCTCCCCTCAGTGATATGCCCCACTCTCCCCTCGGTGGCATTCCCCAATCTCCCCTCAGTGGTATACCTCACTCTCCCCTCAATGGTATGCCCCACTCTCCCCTCAGTGATATGCCCCACTTCCCCTCGGTGGTATGCCCCAATTCTCCCCTCAGTGGTATTGCCCCAATCTCCCCTCAGTGGTATGCCCCACTCTCCCCTCGGTGGTATGCCCCACTCTCCTCTCAGTGATATGCCCCACTCTCCCCTCAGTGATATCCCCACTCTCCCCTCGGTGGTATGCCCCAATCTCCCCTCGGTGGTACGCCCACTCTCCCTCAGTGATATGCCCCACTACTCCCCTCAGTGATATGCCCCACTCTCCCTCGGTGGTATGCCCAATCTCCACTCGTGGTATGCCCCACTCTCCCCTCAATGGTATGCCCCACTCTCCCTCAGTGATATGCCCCACTCTCCCCTCGGTGGTATGCCCCAATCTCCCTCAGTGGTATGCCCCACTCTCCCCTCAGTGATATGCCTCACTCTCCCTCAGTGGTATGCCCCAATCTCCCTCAGTGGTATGCCTCACTCTCCCTCGGTGGTATGCCCCAATTTCCCTCAGTGGTATGCCCCAATCTACCCTCAGTGATATGCCCCAATCTCCCCTCAGTGGTATGCCCCAATCTCCCCTCAGTGATATGCCCCAATCTCCCCTCAGTGGTATGCCCCAATCCCCTCAGTGGTATGCCCCAATCTCCCCTCAGTGGTATGCCTCACTCTCCCCTCGGTGGTATGCCTCACTCTCCCCTCAGTGGTATGCCCCACTCTCTTCTCAGTGGTATGCCCCTTCTTCCTCGGTGGTATGCCCCACTCTCCCCTCGGTGGCATGCCCAAATCTCTCTCAGTGGCATGCTTCACTCTCCCCTCGGCCTTAATTTCCCCTCAGTGGTATGCCCCAATCTCCCCTCAGTGGTATGCCCCAATCTCCCTCAGTGGCATGCCCAAATCTCCTCTCAGTGGCACGCTCACTCTCCCCTCAGTGGTATGCCTCACTCTCCCTCAGTGGTATGCCTCAATCTCCCCTCAGTGTATGCCCCACTCTCCCTCAGTGGTATGCCCCACTCTCCCCTCGGTGGTATGCCCACTCTCCCCTCGGTGGCATGCCCAAATCTCCTCTCAGTGGCATGCCTCACTCTCCCCTCAGTGGTATGCCCCAATCTCCCCTCAGTGGTATGCCTCACTCTCCCCTCGGTGGTATGCCTCACTCTCCCCTCAGTAGTATGCCCCACTCTCCCCTCAGTGGTATACCCCACTCTCCCCTCGGTGGTATGCCCCAATCTCCCCTCAGTGGTATACCCCACTCTCCCCTCGGTGGTATGCCCCACTCTCCCCTCAGTGGTATGCCCCAATCTCCCCTCAGTGGTATGCCCCACTCTCCCCTCGGTGGTATGCCCCACTCTCCCCTCAGTGGTATGCCCAAATCTCCCCTCAGTGGTATGCCCCACTCTCCCCTCAGTGATATGCCCCAATCTCCCTCAGTGATATGCCCAATCTCCCCTCAGTGGTATGCCCCACTCTCCCCTCAGTGATATGCCTCACTCTCCCCTCGGTGCTATGCCTCACTCTCCCCTCAGTGGTATGCCTCACCCTCCCCTCAGTGGTATGCCCCAATCTCCCCTCAGTGGTATGCCTCACTCTCCTCTCAGTTGTATGCCCCAATCTCCCCTCAGTGGTATGCCTCACTCTCCCCTCAGTGGTATGCCCCAATCTCCCCTCAGTGGTATGCCTCACTCTCCCCCCTCAGTGGTATGCCTCACTCTCCCCTCAGTGGTATGCCTCACTCTCCCCCCTCAGTGGTATGCCTCACTCTCCGATCAGTGGTATGCCTCACTCTCCTCTCAGTGGTATGCCCCAATCTCCCCTCAGTGGTATGCCTCACTCTCCCCTCAGTGGCAGTCCCCAATCTCCCCTCAGTGGTATGCCCCACTCTCCCTCAGTGGCATTCCCCAATTTCCCCTCAGTGGTATGCCCCACTCTCCCCTCAGTGGTATGCCCCAATCTCCCCTCAGTGGTATGCCCCAATTTCCCCTCAGTGGTATGCCTCACTCTCCCCTCAGTGGTATGCCCCAATCTCCCCTCAGTGGTATGCCTCACTCTCCCCCCTCAGTGGTATGCCCCAATCTCCCCTCAGTGGTATGCCCCACTCTCCCCTCAGTGGCATTCCCCAATTTCCCCTCAGTGGTATGCCTCACTCTCCCCTCAGTGGCACCGAGGTTTCTTGACAAAACTGACACATGTGGTGCACGTAAACACAAACGCACGCACGCACGCACGCATGCACACACACACACACACACACACACACACACACGCACCCAGAGAGATAGGAAGAGAAAGAAACGGAGACAGAGAGAGAGAGAAAGAAAGGGAGAGGGAAACAGAGGGAGAGAGAGAGAGGGAGACAGAGAGTGAGGCACATAGTAGAGAGAGGGGGAGAGAGACACACAGAGAGAGACACAGAGACAGACAGAGAGACAGAGAAAGAAGAATAGAGGGACAGACAGACGCGCTGACAAACAAGACAGGGCGGTGGTTCACCTTGGACGGAATCTGAGGAAGCACCCACTCTTGCTGTGCATCATCTGACGGTGGTAGTCCACCAGTTCATCCCGACAGCTCTGCTTCGCTTCCAGTGGGGCTGTGTACACACACACACACACACACACACACACACACGCACACACAGTGGCGCGCGCATGCACACACGCACGCACGCGCGCACCCCCCCCTTCCCCCCCACCCCCACCCCCACACACACGCGCGTACGCACACACACAGAGCAGCGCGCACACACACCACACACACACACACACACACACACACACACACATGCGCGCACCCACGTGTATGTTAAAGTGTTATGATTTTACTTACGAAACACAGTTCTGATTTTACTTTTGACATTCAGATTAGAACCACCTCTACAAGGGAAAAAAAGGTGAAAAAACACACAAATGAAATCTACACAGATATTCTGTGAATATTTTCCCAAATGACTTCTCATAGCTTCATTTCTTTTCCTCCTTTTTTTTTTTTTTCCATTTCTGATCTTTATCTCCTACATTGTTCTTTTTCTTCTTTCCCCATCTTCTTCTCTGTTCTATTCCTCCGTACTTTCTTTCTTTTTTAAAAAATCTCTTCTTTATATTAATTTTTCTGTTCCTTCTTCTTTTGTTGTTGTTGTGCTTCTTTTCCTCTCTCTTTCGTTCTTCCTTTCCGTCCCTCTTGTCTCCTTTCTCCTACTTTTTTTTTCTTTCTTTTCCCCTAATCCTCTCTTCTTTCCTTTGTTTTTCTTCCAATATTCTTTCTTCCCCCCCCCCCCCCCTTTTTTTTAAAAATTGCTTTCTTAACTCTTTCCTTCTTTTCATCCCGTCTTTCTTGTTCTCATTTCCTCTTTTCTCCCTTTCTTCTTTGTTCTTGTCTTTTCCCCCTCCATCTTTTATTCTTCTTTTCCTTGCTTCTTTCCTTCTTCTCTTCTTTTTCTCCCTTCTCTCTTTCTTCGTTTTTTTTTCTCCTGCGTTCTTTTTTTCTTCTCTTCTTCTCCTACCACCTTTTTTTTTTCTCTTCTTCCTCACCTTCTTACCATCCTCTCCTTCTTTGTTCTCCTCTTTTCTTCAATTGCCTCCTTCTCCCTTCTTTTCCCCATCTTCTCTCTTCTACTCCCTGATTTGTATCTCCCCCCCCCCCCTCACGTCTTTTTTTCTCCTCTTTTCATCTCCGTTATTCACTTCTTTTCTTCCCTTCTTTCTCTCTTGTCTGTTTTTCTTCCTCCTCTCTTCTGCTTCCTTTTTTTATATTTTTTATTTCTCCTCTATTTATTCTGACGTTTCTCCTTTCTTTTCCCATCCCTCTTTCCTCTAGTCTTTTCTTCCCTTCTACCTCTTCTCTTTTCATTCCTCACTTTATTCGTTTTTCTTACTCTTTTCTCCCGTTTTCTTTTCCTCCCGTACTCGTTTTTGTCTCTTTTTCTTCTCTCCCCCCCCCCCTCTTTTTTTTTTTCTTTTCTTTTCATTCAGAAAATGCCTTACCTTTAGGAATGACGCAGGCAGAACCTCCGCAGGAAGTGTTACAGCATATCTGATTGGCTGGGCAGTCCCCGTCTCCAAGACAACTGTAGTCACATGACACGCTGAGCACGGGACGAGGCACAGGACACGTTCCTTCTTTGCAGCGTCCTGTGGGACACACACACACACACACACACACGTACACACGTACACACAAACACATACACACACATATGTATAATGGAGGCATGCACATGCACTCACATCACGCACAGGCACAAGTGTATACCACGCACACACTAGCTCAAAAACTCTTAATGGGGTGGGAAGTATGAGGAGAGGGAAAAGGATGGAGGAGAAGGGGGTGATTTCGACCCCTTCACCTGTAAACATGAACTGATGACATCCACTCATCCACAACGCCCGGCCATCTACTCGAGTGAGTACTGTCCATTCACCTGACCAAGACACTCACCTGTCCACATGGTGTTCACATCCTGCTAAACAAATATACCCGGACCAACCCATCCACGTCATCAACCCAGCCAAAGCACCCACCCATCAACTCCCTCTAAACGCTCTGTCACCTGTCCGATTAAGACTGTCGATCCAACAGACCAGTCGATGCACCCATCCATTGACTCGACCAAAATACCTGGTCCTCTGTCAAACCAAAACATTATCCGCCTATTTCACTGAAACCTTCGCCCACTCCTCCGACTTAAACGTTCACCCACTCACCGACCCCATCGACATACCCAGACATCAACCAGACCAAAACATTCTTCACCCCACCAAAAATGATCGTTGTCTACCAAGCTGAAACATTCTCCATTCCATCCCGCCAAATATACCCGTCATCCACTTTGTCAAAGCATTCTCCACCCTACGTCCTCCGAAATAACTGTCATCTACCAGCCAAAACATTCTCTATCCCCACCCCACCCAAAATACCCAGTCATTTACGCCACCAAAACATCAATCCACTCCACCAAAGTATTCGGTGATCTATCCAACCAAAACACCACAAACCAAAATATCCAGTCATTTACCCGATGAAAAACACCACCCAACCGAAAAAAAAACAATCAGGTGCGCAACCACACTATTCAACCACCTTCCGAAACACCCACTCATCTACCCAGCCAACCCCCACCCCCATCCAACTAAAAATACCCAGATATCTATCTACCCGATCGAAACATTCTCTAACCCACGCCACCAGAATGCCAGATATCTACCCGACCAAGACATCTCGCTGGGGAGGCTTAACAGTGATTGAGCCTAAACAACAGACCTGAAACTTTCACTTATTTTCAGCTCTTCCACCCCCACCCCCCCCCATTTCCCATCTCCCACCCATTTCCCACCACCCACCCATTTCCCACCTCACTCCCATCACAAGATACTGTCGCTGCGTGGAGTTTTCACTGTGTGAAAATGACAATATACATGACGTTGGCATCGCATCAGTTGAAAACGAGGGACCAGATTTTTGAAGAGAAACTTTTCTTCCTCTTCAGCAGACTATTTTGAATCGATACAGATAGTGATTATGTTTGTTGTCGTTTTTTCCCCCATTCCTGTCATTCTTTTCTCGCGTGTGTGTTGATCGTAAGTTACTCAATACTACTGATTTACCGACTAAGAAATGTGAACCCCAAACACATTTTTTTTTCGTTCTTACTATGTTAAGTGTGATTATTTTTAAATTTTACATTCAAATAACATGAAATATAAAACATAAAAGGAATGAACGCAGCACAGGCTTCCATTGCTCCCAGCTGGTTTGCTCGGCAGTTGAGGACAGTAATTTTCTGGGTCCCACTGCACCTTCAAGTGTATCTTTTTTGTTTGTTTGTTTGCTGTCCCAACCTCTGCGCCACCTCAGAGGCAGTGCACCCACGCCACTCATTCCGACACCCCGTCCACAGCCACAGCCCGGTCGGCCCTACCGCAGCCCCAGGGAGCAGTCAATGTCAAGTCGTCAAGTGGCAACCCACCGGAGGAGACACTGCACTGCTTGCCGAGTCACTTCGGTGGTGGTCAGCGGTGCCCTTTCTGATCTAACATACGCAGGACACCACCTACTAAGCCCCCTACTGACGACAATTATTGCTTAGTCGCGGAGCCGGCGTGAGTGAGCTCTCCCTCCGGAAGGCGCCACCACGTCCGTCCAACGACAGCCCCCATGGACTCGCCGATACCGGTGATCCCAACGGAACCAAACCAAGGCCACAGACGTGGAGAGGACATCGAAATTGAGGTCACCATGAGAGCAGGGCATAAAGGGCCACAGAATTTGAGACATTTTTTTAATGCTGATCAATGGGAATGAGGATGATTAAGATGATGCTACGGATTTCCATTTTGGTCTGAGACTACATGACAGGGCTGTACTCTACGTTTCCTTTCATAATATATCCCAGCGTCAACCAGGCCCGAGAGATACAGGCAGCTGCAGTGTTGGTCAAGAAATTTGAGCAACACTCTCAGAAACGCATCCATTAAGTGGATGAAACTCGACTGTGTGGTCCCAGTCTTCCCAACTGGGTCCGCAGCAAACTCAACTCTGGGTAGGAGCCGGTCGGGGCAGAAAAACCCACATGACTCTGATAGGATTCGAACCCACGACCTCCCAGCCGGGAGTCCGCGACGCTAACAACTTCGCCACGGCGGCTGGTCCTTCAGGTGTATCTTTTTGTTCTTCTTAATTGTCAATGTAAAAGTAATTATTTTAACAGTGAGAGAGAAACAGAAAGAGAGAGAGAGAGAGAGAGAGAGAGAGAGAGAGAGAGAGAGAGAGAGAGAGAGAGGGGGGGGGGGCAGACAGACAGACAGAGAGAGAGAGACAGAGAGAGAGGTGTTTGAGATTGAAGCAACAAGCAAGGCGAAAGAACAACCCTATCCCACCCTCTCCTCTGCCCCTCTCCCCACCTCATCCCCCCAGCCCACACCGACCTTTGGGACCACAGGCATTGCAGCAGTGGTACTTGGTGAGGAAGTTGTTGTCGTTGGCCCCGCAGCCGGTGAAGGTGAAGGGCAGGCACTGCTCGGAGTCGGCGTCGTAGAAGTAGCGCGTGTGTCGGCCGCTGCACCGGCCGGTCAGCTGGCTTTGCTCACAGATGTTGTCTGCCACGCAACGGACAGTCATATCAGTTGTAACGCGGGTAGGGGCTGAGACGTAGAGGAAGTATGGGAGTGGAAGGGAGAGAAGGAGAGAAGAGATGGAGCCGGGGAGGGAGGGAAGGAGGGAAGGGTGGGCAAGAGAGAGAGAGAGAGAGAGAGAGAGAGAGAGAGAGAGAGAGAGAGAGAGAGAGAGGGGGGGGGGAGGAGAGAAAGAGAGAACATGGAGCGTGAGAGAGACAGTGTGTGTGTGTGTGTGTGTGTGTGTGTGTGTGTCGTGTGTGTGTGTGTGTGTGTGTGTGTGTGTGTGTGTGTGCGTGCGTGCGTGCGTGCGTGCGTGCGTATCTGAGAGAGAGAGAAAAACAGTGAGAGACACACACGCAGAGACAGAGAGGGAGACACAGTCGGACCGAAAGGGAGAAAGACCTACTCGTTTTTGAGTGAACCAGTATTTTAGGAAGAAGAAGAGACACAAACAAAGAGAGAGAGAGAGACACTCACAGAGACAGAGAGACAGACCGAAAGGGAGAAAGACAGACACAGACACAAACAAAGAGAGAGAGAGACACTCACAGAGACAGAGAGACAGACCGAAATGGAGAAAGACAGAAAGACAGACACAGACACAAAGAGAGAGAGAGACACTCACAGAGACAGACCGAAAGGGAGAAAGACAGATAGACAGACACAGACACAAACAAAGAGAGAGAGACACTCACAGAGACAGAGAGACAGACCGAAAGGGAGAAAGACAGACAGACACAAACAAAGAGAGAGAGACACTCACAGAGACAGAGAGACAGACCGAAAGGGAGAAAGACAGATAGACAGACACAGACACAAACAAAGAGAGAGAGAGAGACACTCACAGAGACAGAGAGACAGACCGAAAGGGAGAGAGACAGATAGACAGACACAGACACAAACAAAGACGCTGAGAGAGAGAGAGAGAGGAGAGAGAGAGAGAGAGAGAGAAAAGAGACAGAGAGAGAGACAGACAGACAGACAGACCAACAGATAGACAGACAGACTGACATACAGCGACAGAGAGAACAATCAACAGAAGATGATAATCGCAAGAGTGATTTGAAGGAGACAGACAAACAGAAGAGGCAGACAGAACAAAAACTGGTGGAAAAATGCATCTCAAAAGGACCAGACAAAAAAAACCTGAAAGAAAAACAGCAAGAACAGAAGAAGAAGGAAAGAAAGGGAAAAAAATGTATCAAAGACAGACAGAAAGCTGGACAGAACGTAAACAACGATAAATGATAGAAAGAAAAAAAAAAGGGGGAAAGAAAGAAAGGTAAAGTAGGGTAATGTTGCTTATAGCCCAGCCGACCGCAAAGGGCTGTCACCGTGAAAGAAAGAAAGAAATAGAGAAAGAAAATGATAAGGTGAACAGGGCTGGATCACGGAGTTTTTAAGGTGGGGTGCTGGTAAATGTTTTAGGTCGGGGTCCAGGGGCCGCCTTGGCCCGGTAGGGTCTAGGGGCAAAGCCCGGTGGGGGGACCAGGGGGGCAAAGCTCCCGGCCGAAAATTGGTTTTTTTTTTTCATTTTAAAAGCTGTTTCGTGACATCTCCTGTGAGCTGGGGAGACATTATTGATAGCGTTTTATCAAGCCGAGGTGAGGCGGGGGGGGGGGGGGGGGGGGGGGGGGGGAGGAACTGTAGTACCAAAGCACCCCCCCCCCCCCTTGGATCCGGCCCTGGTGAAACAGAAAGGGAAACAAGATGCAAAGCATATAAACGTACTCCCAGTTTATCTTCCTGAAAAACGTCACAATCAAACGTGCGTCATAATGTATTTGACGTCACAATCAAACATGCGTCACAATGTATTTGTTGTACATGTCAAGAGATTCCATAAAGAAGAAAAACCCGTTTTGGGCCGTTATAGCCGTTAGTAACGGCTATTATTCTGGTAAAAGAAAACATCGGGCATCATCCGTGACCCAAAATGAACATACCTACAAATTTTCAGAAAGATCGGCCAGAGGTTTTGTGTGGAGCGAGTGGAACACATTTTGACCACGGACAGACAGACAAACAGACACACAGACAGCATTTCCTCGTTCCCACTGTAAAGTACTCTCCTGTTCTATAAGAACTGGGAGTACAAAAAGAGAGAAAAAGAAACGAAAGAGCAGGTACACCGAAGGACCGGACTGAACGACAGCCGGACTACTGACTGGTTCGCTTGATGCAACAGCGGCTGCTCCGACACTTGTAGCCCACCCCGCAGTCTGCGTCACCGTACACTGCAGGGGCTGCTGGGTAAGGGGGTCAGTCAGAGGCTGACCAGTTCACACACCGCACT
>CM031618.1:61598889-61638889 GCA_018398815.1 Conus ventricosus
CAATGATAGTTGAAGATCATAATAATGATGAACGTGGCGATTATGGCGAAAGAGAGGATGATGGTGTTGAAGACACTGAAGACGAGGATGATAATGTTGACGATGTTGACGACAACTTGACCGTGATGGTGGTAGTGATGATGATGGCACTGATCACTGGTTCTGATAGCGGTTGTGATTGTGATATGATGACATTAAACATGATGCTGGCGACAGAAAGATAAAAAAACGATGGGGAAAAAAAACCCGGCGAGAACAACACCAAGGGCACAGACCTCCACCAAGGTCGAAAGATCCTGGATCCGCCCGTTGATTCAGTTAAGAAAACGTTTGATTTGAACAGGGGAAAATAATAGTTGGTAATGACTGACATAGTTACTGCCCATGTATTTCATAGAAGAAGAATATTTAAAATCCGAAATTCTAAGGCCTAGAAAGTTTTAGTATTCCATGAAAATATACTGTTTCACAGACTGTCATTGAATAATGTAGTGCCTTCACAGAGTCCGTGTTCAGTGGTAAATTTGATTTGATCTCGCTGAAGGGATGTCCAAAGGGAATTAATTTCTATCACCTGCTGCTGCTGGCGGCAAAGAAGAAACAGTTTTCTGTCAATCGCACACAAGCCTCTGTTTTGATTCATACTTGTATGTTTTAAAAGGTAAGGAGGCTCCTTGCTGCAAACCATGTGACGAGCCATTTCATGATGAGGCATTAAAATGTTGGGAATTACATATTGTCAGACATAAATACTTTACAGTACACTCCATGAAGACCTTGTTCAGGAATGCTCGACCCGATGTGAATTTTGAGTTTCTAACAGTAATAAATATTTTTGATATGATCTGAAATTTCACATAAAACTGACCCAATTTGGGACATGTTATTATCAACTTTCTTTATCAACATACCTCATATGAAATTGATACTGACGTTGTGACGGCACTAATACGCATCACCTTCCCTTTTGCAATCCACTGAGCTGTAACATAGATTGCATTGAACTGCTTCGCAGAGAGTCAATCTTGGATCTACCGCTGATCCAGATCAGCACGCCGGATTCCCACCAAATTTTTCCTGGGCTCGTCCTCGGACTAAACAACATCGCTTCATTCTCTTTGGTTTAAATCGATTTAGCAGTTTCTATGTACTCCTGCTGACAGACAATCGAACAAACCCAACATACGACGTCGTTAGAAAACATACCCTACCCAGCAAAGACAATGAAGACGACGACACGGACCAGAACTTACGGGTCGGGTCCCTGCAGCAGAAGAAGTCTCCGTAGCGGCCCCCTGACAGGTGTAGCCGTCCACGCACCGGCCGCCGCCCTTTGTGCCGCACATCACCGCGCTGCCGTTGGACACGTGGTGCAACGGGGCTCCTACGGAGCAAGGGTTCAAACCTGCACAACGGACAACGTGGGTGGTGGGTGGATTGTCACTGTCGCTCTGAACGGGGGGGGGGGACCTGCACAGCTCAGTTCTCGTGCACAAGCACCAAGTTGGGATTATGGAGAACGGGGGCACCTGCACAAGCTCAGTTCTCGTGCACAAGCACCGAGTTGGGATTGAGGAGAACGGGGGGCACCTGCCACAGTTCAGTTCTCGTGCACAAGCACCGAGTTGGGATTAAGGAAGAAGCGGGTTCAAAGCGCACTGATGGGAAGGGGGGTCAACTTGGCCCCGTGGTGAAAATACCACCCTGTTGAGTCCCAGGGTTTGGTGCGTTAAGGCAACCAGGTTAGAAAAAAAAAAAGTTCTGTTCGGAGTAGAGACGGGGAAATACCAATTCTGGGCACTTTCACCCTCCACCGAGTTTTCGGGCGAAAGTGCCCTAGAATCAGATATTATGTTCTCTGACAAGTAAGACGCCAATAACCAAAAAATAACGATTATCTACAAACAAACATACTGTGCAGGGTTATCCGTTTTTAATACTAATTTACTAAACTTTTCAGATTTCAGTTTTTGTTTAATCCTATGTTTTTCCTGGTCATTTTCAATAACATCATTTTCGCGCAAACATTCTTCAAATGAGTCTCTGTCTTTCATGTGAAATAAAACTACAGTCTTTAACTGTTCTCTAAAGTCTTTTAAAACCGAGTTATATTTTGGCATAAAATCCACACACTTATCCCAGCATGTCTTCCGCTGAAAGCTAGTTTTGACAAAGTGTTTCTCTTTTTAACTATGTCTCTTTCTGCCGAACAGTCATCTATAATAAATAGTGTTTGCGTTCCTTCAAACAGTCTATAAAACTGTTCTAGACATTCAACTCAGTTTATTGCTGGGATCAACTAAATATATGTCATCATCTGTCCATATAAACCTTCTATCATGATATGCTTTGTTCCATTTAAGTGTTGGACAGAAAACCACAATATGATTAAAATTATAACGATAAACTGTTTGTAACAGGTCAAGGATAAATATTGTTTTTCCACAACCAGTTTGCCCACAAATCAATGAGCAATGAGGAGTTTTTGTCATAAAGTTTAACTGCTCCATAGTTTTATTAGCAGAATTTAATCTAATCCAGTTATTATTTTTATCATACTCTCTGTCAAAACTTGTTCAGTATAATAAAACCCTACGAGGCCTAAATGTGTAAGATTAATCCAATTCAGTTCTGTAAGATTGTTTCTATTTAGACTAATATTAATTTTGTTGCTTGTTGTTATGACCTTAATATCCTCGCCATTGTGAAGAATGACGACGGTAACTTTAAGTTTTTCAACGTCTAAGTTTTGACTGCTAATTAGAATTCCCTTTAGAAGGACGTCACTAACGCCCACAACCCCATCCCTCTCCTTATCTTTTAAGACAGAAATTTCAAATATCATTGTGAACGTGTCTCCTAATTTCATTTGCGGAATGAACTGTAATTTTGTAGAAGCATCTTTCAAAAACTGATTCTCTTCTGTGGAGGATGTACTGCTTTTTTCCCATACGGCGTTATTTCAATTTCTTTCCGACTATTGTCGTCCGGCATAAGACTTACATGTAAAGGGCCAGAGTTGAATGCTTTTCTGAAACTTTTTGACGGCTAAAATATGTAAATGGGCTTATGAATTCAAATTTTATTTCCCATTCTAAATATGGTTCTAAGTGCCATTTGAGGTCAGGTTTTCAAAACTATTTATATTCAAAACTGACCAACATTATTTGCTTCTAGATTGCGCAGCTGTTCTAGTTTAGGAAACTTTTTACTGTCGCCAACCTCTTTGCGTTTATAATCACCATCTTTAGTGTACTCAAACCCATACAAAGTGCCTATCTCACCGTTCTGTTCAAAGTCCGCAACGTCTGCAAGGTCTTTTAATTCTAAAGTTATACACCTCACAGGCGCTAATGTAAACTCCTGGTTCTTCTGGCCCACGCGACATTATTTTTTAGTAACGTATTATTTTATTTCCCAAAACAATGTGGGAGGTTATCACATTTTACAACTTTCCCCGCTTTGTCTGCAATTTTTATATTAATGATCCAACCCTCCCACAAACTAATCTTTTAAACTGTAAATTAGGGAATTGTATAATTTCATAATCGCAATATGCAGCTTTCCCTGACGGAAGAGCTCTTAAAACAGTTGAGGGCCTTCCATCATAAAAGTTTTCATCAGTGCTTAGCTCATCCAAATGAACATAGAGTAATGAATGTAATGCAAGATCGAGCGGGCTTTCCCCCCCATAAGTAGTTTTGGTTGGTGTAACTCTAAATATATAATTGTTAGCTGTAAAGCCTAACATTTTAGCTAGTTCTTTATCAAAATAGTAACCTACTTCTTCTTCAGGCTTGAATGTTAACATTGTTTTTAGATTCGCATTGTTAAGTTTGAGAGTAATGTCGAAGTTACTCATTGCTTCTTTTAGTGAGCAAAACCGTAATAACCATCAGCTATTGTTAACTGGCTAACTAATGTTCCTGCATTATCAATTTTTTGAATCTTATTATTCTTCCTGGATTCACTTATATTAAACCATACGACTTTGTAGAATATTTCATGGAGCGCGACCGTTTTGGCCCCGCAATTGTTATCAATAGCATGTTCTAAAAACGAAGGACTGTCTTGAGTTGTTATTGTTACAAACATTTTTAAAACAAATAAAAAAAAGAGTGCATTCAAAGATACTGGCGCAAAATATTCTGTTGGGCCGCACTACAATCTTAAAAATATAGCAACTGACACCCTCGACATTGCTGTGACCCAGACTGCCTCTTTTCATAAAAAGGTGAGTACTCCATTGAAGAGCTATCTTAACCCCCTATTGAAAAACGAGCACATCCAGAAAAGCGTGGTTTAGTCATCCAATGCAGTTTTATCAGAACCAGTTAAACTTTGCTGTGTTTGCGCATCAACTGGGTGTGGAGTGGCGTATGCCGATCATTTAAATCACCATGATCCTTTGGTGAGGTCAGTGTACAGATTTCATTTCTATTACACCTTTTGACGTATTTTGACTGAACTGCAAGCACATTACCGAATGACAAATCGTTTAATCCATTCAGCAACAGAATAGACATGAAGGCTTTTGAAAGGATCTGTAACGAATTCAATATTAACATCAAGACAGACTTTAGACAAAAGTTGGATCTTAAACATGGCCTAGGCGTCATTTATTTTCGGGGCACGCACAGAAGTATAACTATGACTGGCGTTCTCCTTTCAAAATTGTTCAGCCCTGGTCCATAGAGCAAGAAACATAAAACAGCATGGACAACATTTATCTTAGACACTTCTAAGGGCCTAACTAGAGCGGAATAGAACGAATAAACGACTCTATTCGTACTTACGTTTGGTGTTGCTAGGTTCGCAAGCACAAACGAGATCGAGCATAACTGATCCTTCTACTGGCTTTGACGCACAAAAACAATACTTAGCAAATTTAGAGGACGCCATTAATTTACAGTTGATTTACCTTCAAGTATTCAAAGGTACCAACATGTTTTACAATACGCAAGATCGAAAGTAGACTTTGCTGTTGGCACTGGTTTATACATGCTGCCTTCTGACCTCAGACTCCAGATAGGTACAATAATAAACTATAATAATGAAATTCTTATAGCAGGCAATGAACAGAAGGTTGGGAAAAAAAGACATAAATTCTGAGCCAGTTAATATTACAAACAATAAAAGAACCCAAGATTAAGTCATCCAATCCCCGAAGTCCAAACCCCTAAAGTCATTGAAGACTCAGCAAAGCTCGCGGACTCTGTTCGCGATGACCATAAATATGAAAAGACAGCGCTTGTTCTTGGTTTAACTGGCATAGGATTACTTGGTCTTTATCTTACTAAAAGTAACCCAACTATTACAAGAACTAATGCCATAAGTGCTCGGCCAAAAAAGCCAACTACTTTGCTTGCAGTGACAAAAGCCAGCTGACAATGCCCCCTAATATGCCAGGTAAAGAGTTTTATAGCTTTACCAGCAAATTTTTTTTAATAAATTCGCAAGATGATCAAGCTGTTTCTTTACCCATGATTTATCAGGAGATGGCGATGGGGCACGAACTTTGCCCTCCCCCACCGCCTGTAATAGCCATCACCAGTGTACTTATTGCAAATCCTAAGGCAGTTATAACGCTTGCAAATGTGACACCTTGCTCTCTAAACAGTGTTCGTATTCGTTCTGCTAGTGTCGTGTCTTATATAAAATTTTTTCGATGTTTCTCTTATTCTATTCACTTGAGTTCGTAATTGGTCTCGGTTAGTAGTCGTCACTTCTAGTCTTGCCGATCTTTCTTGTTCAAGATCTTTTAGTCTTTGGGCTATTCTTTCTTTAATATCAGGCCCTAAGTTGGCGTCATCAGCCTAAACGATTTTTCTTTTCTTTTTTTTATATGCCCATCTAGTTCACTAGTTTTGCTAAATTGTTTG
This sequence comes from Conus ventricosus, assembly GCA_018398815.1. NCBI lineage: Eukaryota > Metazoa > Mollusca > Gastropoda > Neogastropoda > Conidae > Conus > Conus ventricosus. Next base: position 61,604,772 of record CM031618.1, read on the forward strand.
TTAATTCGCCTCTGATGGTTCTTAAAGCATGATCAAGGGCTAATAATTCTCGCATAGGCAATGGGGAATCATTAATTGTTTTTAAACGCTGTTTCTTCTGAAAAACTGTTTCTGCTTCTATTGTATTTATTAATTCGCCTGCTGATTGGTTTAATTTTTAAGTTCCATGTTTGCTTTTGGTTATCTGTCGGGTTTTGTAGTGTGTTTTGAATTTTAAAGCAACTGCCTCCCCCCTTTAAATTTTTTGGTCTAACAAGCCCAAAGGGCGATTTTGATCTTTCACACTGAGTCTTTGTATAATTGTACTCTTGGCAAAAAACTTGGATGGGTGGGGTTTTAGTTGAAAGCGAACAAGTTGCCCTTGATCGTTTTTTACAGAAAAAATGATTCATCTTTTAATTCAAAATCATTTGGGTCTATAAATCGGGAGGTTCTTGACCTAACTTTCGTAAATGATTTAACCTTACTTTCTGTTAATTCATGCCGCATTGAGTGCATTGAGCGATGCTGTGACAAAGGGATCTTTAAACTCATGTCGTTCCAGGATCAAAAACATCATAATCTTCTTCAGCTTCAATTCTTGCCATGTTTTTTAAATAATTAATTTTTTATTTTGCTTATAAAAATGTCACAACAAGCAATGGCTCGATTCTTGACCCGCATGAAGACTGAAAAAACCCCTTTTGGCGTAAAGGGGAAATAAGCGGACTATTACTGTTCCAAATAATCCATCTACTATTGATGCAGATCAAATTCTTACTGTTAAATTTCCAGCCCTAGGAGCAGATGACGTGATTGTGCCAGGCCCCTGCGCGTCTTACTTTCAAAATAGCGCTCGATTCAACAACAGACCCAAACAGGACAGTTGTACAGAACCTGGGGCGGGCAATTGTTAAGAAAATTTCTATAAAACTTGGGGGCAAGAAATATTTTCTTTACACAATGCAGACATATTTTTTACCTATTCTGATCTATGGCTAACCGCGAATGAAAGGGCTGACTTTGCGTTTCAAGGAATAGAAAATGAAGAAGCACTAAAACATAGAATAGGTGCGCAGATACTAAAGACGGAAAAAAAGTATTGGCTGTAAATTTTGCTTTTGGAAATCGCTTTTCCTTTCCCCTTAGATTTTGAGTTGTTAAAGCGCTGCGCCATACTTTCAAGGAGCATTAAAAGCAGTTGTCATAGAACTAACTTTTAATAAAATACAAAACGTGTTATCAGATCATCAGACACCGAAGCAAAGTACAGCATTTCTGACATCACGTTAGAGTTTGACGTTGTTAGCAACCCTTACTTAGCAGAGCTGATTGAGCAAAAATATCAGAGAAAATTAGCAATTATTACGAAAGAGTGATTCATCATACAACATACCCCAGAAGCAGGGCAGACACTATATGGAATTTTAGTTTTAGCGTCGCTGCAAGATCGCTTAAAGGTATTTTATTGCTGTGTGAAGATGAAGAACCATTCAAAAGAGGAAGTGAAAAGTTTTTTATCAAAAAACGAAAGTACATGTTCGATTGAGGGCAGTCCTAACCAAATCAATGCTAGCGGGCTTAAACCTTATCAGCATTTTGATGTTTTAAGAAAACTGTTTGGAGGTGGCAGGTGTAGAAATCCAACGGTAGACCTTGTGCTAAAGATTTTACCCCTTCACAGTGTAAGACTTGATGATTATTTAACAACAAAATACGGTTTAGGGTTTTGACCTAAGATCAACGGAGGATAATCAGTTACATGGAAGCGGGAGAACTGTGAGAGACGTAATAAACATTAAAATTGATAAGAAGAAGAAGCTGATAAACCGCTTAATGTACATTTGTTTTTAATATATGATGCGCAGCTGAATATTGAAAATAACAGATTAAAAGATATACAATACTAAAAATTATTTTTATTTTTAAAAAGCATGTCTGTTCAGGTTTATCCAAACGTGCCCACAGCGCCGCCAAAAGAAGAGATAGTAGAAACCCTAACATAAAAACCTTCAGATTAACCAAAATTACGCAAATGCAGCAAGTACTAGAGCAAGACCTTTCAAAATACAGCAAACCAAACGGGTATTCTGCTGCCTTTAATGCTGTTACATATGGTTTAAAACTGGAGCATCGACTATAAGTGCTCTATCAGCAGGAACGAGTGTTGGTCTTTAGCAACGGGCATAGGCGCACCCGCGGCTTTACCTCTAGGAGGTTGTCTTTAGCTTTGGCTGTGTTCATTAGCTGTAGTGCGGCTGGCAAAAATTAAAAACTAAACTCCAAAGCACACAGTATGGTTCAACTAATAACGGCTAAACTTAGTTCGTTCAAAAATGACAATAAATAAAGCACTTAGCTGACTCAAACATCACGGATGAAGAATTTAATCGTTTACAGACCGATTTTGATGATACAAAAGACAAAGTTTGATCTTCAAGAAGGCGAGGACAAGTTTTTCTCAACAGCCAGACCCGAGCAGATAAAAAAGGAATGCTTAAAAAAGTAAACGAGACATTAAACTCGTTCTAAACAGCTCACATTAACAACACCAAAAGGTGTTATACTTTAGTTTATGGTCCCAAACGCAAAAAGACCGCGATATTGATTCTGAATTAAGCCCTTGATTTTTTTTAATTTCAAATAAATATGTTGGCTTAGAAAAGAAAGACAGCATGGCTAAGATATATGAAGGACAAGACGAATTTTTTGAAGGAATGCTCGAGAGAGGGGCGTTTATCAAGAGCACTGAAGATATTGATTTTGAAGTCATTGACCCAACAAACGTGCGGGCAAGCGTTGTACATGCAATTTTTCAAGTTCCAGGCAAACTAACAATAGACCACCGGTTAAAGTAATGTTAGCTGTTTTAATCGACTATGTAACAATAAAAGAAGAAAATCTAGAATCTGGGTCTCAACTAAACCCAAAAGACTATTCTTTCCTCTAATGACTTAAAAACCCGGTTGGGCAGACGAACTGCTTACCATTTTGACGCTGCCGCTGAAAAAGCTAAAATGAGAGGCTTGGTTGGTCAGAGGGCGAAGTCTTAGAGATTAGATTAAAACAGGTAAGTATGCACCCTTGTGGCAAGGCTTACATTCCGCTACCCGAGAGTTGGTTTTAAAGAGAGCAGTTTTAAACATAAAAAATTCAGACAACAAATGTTTCATGTGGTGTGTTCTTTCAAGGCTGCATCAGTCCGCGAACACGCAGAGAGAGTGACTAACTATCGGCAATACGCCAAGATCTTAACTTCAATGGAAATCCTTTCCTGTTAGTGTAGACCAAATTTATCAGTTTTAAGAAAAAAAACAACCAAAAACTGTTAATGTATACACATGGATGAGGAAACAAATTTTTTTTGCCAATTAAAGTGTCAAGAACAGTCCACCCAAAAGGCGAACAGACAAAAATCATGTTGACTTACTACTGATGTTTTCACCAGCGGGGCTACCGCTTACACATTGATACGCACGATGAGTAGACTAATGAAAACATACTTTAAAAGATGGGCCAAACAAGAATTCTGTAGAAAATGTTTAACAAGAATGCCATCTGTTCAAGCCGCGAGCGAACATAAGAAACATTGTAAAAGTTCTGTAGACTGTAATACGGAACTAATTACACCTCCACCGGATCTAAAGTTTGTTTTAGAACTGGAAACGGATGCAAAATTCTCCATACGTAGTTTACGCAGACTTCGAGTCGCTTATTGTTCCTTATGAAGGGCCAGCACCACAAAAACTTCGAAAAACAGTCTTAATGAGTAATCATCAGATTTGTTCATTTGCTTCATTATTGTTAGGTCGGATGGCGTTTATTCAGAACCAGAATTATATAGAGGCCCAAATGCGGCTAGAAGATTTTACAGCGCAGCAGCAAGTGCGTAATTTATTTTTTCTAATAATCTGAATTTATCTGAAATCATGATGACGCCTGAAACCCAACAAAAGTATGACCCCAGCCACTCACTGTTGGATTTGTGGTTTAGAGCTAACGCCCAAGAGTGTAAACCCCACGTAAGAGACCATGATCACATTACGGAAAGTTCAGAGGAGGCGGGCAAACAAATGCCCAAACTTCAACTAAAGTTTGATCCAAAGACATGGAAGCTGCCTGTATTCTTTCATAACTTGCGAGGTTACGACTCTCACCTTATAATGAAAGCAGTAGACGATGCCTTTAGGGTGTCATGCATCGCACAGTCATCAGAAAAGTACATGTGTTTCACTTTAAATAACTGCTTTTTATGACTCTATGCAGCACATGATGGGTTCATTAGAGGCGCTGGCTATGCCTTAAAGTCCTGCCCATAACGGAAGAATATTTTGACCCCAAATCTCGTTAGAAAGGGCGTTTACCCTTATGAATTTCATGAACAGTTGGGAAAGGTTTGATGAAGACACACTTCCCCCCAAAGGCGCGTTCTTTTCTAGTCTCAGAGGAAAGGACATCAGTGATTTGATTACCAGCATGCTCAAGATGCTTGGGGAAAAGTTAGATTGTAAAACGATGGAGACTATCATGACTCCTATTAATGGCAGATGTATGTTTGGGTTTGGGAGACGTCTTTGAAAACTATAGAAAGACCTGCATGGAAACATTATAGCCTGGATCCCGCGCATTACATTTCTGCGCCCGGGATGAGCTGGGACGCTTTCTTAAAGTTTATGGGGTTAAAAATTGATTTATTGTCAGATTTACCCAAAGATTCAGATGATTGAAAACGGGTTGCGTGGGGGAATTAGTATGGCGTCGCATCATTACGTAAAGCAAACAACAAATACTTGGACGACTATGATCCGAGTAAAAGGTCTAACCCATCTCATGTTTTAGACGCAAACAATCTGTATGGTTGGGCAATGGCGCAATCACTTCCATTACGTTAAATTCAAGATGTACACAGGTACGAATAATATTCAAAAGGCATTAAGTGGTTGGGCAGTTTAACGCCTGATCAACAGCGTGGTTTCATTCTAGAAGTTGACTTAGAATATTTCCCCATGAACTCCATGACCTGCATAATGACTATCCATTTGCAGCACAAAATCTAAAGATGGATCCAAAGAACCGCCTAAACTTGTGCCTAATCTTCGGGGCAAAAAAAATTATGTCTGTCATTACAGACTTCTGCAATTTTATTTAAAACATGGTTTGAAGTTAACAGCTGTTCATCGCATAATTGCTTTTGATCAAGAACAGTTCATGAAACCATACATCATGAAGAACACTGATCTCAGAACAAAATCCACAGATGCTTCAGAAAAAAGACTTTTTCAAGCTGATGAACAACAGCTGTTTCGGTAAGACTATGGAGAATCCGCACAAGCGTAAAGATGTTAGATTGGTCACCAGAGAGAATGAAGCAATTAAGCTGACTTCAAAACCTAATTATCAGGACTTTAGAAGATTTCATGATCAGCTTTTTGGCATAATGATGAAAAAAAAAGAAAGTCAAATTAGACAAACCTGTATTTATTGGGTTTACTGTTTTAGAATTATCAAAGCTTTTGATGTTAGAGTTTCTTTATGACTACTTTAAACCCTCGTATCCTGAGTCCAGAGTACTTTACACAGATACAGATAGTTTTGTTATAGATATCCCTACTGAAGACATCTATAAAGACATGGAAAATGGAAGTAGCTAAAGGACATGCGGGATGGTATGACACGTCCGATTACCCTAAAGATTTGCCTTTGCATTCACCGTTAATAAGAAGGTTTAGGAAAGATGAAGGATGAATTATCTGGAAAGGTGATCAAGGAGTATGTGGGGTTAAGGTCAAAAATGTACAGTATTTCGAGCCAGGAGAAAATCATTAAGAAAGCAAAGGGGAAAATCTCGCAGCGTTGTGCAGTCAAACATATCACATGACAACTACAAAGAAGCATTGTTTGGCAATAAGACTTTCCATCATGACAACGTAAAACTGCTATCTCATCTACATGAGATCAACACAACTGTTGTAACAAAGAAGTCATTAGATAGAACAGGGGGGGGTCCCAAAACGGGTGTTTGTTAACCAGGATTTTTCATATCAATCGTGCGACTGGAGAAACGTGCAATTAAATTAAAGCGGAACTGTGCCCGGCGGGATTATCTGCAGTTCTTCCATTCACAAAATCCTTTGAGGAGCTTGTTGTTTTGTTGTGTCAGTTTCCTCGTAAATAATAAAACGGGCGTATTCATTTTATACAATTCTTTTTATTCGTACGGGTCAACATCCAAACTGATCTGTTGCCCTGGATGCGAGTGACCCCTTCTGCTTCCCCCGCGGTAAATAAAGGTGCCATACTATTAACCAAACGGTAATAGTTTGCTGGTGACTGGAGTCCTTCAGCAACATTTATTGTTTTTCTTTATGAATGCTTGTACTGGCTTTAGCCCATTAAATCTTCATTATTCATTGCGCCGCAAAACAGAGGCAAGTCAACCCTAACCCATTCGTGTTCGAGAATTGTCAATCAGCTCTCTATGATACTGGTAGGAGAAAAGGCTTTCAGCTAACTGTTTGTATAAAGTTTCAACTAAACCTGTGATCAGTGAACTCCCGGAATGCCTCATTTAATGGTAACTCTAGTTTTAACAATAATTGATACACTGCCACATTGGCCTTTAAAATCTTTCCACATCGACTTGACTCTGCGAGGATAAAAGTTAGCGGGCCTCGTTGATATATCAGCTGTATGGCAACAGCAACAGCACTCTATAGTGTTCATGGTTCTGCACTTTTGTAACTTAAGCTATGTCAATGACTAGTAGAGCGTACTTAAATCTTTTTCGTCTAAACTCTATCAGAGTGTAAATATCGAAGATCCATTTGATAGGGAGGTCGTTTGGAGATTGTATGACAAAGTGGTGGTCACTGTATTCGTCTAGGGCAGGTAAAGAAATTTCCAAATCGCAATGTTTAGATAACCATTCTTTTGCTGTTTGTTCACTGAACTCCCCTGCTTGGCTTAGCTTTTTACATGCAGTGATGCCCTTTGTTCCAATATCCCTTTGGGCTAAAAATAGATTTTGATCCATTTTAAATCATCCAATTTATGTGCACAAAATACACGACGGTCATACCACCGACAATAAACCCGATTTCTTGCATCTTTTTGTTTTTTCTGATGGTTGATAAAAGTCACTTGAAATATGGTGGGGGGCAATGTCCTCGATTGGTTTGCCTGTTACTAGAAAATATTGTTTTATAGGCTTGATCAACATTTTAAATGTGTAAGTCTGCAAGCCGCCTGACTTTTCAGTGTGTCATTAATAAAATCCTAACTGCCAGTCTCAGGCCTTTCATAGGCGTCTTGAGCAGCTGCTAGTTGCTCCATAGCTTTGTTCATTGTCTTTTACTCAATCGCCGTCATTCCCCAGTTTGACTAAATGCGAAATTACTTTCCTTCCGCAAAAAGCAAGCGCATTCACCACAGCGCCGCCTAACATTATTGCAGTGAAGCCATTTTTTAAAATGTATTTTTTCTTACATATTTATATTGTCCCCTTGGAAATATTCCTTGAGCTTAACAAAAAATCTTTCGTGGCAACAGAAGCCGTCAATGAAAGCATCAGCTTTGCTGAATCCACAAAGTCTAGTATTGCCAAGATCAGTCTGTTTTAAATTCTTAACAAGCTTTTACCAGCAATGAGTATCCTACACTTATGTCCTCCAATAACATCAGAATGGAATACAAGGTTGGTAACAGTTTTTTATCGGTGCTCCTATTTTATAAAATAAAATAATTATCAATTATTAAAAAACAAGAACAGTGATGATCTCCTACATATTGTTCTGCAAGTCAGCCTAAACTTCCTGAACTTTATGAATGACCAAGTTGATGACCAAGCTATTAAGCCCAAAAAGGAGAGCTGAATTCTTTGGCAGCATGAGGAAAAACAAAACCGTTCCACGAACTGAATTCAGCATTGAACATAATCAACAAGATGTCGCCACAAGACATTATAAAGTAACATAACAGGTATGAACGCAGCTAGGGTCTAGAATGGTGAAAAGCGTGGGCAAAACGGTCATAGATGTACCACAAAACTAGATATAGAGATTTGCCCCAATTTGATTCCTGACCAAGATCTTACGAATTATTATAACGCAAGAACCAGTTAAAAACAAGTCAATAGAGTCTCTATGAAGTGATCTAAACAACAGATTTGGAACATATAATGTCGCCAGTAAATCAAGGATTAATAACTTTTAAACATATAGATTTTGTATTCCCCATCAAACTAGACCGAGCCAGAAAATCCAGCAGAAATAGAAAACACTGAATCAGGTGGAGAAAGTAACCAGCCATAAAATCAGCAGAACAGGGGACTGAACCCAGTGAGACCAGTGAAAAGTGACCTCATCCTGGCGTGTTAAAGCAGTGAGAAAATTATCAGAGTGGAACAGACAAAAAAACTTAATGTTACAGAAAAAAACACATAATGACAACAAAAACGCCGCAACGCCAGAACAAGTTGATTCAATGAGCCCGGCTATAAAAACTTCCATGTGATACAAGGCCCCAAAGTCTTCAAGGTAATATTGAACTTAAAAATCTGTTGGCCCATTTATTGGCGCCATAGCTGCTGTTTGGGGTCAGAATTACAATTCGGTTATAAAAAATATACACAATGTCAGCATGAAACAAAAAAGCAATCAAAAAAATCTGAACCACTAAATACAGAAGAACAGACACGCCAAAACGCCAATAACAAAGCCATCAATTTGATCCATATCTAAAGCATAAAATATTTTTGAAAATTGTTTATAAAAATAGACAGGCGTATTATAAAGAGGATGAAAGACAATAAATAAAGACATGGAGTCTATAAAAGACATTTCCATAGACCATAATCAATGCGGTTGCATAAGTATGTAAGACCTTCATTAAAGTCTATGCAGAGAACAGAGCAAGACATTCTCAACGAAGAACACGTTTTTTTGAGGCGTGTGTGTTACTATATTAGGCATTTACAATTTAAGATAATAACAATAGAATGTATTTATGATAATTATAAGATAACTTCAATAAAGAACTGGTTGTACATAGAGGATGACTTGAATCAAGAAGATATCAAGAACTTGATCAAGAACTTATTAAGAACTTGATCATGAACTTATTAAGACCTGGGGCGACTTAATTAAAAACTTAAGAAGTACCTTAAGAAGAAACTTGTTGATAACTTAAGGAAGACTTAAAGACCACTTGAGTAAGAATTTCCTTGGGGTAACTTAAGTTAAAAAACTTAAAGGAACTAGAGTGTGTGCAAGCGTGGGTGTGGGGGTGAGGGCAGGTGGGGTGGATTGGGGTAGGGGGGTGTGCATCGTGGGGTAGTGACAAAACAAACAACAAACACAAACAAACACACAATAAACAGACGCAGGGGTGGGGTGGAGGACGTGCGTGCGTGGGGTAGGAGGCCAAAACACACAACACGCAACAAACAAACAAAACTTGAACAACTAGGACCACTTCTTGCTTTGTGACTAAACAGGTTGTGTCTTGCTCGCAACCTCAATCAACTAGGCCAATGATCAATGGATCACTTGGCCTTTTTGGGCCGCTGACTTTCTGGGCTCCCACGCTTTGTAGGCAAGTGATCATTAATCATTTGGGCCTAGTTTTCCGCCAAGCTTTGCAGGTGCCCTGCTGACTCTTTGGGCGTAGGCGCCGCGCTTTGCAGGAAAGTGATCAATATACACTTGCCTAGTTTGCTTCTCCTCTTTTCTCAACCGGGCTTGCAACTGGCTTTGGCAAGACAGAAATTACTGCTTACCGAGCTTTTATGGCGCTCTAATCCCAAGTATAATCCTCTTGTTTTTGGGGAGCTTTTAATGAAGAAGGCGCCACACCTCTCCTCTCCATACGGTAATGTACTAAGGTTGCCTACCCTATCTATTTTGTTTGCCGAACATTCGAAAATCTTTACCGTTGCATAAGTCTAAAAAGGGGGGCGTTGGGGCTACACACATTTATACGTTTTCACTTATAAATTTAGGATATTATAAAAACACAAGAAATTTGAATAATTTCTACTGCGAATCAGCCAGTTTCCCCTGGTCTTAAAAATGAACGCCATGTTTGATGCTTTTTTTTTGAAACTGACGGGGGCTGTCTAAAGCCAACGCCCAAAAACAACGCAGGAGGATTGTTTTTCTTTGCCACTTTCAAAAATGCAGCGCCATTTATTAAAAAAAGGAACCATCTCTCAATATAAAACACATTTTAAAACTGGCTATATTTTTCCAATATTGCCTTAAACTTTTTCTTTTCCCTTGAACCAACAAACCTTTAAGATATCTCCATTTCCAAAGCAGTCGTTCACTTTTTCTTTTTCTTTCCTTCGGGAAAAGAAAAATATTTTTTTGGATCCGGGGTAACAAACATGCTCACCCCGCTTTTTTAAACAAATACCTGACAGCAATAGGGAAAACTTGGGTGTTCAATGCGAAGCCCCCTCTTTAGTGAAACGGGAAACCATTTTTTAGAATAACACCCAAGCAAAAAAAACAGCGCAATAAAAAAAAGCCCCCCACTCGCCAGGAGCCGTAGAAGAAGAAGAAACCGGTGTTGGTTACTAGTCAGGAGCGCTGGAAGCGCCGCCACGCGGCAAGAACTTTTGAGAAAGCTGAGAAATTTTATTTAATGCGCAGGGCCCCGGGGGAGGAGTGGGGGGAGGGGAAGCGGCGGGAGATTGATTTTTTGGGCCCCTCAGTTTCGCAGGCGGAGGCGCGGCGCTTTGAGTGTCTGTCTGGCCCATTGTGGGTGTGTGGGGGGTTGTGGGTTTTGTGGTGTGTGTGTGTTGTTGTGTTGTACGGTGTTGTGTGTGTGGTGTGGTGGGTGTTGTGTACGTGTGTGTGTGTGTGTTTTGGTGTGTGGTTTGTGTGGGGGGGGTGGGTTTTTAAAAAGTTGTAGCTTATTCCAGTCTTCCCCACAATTTTAATCTATAAAGATTTGAAAAAGTATTTGTGATTTAAAAAAATTTTTTTAACTTAAATCCCCACTTCTTTTAAAAATGCAGCTATATTGCCAAAAGCAAAATCACACCACCACAGCAAAATAAACACCCCAAGTGCTGGGCAGGTAGGCCGGGAACTAGCAATTAAAAGCTTACCGCCACCCGCAAACAGGCCCCCTTACAACCCCCCCCTGCAGAGTTGACAGCCGTGGGGAAAAAAAACCGTTTTATTGAACGCTCGTCACCGCTTTTTCCTACTTACTCTAGGGGCGTGTTCAGTCCCGCTACTTTTCCCACGCTACTCTCTGAAAACTTTAGTAAATTAGTATTAAAATGGATAACCCTGCACAGTATGTTTGTTTGTAGATAATCGTTATTTTTGGTTATTGACGTCTTACTTGTCAGAGAACAGTAATATGCTGATTCTAGGGCACTTTCGCCCGAAAACTCGGTGGAGGGTGAAAGTGGCCCAGAATTGGTATTTCCCCGTTCTCTGGAGTCAACATCTGTATATACTCCAACCGTCCAGCTACCTCCTTTGGATGAGACGTTAAATCGAGGTCTCCTGTGCGAAACCATGCATAAAAAAATAATAAAAGAATTTCCTTCACTCTAAATCCCCATTCCATCTGGCTATATCCACATTTACTCCTAAAAGAGAAGATAATCTATTGTCGGAAAGCTTTCTGAATTATTTGTTTCTTTCCGTCCATTGGGTGTCTTCTCGTATGGAGGGGAGGGAGGGAGGGAGGGAGAGGGTGTATTTTTTTGAAGGGGTAAGCGGGTCATTTGCTAGTGGGATGGATAACAAATAAACGATCACAACAACAACAACAATAAAAAGCAACAAACAAACAAACCGTGCACAGTGGTATTGTGCGAGTTTACATATCATCTCCGAAGACGAACTATGGCTGCCTTAAATATGTAATTAAAAACGGTCGCATAGGCAAATACGTCACCAACGGTGAACCTCACAGTCGTAGCCGAAGAACAAAGAAGAAGAACATACACATGATACTGCAGGCGCCTGTGTAGCTCATTCAGAGCACACAAGCATTGAGCTCGGGTTTAGGGAGTCACTGAGCAAGTCCAAAGGGTAGCACCTCGTTACCGCAAAAAAGCCACATTATAGCGTAAGTGGGTATATCATTTCCGCAAAACCGATGCTACAAAACCGCAATCTGCAGGAATACGTTACCGCAAATCTGTTCAACAGGTACTTTTGACAGTACCACAGTACTTTGAATCTGGCATTAAAAAAGGTACCTTAAAAAACCCTTGCATTCAAAATCACGTTCAGCATCTACTACTTTGAGAGCGTCATCACATTCGGACGGGCTGGTACCTTAGTGCCAGTTTCCACACATAGTTTGACTGAGTAATGGCTCCATGCTGATAGGCTGCCTGTATTTCAAGCAGGTTGTTCTGCTTCTCCATGTCTCGGCGGGCGAGTGCAAGTACGCCTGAATTTGCTGCTCTGATTTTCATGTACGTTTTGCTCTGTTGGAGTTTCAGCTTGTCCATGAACGCAAACAGTAGCTGGTGAATCATAGGACAGTGGTACCTGTGCTCAAAGGCTACAGAAATCAACAAAATCTATTTGCGGTAAAGTAGCAAGTCTTTTTGCGGTATCGTAATATACAACTTTGCGGTAATGTATTCTCGCGGCAGAGAGCATTTGCGGTAACGTATCCAGAGCCCTACAGGCGCCCAACATTTAGATAAAAAGAATTAACCGGCCTTTCCCTTGCCTGTCTCAACTTCAACGTGTCGTTTTGTTGGCGTTAATATAGGAGTAAGAAAAATGCCCCTCCCTGCACCCTTTCCCTTCCGTCCCCTTCACCACGATTCTCCTAGAAAGGTTATCCTTCCCCCACCGTCCCCTCCCAAAGCAATACTTAGCCTAAGGTGTGCCCGAGAGAATGTAAATATCTTCGTTCAAGCTCACCCATCTTATTTTGCACGAAAACCCCCCTTTTCACATACAAATCACGTCCTTCTCATGTCAGTTTTTGCCAAAATTAACACCTGTTTTTAAACAAAATTAACACGCAAAAACAGCAAAAATGACGTAATCAGTACTTTAAAATGGGGGGCTTACGTGCAAGATAAGATTGGTGATCGTGAACAAAGATATTTACATTCTCTCCATGACATAAAAATTAAGGGTTTACAGTACGCTTTTCTACTTCCAGCACCATTAATAAATCAGAACAAACAACCGGCTCTCCATTTTGGTTAGTTATTTTTACATCTAATGAATTTATAGGCCCATTAATTAATTATTTAAATTCACTGTTTTTTCCAACTGAGATTAATCGATAATCGCAAAACCCCGCCCTAGTTGATGGCAAAACCTTTAGAACTGTAGACGGATAGCCATCAAACAAATTAGCATATGTTTTTAACTGTTGTAAATGGACATACAACATTGGGTTCACGAGAAAATCAGAAGGTTTAATTACCTTCAAATTGATAAACATCTTCTCTTGTACTAAATCTATAAGATCTATCGCTACTGTGGAAGCCTAAGATTTGAGCAAGCCCTCTAGGAAAAGTGTACTCCCTTCTTTCTTCTAGTGGGAAATGTATAGTAATTCTGAGGTTTGCTTCGTTCATTTTTAACAATATGCCAAATTCGCTAAGTACTTCTTTTAAAAAGCAAAGGTTGTAGTAACCATCAGGTATTTTACATGAGTTATTTGATTGCCCACCTCGTTACTAGTATTGATCCAGTTATTTTGAGCTCCTTCAGATATGTTAACCCACATAACTTTAAAGCCAATTTCTTTAAGGGCAATCCTACAACTCCCACGCCAATTGACAATTGGATACGTTAAGAACACACGCTCGTTTTGCTTGGTTATATAGATGTACATCATTTTTTATAACTATAAAAAAACTATTTAAAAATGGAACCTTTTAAATATAACGAAAGTGCTACTTACGATGTAGGAGCGTTTTATAACCTCAAATCTTTGGACTTCAGCAATTTAACCATTGCAGTAGATGGATCATACGGCTTCCAAGTCAGACTTGTAAATCCACTAACTAAATATTTAAATCCGCCAATAAGAGTGACAGAGTGCCATCAGCATGGTCATCCCACCCTATGGCTTTTTTCCAGAATCAGTTAAATTTTGCCATTTACTGCGCAACTACTGGCTGCGGTGTTTCATATGCAAACCATTTAAACCACCCTAATCTTTTAGTAAGGTCAGTATATAACTTTCATGTTTATTACCAGTACAGACGAATACTAACTGAACTGCAAGTGCCCCTCCCCAGCGACAACGCGTTTAATCCACTTAACAGCCCAATGGACACTAATGCATATGAAAGAATTTGCAACGAATTTAACATTAAACCCTCAACTAACTTTAGACAAAAGTTAGACCGCAATCATGGGTAGGCACATTGTATTTGTGGGGTGCAAAAAGAGAATATAATTATGACTACTGGCCTGGCCACACCTCTTTTCAACCAGACAAACAAGTTCGATTAGGGCCAATTGAACAAAAACACCCTAATGCCTGGACAACATTTATCTTAGATGAAAGTAAAGGCCTAACGTTAAATGCCAGGAGTGCAAAGACTTAATGACTCCATAAGGACATACGTTTGGTGTCTATTAGGAGCACAAGCACAGACCAAGTCTAGCATAGTAGATCAATCTACAGGCTTTGATGCCAGAAAACAATTTCTAGCCAATTTAGAAGATGCTATTAACTCTGCTGTTGATTTGCCTTCCAGCATACAAAGGTATCAAGACGTTCTTGCACATGCTAGGTCAAAGGTTGACTTTGTTGTGGTCATGGATTATACATGCTACCCTCTGACCTTAGACTACAGATTGGCATGATACAGAATTATAACAATGAAATCCTCACAACTGGAGACGACCAAAACTTAGGGCACAATCAAGGCTTAAACACAAGGCCTGCTCCATCCATTTTAAAGAAAGTACCTTGCCCTGAAGAAAGCGATCCAGTTATAAGCACTCCACAGCCAGAAAGCAGCCCAGAAAGCACGCCATCTGTTGATCTGCCTCACACTGACAGTCACACTAGCGAAAAGACAGCCCTCGTTGTATTTTTAACTTTTACTGGATAGCCATACTTTACTTCACTAAAAATTAATCCAGCAGCTAGCACTCCTAACGTCCACAAATGGTCAGCCATATAACTAGCAACTTTGCCTATAGTAGACAAAACCCAACTAACAACACTGCCTATTATGCCAGGCAGAGCATCAAGCGCTTTGGCAGCTAACTTCTTTAATAGGTTTGCTAGATGATGCAATTGTTTTCTAATCCAACTTTTACCAGGCTATGGTGTCGGAGGCGCTACTGCCCTGTTGGCGCACTGCCGGTTAAAGCATAAACGAGTGTAGAGATAGCAAACCCAACAGCTGTTAATATACTAACTATTGTAATCCCTTGTTCCCTGAACAAAGTCCTTATTCTTTCAGCTAGCGTAGTGTTTTCATAAAGTATTCTGTTTATAGTTTCTCTTATTCTGCTTGTTTGTGATGCTAGCTGCGCTCTGTTAGTAGACAGCACCTCTAACCTGGCTTTCCTTAGCAACCTTAAATCTTGTATTTTCTGCTGTATTCTAGCCTTTCTTCTCGCCCTAAATTGTTATCGTCTGCATCAGCCAGTTTATTTTTTTCTTCTCCTATCTCTCTATCTAACTCGCTAAGTTTTGCCAAATTGTTTGTTAGTTCACCCCTTATTGTCCGTAGAGCAGCATTAAGCCCCAGGATTTCACGCATAGGCAATGGGAATCTTCAATTGTTTTTAATTGTGTTTCCTCATTAAAACTCGTTTCAATTTCTGCTATTAGTTCTTCTGCTCTTCTAATTGATTCATCTGGTTTTTTTTAATTGCATCATCTGCTTGTTGACTTAAATCTTGAAGAGGTATGTTTTGTATTTCAGATTGTGTTGCAGCCCCCGCTCCAAGTTCTGTAAACTACTAACGGCTTCGGCTCTAAGCTCTAAAAGGTTAATTGTTCTGCCTTAGCAATAGGGAGTTTTCGCCTAATTGTGCTTAGTTTTAAAAACTTGTTTGGGTTTTGCGTTGAAGTAACTTTTACACGGGCTCCTACACCAGTTTTTATATACAAATGCCCACCATCTTCCTCAAAATCGTTAGGATCAAGCACGCCTGGTAGCTCTCGTCCTATGCTTCTATAGAATGATTGAATTCGTTGTCGCAATAGTTCTTGACGTTGGCTAGGAGTAAAGAACCCGCTCCTTTAAGCTCTTCTCGCAATGAAGGACCTAGTTCTGTTTCATCTTCTTCTTCTTCACCAACAGGATTAATTGCACCAAAATCTTCATCCATATTTTTTTATTTATATTCTTTTTTTGTTTTATAAAAAATGAACTCATACGGTTGTGACCTCGATCCATACAGAAAAGAGAAGGAACCCCATGGCGTAAAAGGTGTAAGGCAGACTGTAATTAGTGTAAATACTCCATCAACATTCAACCCGGACAAGTTTTAACAGTCAAGTTCCCTGATCTTGGCGCTGGCGATGTTATAATGCCAGGCACTGCTAAACTATCGTTCAAAATAGATATTACATCGACAGATCTTAATGCTACTGTTGTTGCTAATTTGGGCAGGGCCATCGTTAAACATATGGCAATCAAACTGGAGGGCACAGAAGTCTTTGTACTAAGCGAGGTAGACATTTTTACCCTGTATTTTGATCTATGGCTGCCTAAAAAAGAAAGGAAAGAGAAAGTTATCAGGGAATACAAAGCCCAAACGGTCTCAAGCACAGGCTTAAAGCGGAGGATGCAAAGGATGATGTTAAAGATGAGGCAGTAGCAGAAGCATTTGGCAACAGATTCTGCATCCCTTTAGATTTTGAGCTGTTAAAGACGCATATGCCATATTACCAAGGCGCACTAAAAGAAAAACTTACTTATGAACTGACATTTAATCCTAGCGATTCTGTTGTTCTGTCTGAAGACCCTGAAGCTAAATACACAGTTAGCGACATTTCTCTTGAGTTTGATGTTGTTACTAACCCCCGAACTGGCCAGAACAATCTTAACCCAGTATAAAAGTAAAACAGTTATTATTATGAAAGAGTTATACACTCCACTACAGAAAATAGAAACAAGCGAGACACTCTCTGGAACATACATCTAAATCAGTCTCTGAAGTCTTTAAAAGGAATTTTGTTCTTGTTTACTAAAGGAACAACTCCTTTTCATTGAGAATCAGAAGCGTTTTATAATCCAAAAATTGAGAAGGTTGACTGTGCAATAAATGGCAAGTCTGATCAGTTGTATTCGGGGCGCGGACTTTTACCTCACCAACACTTTGATGAAATACGAAAGTTGTTCGCTGGAGGTAGGCAAAGGGATCCTGCAGTTGATCGAGTATGTAAAAAACTTCGCCTTTATGATGTAAGACTCGAAGACTACTTAATAACTAAATATGGGCTGTGGTTAGATTTTAGATCCACATTTGACAACAGATTGTTTGGAAGTGGAGAAAGGGTAGGCAAGATGGTATAAAAATAAATATTCACAAGAAAGCAGACGGAAACGCCCCAATAAAAATGCATGTTTTATGGTTTGTGATGCTCAGCTAAACATTGAAGAAAACAGACTAAAAGACGTGGCTTATTAAAATGCAGAAGAAATATTCTAATAAAAAACAGATGGATAGCTTGAAGTTTCTGCCCAAAGATCCGCACTGTTCTCTTATCTGTGGGATTACAGGGTGTGGGAAAACTGTCTTCGTACTTGATTTGTTACAAACAATTTACAGGTTTCATTACGAGTACATTGTTATATTCTGCACAACCATTAAGCACAAGAAGTCTTACAAAGAAAGGAAGTTTATTTGGACAGACGAGAAATATTTTTAGTTGATCCTAGCGACAAACTGAGCGACTGTTTAGAATATTACTATAGACTATTTGAGGGAACTGAAACACTGTTTATTATTGATGACTGTTCAGCTGAACGAGACATTGTTAAAAAAAGAAAAGCTCTCTCAAAGCTAGCCTTTAGTGGACGCCACGCCTTAGTTTCTGTGTGGCTCTTAACTCAAAAATACAATGCTGTCTTAAAAGACTTTAGATCACAGTTAAAATCGGTTGTATTATTTTACACTAAGGACAAAGATAGTTTTGAAGAATGTTTAAGTGAAAATTACATAATAAGGGACAAAGATGAGTTAAAAAAAAATAAAAGAGCAGTTAGAAAAATCTAAGCACGCTAAGCTATGCTTGCGGACTGACCCCCAAGTTCAATACGTTTGTTTATTTTAATTTTAATATTAAAAAGAATGTCTCGGGGCCAGAATCAAAAGCGCAGCTGGCTCCTAAATGCGTTGCAGTAGAGCTAAAAGACCTAGCAGACACAACTGAGTTTGATCTAATAGGAGTGCCAGGAAATGTTTATGGATTTGAGTACACAGATGACGGGGTTTACAAACGAACAGAAATTGAAGACAAAAAACGACAGCAATATCCTACCCTAGAAGAGATAAGAAATTTAAGGGCAAACGATTTTGGCAAACATGAATACAAACGTTATAAAAGAGAGAATGCTTGGGCGTTGCTTCCTGAAATTGCTTGGAATTTAAAGTTTGAACTACGAAGCCCCACTGTATACTTTGATAAGAAAAACAATTTTAGAAAAGCCTTAAATGCAGGACCCATTCTTGTTAGCCTAGTTCCAGGAACGCAACAGAAAAAACAGATTGAAATAACTAGGCAGGTTCTGAATATATGTTACAGAGAAAGAAGTCCTTACCTGAAGTGGGGGATGACACCGTCGGCTTAGAATTTACCCCAATGCTACCGTCACTACCTAGGCAAATGACGATGATTTTCCGCTTATTTATTACTCCGAGGAGGGCGATACTAGTTTGCCAGAACATACGTTAATCAGAGGTATACTGTGAAGGAGTTTTTGGGGCCCTACTCATCCTCCCACAACCCACACACTAAAGACAGCATCCCATACTCACAATTTCTCCGTCTCCGCAGACTCTGCTCCAGCGAGGAAGACTTCACTATACAAGCAGCCAAAATGTCACAATTCTTCACCAACCGCGGATACCCCAGTTCCATCATCAATGCAGCACTCCGCCGCACCATAGCTTATCCATAACATCTGCTCTGGACACCCAGCATCCAACCAAGACAGACAGACCCACAGCCTACCTCCTCTACCACCCGCACACCCTCCCCATCTGTAGGATCCTCAAATCCAATTGGCACATTGTACATAACCACAAACCCGCCTTCCATACCAAACCCATGATCACATTCAAACGTGACAAAAACCTCAAAGACCTCCTCGTGCGATCCAGTTTGAACAGAACCACAGCTACACCACCAGGTACTCACCCCTGCTCCAAACCCAACTGCAAAATCTGCCCCCTCACCAAACCAGACACCATCTTACAGGGCCCCAAAAACTCCTTCACAGTCAAACGCACATTCTCATGTCAGAGCCGCAACATTATATATGTATGCCATCCACTGCCAGCTGTGTGGCAAGATCTACATAGGGGAAACGTCACGCACACTTGAAACACGCATCGCTGAACACCTGGCTGATATCCGCCACCACCGACCCAAACCCGTCGCCCTACACTTCAACCACACCCAACACAACATCGACCATGTCAAAGTTATGGCACTCTGGCAGTCACAGAGTGACAGCTTTGAACGCACAACTCAAGAATCCCATCTCATTTCCAAACTGGGCACACTACAACCCCCAAGGCATCAATATCCAACAATAACCAAACACACATACCCACCTCTTCCACATCAGTTGCAATATCCCCTACCAACACACACACATACACACACACATACACACACACATACACACACACTTACATACACCACCACCACATCCCCTTCACTCACTTCATACAGTAGTTACAGCAACCCTCCATCTATCTAATCTTAATTTTGTTTTGATCCTTCCCCTTAAATCCCCCCCCCCCCCCCCCACACACACACCACCTTTCTTCTCCCTTTTTTTTTTTTTTTTTTTTTTTACCACAACCATCACAAAGATATCATACCATCCTAATAAACTAGACACACAACCCTATCATATCACACACACACACCTCCCCTGACGCAACCCCCCCCCCCCCCCCCCCCCCCTCTGTTTCCTCTCCCATAATCCCCCTGGCCTCATGTCATTTCCGCCTTCATGGACATTAACGGATGAGTCATTTTTCATTCTCTTTTTTTGTTTTTCGTAGTTTGTACTGTCCCACATGTTAAATGTGATTTATTTTTTCGCCTGATGAAGACCCAAGTGGTTGAAATGCATCGTGTCTTGTCTTGTGCTTTGTTTGTCATTGTCATTGGCGGTAAGTTCTAAAAACTCTATTCCTAATCTTGCTTCGTTCGCCGCCTTCAGTCACTCCATTTTGAAATTATACAAATAAAGGCTGAAAACTTGGATGCCCCTCTTAAGCTCGTTATTGCAATTACTAAAAACGGAGACGAAATAAACACCCTTAAATCACTGACAAGGTTACTGTGATGGTTGACAAAGACAAACTAACAGTACTCGACTTTATTTTCATTAAGTATGTTGATTTTATTGCGTTTTACTCTGTTGATGAAGTGCTGCCAAAGGATTAATAAGAAGATATGTATATGATTAATTAATAAAATAATCTTAATTAAAAAATGGAGGTTCAACAGTTTAGGGTAGAGCAAATAACCAAACTTCAAAAGGAAATAGAAAAGCGACTTGGATAAGTATAGGGTTACTAGAAAGAAATATGCTAAAGCTTTAAATACTCTTTCTTATGTAATTACTGGCTCCTCAGCTGTAGCTAGCGTAAGTGCTGGTCTAGTGTTGCTCTTTTAGCTACTGGGGCTGGAGCGCCAGCCTCTTTAGCATTAGGGGGCCTTGGTTTGGCTTTAGGCGCCATGTCTATGATTGTAAGTGCTGTTTAAAAAAAATTAACTCCTAAATTACAAAAGCACACTGCCATTGTTGCCCTAGCATCAGCAAACTTTGTTCATTAAGATTAAGAATAAGCAAATCATTACAGGATGAAAACATTACGGACGAAGAATTTCAGAAGCTTATGGCTGATGGTGAGGATTATATACGGCAAAAACTTGGAACTTCAAAGGAGTGGAGAAAGACGTTTACTTCACGACAGGTAGACACTGATGCAATTACACAGAACATTGAAAAACAAACACATGATCAGTTAAACCGAAAATAGGCCAAAAAAAATAAGTTTAACAAAAATGGTTTACAGACTTAGTCACCCTAACACAATTAACACCCGCAGGACTGCTTGCACTTCTCTCACAGGCTTGGCTAATATTGATTGCAACCCCCACACCACTGATTCACTTACCGCTGGCTCACAAGCAGCCTAGCTGATATTGATCGCAGGCCCAGAGCTGTCGTCTGCTCTTCGGCCAGCCGAGTCATGCGCACTGAAAAATTTTGTCACGCTTCTTCCTGTAAAAACTTTTCTGAAAACTAGTTGACCGGAAGAAGAAACGTTTCTGAAACTAGTTAACCGGAAGAAGCGTGACAACTTTTTTCAGTGCGCATGTGCTAACCTTAGTGAATACATTAACATGATGAAATCGAAACAACATTTGTGAGTGCTCATGTGTAATATAAATTAGGATAATGAAATCGAGTTTGCTAGAATCCTAAACATGGATGGGCCTCCTCAAAACCAGCCCTCAACAAGCCAGCCCTCAACGAACCAACCATCAACCAGCGGGACTCGGGTGTTTCGTTTTTTAGAAAGCGTTGCCGCAGATTCAAGTCTTTCAACCACTGCGCTAAAAGTTCGGCTTTCCAGAAAGAAAAATGAACTCCGGAGATTAAAAGAAAAAAGCCGAAGCAAAGACAGAGAATACGGGATCTTACAAAAGAAGTAAGAGCAACAGAGGCTCAGATAGATCATGTTACTCAAAAAATATCTTCGTTACAAAATTTGACAATGAGTTCTGTTCTCAATCACAGTCCCAGTGAAGGAAAGCGCCAGTTTTACGGAGAATATTGACTCCGTAGAAGCCGGCAGGTAAGTTATTGATTTTTGCTCCTCTGCGGCTACCATGCGTTGCAGTGTGTGTGTGTGTGGGGTTGCAGAGTGCGCTATAAGTGTTGTTATTGATCGTGTGTGGGCGATGAAGTTAACAAAAAATGAATGTTTTGCAGATTCAATTTATTTATATATTTAAATTTTTAGATTTAAAAATGACTGCCGAACTCAGTGAATCTGATTTAAAGAATTGTAATGAACTATTTGACGAAACAATGAAGTATTAAACATTGATTTTAGTGAATTTGGTTTTGAGAATGATGTAAACAATATAATAAAAGATCTAGTGAACTATTTAACGAAGCAATCAAAGTGTTTAACATTGACTGTAGTGATTCAGAAAAAGCTAAAATATTGGCGGGTTTATTGTAAGGTTAAAAGTGTCTTGAAGTGTTACAACGCTTGGGTGAAGAATAAAAGGCATTTTATTACTTTTTTTTACATTTATTTTTTTTAATTTCGTAATATTTGAGTTAAAAAATGAGCCTCACAAGCGTGTCTGAGTTTGAAAAACTGCCAACCAGCGCACTGGTGAAAGGTAGTGACAAACAATTAAGCAATTTTGTTTAGTGAAGTAGACATGGACATCATTAACCCCCAACGTTCAGGAAGCGTAGCCCCTGCTATCTCTAAAATCCCCGAGTCTCTTCAGATGGAGCCGCAGTAAAAGTGTTGGGTTGGCTGTTTGATTGATTATTATAACGCCTGATGATAGTAACAGGAAGTCTGGGTTTCAACTAAACAGAAAGAAGTTATTAGCTATCGCGGACTTTAATTCTGACTGGGCTGATTACATGCTTACACAGTTTAACCATGCAAGTGAGAAGCGAAATTGCGCGGTTCTGGCTGGTCTGAAGGAACGGTCCTTGAAATCAGATTGAGACAAAGTTCTATCCCATAGTCGGCAATTCTTACCTTCCTCTTCCCAAAAGAGTTAGTTTTAAAACGAGCAGTCTTAAAAATAAAAAATCCTGACAGCATGTGTTTTATGTGGTGCGTTTTAGGCATTTTTCATCCTGTTATAAAAAAACGCAGAAAGAGTATTAATTATGAACAATATAAGCAAGAGCTGAACTTTGATAGCATAACCCTTCCCGTGGTATAGAAAATATTTTCCCGTGAACCGGCAACCCCCCACACCCCCAAAAGCGCCCAATCAAACCCAAACAACATACCACCAAACACTTCCAAATCAGTTAAAACCCCTCAAAACCCATCCTTATCCAAACGGCAAAAACCACCACCATCCCAAAGCATCAATATCCCCCAAAAACCAACCCCACAACCCCACACAACACAACCCCCCCTTTTTTTTTACATCATACAAACACAATACCACCCATCAACTACATCCCCCCTTACATCACCCCTCCCCCCCTAAAACCCCCCCCCACCCCCCCCCCCCCCCCCCAAACCCCCCCCCCCCCCCCCCCCCCACACACACCCCACCTTCCCTTCCCCTTTTTTTTTTTTTTTTTTACCACCCATCACAAGATACATACCATCCTAATAAACCAGACACACAACCCCATATCACACAACACACCTCCCCGACGCACCCCCCCCCCCCCCCCCCCCTCTGTTTCCTCTCCCATAATCCCCTGGCCTCATGTCATTTCCGCCTTCAGGACATTAACGGATGAGTCATTTTTCATTCTCTTTTTTTTTTTTCGTAGTTTGTACTGTCCCACATGTTAAATGTGATTTATTTTTCGCCTGATGAAGACCCAAGTGGTTAAAATTTGCATCGTGTCTTGTCTTGTGCTTTTTTGTCATTGTCTTGGCGGTAAGTTCTAAAAACCTATTCTAATCTTGCTTCGTTCGCCGCCTTCAGTCACTCCTTTTTGAAATTATACAAATAAAGGCTGAAAACTTGGATGCCCCTCTTAACCCTCGTTATTGCAATTACTAAAAACGGAGACGAAATAAACACCCTTAAATCACTGACAAGGTTTACTGTGATGGTTGACAAAGACAACTAACAGAAACTCGACTTATTTTCTTTAAAAGTATGTTGATTTTTGCGTTTTAAACTCTGTTGAGAAGTGCTGCCAAAGGTTTAAAATAAGAAGATATGTATATGATTAATTAATAAAATAATCTTATTAAAAAATGGAGGTTCAACAGTTTAGGGTAGAGCAAATAACCAACTTCAAAAGGAAATAGAAAGCGACTTGGATAAGTATGGGGTTACTAGAAAGAAATATGCTAAAGCTTTAAATACTCTTTCTTATGTAATTACTGGCCCCTCAGCTGTAGCTAGCGTAAGTGCTGGGTCTAGTGTTGCCTTTTAGCTACTGGGGCTGGAGCGCCAGCCTCTTTAGCTTGGGGGGCCTTGGTTTGGCTTTGGGCGCCAGTCTATGATTGTAAGTGCTGTTTAAAAAAAATTAACCCCAAAAATTACAAAAGCACAGCCATTGTTGCCCTAGCATCAGAAAAACTTTGTTCATTAAGATTAAGAATAAGCAAATCATACAGGATGAAACTACGGACGAAGAATTTCAGAAGCTTATGGCTGATGGTGAGGATTTATATACGGCAAAACTTGGAACTTCAAAAGGAGTGGAGAAAGACGTTTACTTCACGACAGGTAGACACTGATGCAATTACACAGAACTTTGAAAAACAAACACATGATCAGTTAAACCCGAAAATAGGCCAAAAAAAATAAGTTTAACAAAAATGGTTTACAGATTTAGTCACCCTAACACAATTAACACCCGCAGGACTGCTTGCACTTCTCTCACAGGCTTGGCTAATATTGATTGCAACCCCACACCACTGATTCACTTACCGCTGGCTCACAAGCAGCCTAGCTTGATTTTTGATCGCAGGCCCAGAGCTGTCGTCTGCTTTCGGCCAGCCGAGTCATGCGCACTGAAAAAATTTGTCACGCTTCTTCCTGTAAAAACTTTTCTGAAAACTATTTGACCGGAAGAAGAAACGTTTCTGAAAACTAGTTAACCGGAAGAAGCGTGACAACTTTTTTCAGTGCGCATGTGCTAACCTTAGTGAATACATTAAATGATGAAATCGAAACAACATTTGTGAGTGCTCATGTGTAATATAAATTAGGATAATGAAATCGAGTTTGCTAGAATCCAAAAACATGGATGGGCCTCCTCAAACCAGCCCTCAACAAGCCAGCCCTCAACGAACCAACCATCAACCAGCGGACTCGGGTGTTTCGTTTTTTAGAAAGCGTTCCCGCAGATTCAAGTCTTTCAACCACTGCGCTAAAAGTTCGGTTTCGGGAAAGAAAAATGAACTCCGGAGATTAAAAGAAAAAGCCGGGAAGCAAAGACAGAGAATACGGGATCTTACAAAAAAAGTAAGAGCAACAGAGGCTCAGATAGATCATGTTACTCAAAAAATATCTTCGTTACAAAATTTGACAATGAGTTCTGATTCTCAATCACAGCCCCAGTGAAGACATAGCGCCAGTGTTACGGAGAATATTGACTCCGTAGAAGCCGGCAGGTAAGTTATTGATTTTTGCTCCTCTGCGGCTACCATGCGTTGCAGTGTTGTGTGTGTGGGGTTGCGAGTGCGCTATAAGTGTGTTATTGATCGTGTGTGGGCGATGAAGTTAACAAAAATGAATGTTTTGCAGATTCAATTTTATTTATATTTTTAAATTTTTAGATTTAAAAATGACTGCCGAACTCAGTGAATCTGATTTAAAGAATGTAATGAACTATTTGACGAAACAATGAAAGTATTAAACATTGATTTTAGTGAATTGGTTTTGAGAATGATGTAAAAAATATAAATAAAAGATCATAGTGAACTATTTAACGAAGCAATCAAAGTGTGAACTTTGACTGTAGTGATTCAGAAAAAGCTAAAATTGGCGGGTTTTTATTGTAAGGTTAACGTGTCTTGAAGTGTTACAACGCTTGGGTGAAGAATAAAAAGCGCATTTTACTTATTTTTAAATTTACATTTATTTTTTTAATTTACGTAAATATTTGAGTTAAAAAATGACCTCACAAGCGTGTCTGATTTGAAAAACTGCCAACCAGCGCACTGGTGAAAGGTAGTGACAAACAATTAAGCAATATTTTTTAGTGAAGTAGACATGGACATCATTAACCCCTCCAACGTTCAGGAAAGCGTAGCACATGCTATCTCTAAAATCCCAGAGTCTCTTCAGATGGAGCCGCCAGTAAAAGTGTTGTTGGCTGTTCTGATTGATTATATAACGCCTGATGATAGTAACATGGAAGTTTTGGGTTTCAACTAAACAGAAAGAAGTTATTAGCTATCGCGACTTTAATTCTGACTGGGCGATTACATGCTTACACAGTTTAACCCATGCAAGTGAAGAGCGAAATTGCGCGGTTCTGGCTGGTCTGAAGGAACGGTCCTTGAAATCAGATTGAAAACAAAGTTCTATCCTATAGTCGGCAATTCTTACCTTCCTCTTCCAAATAGAGTTAGTTTTAAAAACGAGCAGTTTTAAAAACATAAAAAATCCTGACAGCTTGTGTTTTATGTGGTGCTTTTTTAGCGCATTACATCCTGTTATAAAAGAACGCAAAAAGAGTATCTAATTATGACAATATAAGCAAGAGCTGAACTTGATAGCAAAACCCTTTCCAGTGAGTATAGAAAGTATAACCAGTTTTGAAGAGAAAAAAAAACCAATCACTGTAAGCGTATACACATGGTCTGTAGAAGCCAATCTAGTGCCTTTAAGGATTTCTCCCAAAGCTCCTACTTTTGGCGATCCACTTAACAAAAAAGTAGACTTGATACGTTTAAAGACGGTCTAAAGAGTCTTATGTATTAATTAAACAATAACAGCTTATGGTTTTTACATAAAAGGGATCAAGCTAAGCAAGGGCTTTGTAGAAGGTGTCTGGTCAGATCCCAACTATAGAAGCAGCTGCCAGTCATAAGAAACATGTAAAAGTTTTGTAGACTTTTGAAACCGAACTCCTCACACCTAAACCGGGGTCTAAAGTTAGTTTTAAAATGTACACAAAAATGCAGATGAGCCCGTACGTGGTTTATGCTGACTTTGAATCAATCTTGCCACAGTACTGCGGCCCCCAACAGCAAGAACAAAAAACAACCTATTAACCAACCATCAGATCTGTTTCCTATGGTTTATTGTTGTTAGGTCAGATGGGGCGCACACACACCCAGAGATTTATAGAGGTCCCAACGCAGCTAGTAGATTTTTAGAGCAATGAAACAACTTCGTAATTATTTACTCAATGAACTGAACCTTTCAGACATTGTTATGACTCCTGAAGACCAAGAACGCTATGACTCATCTGCGCACTGCTGGATTTGCGGCTCAAAGTTAACACCTAACATAAAGACGCGACAGTAAGAGACCACGATCACATTAGGGAAAAGTTCAGAGGGGCCGCGCACAACAATTGTAATCTTCAGTTTAAAGGTTTGACCCCAAAAAATGGAAACGGGCCTATCTTCTTTCATAACTTACGAGGCTACGATTCTCATTTTATCATGCAAGCAGTGACTTCTAAATATAAGAGGGTTTTACCTGCATTGCACAATCTTCAGAAAGTAAAATGACTTCTACTCTTGATTGTTTATCCTTTTATGACTCAGCCCAACATCTGATGGCAAGTTTGGATAAATTAGCGGATCGCTACAAGACTTTCCAATCACTAAACAATATTTTGATCCGTCTTTAGTGCGTAAAGGTGTTTACCCCTATGAATACATGGACTCGTGGGATGGTTTGATGAAGACTCGCTTCCTCCTAAAGGCGCTTTCTTTTCTAGTCTTAGAGGCAAAGACATAAACTGACTCGGACTATGAATACGCTCAGAAAGCCTGGACAGAATTACACTGTCAAACAATGGGTAATTATCACGATCAATACTTGATGGCGGGACGTGTGTATATTAGCAGAGTCTTTCAGAATTACAGATCTACATGCTGAAAACATTACGTCTAGACTCATCACATTACATCTCTCCCCCGGCCTTTCTTGGGATGCTTTCTTAAAGTTTACAACATTCAGATTGACTTAATTTCTGATCTACCCACACTTCAGATGATTGAAGACGGTCTAAGGGGAGGTATTAGCATGACCTCACATCCTTAATGCAAAGCCAACAACAAATATTTAGACGATTATGATCCCACTAAACCCTCCAACTATCTAATGTACTTAGACGCCAACAATCTGTATGGATGGGCATGAGTCAACCGTTTCCACTGAGAACTTTAAAATGATAAAAGGGCCTCATAATGTTAATACTGTGTTAGGTATGTTTTTCACAGCTTCCACCCGATAATCTCCAGCAGGACTAACTTGGGAAGTTAGACTTAGAATATCCTCATGAACTACAAGACCTCCCCAACGATTACCCTTAGCCGCAGAAAGATTAAAGATGAGCCCCATAGAACCCCCCTAAAATTGTGCCTAATCTTCAATACAAGACTAAAATGTGTGCCATTACAGACTCCTACAGTTTTACTTAAAGCATGGGCTAAAGCTGACAGCTGTTCACATAAAAATTTTTTGTGATCAAGAGCCCCTTTATGAGGCCCATACATCAAGAAGAATACTGATCTTAAAACCCAGGCAATGATGCTTTAGAAAAAGACTTTTTTAAGTTAATGAACAACAGTTGTTTTGGCAAAACTATGGAAAATCCACAAAAACGTAAAGATGTGAAATTAGTTACAAAAGAAAACCAAGCAATTAAGTTTGCCTCTAAACCTAACTATCAAGACTTTTGAAGATTTAACGACAGCCTGGTTGGCATTATGATTGAAGAAAAAAGGGTGTTAAGTTGGACAAGCCGGGTTTATTGGCTTTACCGTATTAGAGTTGTCAAAGTTATTGAGTTAGAATTTCTGTACGACTACTTTAAAACCGCTGTACCCAGAACAAGAGTCCTTTTCACAGACACTGACTCTTTTATTCTAGGGGCATCCCCACAGAAGACTTTATAAGGACTTAGAAACAGAAGTGGCTAAAGGAGTTGATGGGGGGTACGACACATGCGACTATACAAAAGACAGTCCTTTACATTCAACTGTAAAAAGAAAGTGATTGGAAAGATGAAGGATGAACTTAATGGGACAGTTATCAAAGAATATGTTGGTTTGCGGTCAAAGAAATTTTAGCGTTGCCCGCCAGACTTCTGTAATAAAGAAGGCTAAAGGCATAAGTAAAGAAGTTGTCAAAAAAAATAAACTCACAATAACTACAAGCAAGCTCTCTTTGAAAACAAAGTATCTTATCACACAAATGTTAATCTGGTCTACTCTTCATCAAGTAAACACAACTGCTGTTAACAGAAATCACAAGTCTCTAACAATAACAAGGAACTTACGTCAATCCTGAGTTTTCATATGCTGTAGGGCATTGGAGAACTTTTAAAAGATTTAAATTGACTGACTTGACTTTTGCCTAACTATAGTACTTAACTTAAGAACTAACAAGAACTTAAAACTAGAACTTAATTTTTTTTGCACTTAACTTGTAATTTACTTGCACCCTTTAAATTAAAAGACTTTCTATAACTAACTTAACTTGTACTTATCTAGTTCTTAACTTGTACTTTATCTAGTTCTTAAAAACTATTCCCTAGAAAATGGGTCTACAGCAGGAGGCTGCACTTTTTTTTGCAGAAGCTGGTTCTTCTTCTTTTACTGTGGGGGCTTGCGGCTTTGTTGCTAGGTATGGTGTTAGGTATTTGTATCTAAAAAAAAAACCAACAACAGCAGCTCCCAATACATAATGATACATCTTACTGTTTGATTGTGATTGTGATTGTGTTGTTAATTGTGCTGTTGTTGGCGTTGTTGTTGGTGGTGGCGATGTTGTATTACTATCTAACAATTTTTGTTTTGCTGGATTGGTTTGCTTTTCGCAGTCTGTGGCCATTCACTAGTCTATGGCCGGCCGCAACACGCCCAGGATTTTTAGGCTTAGTAACACTACTCAAACCCGTGGTACATTCACTGTGGAGCACTCACTTGGGTACATTCTGCTCCTGTGGACTGTCCTGCGGCGTCCTCTCGCTCATTTTTTTTTATTGCGATTAAATTTAATATGATAAAAATTAATATGATTAAAAGTAATTAATCCCTGATGAATGGGCATAACATCGTCCCCAAAACTGTAATACATGTCCATGCAAGAGTTTCTAGTGACTTGTTTAAAACCGGATCTTGTGATAAGTCGTTTTTTTTAAAACTTCTTCTGAATCAACCGGCGCCATCTTAACTTACTAACTTAGCATATAGGCTAATCATTGTCTGGCCCACCGATCTAACCATTTTTGTCCCTAAACTGTGCTTCGTACCTAGCGTAGTACTTTTCAACGTTGAAGTAACAGTTGTTGAAATTTTTCGGGCACTTTTTTCAGCGCCTAAATACTGTTTAGTTTTTCCACAAGCAGCTAGAGAGTATAATCTTTCTTTATGACAGTGGTCTGCTGAGTAGCCTACGGAGTAGTCTGCTTGCCCTCACACTTTAATAGTTCGTCACAATCCATTTTAAAAAGCGATAAAAAAAATAATATAATACTTTAAAACCATGAGTTTAACGTTGGTTAATTATGCAGTGCCTATCGTTGGCGTTATAGTTTTTCAACCCTTGCAAAAAGCTTGTTAGGAATAAAACCGCCCAACACGGGAAAGATAGAAGATTCGCCAAAACTAGTTTTCAGCTTATTTTTAGCTTTAACAACAAAAGATTATCTGATTAAAAGCACATAGACAGCCTTTCGTTTTTATGATTATTTTAATTATTTTTTTTAGTTATAAAAAGATGAGCGAAAAAAGAATTTTTAAAACGATTTACCATTCTGCTGTAATTAGCGGCCTTATATAGGTTATAGCGTGTTAGCAAAAAACATGTTTAAAATGAAGCGGCTGACCAGGAAGGTTAGGGCATTGAGGATTTTTGTTAAGGTTATAGTTGTAATTACTGCAGGTATTGCCTCAAAAGACTTTCTTGTTACACAGGGGATTACCCGAAAAATATTAATGCATAGAAAGATTA
This sequence comes from Conus ventricosus, assembly GCA_018398815.1. Lineage (NCBI taxonomy): Eukaryota > Metazoa > Mollusca > Gastropoda > Neogastropoda > Conidae > Conus > Conus ventricosus. Next base: position 61,635,810 of record CM031618.1, read on the forward strand.
ATCTAGAAAATATTTATTTATAAAAGATGTCTGGATTAGTTCTGATGGTGGGGGGAGCTATTGTTAATGCTTTAGCCTTCTCTGGGAAACAATTATATGTTTAGTAAATTGCGGTCCGATGAAGAGAGAGAACGGCATAAACAAGGCAATGGAAGATTTAGCTAAGGCAAGAGACCTTATGAGAAAAGGCGAATTCCTCACTTAGACTTTATTAATAAAAAGTTAAGAGAACAGGTCCATGCAGAGCACACATTTACAGACGTTGATGACGAATGAATGAGTATTACTTAGTGACAGGGAAAAAAGTTTCTAACATCGCCACCACCAGAACTGTCTGCCTTTTTGAACCAACTGAGGAACAGAAGACTGCAGAGATAGCTTTTATTGTAGTTGGCATGACCCAGTCTATCTTGTTGCTCACTTTTTTTGTGTAAAATAAATGCATTTAAAAAATGGACAATACGAAGTACAAAATATATTATTCTCCTAAAGGGTATTGGAAAGGAAAGACTGCTATTGAAAAACTGAGTAAAGTGCTAAAGTGTCTGAATCACATGCGAAAGACTGGGTTTCAAAACAAGCCATTTGGCAAATATATCGCCTGCCCCAAAAAGAATAATAAGGCCTAGATTTGTTAATTCAGTTCCAAATGACACCCACCAGATGGGCTTGCTGTATCTTCCCCCATACAAAGTCAGAAGAAAAAAGTTTAAGTATGCTTAACCGTTGTTGACATGGCTTCAAGATACAAAGACGCTGAACCTTTAACGGATAAAAAGCTCAACTGCTGTGGGTGTGGCTTTTCAACAAATATACATGCGAGGCCCATTAAAGTATCCTCGGTGATTTAAGTTGATGATGGAAAAAAGTTTTAAAGGTTCTGTAAACCAGCTGTTTTTAAAACATCATGTTACAGTAAGAGGGATCCCCGGCAACCATCGATCACAAGCCCTAGTAGAAAACTTTAATAAGAATCTAGCTGAACGCCTGTTTACCCATCAAATCACAGAGAAATTATGGACACTACGAAGTACAGAGAACGCAACACAGAATGGGTTAGGAGATTGCCCGCAGTCTTACGCGCCATGAACAATGAAGAATTTAAAGCAAAGGGCCCTTAAACCAGTAAACGCAATCAAATAAAAAAAATTAGCATTACTGAAGACATCCACGGTAACAAAAACTCTTGCCGTTTTGGGCTAAAAGTAAGAACTTGTATGCTCCTGGAGAGGGAGAGGGCGATGTTAGAATTAGAGCACAGATCCTATATGGAGCGTAGATGTATATGAAGTTGAAGAATCATGAAAAAAAAAACCCTCCGTGTATTATTAAGAGAAACTCTCTCTTCTAAAAAGGCTGCCCCTAAAAGATCCTTTGTTCGTGAAGAGCTGCAAATTGTCCCGCTAAACACAGTGAGTTAAAAAAAAGTATTTTTTTGTTAAAATTAATTTTTTGTTAAACTTAATTTTTATATCCCTGGAGAGAATGTAAATATCTTTGTTCACGATCACCAAATCTTATCTTGCACGTAAGCCCCCCATTTTAAGTACTGATTACGTCAATTTTTTGCTGTTTTTGCGTGTTAATTTTGTTTAAAACAGGTGTTAATTTTGCAAAAACTGACATGAGAAAAGGGCGTGATTTGTATGTGAAAAGGGGGTTTTCGTGCAAAATAAGATGGGTGAGCTTGAACGAAGATATTTACATTCTCTGCCCCTCTCTGTCCGTCTACGTTTGTGCCCGCACATAACGGAGAGGGTCATCCATTGAAATGTCTGCACTGAAACATACCTCAAGTTTGCTCCGCGAAGAAAAACTCAGGAGCTCTCACAAAAGAGTTGTATTACCAGGCAAGCCTACGCTGCACAACATGATTTAGTTGAAAATTGGATTCCATGATGAAAATTATGCACAGTGTTTCCCTGTCTTCCCAAATTTTTGTAGGTCCAGATTTACATTCTTAAAAACTTTTCCATAAAAAGGGTCTACGCAGGAGTGACTTTTTTGCAGAAGCGGTTCTTCTTCTTTTACTGTGGGGGCTTTGCGGTTTTGTTGCTAGGTATGGTGTTAGGTTTTTGTTATGCTAAAAAAAAACCAACAACAGCACTCCCAATACATAATGATACATCTTACGTTTGTTTGTGATGGATTTGTTGTTAATTGGCTGTTGGCGTTGGGTTGTGGGTGTGGCGATGTTGTATTACTATCTAACAATTTTGTTTTGCTGATTGGTTTGCTTTTCGCAGTCTGTGCCATTCAACTAGTCTATGGCCGGCCGCAACACGCCCAGGATTTTTAGGTTTAGTAACACTACTCACCTGTGGACATTCACTTGGGGAAACCACACTTGTGGTACATTCGCTCCTGTGGACTGTCCGCGGCGTCTTCTCGCTCATTTTTTTTATTGCGATTAAATTTAATATATAAAATTAATATGATTAAAAGTAATTAATCCCATGATGAATGGGCATAACATCGTCCCAAAATTCTGTAATACATGTCACATGCAAGAGTTTCTAGTGACTTGTTTAAAACCGGGATCTTGTGATAAGTCGTTTTTTAAATCTTCTTCTGAATCAACCGGCGCCATCTTACTTACTAACTTAGCATATAGGCTAATCATTGTCTGGCCCACCGATCTAACCATTTTTGTCCCAAACTGTGCTTCGTACCACGGTAGTACTTTTCAACGTCTGAAGTAGACAGTTGTTGAATCTGTTCGACACTTTGTTCAGCGCCTAAATACGTTAATTTTTTTCCACAAGCAGCTAGAGAGTATAATCTTTCTTTATGACAGTGGTCTGCTGAGTAGCCTACGGAGTATCTGCTTGCCCCTCACACTTTAATAGTTCTCACAATCCATTTTAAAAAGCGTAAAAAAAAATAATAAATTTTTAAAAAACCATGATTTAACGTTGGTTAAAATTATGCAGTGCCTATCGTATGGCGTTATAGTCTATTCAACCCTTGCAAAATGCTTGTTAGGAAAAAAACCGCCCAACACGGGAAAGATAGAAGATTCGCCAAAACAAGTTGCAAGCTTATTTTTAGCTTTAACAACAAAAGATTATCTGATTAAA
>CM031618.1:61643889-61658889 GCA_018398815.1 Conus ventricosus
GAAGGTAAAGGTGGAAGCCGGAATTCGGGTCCGAAGACAGCTGAAAGAGGATGCTGTGCCAACTATTATCACAGAAAAATGTATTAAAGCACTCTCTGTTCATTCACCAGCTGCAAGTGCAAGCCTCAAACGCAACAGTGACACGGATTCTGTCAGGAGCAAGAGAGCCAAACTCAGAGACGTAAAGAAGGTAAGGTTTGTGGAATGGGTGGTTGATCTTTTTACGTTTCATTTCATTCTCTGTGTATGGTTGGTTGCAAAGATAGTTGTTGGTTTTTGTTGAGTGTTGGCATCAAACTGAAACATACATTGTTACTGTCATAGCAGCAGTCAGTCAGTCACACTGCCTGCTGCCACTGAAACTGTTGCATGTTTGTGACTGATTTTTACCCCTGTTGTTAATGTTTCCAACAAAACTGAAGTCACGATTCTTATTAACAAGAAAGTGTCCATGTCCACAAATAACAACTTGTTGGACTCCAGTGAATAATAGTTTGAGTTTTTATTTTTCAGGACATTGTTGAACATCAGGCGCCCCTTGCTGAACATCAGGCACCCCTGCAAGTTCAAGTTTCCGCCTAAAAACCATATGCTTTAGTAAGTGAATTATTTATCAGTATTTGGATACAGGATGGTGATTTAGTGTGCATTTTAAGATATATGCAGGTGTGGTATGTGTGTATGCTATACACTGCCCTGGTAAGAGAATAATGAGCTTAGATCTGCTGCTTAGATCTGCATCAGTTTTTTACAATAACAGCCAGAATCTTTGACTGCAATATATTGTAAAAGACCCCTCAGATTCTAATTGTCATTGTGGAACTTCAGAATGTAAGTGGAGAGAGTGAGCTTGAAAATGAGGAATGTAAAAAAAAAGGGGGGTGTTTGGGGGGGGGGGGGGGGGGGCTTAGTTGACAACTCCTGTTCAAAGGAAAAGGCATTATCTGATAGATCTAAACGACTGAAAGAAAATGTGGTTTATCACAAAATCATTTTAAAAGTGATTTACATACTACGGTAATGTGTATGTGTGTGTGTGCATGTGTATATCATGTACTATCTGTGTCGTGCATATGTGTGTACATGTACATAATATGGTCAACCTGTAAAATGTCGAACTGCCTGGAAAGAAACACAAGTGTCTGATGGCGAGGGAAGTGGTACTGTACAAGGAGCTGTAGGTTCAAACTGGTACGGCTGAACTCCATACACTTCAGTGAACATTTCACGTTCGATGTTCTCTTCGTTAGAACTTGACTCGTAGCGGGGATTTTGATTTGATTGATTTAATTTAGAGTCTGTTCACAACGATGGTGATATAAGACTTTAAAAAAAAAACCTACCTTATATACATGTGTGTTTGTGTGTAAGTGCGTTATATGCGAGTGTGTGAGCGCGAGTGTGCGTGTGCGTGCGTGCCTGCATGCGCGCACCCGTGTGTGTATGTGAGAGTGAGAGTGAGAGAGAGAGAGAGAGAGAGAGTGTGTGTGTGTGTTGTGTGTGTGTGTGTGTGTGTGTGTGTGTGTGTGTGTGTGTGTGTGTGTGTGTGCGCGCGCGCGCGCGCGCGCGGACACAAATACACGAAAGTTTGCCTATTAACGACCAAATAATAATTATAAACTGATAAATCAATTACAGCAAATGAATAATAACAGAACTCGGTATAGCCTTTGCTATATCAATCATTTTGGGGCTGTAAAGAATTTCATGTAAAGCCCCTAATGAAGCAATATCTATCTTTAGAATATTATATAAAGATGTTCGAACTGGACATTCAAAAAGAATATGTTGAATAGATAATGGAGACCACAAGCGCAATCTACATCCTTAGAAAATTTGGTTTTCCACGAGTTTAAACGCATTTTATAAATTATACTGGACAACGATCTTTGACATAATAACGCTTTCGTTTTTGCAGGAAGTTTTTCATTGTTCATACAATTTTCTAATAGAGAACTGATTTCATATTTATCCAATTTTAATTTACTATCTGGATTTTTTCTAAGAGCACCCTCTTTTGCTAATTTATCAGCTATTTCATTTCCACAGATACCACAATGGGATGGGATCCAGCAAAACTCTACAAAAGTTCCTTTCGCCATAACGGAATGTATCATAAATTTTATATCATAAATTAAGTCTTTCCTTACATTTGCATCCCAATTTCGCAAGCTACAAAGTACAGATTTAGAGTCAAAATCGTAGCTGGGTGCATCTGCCATTATCACCGGAAAATAGTTGAGTTTTACGTCCTCATAGCGAAAGCTTTTAGGGAACCAGCCGCCGTGGCGAAGTGGTTTGCGTCGCGGACTCCCGGCTGGGAGGTCGTGGGATCGAATCCCATCAGAGTCATGTGGGTTTTTTCTGCCCCGACCGGCTCGCTGCGGACTCAGTTGGAAAGACTGGACCACACAGTCGAGTTTCATCCACTTGATGGATGCGTTTCTGAGAGTGTTGCTCAAATTTCCTGACCAACACTGCAGGTGCTTGTATCTCTCGGGCCTGGTTGACGCCAGGATATATCATGAAAGGAAGCGTAGAGTACAGCCCCGTCATGTAGTCTCAGACCGAAATGGAAATCCGGAGCATCATCTTAATCATCCTCATTCTCATCGATCAGCATAAAAAAAAATGTCTCAAATTCTGTGGCCCTTCATGCCCTGCTCTCATGGTGACCTCAATTTCGATGTCCTCTCCACGTCTGTGGCCTTGGTTTGGTTCCGTCGGGTCACTGGTATCGGCGAGTCCATGGGGGCTGTCGTTGGACGGACGTGGTGGCGCCCTCCGGAGGGAGAGCTCACTCACACCGGCTCCGCGACTAAGCAATTATTGTCGTCAGTAGGGGGCTTAGTAGGTGGCGTCCTGCGTATGTTAGATCAGAACAGGCGCCACTGAACACCACCGAAGTGACTCGGCAGCAGTGCAGTGTCTCCTCTGGTGGGTTGCCTCTTGACGACTTGACATTGACTGCTCCCTGTGGATTTTCGGTGCCGGGGCTGCGGCGGGGCCGACCGGGCTATGGCTGTGGACGGGTGGTCGAATGAGCGGCGTGGGTGCACTGCCTCTGAGGTGGCGCAGAGGATGGGACAGCAAAAAAAAAAAAAAAAAGAAAAAAAAGAAAGCTTTTAGGGACATGTCTTTCATTCACGGTAGTCTTGGCATTTATACGTCACTTGCGGAATCCCCGACTCTCGTCTCTTTCCGTACTTTGCTCGGCAATCTCCGTGGCGAGTCACGATTTGGCTGCTTGCACGACCCGAAACACGGATAGAAGTGAGTTCCAGACGAAAAGTAACACGTACATCGAAACACGCTCGATCATACTTTGAACAACCCAAACATGCTATTTAGGGGTGAGGACCCCTTTAACTGCGCACTCAAGTGCGTCGGGTGAATGCGTCGGCCAGGCATCCAAGTCCTGCCCGTTTAGTCGCTCTTTCAAGAGTTTTCATTCACTCATTCATTCATGTACTGAAAACAGTAACCTCTGAGCTCCCAAGGGCCTCATGATACACATATAATTGTGTAGAGTATATTGATTAGTCCGCACACGGCGACAACTTCTTGTTGAAGGTGAAGCGATTTTGATTTGTGAGGGGGTGGGGTGGAGAGGGAGGCGGCATCTTTAGCAGCTTTCGGAATAGGAACCGAACTAAAATGTTCACGTCGAGGGTAACCCAAGTCTCCCACACTCGGCGCTTCGCTGCCTCACTTGTACAATAGTGTGAATTTTCTCTCTCTCTCTCTCTCTCTCTCTCTCTCTGTCTCTCTCCCTCTCTTTCTTCTGTCTCTCTCCCTCTCTCTCTTCTTCCTCTCTCTCTCTCTCTTTCTGCTCTCTGTCTGTCTCTCTCCCCCTCTTTCTTCTGTCTCTCTCCCTCCCTCTCTCTCTCCCTCTCTCTCTCTCTCTCTCCCTCCCTCCCTCTCCCCTCTCTTTCCCACCTGCTTCACTTCGAAGACTCCGTCCGCCTGGCAGCGCGGGTAGGCGAGTTTGATGATGCCGGTGGCGCCCAGGCTGCGCGCCCTCTGCAGGAAGAAGCTGAGGAGGGTGGGGGTCTCCATCAGCAGGTCCGTCATGTCCTTACGTCGCTTGCATGGCGTGTAGCCGCTGGGCTCTGACGTCACAGAGGACCAGACGAATCGACCTCTCCTCCTCCATGCCCCACCCCACCCCCAAACACACACACATGCACTCACACACATACACACATACAGACACACACATACAGACACATACATACAGACACACATATACACACACACACACTCTCTCTCTCTCTCTCTCTCTCTCATACACACACACACACACACACACACACACACACACACACACACAGAGGTGCGCGCCAACACAGAGACTGACCGTCGCCCGTGGTCTTGCAGATGGGTCCGTGGTAACCCTTGTTGCAGGTGCAGACTCTGCCCTCGGTGAACCAATTGTACACGCACCGCCCATTGATCCCACACTCCTGTCTGCCGAACTGGCAGAGGCCGGCGATCACCTCGTCCAGACTGAAGGCTGCAATAGCATTCAACATCGTCATCAGAGAACCTGAGGGACACACATCTCCCGTGAATGTCACTATCCTGTTTGAAGAACTGGCAGAGGCTGAGATAATCTCGTTTAGACTGAAGAACGCAACAGCATCATCAACATCGTCATCAGAGATCCTGAGGGACACACATCTCCCGTGAATGTCACTATCCTGTTTGAAGAACTGGCAGAGGCTGAGATCACCTCGTCCAGACTGAATGTTGCAACGACAGCGTCATTATCATCATCGTCGTCAAAGAAATACAGGTGCACACACCTGCCGTAAGATCCACACTCCTGTGTCTCGAACTGACAGAAGATTGGAATCAGCTCATTCCACACGGAAGGCTGCAAAAACATCACCATCACAGTCATCAGAGAACCTGAGGTACATACACAGCCCTTTATCCCACACTCCTGATCACGGAGCTGGCACAGGCTGGTGTTCATCTTGTCCAGATTGAAGGATGCAACATCGTTGATCGTTGATCAACATCGTTGAGGGTTCATCCTCTTCCTCGTCGTCTTCTGAGAACCTGAGGCACGCACACTCCCCGTTGTGGGCTACTCTCTTGTTTGTGCCACTGACACGGGTGGGAAAAGACGTCCAACGCGTCATCATCATGATCGTCTTTCAACATCAAACTCATTATCATACATCATCATCGTCGTCGACATTGTTCATTGTACCATGATAAATAACAACACTTAATATGACACTTATAATGACAACAACAACACAACAACAAAAACAATAATAATAATAAAGCACTACTACTGTTACTACTACTACTACTTATAATAAAGTGTGAGAGAGGTGGAAAAGAGACAGAAGAAGTAGAAAAAGATTAATCAAAAACACACAGAGTTAAGGAGTTGTTCTCATTCTATCGAGCAAAACAGAGACAACAGACACACCACAGACAAACAAGACACAAGACATCATCATCTCCTCTTGTCCTGAAAGCCGCACAGGCAAACCTAAGACAAAACGGACCCGCAGCAAGATGACAGCCTTAATCTCCTTCTCCAGGTTATGGTTTGAGAAGCATGACACACAGAAAACCCAGACCGTGGGGCAACACTTGCGATCAGCCTGACTGTCAGACGGACAAGCCAAACAGACAGACAAACAGACGAAGGGGCCCTACTCACCTTCCCCTGGCTTGGGTTTGAGGGAGCGACACACAGAGAGCCCAGACCATCCGGGCAGCACTTGAGGTCTGCCTGACAGTCGAAGTCGGACTCACACCCATGGAGCGCGCTGCGGTTGGGCTGGAGGAAAGGACAGTTGCCTGGCTTGGCTGGAAAAAAAAAACACAACAGCAACGGCAGCAGTGCATATGTAAATGCAAACAAAGGTAAACACTCTCAGATATAGATATTTGCACACAAATACATGATATTGGTGTGTACACACACACACACACACACACACACACACAATCTTTCTCGCTTGATAGATCGGCAGATTGATAGATAATTAGATAGATATGTATACAGAGAGAGAGAGAGAGAGAGAGAGAGAGAGAGAGAGAGAGAGAGAGAGACAGAAACAGAGACAGAGACAGAGAGAGACAGACAGACAGACAGACGAACGCCCACGTACCATTACAACTGGCCTTGGCCTTGCTGTCAGCTTCCGTGTCGGCGATGACGTTGCCTCGAGGATCCACGCAGAAACACCCGTCCACGTCCCTCCCCACCACTCCCCCTACCCGTGTGTAGCACTGCGTCTGTGTACACACACACACACACACACACGCACGCACGCACGCACGCACGCACACACATGCACACACATATACACACACACACACATGCACACACACACACACGCGCACAAGCAAGCAAGCAAGCGCGCACACACACACACACACACACACACACACACACACACACACACACACACACACACACACACACACACACGTGAGTGCGCATGCATAGACACGTGTGCCCACATGCATACAAACACAGACAGAGAGAGAGGGGGGGGGGGAGAGAGAGAGAGAGAGAGAGAGAGAGAGAGAGAGAGAGAGAGAGAGAGAGTTATGCGCACACACATAATTATACCCAAAACTATCTATAATTATTTGTCATTTTAGCCACTGTTGTACTAATATACAATATAAATAGTTTAACTTATCGCTGATCACCTCCCCCCCCCCCCCCCCCCCCCCCCCCCATCCCACGGGCAGCTTTTACGGACAGTGAGTGTAACCACTATTCTAGTCATAAGACGTCTTCAAGCTCCGAGTCAACTCCTGGCTCATCAGAATCTCCAGCTGCCCCCCCCCCCCCCCCCCCCCCTCCCCCCCCCCCCGGATTTCTCACCAGGGCGTAGAAGCCGTTGTCCTGGCACTCGGGCACCCAGACCTTGGTGGTGGTCCTGAAGGTCTGCAGCTTGGCCCTGACCAGGCGGTTGGCCCACTCCAGCTTGACCTCCGCCTTCTCCATGGCCTCCTTCACCGCCTCCACCAGCTTCAGCTCCGCCTCCGCGCTCGTGCGGTGCGTGTTGCACGTGAGGTCCCCTGTGTCCAAACACCGGAAACGTGCAGGGTTTAATTAACACCGAACGCGTCTCTCTCGGGGACATGTCTTGTATCCTACTGTATTGTGTTGAACTGGATTGGATTGCACTTTGTTGGATTGGATTGGATTGGACTGGAATGGATTGGATTGTACTGGGTGGATTGTACTGGATTGGATTGGACTGGAATGGACTGGACTGGATTGGATTGGATTGTACTCGATTGGATTGTACTGGACTGGATTGGACTGGATTGTACTGGACTGGATTCTACTGGATTGGACTGGACTGGACTGGACTGGATTGGATTGTGCTGGACTGGATTGTACTGGATTGGATTCTACTGGATTGGATTGGACTGGGCTGGCTGGACTGGGCTGGACTGGATTGGATTGTACTGGACTGGGTTGGATTGTACTGGATTGTATTGGATGGTACTGGAATGGATTGTACTGGATTGGGTTGTACTGGATTGGATTGGATTGGATTGGACTGCATTTGAATGGATTTGATTGGATTGGACTGGATTGGATTTGATTGGATTGGATTGGACTAGATTGGATTGGACTGCACTGGACTGGACTGGATTGGACTGGACTGGATTGGATTGGACTGGACTGGACTGGACTGGATTGGATTGGACTGGATTAGATCGGACAGCGTTGCACTGCGCTGGATAAGACTAGATTGGATTGCATAGCTTCACTGCCACAGAGTTCGGTATGAAATTTGGGATGACTTGAACGCAGTCTAGAATGGACACTTGCTGTCCCTTCCATAATGTTTAATGGCCAGTAAGGCCTTCTCATGCATTTTTGTGATACCTCAGTATTTATTCTCAATCCCTCCCCTCCCCCCCCCCCCCCCCCCCCCCCCCCATTTATTTTCGGTAATCTACGTGAAATCAAATCAAAGAAAGCGACTGAATGATGCCCTCTCCGTGGCTTATTTTCATGCCCCTTAACGATGCCAATAGCTTAGCGTTCATGACTTTATGTGAATAATCACGAGTGTACATGTACGTTGTTCGTATTCGTTATTAGTAGTATTACTATTATCATTATTATTATTATTATTGTTATCATTATTGTTCTTGACGGTACCTATACAGTGCCTATCTCTGGGTAGAGACCAAGCTCTATGTGTTCAAACAATCCATGATCTCGTTTACACAACGGGTGCCTACCTGGATTGAGCCGACTGAAGAACTGCCTGCTGGCGCTACATTTTCTGGTTCCCATGTCATTCAGTTGAATATCAGTCACTCTGTATTTCACTCTTTTTTTTCGATTTTTCAGAGAGGGTACGGTGCATACTATGGGTATACGTGTCATACGAATGTCCAAGCTAGCATTCTCCACCGAAAGCTAATAATGGGATTCTATGTGTGCGCAAGATGTTATGCGTGCGGCCATACACTGAACATCAGTTTAGGGTGTCACTCGAAGGACTTTTTGGGAAACGGAGTCATAATCAATGTTAAATCCGAGTGGAAAAAAAAAAACCTGTACCGAAATGGCACGGCGAAGAATTGAACCAGCAACCCAAAGATCACAAGATGGACGTGCTATCAACTGAACTATTCCGCATCTGCCCCCTCCCTTTCTTTCTTTTTTTTTTGCGACTGGGCTAATTTCCCCATGTTGACAGTGCTGAAATGGCTCGCGTGGGCATCTAGGTCATGATACATCAGGACCGCTCTTTCCTAGACAGAGTACGTCGCTGTGGTACAGCAACACCCTGTGTGCCCCTCGTACTCCCCCCCCCCCCCCCCCGCCGCCATTTTTTCTTAGCCTGCGTATCTTTTTGGTGTACCTATCAAAGTGAACCTTTTGGGATAAATTGGGTGGGGATTGGTGGGAGGAGAGGGGGTGGGGGGTGGGGGTGGGTGGAGTAGAAGGGGATAGGAAAAGGGACGGGAGAACAGGATACAAATTTTTTCCCAGAATAACCCCCTTGTTTTCTCGCTTTTTTTGATGGTTCGGTGGGATCCTGCGCACGTGACCTCGGTTTAGGATCTCACCCGAGAGACAAACAGTCAGATCACCATTTAAAGTCTGGTTGACAGGGGGAGAAATCGAAACCTGCCTCCGAGCGAGACTCGAACCTGGATCCAGAATTCTCTTGTTCTGTCAAAGCTTGACAAAGGTTATCCACTGAACCCCCCACTACCTATTCCCGGGATACTGCCGTTTTCAAAAGTTTCAGGTGTTCTAATCATTGCTGTGTTTTTCTGTTTATGAGCAGTTGAATTGCTGTGCGTGTGTGAATGCTGAGCACATTGCTTTTCGACTTCTCATTTGTACATGATCATCTTGTCCATTTCATGTCAGTTTGTTAACTTTTTAATGTTACATAACACCACAGGCCAGAGGACTGGCGATAAATAAATCACCTGTAACAATACAGTAGTAGTAGTAGTAGTAGTAGTAGTAGTAGTAGTGGTAGTAGTAGTAGTGGTAGTCGTAGTAGTAGTAGTAGTTGTTGTAGCAGTAGCAGTAGTAGTATGTTATTATTATTTTCTCACTGTCATCATTATCATTATTATCATCATCATCTTTATTATTGTAATAATTATTATTATAATCATCATCATTACGGCAGTGTTATTCATATCACCATGGAGAAGACACAGGCTACTTTCAATTTAAAAGAAATGCGAACTCGGCTTGATACTACTTTAACAAACAGAAAAAGACACTGAACAAGCCTTGACGGTATGTGGGACGCACCATAGTAATTGGTTGCAGCATCATTCTGTTTGTTTTCATAGCCTCAAGGAGAAAAAAAGAAGAGACGAGAGAGAGGATCTGGGAGTAGGCTCTGCACGAAAAGGAAGCAGAGAGATGAGAGGAGGAGTGAAGAGAACCGAGTTGAAGCATTAGCACCATATAGAGTCTGCAGAGACAACATGCAACAGTATGTACGTGAGTCGTTGACTCTCCCATCATGAGTGCAAAAGACGTACAAGATTTAGCACGCACACACACACACACACACACACACACACACACACATATGAACCCCAATCCACCACCCCCATCTCCCCACTCTCCATGCCCCACCTCTTCGCTCCCTATACCCACCGGTAGGTTTCACACAACTAGCCCCGCAAACGCCGCAGCATTTGTCGTCATTGTGACAGTCGGCGTCATCCAGACAAGTGACCTCACAGGTGGTGATGTCATGGGACTTCAGCGTCTTCACGGCCGTCATGTTGGCTGACACGCTCACTGGGCACGTGCCCGACTTGTGCCCTGTAAACAAACATCTGTGACATCACGGACCTACGACAGTGGCTATGACTAGCACAGACGACGTCATTGTGTGACGTATTTCACCAATCATATCCTATCCTGCGTGCAAAGGCTGATCTTGTTTGGACGAACTTTTAGTTCAGGAAGTTAAGATGGGTTTTTACTTACGACCTCGCTGATCTCAGCAATCTTTTGTTTGCAGGTTCGCTCTCTTTCTCGATCCACGAAGAACGGGTTAACATGATCAGAGATAAATTTTCTAACCTTTGGCCACGCATACTCGTGTATCTAGAAACGGAAATGGTGTCGCCATGACGATTCGTCATTTTACCGAGTTGTCCCTTTGCTGACTAATTGTCAGCACAGCAAACCCACGAAATCGTATGACAGACCAATTAACTGAGCATCTTCTCCGATTCAACCCATCTACAGACTTATTCCCTAACGGATACGTTCACCTTGTGTTGGTTTTGGCAAAATTCTGACTACGAGACCGTTACTGCGCCCCTTTAGATATCGGGATCCTTCCGCCATGGGATCAGTTGACTGTGGGATTAACTGACTGAGGGGTCTGTGGGATTTGTTCCGCTGGTGGGAGTCTCTCTCTCTCTTTCTCCTCTCTCTCTCTCTCTCTCTCTCTCACACACACACACACATATATTAAGAAAATACAAACTGGAGTGTTTACAGATCTTCCCCGAAGATGAAATGTGGATTCTTTAATGATGATATAAAAAACAAAAACAAACAAAAACGATCACATACGCAAAAATGTCACTAACAGTGATCATCTAAATTCTAGACAGAGGATGAGGAAGAAAACGAACCAAGGTCTCCATGTCCGCTGCATGATTAAAAAAATCATGTAATCACCCACTCCCAGAAATCTCTCCTGTGAGATCATGATTTATACTGCTCTCGGTTCTTGGTGTTGGAGGCGTGTTTGTATACTTATTACGATTTATAATGACTGCTTTCAAGTAAACGACAGAACAGTAATTAGTAAACAGCAAAAGACATTCTGCTTGATATCGTCCAGGGTATTCGTATAAGTGACTTATCACTTTGTTAATATGAAAAACTCACTGCGAGAGTTAGCTTTTCTTTGCATGACTAGAACGCAAAGAATAAGGAAACAATGTACACGCATGCACGCGCACGCACACACACCCGCGCGCGCGCGCAGAGAGAGAGAGGTCTCTCACACACACGAGAGAGAGAGGGGGAGAGAGAGAGAGAGAGAGGGGGGGACAGTGAGAGAGTGAGAGAGGGAGAGAGTGCGTGTGCGAGTCTTAACAACGCGTTTCGACAGACACAGAGAGAAAGACAGAAACGGACCAAATACACAGTGTGACCATACGAAGCACACATAAACAGAGACTAATACCGAGACGGACACAACGGCGAACAGACGACGGGAGACAGAAGAGGGGGACGAAGCGAGGGGAGACAACTACTCACGATCACGACAAACACCGAATGTGCAGGTGCCCTCCCAGTTTTTCCCCGCCCACAGTCCTGCTGCAGCTCCACCGGGCAACCTCCTGCGGGGGTCATGGCCCACACTGACCCTGGCCACAAATTAAACAATTTTTTCTTTTTTTTATGGGGGTGGGGGGTGGGTGGGGGTGGGGGGGGGGCTATTTCATTCCGGGTGCCCCCTCACCGCCATTACCACCACGTACTTTCTGCTGGGGTCAGATCTCACTGACCCTGTCCACAATCTTTAAAAAATTGGGTACTGTATCCGCCAAACATGAACGCACGAATCACAAGACAAGACACAACGCGTTTCGACCTGTTAGGTCTTCTTCAGGCAAGAGAAACAACACTCAGGACAACGAAAATGAAAACGAGCAATCATTTAGCTCGTCAAATACGGCGCAAGACAGGGGCTGAATGAAAACGAGGCCGTCGGGAAGGAGATAATGCGAGTTAACCATAGTAATGATGATAATAATAATAACGATATCAATAACAATAATGGTAATGATGATGACAGAAATATTGAAATATAATATAAGAGAGGACTACTACCACACTTTTGGTGACAACATGACAAAAGCAGTTGTAGTATGGAAGAAAGGAGAGGGTTAGAAGATTGTCGAACAGTATGGTTGTCGTGGCAACAGTGTTAGTGGCGATGATGATAATGGTAATATCAACAACATCACTGGTATCAAACCTGTCCACAAATAAAGAAACCATGGTGGAAGAGGGGGGGGGGGGGGGGGCTAATCTAATTTTCCGTGCCCCCTCAGTGTCATGAACCCTAGGCAGCTCATTCCAGCCAGCCTCCCCATACCATACACAGCCACACCCACAGACAGCAGTCAGAATCGTGTCCTCATGAAGCAACGAGCGGTGGAGACACTGCACCTCTGCCGAGTTACTTCAGGGGATGGGGGGGGGGGGGGGGGGGGGGGGGGCTATTCTGATGGCCTTTTTCTGATCCAACACATGCACATCACCACCTGTTGAGCCCCCTTGCTGACGACAGCAATTGCTTCGTCCCCCCCCCCCCCCCCCCCCCCCCACACACCCGGGTGGGAGCGCCACCCTGTACATCCAACGACAGTTGCCGTTGCCGTTACTTACGACTTTGTAACGAAGTTGATGAAGTTCCAATCTGGTCCGAGTCTCTACGAAAAAGATTCACTGCAGTCCACAAAGATTATTATCTGTATCAGACGGAAATGTAAATTATGATAGATACACAATCGTTATTTTCATGCTGATGTGACATAAAACAAAACAAGACAATGAATGTTAGCTACAATCACCTCCCCCCCCCCCCCCCGCCCCTTTCCCTTCATCTCCAGCCCCAAGGGTATTTAAAAAATGGCGCATCGACTAAAATTTTACGGTTCCAACTTACAGAGGGGGTAACTTACGTCACAGTGATGACGACAGCAGTCAGGAGAAAGGAATTATGTCACAAAAATGTCAGCAGGTTAGGGGGAGAAGAATTACGTCAAAAAGGATAACAACAGCACACAACGGGGGGGGGGGGGGGGGGGGGGGGGGGGGGGGGGGTTTGGGGATGACGACAGAAGGAAATTAGAGGTATCACAAAGACAGGAAAGGAATGACCACGCGAGGAAAAAAAACGTGGGGAGGGGGGGAGGGCAGTGTGTAGTGTGTGTGTGTGGGGTGGATGGGGGAAGGAGGGGTGGGTGTGCGAGTCAGGGGTACGTAAGTCACAAGGACGAAATACAGAGATGGAAGAGAAAATACATCATAGGCATAGACGACAGAGGATGAAAACGAAGAAATCATCACAGACGTGACCGGAGAGGAACGGGAGAAGACAGGGATGACGACGAGAGAGTGGACAGGACTTACGTCACACGGATGACGACACTGGCAATGGAGCAGCCGTGGATGTCCTGGGCCAGCCCGTGTTCACGCAGTCTGATGACACGCTCTGGTGGGGCAGGACTTGGCGTCTGCAGCACCACCAACACCATGCAGCCTTGGTTTTATGGCGCATTTCATTCCACTCGTCATAATTTCGTTTACGTGAGTCACGCCACCCAGAGATAAAATTTGCATTGCGGGGACAGAGCCGGTGTGTACACCCTACGCTTATGTAAACACATAACTTTTAAAACCCTTACTTTTTATTCTCTCTCTCCCCCCCCCCCCCCCCCCCCCCCCGCCCTTTCCGACCCCACTACTCCTACTCATCCCTTTACACTTTCCTACTTTTCATTCTTTGTCCAAAATTTCTTTCCAAGTTCTTGTTATCTCCCTTGGGTCCGATTGGTGTGGGTTGGGAACCTATTTGCCACAAAACTTGCATCGCCAGAACAACAGCACATGAGGAAGGGAACTGAGAATGCCATTTCTGTTCCGTTTCATCCCCAGTGGCATGTATTCCCACGACTGTCATTCTGCCCCTGAACACCTGTTTAGACATACTAACCTCCCAAAAGATCAAATTTTCAAAGGGTTGCAAGTTCTATTGTTAACTGCAGACCATATCAAAAACCAAAACTATCTTGTGCAGTGATGTTTACACCAATTGCCACGAGGAAATGGATGTGTAAGTCTAATTCTAAAAATTCTGTATGTACTCCACCAGAAATGACTGGAGTGGGAACTGTTAAATATGCCACTTTTGTTAGTTTTCTCACAATACGAATTATTTGGTTCTTATAATCCATTAAAACTTGTTTTCTTTTTATAATGATCCCAATGCCTGTTGTACAGAGCGGTGAGGGCACATTGCAAAAAGAGACCCCCCCATCCATACAAAGAGCTCGCGAGCGGTCAAGTCCTGTTGTTTAAAGCCTAGCCAGGCCGCGGGGGTCGTATCTGGGTAGAACCAGAGTCACGCATTTCTGCTGTCAAGAGCTTATAAATATAAAATACCCTCCATAAACTTGTTACCTTCGCTTGTCGGCTGTTCAGACCAAGTAGTCCCAGAGCCTATGAATAAGTAACACACTCCATGAACTTTTACCTTCGCATGTCGGCTGTTCAGACCAAGTGGTCCTGGAGCCTGTGAATATGTAACACACTCCATGATCTTTTTACCTTCGCTTGTCGGCTGTTGGGACCAAATGGTCCCGGAGCCTATGAATATGTAACACACTCCATGAACTTTTACCTTCGCACGTGGGCTGTTCAGGCCAGGTGGTCCTGGACTCAAGGATCACGCCCTTGGGGCTGAT
>CM031618.1:61661389-61663889 GCA_018398815.1 Conus ventricosus
CAAATCTATTTTGTTTTAGACCTGTGTTAAACGAGCGAGGTTCAAGTCTAAACAACATTAAACTTGGAGAGAATAAAAACAGGCATTGCGCCTTTTGACCCCGTTTCCATGGAGTCACGAGTGTTAACACCGGACTATGTCTCTTAAAAAGAGCCGAAATGTACATTTCATGCCCTCGAAGGTTTCGTTTTCATGCATTGCATTAATTTTCAAGATTTAGTTTACAAAGCATTCGATCACATTGTCCATGACGTTTTGACGAAAGATACAAGCTACTATTACCACCACTGCTATCGTCATCACCACCATTACTCTTACCATTACCGTTACTAACCCTTACCTCCAAATAGACAAATTCAAACTTAAAACAGAAAAAAAATGAAAGAAAGAAAAAGAAAAATAAAGGAAACCCAGCGGCTCAATCTGACCCTGACCTGTGCACGCAGGGAATCCTGGGTAAGCCTCCACGTTGCTCTGTCGAGGGAACCCCTCCTTGCTGACGCAGTGGCACTCCTCCTCCTCATTGGTCAGGTTGAGCGCGCACTGCACGGGCGCGAAGTTGCCGTCGGAGGTGCAGTTGCGGAGCGGGAGGGTGGAGGCGTGCACGTGGTGGGCGAGGTGGAGGGCCAGGTTGTAGAGCTGGGTCTTAGTCACCCCCGAGACCGTCAGCTCCCGCGCCACGCCTTCCGCAGGTCGCTGAAGAAGGCCGACTGCCGCTCGCAGTTGGAGTGAGCTGGAGAGGAAGTTGTCGCCATTATGATTTTCAAGGAGTGCCCGTCAAAGGGGTTTTTAACTCCCTGCATAATGTCACCTGCTGTCACCAGGTTTATTTTTTTTTTATAAAGTTCCAGTCAACAGGATTTTAACTCTATGCATAATGTCATCAGATGTCACTAGAATGGCTTTCACAGAGTTCCAACCAAAGGGATTTTAACCCTCTGCACAATGTCAGTAGTTGTAACCACAATGGCTTTCACAGAGTTCCAAACGAAGGATTTTAACCCTCTGCATAACGTCAGTAGTTGTAACCAGAATGGCTTTCACAGAGTTCCAACCAAAGGGATTTTAACCCTCTGCATAATGTCACTAGTTGTAACCAGAATAGCTTTCACAGAGTTCCAACCGAAGGGATTTTAACCCTCTGCATAATGTCACTAATTGTCATCAGAATGACTTTCACAGAGTTCCAACCGAAGGGAGTTTAACTCCATGAAAAGTGTCACAAGTTGTCACCAGATTGATTTTCATAGGGTTCCAGACAAAGCGATTTTAACTCCCTGCATAATGTCACTAGTTGCCACCAGAATGATTTTCAAAGAGTTCTAGTCAAGGATCTTACCCCCCCCCCCCCCCCCCCCCCCTGCATAATATCAACTGTTGTAACCAGAATGGCTTTCACCGAGTTTCAACCGAAGGGGTTTTAACTCCCTGCGTAATGTCACTTAGTCTAGTTACCACCAGAATGATTTTCACAGTGTTCTGGTCAAAAGGATTTTACCCCTCTGCATTATATATACAGTAGTCATCAGAATGACTTTCACTGATTTCCAGCCAAAGGATTTTAACCCCATACATATATCTCCTTTCCACCTTGTCTTACACAGCTTATTTTGTATAAGAGAGAGAGAGAGAGAGAAAGAGAGAGAGAGAGAGAGAGAGAGAGAGAGAGAGAGAGAGAGAGAGAGAGAGAGCGACAGAGACAGAGAAGGACAGACAGATAAAGACAGAAAGACGCAGGAAGAAACAGAGAAAAACAGAGGCAGAGGGACAGGCTTGGAAAGAGAAGAGAGAGAGAGAGAGAGAGAGAGAGAGAGAGAGAGAGAGAGAGAGAGAGACAGAGAGAGAGAGAGAGAGCGAGAGCGAGAGAGAGACAGACAGACAAACAGACAGACATAGGGAAAGATAAAGAGAAAGAGACAGAGAGACAGAGACAGACAGACAGACAGAGACAGAGACATACAGACAGAGCCAGAGAAAGAGAAAGAGAGACAGACAGACAGAGGGAAAGAAAGAGAGAGAGAGAGAGAGAGAGGCAGCCAGACAGACAAACAGACAGACAAAGACAGAGACATACAGACAGAGATGGTCACACTCAGACACACTGACCCGGCTGATCACAACTCAGGCCCCCTCTTCCATAAGGACACTGACAGAGAACTCCCATATGCGCGTCACCCACACAGCTGTCACTGCACAAGTTGTTGGGAACGACCTGGCAAATCGCCACTGGCAACAGAAACACGCTTCGGTCAAAAAGCAACACATTTTCAAAGATTCAACCTCTCTTCCCTTTGGGGGAGTGAAGATACCCTGATTTATTAACGCACTTACGCGCTGATTCAAACTTTTTGAGACGTAGGAGAAAGACAACCCTTCGAAAATCAATACATTGAAAAGATGGATGGACCCACGTAAATGACAAGTAAGTACTCAAAGAAAAGAAAATTTAATCGCATGCAATCAGAATTAAAAGCCATCATAAACGATTTTCAGGTAAGGG
>CM031618.1:61673889-61688889 GCA_018398815.1 Conus ventricosus
ACGAGAAACAGGAAGTGATGCAAAACAAACGACGTGAAACAGGAAGTGAAACAACAATGACGCAAAGTGAAAGGTAAGGTGAAGCTGAACTGAATGTACGGCGACAGGACATGTTGAGAAGCGACAGGAAGGGAAACAACAGTAACAGTAAGAGCAAGAAAAGAGGGAAGAAGTGAAACAACAGCTTGGAACGAATTATACAAAGGGAAGAGCGATTAATTCCACAGCCACATGAAAAAATGCAGAAGAACGACAAAAAAAGGAGAAAAAAAATAAACATTTACAACGGAACAAGATGCAACAGAGAAAGTGAAAAAAAAAAAAAAACAGCAACCGGATGAGAAAAGACACATGAGAAAAAGGAAATAGATGAAAGAAAAGAATTTGAAAAAAAGCGGGAGACAAAAAAAAGAAAGAAAAAAAAATGAGTGAATACGATGATTCAAAATAAGAACAAAGTACAGAATTTTTTTAAACATGGGAGAGAACGAAACGAAGAGCAAAATACGAAAGGGAAAGAGGCTAAAAAAATGAGAAGAGAAAGGAGGAATGGGGGAAAGAACCGAAATAAAACAAAAAGAGAAGGGGGAAAAGCAGAACGAAGAAAAAGGAGGGGGGCAATGAGATACTAAGCATACTTGATTAAAAAAAAAGAACGTAGGAAATAAGAATTGTAGAATACAAGAAGAAAAGTTGAAAGGCTGAACTAAAAATACCTGAAAGAAAGAAGCTAATGAAGAGAAAAGTGATGCCAACGGTGAGGAGATTAGAATAAAATAAAACAAAATAAAACAAAACAGAAAAGGGAGAGAAAGAGATAAGGGAAAGCACCAGGAGAAAGAAGATATAACCACAGAAGATACAAAACACAAATCAAGAAAAGAAGTTTAAAAAAAAAGAGAAGAAAAAGAAAAATAGAGGGAAGAAATTTGTCGAGGGGAAGAAGAAAAAGTGTATGGAGGGAAGAAACAAGCCGAGTAGCGAAAAGAAGACAAAACAAAACAAAACAAAACAAAAAAAAAAAAAAAAGGCGGTGGTACCAACCGTAGACGGGGTCACGACACTGATTTCCAGAGCCCACGGAGCAGCATTTCTGAGAGTCAGCACACTTGAAGTCTGTTTTACACTCTTGCACCGTGATGCCGGTCTCTCCGTCTGATAGTGGGCACTCCCCGGGCTTGGCTGCAACGACGTAAATAAGGATGACGGCATCAAGGAAAGACAAACAAATAACAAACAAACAAACAAAACAAACAAAACCCCACACACTCAAAAATATGCTGTCAATAAAAAGGTTTACCTCCACTTTTAACACCCCTTTTTTTTCATTCCAACTGAATGACCATACAATGTGCTGAACCAAGATGTATGTCATCTGAGATATTGATTGGAGATGGTAATGAGTCTTAGATTGATAAAAGTTTAAACACAAAATGGAAAAAAAATCAGTCTTCGACCGCAGACCTGCAAAAGATAGATGACTGAAAGATCCGTAATATATGTGCACAGTCTTGGTCACAATAACAGAAGACGAATGGGACACTAGGAAAAGGACTTTCAGGACGTCAGCTTTCTTCAAATGACAAAGCTTTCAAAGATTCACTGCAGCAAAGAGACGTTATACTAGCGCAGAATGATACTTCTATACTACCATGCTAGTTTGGTCAGACTACAATTGGTGACACGTTCTCTCTCTCTCTCTCTCTCTCTCTCTCTCTCTCTCTCCCTCGCTTTTTTCTACATCTTTCTATCTGTCGATCTCTCTCCAGCTATCTCACTCAATCTATTTTTTTTCTTACCGTCTATCTCTCTTTCATTCTGTCTCTTTCTCTCTTACTGTTTTCTCTCTCTCTCTCTCTCTCTCTCCTCTCTCTCTCTCTCTCTCTCTCTCTCTCTCTCTCTCTCACCCTCGCTGTTTCCCTGTCCGTCTGTCTGTCTCTTTCTCACTCACCTCTCTTGAATCTATGTCTGTCTGTCTGTCTCTCTCACATACACACACATGCGCATGCGCGCACGCACGCGCGCACGTACACACACACACTCACACACACATGCATTGTAAGCACGACAGATGTAACCATATAGCTGATGACCGGGTTTGTGCAGTGTAAAGCAAGTTGACAATGAAAAATGACCACGATAGACCCCGTAGCCGTGCCTGGGGCTGACCCAGCATGGCAGACTCGTAACCCCAGCACTAAGACAGGCGGGAGGTCAGTTTTCTTTCTTCTTCTTCTTTTTTGTTTTGTTTTAAAGAGGTCTGCTCTTCAAACCGATCACCAAATGAGGCACATAACTACAAGACTGAAAACCCAAGCCCCATCGGCGCCACTGGTTGATTGTCTTTTTTGATGGGGATGACGAACGCGAGGTACCACGTACACATACACAGCATACACCTGGCACACGTTAGAGAACTCACGGCAACAAAGGAGTATGGGCTGATAAGCAGTTCCGTTGGCAAATTTCCGATTGTGTAGTGCATGAATGTCTTGCTATTTTCTCATCTAATAACATGATTAAAAAAAAAAAAAAGACGTAAACATGAAAGTACTACTACTATATTTCCAATTCTCATGAACGGAGGCGTGCATCCAGTTTTCAATAGCGGTGTATGGCCTTTAGTTTACATTGTATGGAGAGTACAATGAGGGCAATGTCATACAGGCAGCACATCGTGCCGAAATAATCGGGCAGCACGGCATTTCCTGCAGCTCCGGTCTGTCTGACCGTTCCAAGTACTCACTGCTCTAAATTTGTGTGGGCTTCTTTGACTGGGTAGATCAACTGGGAACTGTATTATGTGACATAACCGTAACACACAAGGAGAATTCACACACGCAGAGAGAGAGAGAGAGAGAGAGAGAGAGAGAGAGAAACAAAACCAGGTGGCGACACACTATGGCAGGGTCAGCTAACCAAGATTCCACACAGACGACATAAAAGAAAATCGCTTTCCCCCATCCCTCCCCACTGAAACAAATACTGGCCCCCACCCTTGTCCACCCCGTCCTCCCCTCCTCACCCAGATCGGGGCAAGACTTGCCCCCCTCGTCACCGGCCTTGTACGTCCCGTCGTCATTGGTGCACCTGCACTCGTCCAGGCTCACGGGTCCAACTGGTAGGTGCAGATGAACTTGTAGTCGGCCGAGCCGTCGGTGCAGGTGGGAACCTCCAGCTTCTCAATGCCTCCCGCAGCCAGCAGCTGCAGCATGGAGGTCTTGAGCAGAGGGGGGCCTCCTTGTAGCCGTGCAGAATGCTGAGGATGTAGTTGGACAGCTCGCTGCGTTTCTGGCACTCGGTCTGAGTGGCTGCGGGAATTTGGGGGGAAGAAAAGGCATGATAACTCTTGTCTGTTTTCAGCATCAAACATTGCAAGAAAAGAAACGATAACTCTTGTCTGTTTTTAGCATCAAACATTTTTCTGGCTTTGGGAATGGGGGAAGAAAATGAACGATAACTCTTGTCTGTTTTTAGCATCAAACATTTTTCTGGCTTTGGGAATGGGGGAAGAAAATGAATGATAACTCTTGTCTGTTTCTAGCATCAAACATTTTTCTGGCTTTGGGAATGGGGGCAAGAAATGGAATGATAACTCTGTCTGTTTTCAGCATCAAACATTTTTCTGGCTTTGGGAATGGGGGCAAGATAAGGAGCGATAACTCTTGTCTGTTTTCAGCATCAAACATTTTTCTGGCTTTGGGAAAGGGGGCAAGGTAAGGAGCGATAACTCTGTTTTTAGCATCCTTTTTTTCTCCGTTACGTTTAGGTTCCGTCAAAGATTTAAAAAAAAAATTTTTAAAGAAAAAAAAGAAAAAAAAGTAGAAGGAAGGGGGTGGGGTGGGAGTGGTGGTTGTTAACATTTGACGGCA
Source organism: Conus ventricosus (assembly GCA_018398815.1). Lineage (NCBI taxonomy): Eukaryota > Metazoa > Mollusca > Gastropoda > Neogastropoda > Conidae > Conus > Conus ventricosus. The sequence goes on from CM031618.1 coordinate 61,677,762, forward strand.
AAAAAACTCTACTCCGAAGGATCTGCTGGAGTTCTGAGCGGGGTTGTCATTAAGTTTAAACAACCCTTTTATTTCTTGTTGACACTCGCTTGCCTTCACACATTGTTCCTCAGCTGTGGTCTCTTTTCATCAAATATCACGGGAGATTTAATAATTACAAAACACCCAAAATGTTCTTCTTTTGTTTCAAGTAAACACGTGACTTGATACATTCTTAGTCATCTTGCCGTAATATTTGACGGAAAGAATCTCTCTCTCTCTCTCTCTCTCCTCTCTCTCTCTCTCTCTCTCTCTTCTCTCTCTCCCCCCTCTCTCTCTCTCTCTGAAAGGCGAGTTAACCTAATCAACTGGTGATCTGAATATATGATTGCTGAAAAAAGGATAAAAATACGACCATGTTTATTCAATGTAAGCCAAACTGCCTAACTTAAGGGTATGAAATAAACAACAAAGTAACTGAAAAAAAAACGTTATAGAAATTAGGCCTACACATACATACATGATTCAATGACTTCAAGAAATTGACACTTGCTTCCAAAAATGCGCTGACATAATACGAATTACACCTGCACACATGCTAAGACATTATTGATCGTTGCCTTTTCAAAGTTTCATAGATTAAATTTACTGGTCATAAAAGTGTGGCTTCGTTTCTACACGCCAACAGCACATTTCATCGAAAGCTACACGGGCTGTTATTGTATTTTAGGCGTGTATTAGCTTCTTCCTACGTACATGCAGAACAAGACAAAAAAAACAACAACAAGAATTGAATCTGATTCTGCTCAGACCTACTACAAAATCGAGATAGAGAAGCGATGTCTAATGTATCAAATCTAAACTTAGCCGGAGCACTTTTTACAAACCTGTTCATGCCTATTCCAATGTAAGGTTCAATCTTCCACATTGTTCTAAATTGTCTTCTTTTTTTTCTTAGCAAACCTGTCACTTGTATATATACCGAGGAATTAACTTTACAAGGTGACTCAATTTTAATTTCTCATATCAAGATATAGATAATATTGCAAAAAGAAAGCAATTACGTTATTCTGTACGTGGTTTGCAAGTTGTAGTTTTTACTTTGTTTTCCAAAGTGTTTGACTCACAGGTATACCCAACCACTCAACATGGTGCTGGGCATTTGATAAAAAAAGACTGAAATTGAAAAGACGTATTTATGTGTCATGAAAAGTCTTCTGAATGTGGACAACAGAACTCCAAAATGATCTTGTATACGGTGCGCGAAGATCTCCGATTTATGTTAACTCTTTAGTCAAGTGTGTTAAAAACACTGGCTGAAATTCATACGAAATGGACGAAAGGTTGCTTCCCTTGAAAACTTTAACACATTTTATAGTTTGGACAGCGCAGGCAAGAAAACATGGCTTTTAAACGTTTGCCAGTGCGTTTACTTTCGTTTGGAGGCATTCGATACATTTCAAGTTTCTAAAGTTCTTTGGCACGGTCACATGTACACAAGTGAAGGAGGAAAGAAGAGGACAGTGGGAGAGGAGGGGGGGGGGGTTTGGAACGGCTCCTTGGCTGGGGTGTAGGGCTGAGGTGGGGTGGAATGAAGGGTTGAATGGTCTGTGTGTGTGAAAATGGGGCATGATAAGGGGAGTATGGGGTGTCAGATAGGGAAAGAATGTGGAGAACAGGGGAAAGGAAGAAGGTGTGTATGTGTGTGTGTGTGTGTGTGTTTGAAAGGAAGGCCACGCGGAGGAGGGGGGAGGGGGTAGGCATAGGGCGTGCGTCTATGTGTGTGTGTGTGTGTGTGTGTGGAACGAAGGCCACGCAGAGAGAGGGGGGGGGGGGGGGGTAGGCATAGGGCGTGTGTGTGTGTGCGCGCGCATGTGTGTGTGTGTGTGTGTGTGTGTGTGTGTGTGTGTGTGTGTGTGTGTGTGTGCGCGCGCGCGCGTGCACCCATGTATGTGTGTGTATGTGTGCGAGTATTTTTGTGTGTCGGGGTATGTCGGTACAGGTGCACTGGCAGACAGGGAGAGAAGAAAGTAAACAAGTCATACAGTTTGATTAGGCTTAGGTCTGTATGAAACATACTTCACTTCACGCGTGCAATACAGCGATCCAGCTTGTAACAGAATGTTCAGTTATTACGATAACCGACTCTTCAGAACTTCTGAACGACGAGATGGCTGACAACGACGACAACAACGATGATAATGATGATGATGATGATGACGACGATGATGATGATGATGATGACGATGACGATATGGGTGGTGGTGGTGATGATGATGATGATGATGACGATGATGATGATGACAATGATGATGAAAATATTGTTCATTTAATGAGAACGATGACGATGACCGCCGTGGCGATGCCAAGCTTACTCACAAGCCTCGTTGACGTCACATGTCATGCCAGAATACTCTGCTTCACACTGACAAAGGACGCCTGCATTGATGTCACCCTTGCACGTGCCATGCTCGCCACAGGGGTCAGAGGTGAACTCGCCGCACGCACCCGCTGCACACACAGGGACGCGAGTATCAAACCAATCCAATATCCAAACTCTGCATGGAAAAGCTGATCCAAGTTAACAGCAACGTTTTCCTAAATAAATTTTCATCACATTAAGACAACAACGTTTTCCTACTTCATCACATTAAGACAAAACGTTTTCCTACTTCGTCACATTAACACAACGTTAACACAACAACGTTTTCCTACTTCATCACATTAAGACAAAACGTTTTCCTACTTCGTCATATTAACACAACGTTAACACAACAACGTTTTCCTACTTCATCACATTAAGACAAAACGATTTCATACTTCGTCACATTAAGACAACGTTAACACAACAACGTTTTCCTACTTCATCACATTAAGACAAAACGATTTCATACTTCGTCACATTAAGACAACGTCAACACAACAACGTTTTCCTACTTCATCACATTAAGACAAAACGTTTTCCTACTTCGTCACATTAACACAATGTTAACACAACAACGTTTTCCTACTTCATCACATTAAGACAAAACGTTTTCCTACTTCGTCACATTAACACAACGTTAACACAACAACGTTTTCCTACTTCGTCACATTAACACAACGTTAACACAACAACGTTTTCCTACATTAACACAACGACGTTTTCCTACTTCGTAACGTTAACACCAACAATACAAACACGTCTTCTTACTTCATCATCTCACTACCGTCACCACAATAACACCTTACTGCTTCATCGTATCACCACCAAGACAAAAACAACAACGTCTTCCTATTTCATCGTATCACCATTAAGACACCAACAACGTCTTCCTACTTCATCACATCACCATTAAGACAACAACAACGTCTTCCTATTTCATCGTATCACCATTAAGACACCAACAACGTCTTCCTACTTCATCACATCACCATTAAGACAACAACAACGTCTTCCTACTTCATCACATCACCATTAAGACAACAACAACGTCTTCCTACTTCATCACATCACCATTAAGACAACAACAACGTCTTCCTACTTCATCACATCACCATTAAGACAACAACAACGTCTTCCTACTTCATCACATCACCATTAAGACAACAACAACGTCTTCCTACTTCATCACATCACCATTAAGACAACAACAACGTCTTCCAACTTCATCACATCACCATTAAGACAACAACAACGTCTTCCAACTTCATCACATCACCTGCAAGACAACATCGTCTTCCCACTTCCCTTTTCATCACGTCGCCACCATCACCACGACAGTCTTACTGCTTCATCACATTGTCACCAACACGTCTTCCTATTTCATCACATCACCGGAACAACAAAGTCTTCCTGTGTTATCACATCATAATCATCATCGTCATCATCATCATCGCCACGTCCTCGGCCTCCCCCTTCAATACAAGAACACCATCAACGCCCATCACAACGTCTTTCTACTTACATCACATCCACACCATCATCGTCATCACCACAACGACGGTCTTTTTCCCAACGTCACAACCATCACTCCAACGACATCTTCCCGCCTGATCACACCACTATCTCCACCACCCCCCTCCCTCCTCCTTCTCCTCCCCCCAACAACTCGCAAACTTTTTTTTTTTTTTTTTTTCATCCACTTACAGAGCGGGCAGTCCGGAAGACCGGAAGTGCTTCCCGACACGGAGGTCATCCTCTCCAACTGCTCGTCCAGACAATAACACTCGTCGATGCTTTGGTCGCTGACCCGAAACTCGCATCCCCGGTACCCATGGCTACCTCCAGCCGTGCAGTCCGGCTGCCAGAGAATCGTCCGGTGGATGTCCTGGAGGAGCGTGCTCACCAGGTTCTTCACCTCCTGCGGCGATTTGCCCCCCACCGCCAGGTTGCCCGCCAGCGCGTCCAGCAAGATTTGGGCGAGGTCGTGCCTGTGCTCGCATTCCGTCAGGTCGTCTGGTCACCGATGGAGGATGTGGATAAGGATTACGATGACTATCTTTCGTAATTATCGTCAATATCAACACCGTAGCAACCATGAAAGCAACACCAACATCAACAACAAAATGGTTGCAGAGGCGAGGTGAGACGGATGTGCGGTACAGTATGTTCGTAATAATGAACGTCTCGCTTGGCCCTCGCCCACATTCTTTCCGTTATCACCCCTCTTCTCTCTTTCTCTGCCTCTTTTGTATCTCTTGGATCTCTAACATTTGAAAAACAAACAAACAACAACAACAACAACAACAACAACAACAACAACAACAACAACAACAACGAAAACACAATAAAATGCATGGTGGTTTACTGAGCTCGATGCATCCATTTTGGATTTTCGAATGGAAAGCACCCACTTTTTCGTAATTTTAACAACATTTCCAGTTTCTGTGAAGATCTGTTGTTGGTGCAGCAAGAAAGATTTTATCAGCGGTTCTATCTGCCTGATGCTCCTGAATGATAAATTCACAGTCTTCTTCAGCTATATTTGGCAAGATGTATTTATATGTGATCGATTCTAGTTCTATATTTAGAATACAAATTTTAATATTTGCACGTTTGCTCCGTAGGCATTGCATGAGATGGTCTGATCCTGATAATATGAAATTAGATTTTTTGTTACAAGATTTGCGCAAAATATCATTAAACTTTCTTTTACCAGTGGGCTAGCTGTTTTGGCTGTTCTCCATCCAGCCCACCTCAAAGGTGCCTTTGTCCTCCGCCAAACTCCGCTTCTCCTACCTCCCCCTTCATCTTTTGTTATTTCTCCTTGACCAGCTTCGAATCCCAACATCGCTTCGCTTCGCAATATCATCGCATCGAAAATGCCACTGTCTAGTACAGAAGTGATTCACTTTCTATCTGCCCAGTAGGCTAACGAGTCATTGCGCCAAAGCTTGAGAAGATGGGAAGAAAACTGCGGGTTTGAGCACGGATCAAGAAAAATCACCATATAGAACACGCTCTTTTTCTCTAATGAAATATTTGTTAATAATTTTTTTTAATGTCAGTTTTGATATAGTGAAAATGTTACTGAAAATGGGTTAATCGTATATTTATGGCCCAAACAATGCCGCCAAACCTTGACGCTGGGAATGGTAAGATAGGTCCTAACAATACTTATTGTTGTGCCTAGCCCGTTTGTAATTGCTAAGAAAATGGCATGGCTGAAGTTTACCGCCGACACATGCACGCACGCACACACCCATGCACTCATTCACACACACACACACACACACACACACACACACACACACACACACACACACACACACACACACACAAACACGCACGCACGCACGCACGCACACGCACACACAAACACACAACTGATACTAAGTGAGGACACAGACTCACTTTGTTTACAGATTTGAGTCCAAATGGCATTTACTGTCGAATAACAATATATTTATCTCTGTGGGTGTGTGTGTGTGTGTGTGTGTGTGTGTGTGTGTGTGTGTGCGCGCGCGCGCGTGCGTGCGTAAGTGCATGCGTGCGTGCGTGCGTGCGTGCGTGCGTGTGTGTGTGTGTGTAAATGTGTAAATGCCTAGAATTCATCATGAGCGGTCTCTGTGCTGCATACGACCAAAAACAAAATGTTTTGTTACCAACAAAAAGTCATGCTTCATTTTCAATTAACCTGGCACCTACATGTTAGCTGCGTAACTTAGAATGTTGCTTTTATCATCCTCGTTGTCGTTATCATCATCATCATCCTCATCCTCATCACCGTGCTCTGTTGCTGCCTATCTACTTTGCACTTCTCATCGTCATCGTCATAACCATTATTATCACGCTCATCATAACCACCATCCCCATCATCGCATTTGCATCACAGTCATCCTCATATCACCAGCGCAACATTCAACACCGTCATTAAAAGCAGAGCCATCACTCTCGTCAGAATCAGGGCACTGGGGGGAACGCAGGCCTCCGCCAACGTCGAACGGATCCTGGATCCGCCCTTTGATCCAGATATTTCGTCAAAGTTTAACGGCTTCGTCCTCGACAGACAGACAGACAAACGAACCGACGCAGATGAAAACATAACCTCCATGACAGAGTTAATGATTACGATCACCATCTTCGTCGTTCTCACATAATAATCACTCCCTCTGTCTTCCATATCCTCACGAACCATTATCATCACGTCCCTGATCTCAAACCTACTTCCTACTCCCCCCTTGCCGACCCCCTCCCTCCCATCTACCCCCCCAACCCCCCCACCCACCCCGCCCACACCACCCCACCCCCACCCTTACCTTCCCCAACGTTTTCGCAGAGCGCGCCGTGGTGCCCGGTGCCCGAGCAGTTGCAGACCTGAAGGTTGATGTTGCCCATGCAGGTGCCCCCGTGCTGACACAGCGTGCCCGTGTCCGTGGAGAAAGCGCTGCACACCTTGGCTGCACACCGACATTGGTTTGGAGTGGCTGTTCTCACTTTGACTGCTTTTCTCTCTCCCACTCCACCTCCCCCCTCCCTTCCCTCGTCCCCCCTTTCCCAATTTCCTCCTCCTTCGTTCCCCCTTTCCTAATGTTCTCCTCCTTCTATTTGGTGAGACCAGCGTTATTCGCAACAGGAAAAAAAATGATTTGACTCGTTTTTTTCTTTTTAAACACACTTCGAAAGATGCACACATCACAAACAAACCAAACCAAAACATAACTAAGACATAGCAATAAAAAAGTACAGAGTGACCATTTTTTTCACTAGTTGACAAAACAACGTGTCGGCCCTCTCTATCGCGTTCTATCCTGGGTACTGAAGTAAGTCGCAATACCGGTTGGGACGCATCAAGAAGTTCTCCCAAATCAGTGGTGTCGTCATGGGAACCAAAATGGGACTATCCTATGCCCGCCTTTTCCTGGGACACCTGGAATTCCCACCTGCTACTTTCCTACACAGGTCCGACTCCGGAGTCTTACGAAAGGTATATGAATGACGGAACGGGAGCCACATCCATGTCAGAACAAAACCTCCTCAACTTCCTCAGTTTTGTTCAGACCCTTCACCCATGCATTGAATTCACTTACACCATTCCCCGTACACAGTCAGCTTCCTGGACATCTCTATCTCCCTCAAAAAGGGGCTACCCAAAAACCTCACTTTTCTGTTAACACGCCGTTCACATCCCTAGCTGGACTGCACATTATTCCACCATTCATCGACAAAATCCACGCCCTTAATTCTTGCGCCTGTGCAGACTCCACTCCAATGAAGATTTCCCACTGCAAGCGACCAAAACGTTTGGGCAAAAACAGAATATCTGGGCCGCCAAACGAATCAACAAATAAACAGTTTACAAAAACAAACACTGTAGGTTTCGACCTACTGGGTCTTCCTCAGGCATAGCAAATATAATTCAAAACCCCCAAAACGCAGAACGGACAGAAAATCATTCATCTCTTCGATCTGGCGCAAACTTTGATCAGAAATGGACAGAAAGCTGTCAACCACTTGCATATTTCGCTGTAAATCTAAACACATACACGCACTCATAGCATTTGTGATGCGTACACATGTAATTTCCAGTCAAACCTTCCCTTGCTCATCCTTCCTATCCATTTAGGGAGAGAGAGAGAGAGAGAGAGAGAGAGAGAGAGAGAGAGAGAGAGAGAGAGAGAGAGAGGGGGGGGGGGAGGGAAACATACAGGTAGCGACAGACAGGCAGGCAGAGACAGACATGTAGAGAGTTAGGCAGGCAGGCAAGCATACTAACAGATAGAGAGACAAAGAATGAGAGGAAAAAAAGATGAACGGAAAACACACACACACACACACACACACACACACACGCACACACACGCACGCACGCACGCACGCAGACACACACACACACACACACACACACACACACACACACACACACACACACCACACATATATACACACACACACACACATATATATATATATATATATATATATATATATATATATATATATATATATATATATATATATATACATGTATACACACACACACACACACACACACACACACACACACATGTTCCTTTGGCCTTCCTCAGGATTGATGACTCCAGGTATAAGCCACATCAGTGAAACTACAACGAACCAAATCCAAATTAAACATTAAAATGCACGTGTATAATGTTAAAGGTGTGAAAACACGTACAACGGCTATGAAATATCTTCATTCTGATGCGCCCATCATCCCATCTCCTAAGGTAAACATGCTCACGCGCGCGTGCGCGCGCTGACACACACACACACACACACACACACACACACACACACACACACATCCTCCATTCAGACACACACACACATCCTCTATTTACAAACACATATATATCGAAATACATACTATATTTATCTATATACAGGCGCGTGCGTGTAGAAGAGGAAACGAAAAGAAAAAAAAAAAAAGGGGGGGGGGGGGGGTTGTGGAGAAGTATGTCTGTTGTTACTGCGTGTCCCTGGTATCACTGTAATGTGATACTCTGGTCTTTTTGTCAACCTCAAGTATATAGTCGCTTTGTGATACTACATTTCATACATTTAAAATGACTTTATAATATTGCATGCTAAAAAAAATCCCACACCTTTGTTGCAAAGAAGGGAAACAAAGGGTTCTTTTAGCAAAAAACAACAACAAACAAAAACCTTTGTTGCAAAGAAGGGAAACAAAGGGTTCTTTTAGCAACAACAACAACAACAAAAAACTTTATTGCAAAGAAGGGTAACGAAGGGTTCTTTAAGCACACACACAAAAAAACTTTGTTGCAAAGAAGGGAAACAAAGGTTCTTTTAGCACAAAAAAACCTATGTTGCAAAGAGGGGAAACGAAGGGTTCTTTTAGCACCAAAAAAAACCTATGTTGCAAAGAAGGGAAACGAAGGGTTCTTTTATATTAACACCAAAAAAACCTATGTTGCAAAGAGGGGAAACGAAGGGTTCTTTTAGCACCAAAAAAAACCTATGTTGCAAAGAAGGGAAACGAAGGGTTCTTTTAGCACCAAAAAAACCAATGTTGCAAAGAGGGGAAACGAAGGGTTCTTTTAGCACAAAAAAACCCTATGTTGCAAAGAAGGGAAACGAAGGGTTCTTTTAGCACCAAAAAAACCTTTGTTGCAAAGAAGGGAAACAACGTAGTGACAGCCCTAATATGGCCCTTTGCGGTGGGCTGGGTTATAAGCAACATTACTTTGATAAAGAAGGGGGAAAAAAGGCACAAGTCCAAAGGAAACTCACTTTCGCAGTTCTCCTCCACCTCGCCTCGGTGGTCCAGACAGACGTAACGCACTGTGTCCTCGTTTTGCACGTTCAGCAGCTCTGACGTTAGCGAGTATTGGCCGCCATGTTGGCACGTGACCAGGGCCAGCCAATCCGTGGACAGGATCTCGAAGATGGTCTTCACGCGGTCGGCGTTGAAGCCTCCGTGCTCGGACGGGGTCCCTCGCAGCACTTCGGCGAAGTGGTTGTTCAGTCGGGATCGGAGCTCGCATTCGGTGTAAGGCACTGCGCGAGGTCAGAGTTATCTGTTCATTCCGCGTTCAGGGCTCTGTGTGTGTGTGTGTGTGTGTGTGTGTGTGTGTGTGTAATAGTAGTAGTGGTAGTAGTGGTAAAAGTAGCAGTAGTAGTGGTGGTGGTGGTAGCAGTGGTAGTGGTAGTGGTGGCAGTGGTAGAAGTGGTATAGTAGTAGTTGTGGTGCTGGTGGTAGTAATAGTAGCAGTAGTAGTAGTAGTAGTAGCAACAGCAGCAGTAGTAGCAATAGTAGCAGCAATAGAAGTAGTAGTAGTAGTAGCAGTAGTAGTAGTAGTAGTAGCAACAGCAGCAGTCGTAGCAATAGTAGCAGCAATAGAAGAAGTAGTAGTAGTAGTAGTAGTAGTAGTAGTAGTAGTAGTAGTAGTAGTAACAGCAGCAGCAGCAGCAGCAGTAGTAGTAGCAATAAAAGCAGTAATAGAAGTAGTAGTAGTAGTAATAGTAGTAGTAGTAGTAGTAGTAATAGTAGTAGTAGTAGTAGTAGTACATGTAGTAGTAGCAGCAGCAGCAGCAGTTTCGTTTCATGTCTTTTCACAAAATTATCTGATATTAGTGTGTGTGTGTGTGTGTGTGTGTGTGTGTGTGTGTGTGTGTGTACGTGTGTGTGTGTGTGTACGCGCGCGTGCGTGCGTGAGTGCGTTCGTGCGCGCGTGTGCGTGTGTGTATGTAACTCTACAATTCACGTTATTTCTGACCTTGTTTATGCTGTCATTATCAGCTTTTCCTGATTATTTGCCGCAATTCGTTAAATGTTTACATGCTATTACAACTAACTCCATTCACCATTATCATGCGATCATCATCAACTTGTTTTTATAATTCACGTGTTGAAATTTGCTAAATTTCTCCGTTACCATTATACCCAACGCTATGCACCATTATCACTAACTCTGTGCCATTATCACCGGCACTCCATGTGCCAGCATTGGCTATTCTCTATGCCATAGTAACAGTGCACTCTGTGGCATCCTTAATCAACCTCTGCGCCGTTATTGTTACAGGGCACTTCTTGTGCCATCATATTACTGTGTGCACTCTGTGACATTTTTGATATTACTAATTGTTCTCTATACCATCGTTTTTCGGCACACCCTCTTTCCCATTTACACCAACGATCACCACACTTCTATTACAATTTCGCTGGGCCACAATTAGCAGCAC
>CM031618.1:61691389-61713889 GCA_018398815.1 Conus ventricosus
TCACGGATGATGCCCAATGTGTTATCTTACCGTTATAACCGTTACTAACGGCTATAACGGCCCATAACGGTTTTTCTTCTGTATAGAATACCTTGGAAAGTACTTGGCCGATCTTTCTGAAAATTTGAAGGTACTTTCATTATGGGTCACGGACGATGCCCGATGTGCTATTTTAATCGTCATAGCCGTTACTAGTGGCTATAACGGCCCATAACGGTTTTTCCTCTTATGGGATATCTTGGAAAGTACTTGGCCGATCTTTCTGAAAATTTGAAGGTATGTTCATTATGGGTCACGGATCATGCCCGATGTGTTATCTTACCGTTATAGCCGTTACTAACGGCTATACCGGTTTTTCTTTTTTATGGAATATCTCAGAAAGTACTTGGCCGATCTTTCTGAAAATTTGTAAGTCTGCTCATTATGGGTCACGGATCATGCTCGATGTGTTGTTTTACCGTTATAGCCGTTAGTAACGGCTATAACGGCCCATAACAGTTTTTTTCTTTATGGAAAATCTCAGAAAGTACATGGCCGATATTTCTGAAAATTTGTAGGTATGTTCATCAAGGGTCACAGATCAACGGCTATAACGGACCAAAACGGTTTTTCCTCTTTATGGAATATCTCACGCGTATTCAAGATAAACTGGGAGTACGTTTATATGCTTTGCATCTTGTTCTTTTTTTAATGAAAACCACAGACCCAACAACGCCGCTGGCGGCAGCAAAGAAAAAATATGGAAGCAAATCGTGCTACCATAACCCTTCAAACCGATAAAATGCATTTATTTCCCTTTGTTACTGGTTTCTGGCACCGCCCCAGAAAGGTACACACAGCAACAAAAGGATTAGACCAGGCCCCAAGACCCAACGGAGCACGACACTCACCATGGATAACGAGGACGGAGTCCGTCACCAGACGCTGTGTGCCGTCAAAGCGGACCGCCAGGTCCTTCAGCGAGTCCACCGCGTCCATCACCGAAGTCCTCCGGACATCAGGGGACGCTACCACCTCCAGCACCACCTTCAGCTTCCCCGCCGAGTCGGACCTGAGGGGTAAGCACACAAACCATATGAACGTTAACCTCGTCATCGTTATCGTCATCGCCGTCGTTGGTATTGCTTGCTGATGTCCTAGCTGTCTCAACGGGGTGTCACTGCGCGCGTACAAGTCCATATAGGCTACACCACATTTGCTCAGTTTTGAGACCACACTGGGCACGATTTAAAGCTGATGGAAAAAAAATGATGACTAAGATAAGAAAATGTATATAAGAAGGGAGACTCATGGCTACGACTTTGCAGATGTCTGCCATGTGCACAAGCCCAACGCACTGGTCAGACCTCGTCCTTAACAATCAATATTTTCCGTTTGTGTTCACTGGTTTATTTGTTGGAATTAGACGGTGGTGGGACAGTACCATTGATTTTTTTTTTCTTTTTTCTTTTTTAGCCCGCTGGGAGTATGTCAATAAACTTTTTATTATAGACATTTTTTGTCATCTCATCTGAAAGAATAATACTCAGACCCGCCACTTAAAGTCCCGTGGTAAGGGCGGGGATGGGGGTGGGTGGAGAGAAGTATTTGCCAGGTCCATCATTCAGATCCACGATCTCTGGGACTCTGATTCTGATGTGGGTGTTTTGACCACCGAGACACCACTAGGTCCATCATTCAGATCCACGATCTCTGGGACTCTGCTTCTGATGTGGGTGTTTTGACCACCGAGACACCACTAGGTCCATCATTCAGATCCACGATCTCTGGGACTCTGCTTCTGAGGTGGGTGTTTTGACCACTGAGACACCACTAGGTCCATCATTCAGATCCACGATCTCTGGGACTCTGCTTCTGAGGTGTGTGTTTTGACCACCGAGACACCACTAGGTCCATCATTCAGATCCACGATCTCTGGGACTCTGCTTCTGTGGGTGTTTTGACCACTGAGACACCACTCCACGGCATCGCGTTGACTGTCCCTTCGCTCCAGGCCTTCCTCTCGCTTTGCACATTATAGGGTGTGAACTGTTAAGGTCTACGTATTTGTGTTGATGAAATTTATTGCGATTTATAATCTTTAAAATACTTTCTTTTAGTTTGTTTGTAGCATTTATAGCGAATGGATGAAAGGAAAGGAAATGGGCACCAAAGACTGAACGCTACGTGCACGCTGATTTTCAGTCACAAACCAGCTCCAAAGCAACATGTACACTGAATTAAGTTTACCAATGATTCTGTAGAACGCTTGGTCAAGGTGTGTGCCCATTCGGAACAGACAGAAGAGAGATTTGTAGAGACAATTCTAACTGTCCATTTGACGCATTATTACGTTTGGAATCACTCACATGGCGAGGAGAAGTTCCTGGCTCTGAAAGCCAGGCATGTCATCCAGTTTTTCTTCCAGCTGAAATAAAACCACACACACACACACACACACACACACACACACACACACACACACACACACGCACGCACGCACGCAAAGTAAATTAACCACCTTTGAAGTTTTCCAACACCTTCCTTCTTTCTTTATTTCATCCAGCCTTTATTCGATCTTTTCGATTAATCTGATTTGAACTAATTAATTCATTTAGCTAGTCACTTTCATATCTTAGCAAATGTTCCCAATGCCGTCAACACTTTCTGCCTCCCTTCTATTTGAATCTAAGCAACTGATTAATGAGCTTATTTATTGATAAATTCATTCACAGAAAAGTGATGTCTTGGTCAGATGTCTTACATTTTCTCAGGAGGTTTATCTTCTTCGGCGTATTCGGAACAATGCTGCCTGCTTGATTTTCAGAAACCCAAAGAAAGATCATGTCAATCCGCTACTAATTAAACTTCACTGGGTCCCTTGCACGTCTCGTATGAAAATGATTCGAGACTGCGGCGCTGGCTTTCCGTTGCTTTGATGGATCTTTACCATTGTATCTCTCTTCTCTTCTTGATGGATCTTTACCATTGCATCTCTCTTCTCTTCGTCAGAATTATCAGCCATCCCGCTCTCCTGGATCCAGCCACCCTCTCTCTCTCTCTCTCTCTCACACACACACACACACACACACACACACACACACACACACACACACACACACACACACACACAGAGAGAGAGAAAGAGAGAGAGAGAGAGAGAGAGAGAATTTTCCGTTATCAAGTGATCTAGAACTGACTGCATCATCTCTAAGAAATATTCAAACTCTGAACACCTTCAAAAGTGAAGGCTCACCCTTTCCATGAAGCTCACGACCGAATTCACCAATTTTAGAGCAGAATTCACTGGACTGTTTCTTTCACTTACACTGGTAAGATAGCCTAGTGCTTGTATGCATGTATGCTCAATGCACTGTCAGCCTCTGTTATGCGGTATTGCGCTAGATAAAAACGAGTATTATATAAAAAACGATTATATCACCATTGTTACATTCTACGAAAGTGGTTTTTTTCTTTTTCGTAAAGATATACACGCACTGTAGAACCAACATAAATTTTTTTTTTGCACATTTTACCTTTTTGACCGATAAACAGACAAATGAGCTCCCAAATCATCATCGTGCATTTATCCTCCCCCTCCACCCCCCCCCCCCCCCCCCCCCCCCCCCCCCTTATTGATTTAAAAGTGCGTCAGCAACAGGGGGGGAAAAGAAAGTGTACGCATTCTATTGTTTATCGCCAGCGTCCGTCTGCACCAGTTACAACGTTCTCGATACAGCGAACATTACCTTAGTCGAACAATTTTTGTCTTTTAAGGTTAACCAGAAGAAAAAAAAAAGGAATGGCCCATGAAAATGCGCTGGCTAAAATAACTGAATGAGATGCGAACTATAAACAACAACAACGACAAAATCCAACAAACGATTGTGTGACACCATTAAATAGTCCAGATTGGCTGTTAAAGTGATCATCGACATGTTTACCAGCGTACTGTTTTGCACCGATCTATCCTGCTGATGCCACGCAGAGTTGTCTTCCGAAGAGACAAACTATTCGTATGCAAAATGTCAAATATTGTAGTTGGGCAGGAGAGACGTGTAATGCTGCAATCGGCGCACTGATTATTATCATTATTCATGATGCCAATCTCTTCCCTAGTCATTCTATTACAGACAATCTGATTTAGCCTGTTCTCAAATTCTCACTCAGATTATTTATACCAGTCTGTTCCCCTGCCATCCTGACTTGGATTATGTATGATACTAGTCTATTCCCAAGTTGTTGTTGTTGTTGTTGTCGTACCCTGGCTAAAAGACTCCAGGGATCATCCAAACAGCCGAAGTACTTGAACACTATGGTACAAATGCATCAGCTGGGGATGAGAACATGACGTGTGTGACCGTTTTTGATTACCGACTATACCAGTCTGTTCCCAAGCCATTTTGACTTGGATTATTTATGATACTAGTCTGTTCGCAAGTCATTCTGACTCAGATCATTTATGATACCAGTCTATTCCCAAGCCATTCTGCCTTGGATTATTTATGATACTAGTCTATTCCCAGTCATTTTTACTCAGATTATTTATGACACCAGTCTGTTCCCAAGCCATTCGCACTCAGATCATTTATGATGCCAGTCTGTTCTCAAGCCATTCGCACTCAGATCATTTATGATGCCAGTCTGTTCTCAAGCCATTCGCACTCAGATCATTTATGATGCCAGTCTGTTCTCAAGCCATTCGCACTCAGATTATTTATGACACCAGTCTGTTCCCAAGCCATTCGCACTCAGATCATTTATGATGCCATTCTGTTCTCAAGCCATTCGCACTCAGATCATTTATGATGCCAGTCTGTTCTCAAGCCATTCGCACTCAGATCATTTATGATGCCAGTCTGTTCTCAAGCCATTCGCACTCAGATCATTTATGATGCCAGTCTGTTCTCAAGCCATTCTGACTCAGATTATTTATGATACTGATCTGTTCCCAAGCCGCTCTGACTCAAACTATTTATGACACCCATCTTTCTCATGCCATTCTGACTTACATTGTTTATAAAACAAAACTATTCCTAAGCTGTTCTGACTGAGATTATGTACAATACCAGTCTGTTCTCAAACCGTTTTCTGTTTCAGAAATGTATGATACCACTCACCGATATGTTCCCCAGAAATTCTGACCCAGATCACCACTGACACAAATCTGTTCCCAAACCGTTCCAGCTCAGCTTCTCTGTGATAAAACTATGTTCCTAAGCCATTCTGGCTCAGATTATGATAATACCTAACTGTTCCAAAGTCATTTCAATTCAGATTAGTAATAACACCAAATCAGTCTTCATCCAATGTCATTCAAACCATTGCGGACACCAGTTTCCCCCTTAATGATTTGGATTCAGACTAATACTCTATTCCACAGGCATTTTGATTCGGAGTAGCTGTGCTAACAGCCTCACGCCCAAGCCGTTCTGGTCAGTGAACTGAAATGTAACCCACCTTGTTTTTCAGATCCACCATTGCAGTGTTGTGCAAGTTGGCGTACTTCTGCTTCCAATTGGCACTCAGCGTTACGTTGATTTGGAACCGCGTTACTGTAACATTAATTTTAAAACGTCACTCTAACACTCATGTTGTTACGCATGCACATCCATGACGTTCCTACAAAGTGCGCATCGCTAGTATAACGTCCACGTCGTTGCTGTAACATTCAGGTATTTCATTCACCATACAATTTAATACAGTTTCATCTTGTTCATAGCCAAGACGATCACAGAGAGGCATATCAGGGCTGCAACCTCGACAAAAATCGACTCCATAAAAAGTTTGTTTAACAAATGTTGACAATTCATCCGTTTATTACAAGCATTAACACGACTCCGAACTGGATCTAGTTTCCGTGAAATCTGAGATCCAATGTAAAATACCAATCTCTTTCGGACACTTTCCAATCGTGCCTTGCGGAATATCCTACACAAGATCTATATTCATGTAAATCCCAACACTGTTTTACATTTAAGCCTCTTCACTTGGTATGCACTATAAAGCCTTCTCATCTTTTGCGCCGTTACTGCAGCATTACTGTTACTGCTATAAATGTAGCATTCCACATTGTTAACGAATCATCAGCACTGCCAATAAGGCTCTCGCAGCGTTAGTGTAACATGCGTACTATTACTACAACATCCTCAGTCTCATTATTGCGTCACATCGCTGCTGAAGCAATCTGCCTCGTTCTTATACCCTGTACATGGTCTCTGTAAAACCCAGATCCTGCCAATGACCTCACTCACCGTAGACAGGGGGGCGACACAGACGAGCCTTGCCCTCTTCGCAACACTTCTCGTGACCCCCGCAGTCGCCATCGCTGTTGCACACCCAGGACGTCAGGCCTTGCTGCGGGTCCGGGCATTCCCCTCCCTTCACTGCGAGGACAGAAAACAGACCCGCGTCATTGTAATAACGTCATCTGGACCATCATGACGTCATCTAGATCGGCGACTCGCACTAAGGACTGCAGCGCTCCCGTCCATTCAGGAGCAGAGTACAGATGCGGGACATTGAAATCACGTCATCATCATGACAACACATACAGTCATTTAGCGCGTGGGACTATGGGGTTTTCTCATCTTTCAACTGCAAGAACCAAGACGCACGTGATTGCTATTTTGATGCCACCCATATGATTTCTTAAACAAGGGACGAGAAGACTCCATTCCGTTTACACTGTGTGCAGACGACAAATACACGCCACTAACCTTGTGACGTTACCAACAGTCATTATTTCACATAAGGGGCCTGAAAATGTCTCCCAGCAACTCCTTTCCCTCTTCATCTCCTGACTCCCTTCCGTCTCAAGTATTTCATCCATCCGTCCTTCCATCTCCTTTTAGAAAAAGAGGACAGACACGCGTTGGTGTCATGGTGCCGTTGTCGCCAGTTTGATGTCATCTCTAACACGACAGACTTACGACAACTGCTCCTTGTTCCCTCAGTCTCTGATAGGACTTTCACACACACACACACACACACACACACACACACACACACACACACACACACACACACACACACAGGTGTAAAGGTAAATTGGTAATTGTATTATATATTATCCATGAAATGTTGTTAGTTTTTAAAAAGTGTTAAGGTTGTTACAGATATTAGCTTTAGACAGCAAGGACGAGAAATGAATATGCAATCATATGGTTTTTATTATCTAAAAGAATTTATTACTCTCCGGAGGAAATGTTACAGTAGGATGTATATAGTATCATAATACTGTCATTTAGGAGAATTCAAATTAGTTTATCTGGAGCGTGATGGTAAAATCAAACTCTGTATCACGCAAGGGAAAGCACATTATCAGGGAGTATTTCTGGGGTGTAAGAGGGCAAAATATACATTTATAATGCACCATCTATTCCCTAGGAAGAAAAAAATCTGTTTAGACCATATTGCATCATGTACAAGATGACATTTCTTTCATGGAAAGTTTGAGATCTTACATACTGCAGGAGAATAGTACATTAATAGATACTATCTTTTAGAGAGCAGGATAGTGTCAATATTTGATCTGAGAAATTTTGCATTCATACCCATCGAGTGTGAACGTGAAATGTGTATTGTATCACACATTATGAGGAGGGATTTCCATTAGGTTCTGGCCATTGTGAGAGTAAAATGTTTATATACATGATACACATATACATAATATATTATGTAGTATATGATCTGGGAAAATGTACATTATTTCCTGTCGAGTATGAAGTTAAATGTCTGTCATAGTTCTTGACGAGTATGAGGGTAAAATGTATTGTATCATGTTTCATCGAGAATATTTTCCTATAATGATCGGTCCAAACATGCGCCTTAATCCAGCTTGGCGTGATCCACGCCTTATCAGATCAGGATCCCCCGAAAATCTGAAGGGAAAGAGGGAGAGTTGTTGTGATATTTTCTTACCATTGTAAGCTACACACCTCTTCCTTTGATATAGTCGGCCTCCATAGTTACGATCATCTCCCTTATAAAGATGACGTTAGACATGGGCACAAAACAATGACAGTCAGACACCCGAGCTGGACTATAGCCGTGCTGTTCATGAAGTGTCTCCTGCTTCAAGATATGGTCGTCCACTACCACGAAGCCTTCTTACCATAAGATGGTGTCAGAAGTATTCCCTTGAGTATACTGAATTGAAGCATCATCTGTAAAACGAGGTTTCCAGTTCATTTTGTGCCGCAAAATGTCTTTTAAACCACCCACTGACTTTGACTCTCTGGAGCCGGCAACATGGCCTGCCTGGAAAGAACAGTTTTGCCGATATCATCTGGCCTCAAAATTCAGCATAGAAGGCAAAATCCAAGTAAGTTCTTTATTATATGCGTTGGGATTGGAAGCGGACAAATTTTTTGCGCAGTTCGAATTTCAAAACGAAGCAGAAAAGAATGATTATAACGTCATTATCCAGAATTTTGACGACTATTTCATTCCTTCACATAACGTCATTCATGAAAGAGCGACGTTTTAAAGAAGAGATCAGAAAGCATGAGAACAGTAGGATATGTCAGGTGTCTGTTTGAACTTACAGGCATGCACGGTTAGTTTTAGGCTTGTTAGACCAGGAACTGTCAGAAAAGCTTCAGCTTGAAAGTGACTTAACTTTGAAAGTGGCAATTACGATGGCTCGACAACATGAAAGAGTGAAGCAAGAAACTGAACAGCAGAGAGGTGCTAGTGGAAATCGGTGTGTTGATAGAGTACACTATAACCACCATGACAGAAGAGTCAGGGGAGGTGTGTCGTCTACAGCACGTCATGACAGAATAGCATTCAACAGTCCTAATTCAAAGACTTTTCTGTGGAAAATGTGGGACATCATATCCAAAAGGAAAATGCCCTGCAAACGGAAAAAAAAATGTCTGAAGTGTGGAAAGAGTTCGTATTTTGCTCGTGTCTGCAGAACCAAAACAAGCAAGAAACTGGATGAAGTGTAATCAACTGAAGAGGAAGTTTTCTTCATTGGATCAGTCAGTACCAACACAGAACCTCCTTGGAGAGTCAAGACTGACATTGAAGGTAAACAGATAGACTTTAAAAGTGACACAGGTGCTGATGTCAGTGTTGTCAGCAAGTCTACATGGGTTGCACTGGGTCAGCCAAAACTTTTGCCTTGTTATCGTGTCAACCTGCAGAGTCCTCGAGGAAAAGGGAAATCAATTGGAAACTTCAAGACAGTTTTAGACAAGAAACTGCAAGTTTTGATATATGTTCTTGATCATGATGTTGATAGCTTACTCAGCCGCAGTACTGCTACAGAACTGAATCCCATAAAAAGAATGGATGCAGTGTCTCTCAGCACAGTCAAGTGTATACATGTCAAAATTAAGTTGACAAGAAGGAGCACAGCCTTATAGCGTTGCAACCGCAAGACGTGTTCCTATACGATTTCAAGAAAAAAATGGAAAAGGAACTCAAACGCACGATCTATATGAAAGATGAGGGAATAATTGAGGAAATTACAGAATCAACAGGGTGGATTTTACCAATGGTCCCTTTATTGAAATCGAACGGAAATGTCAGAATGTGTGGACTTGAAAAAAAAAAACTCAACCAAGCAGTTGAATGTGAAAGAAATGCCATTCCAACTGTTGATGACTAATACATCGACTTCGAGGTTCATCAGTTCTCTATAAAATAAAATAAAAATGCCGTCTGAATTTTGGCTAATTCCGTCTGACAAACCAACAGCAAAACTGACCACCTTTATAACACCATTTGGACACTATTTCTTCACAAGACTCCCTTTTGGAATATCATCTGTACCTGAAATTGTTTAGAGAACCATGAATGAGATCCTCAGTGATATTGAACGTGTGATTTGCTACTTTGCTGACATAATGTGCCACACCAAGACGGAAGAAAAGCATGAAGAGCTCCTCACCACAGTACACAAAAAACGGCAAGATGTCGGCCCTACAATGAACAATGGAAAATGTGAATACAGGTAGTCTGAAATAAACTTCCTGGGCATATCGTCAGTGGTCAAGGAGTGGACCTGATCCTAGCAAGATAGAAACAATCTTGCAAATGACAGAACCGTCAGATGTTAACGAGTTGAGGAGATATCTTGGAAAGGTAAACTAGCTTGGGGGTTACTTACCTCACCTGTCTACCACCTTGAAGCCACTGAATGACCTGCTAGCAAAAGACTCAGCATGGACTTGGGGTCCACAGCAAACAAAAGCTTTTGCTAGAGTGAAAGAAATGCTGACAACGAAAACTCTTGCATTTTACGATCCAAGGAAACCAACCGTGGTTGCAGCAGACTCCAGCAGCTATGACATAGGCGCGTTGCTGCAAAAACACCATGATGGCCTTCGTCCTGTAGCATTTTGTTCAAGAACTCTGACAAAAGCAGAACGCAGCTATGCACAAATAGATAAACAATGTCTCTCAGCTGTCTGGTCATGTGAGCGTTTTGATCGGTATCTCACGGGATAGGATTCCTTCACTCCAAATATGATCACAAACATCTCGTTCCTCTGATCAACACCAAAGACTTGTCAGAAATACATCCTAATGCCAGCGCATGCTGATGCGAATGATGCGTTACAAACCACTCGCTGTGCATCAACAGGGAAAGATGAAGTTAATGTCAGACACTCTGTCACGTAATCCAATAGTAAATGGAGAGGGCTACATGGATGAAGACACCAAGTATCATGTCAACATGATTACACCATCATGGCCTATGAGTGACAAGAAACTTGAGCAAATACCCGATGGATGGGTGGCCAGAGTACAGACAAGATGTCAAGCTGGCAGCATGGGATTTCTTTGCTATTTGTGGTGAACTTAGGGTTACTGATAGAATCTTGCTCAGAGGATCCCATTCTCAATGCGGAAAGAAATCCTTGACAAAATCCATGATGGACATCTGGGCATAACTAAATACCGGGAAAGAGCTAATCAAGCAGTGTGGTGGCCTCGCATTTCAAAAGAAATACAGAATCGTGTAGCATCTTGGAGATACTGCCTACAGAAGCAGCCCTCACAGCAGAAACAACCACTGCTAACCACACCACTGCCTGAAAGACCTTTCCAGAAAATTGCTGTGGATCTGTGTGAAACAAAAGGAAAGCATTATATCGTCAGTGTTGATTACTTTTTAACATAGGTTGACATTTTGCCTGTCAACAAACTGACTTCATCAACTGTCATTTCTAAACTAAAAGAAATGTTTGCTCTTCATGGAATACCAGAGACGGTTGTATCGGACAATGGACCTCAGTTCGCCTTAGAATTTAAAAGCATTGCTGGTGAATGGAACTTCACACACACACCACCTCCAGCCCTTACTATCCACAAGCTAATGGGGAGGCTGAGTGGACCGTGAAAACAGCAGAAGAATTACTGCAACAAAAAGGCCTAGCTCTGTTGATATACCGAACCACACCCATCCTTGTACTTAGGGTGAGCCCGCTGAACTGCCCCTCGGAAGAAGATTACGAACATATTTACCTGTTTTTCCCTCCAAGCTTACACCTCAGACAATCGATCCAGGTGTTGTGCACAGTCAGGACAGTCAATACAAAGAATATACAAAGAGATTCTTTGATAAGAGAGCACGTGACCTACCAGAGCTTCATCCTGGAAATCCTGCCCTGTTACAGGAGGATGAGGGAAAGGGATGGCGGCGTCCAGGTATGGTTATAAAGCAGTGTGCTCTTAGATTATACGTCGTCAAGACTTCTGGTGGAATTGAAAACGTCCCCGGCCAGATACAGCCAACAGGAGTCTATCTGTACTTCCTGAGCAGCCACTAATGCAGACGGAACATCAGGTGAAGGAGCCAGAACACCAGGTGATGACGCCAGAGCAGCCAGTAACTCCTCAGGGATCAACAAAGAGTCCTGAATCATCTGCACCAGAGCTTCCAGCAAAACAACCTGAAGCAAGACAACCCCACACTGCTCGTTCTGGACGCCGAGCAGTGAAACCGGCAAGACGCTGGTGAATCAGTGCTTCAGTGTGGTGTAACCCATGTGGCGTCAAGTCACATGGCGTGGCCTTTTTTTTTTTGCAAAACAGGTTGTGTTTAATTAGTTCAAGCTAAACGTGTTAGTTGTACACTACTGGCGTTATATTGCGCGACTCAATCAGCAAGTCGGTTCTGTGTCATATGGTTTCGGTTTCGTACTTGGATTACCTGTTGCAGAACTGATTTTATAATTCCATTGGAATGAACGACCTGAACGCTCCGGTGATGTTTGTGAAACAGGTCTTAAAAGTGGGCGGACTATTGTGCCATGCATTTTGTTTCACAGAAATGATTTCATGATCAAAAAAGGGAAGTTGTGAGATTGCCTTATCATTCAAGCGAGACAACTCTTACATTAATATAGTCGGTCTCCTTAGTTACGATCATCTCCCTTACAAAGTTGACATCAGCCATTTCACACAAAACAACAGTCAGACCTCCAAGCTGGACTATCACCGTGCTGTTCACGAAGTGTCTCCTGCTTTAGAATGTACTCGTCCACTACCACGAAGCCTAATCAAAGCCTTCTGTCACTCAACACTCGGACCCAGAGTTATCTCTACTGCCAAAACAGTGAGCCTTTTCTGGTTGCGAAAACGGCTCTTCAGTTCCTTTCTGGCATGGTCACTCAGTAGTATAGTAGATGCATCAAGAGCGAATCACTTTTACGTCAGAAAGCCTCATCAGCTGCATCGTAATGCGACCATTCGGGTGAAGGAAGTTGGCATTCAAAGCGAGTCAAAACACACCTCGTCATTTGGCATTCATACTGTACTTCCTGTCAGCCGGAATGCTCAGCTGGGAGAGCGTAAGACTACAGATCTAAACATCCCGGCTTCAGTCCAGGCTCAGCTACTTTCGCCATATTTTTTCCCTTCCAAGAGGAGGGTGAGACAAGGAAAGGGGATACGGTGGAAAGGAAGAGCAAAGGAATGGCAGACTGGAGCTGGAGGAAGAGGGACTGGGGAAAAGGCAGGAAGGAGGGGATATGTGTGAGAGAAAGAAGGGTAGACGAGGGAAGAAGAAACAGGGGGACAGCGGGAGCAGAAGGAGACAAGAGGGTGGAGGACGAGGATGGGGGTGGGAATTGGAAGGATAAATGGAAGAAGAGGAGATGGGGGAGGCTAGTATTGACATACCAAAGGCAGACAGAAGTAGTCTCTGCTGAGAACACCAGCCAATCCAGCTCTAACTCCCAACGTAAGCAAACAACAAAAACATCTGAGTTGAAGAAAAACCAGTGAAAGGCCATACAGGCAAACGGACACTGCCGAATGGATAGATGGTATCCACTCCGGATAGTGTGTATAGTCTCACCACCTAGTTGCTGGTTCCCAGAAACGAGGAAAAGGATTTACGTATTGTAAATCATAATAAGCTTTGTTTGTTTTTAAAGTGTGTTTTTTAATACAGAACAAACACAGAAGAATGAGCCACATCCAAAGTAACAGCAGACGACGTGGCTAAAGGGGGGGGGGAGGGGGGAGGGAAGAGAGAAACAGAAAAGAGGAGGACGCTGGAACAGAACTCCCAGAAGGCAGGATACAGCTTGTACTTCAACAGCCGCTGCATTCTCTGACACGGCAGACACCATTCGGGAGTAGTTGTATAGCGAATGAAAGGTGCAACGTAGACCAACTATATATTATAAAAACAAGTTATGTTCTCATTGGCTTTTTTAATATGGGGGTGGAGGTGATAAACTGGGTGGCGTTGGGAAGTGGCGCGCCGGTGGAGAGTAAAAATGTACCTTCATGTTATTATTAAGGAAGGCCGATATGCACATATGGGTTTGCTTCCTTACGAGTGTCCCCGCCTCCATTTCCTTCATGGAATTGTTCAGTCGTCCTAGACCTACAAATCCAAACTAGACTTTTCTTGGGATATTGGTAGGATCTAAACTGCTCAGTGCTCTGTATGGTCGGAAAAAAAAAAACACCACACACCATCAAGTAGTGTTTAGGTTTTTTGTCGTGCGCTCATCGTATCATGAGCTTCAAAGGAACCCAAGATTTTGTTTATGTTTTGCCAAGTGTTAGCTTGTTTATACGAATCAAACACTCTTTAATGCTTTGTTTGTATTCCGTGTATTTCTCGTTCAGAGGAATTTTCTTGTAATCTTTTTAAAGTGTTTTGTCGTTTCCGAAATACATTAATTTGAAAGTAATATCGAACGTTCTTGCGTTTTCACGGTGTTGTTTTGTTTATGGGATTCAAACACTGCTTTTTCTTTTATTCTTTCTCTTTCTCTTTTGTTTATTCGTGTGTTTTTTTTTATTATTATTGTTTTTGTTTTGGTCATGTGTTCATTGTTTTGTCTTACTTAAAGGAATCCAGCACTCTTGTGTCGAGAATGTATTGTCGTATGTGCTCTTCATAGTTTTCATATAAATTGTGGTGTTTTGTCGTGGGCTCGTAGAATGTTTCCTTTCATTTTCTAGTACTTATACACAACTGAATTTTTTTTAGAACACAAAGTACTGTCTTTTCTTTTATAGTACTTAAATACCACTTAATGATTTGTGGAGTATCCATCGTGTTTATAACTTTTTTTTCAGTTTTGTTCACAGGTATATTCACTTGTATTATTCTGTCCCTACAGACTTCAACAAAAAATCAATGACACGGTAAATAAAACAAAAGTAGTTTATGGGCACAAACGAACAGATTTTAAAGGCAATCAACTGACAATAATTCACAGACAAAGCAATCTCATACCAGGGAAAGTGTACTGTCAGGTCATCCTCAACCGACTGCACGACAGAGTGGACAATGAGCTCAGTGAACAACATGCAGGCTTCCGCCCGAAAGGATCCTGTGCGGAACAGATCATCACACTAAAACAGATCATCAAGAAGTGTGGAGAGCACACCAAGTACCCCCCGGCCATCAGCTTCACTGACTTCACCAAAGCATTTGATAGTGTCCACAGACCATCATTGTGGAAAATCATGAAATCCTACGGCATCCCAGAGAAAGTCGCGTCGGACATAGAGCAGATTTACATAAATTCCAAGTGCAGAGTCAGGACGGAAGACGGCTACAGTGACTGGTTTGAAGTTGTCACCGGGGTAAGGCAAGGTTGTATCCTCTCCCCTCTCGTTTTTGCATTTGCCATTAACTGGGTTTTCAAACACGCAACCCAAGGAAAGGGAATGAAGTGGACTAAAGGAAACAGCCTCTCAGATCTGGATTTCGTCGATGACATTGCCGCAACATTGGCCTCGTTATCAGTGCAAAAAAAAAAAAAAAGCTAAAAACATGCTCACCGGTAAACACCAAGGGCCAACAGACGTTCTCGTCGATCAAAAACAAGTGGAAGGAGTAGAGAACTTCAGATACCTAGGCAGCTCCATCAACAACGCCATTGACCTCGACCATGAACTGAAGTGTATTGGGAGGGCAACATCAGCATTCAATCAGCTGAACAAAATATGGAACAGCAAGAAATTCTCCCTTGGAATCAAATTGAAAGTTTATAACTCCAGTGTTATTTCAACGTTGTTATATGGCTGTGATACCTCGCAACTGAAGACCACCTAGGGAAGAAACTCGACACTTTTGACACTAAGTGCCTACGCAAGATCTTGGGCATCAAATGGTCAGACTTTATACCAAATGAAGAGGTCAGGGAGAGGTCCAAACAGCTCCCCGTGTCAACCATCGTCTGAAGACGGCGCCTCCACGGGTGTCACGGTCAAAAATAGAACAACCAAGTCGTGGTCCAGGTTGTTTGGACATAAGCTCTAACTCAAATATTCTGGCGCCACATAGACGGGCCCATGGTTCGGATCCAGCCAATTAAGCATAGGGGAGAGGCTCCACAGAGACGGTCTGTCCGGCTAGACGGACTAAGCAGCTTTGACCGACGCCTCGATGTCTAGCGAGACGAGTCGTAGCGCCTGGCTCAGGCTCATCTAGCCAATTTGTGGAACCAGCGCCATTGTTAGTCGGACGTCGCAGGTTAAAGCAGGAAAGGGAGAGGGAGAAGGTAGTGTGTGGTGGGGGTGAAATCTAGCTAATCAATTAAATGACCAATTGACCACCACAGAGAGTAAGGCGTGTAGGCGTGACTGTCATGATTTGAATATCCAATGGAATTAGAGGAGATAACTTTCGGGTATCAGGGTAAAAATACTGACCAATGGTACTCGCCCTTTTTGGACAGATCGGAACGGAATAAGAAGGATGTGAGAGTGAGAGAATGGCAGAACGAGAGAGAGAACGAACAGAGGGGAGAGAGAGGGAGAGGTTCGGGGTGTAGGTCTGCTTGAGGGAGAAGCAGAGAGATGAGGGGAGAGAGAAGAGAACCAAGTTGAGAGATTAGCATGAGATAGTCTGCAGAGAAGGACTAAAGAGAGATGTGGAGAAGAGAGTTGCTAACTAATGAAGAGAAAAGTAAAGAAAAGAAAAGGAAAAGAAAAAGCAACCATGTCCATTTAATAGAGCAGACTAGAAGAGAGAGAGAGAGTGCAATGCGTTAATGCAGGAAGGAAGAAAGGAGAACAGATCGATGTTGATAGTCACTGTTCCATCTTAACCGGGGTTCGACCTCATACCTGGCAGCGTCACTTCGTCAAGCAGAACCACAGACCAACGCCAGTGCCAGCAGACCAATACCAGTGCCAGCAGTTTGTGTTGTGTTGTGAAAGTGACAGTGAAAAGAAAAAAAAAAGGAAAAGAAAAAGACAGTGATTCGTGAATAGTTAAGATCACCTGGCCAGGTAAAGTAGAAATCTATTTATACCCGGGTTAGTTACTGATGTTT
Source organism: Conus ventricosus (assembly GCA_018398815.1). Lineage (NCBI taxonomy): Eukaryota > Metazoa > Mollusca > Gastropoda > Neogastropoda > Conidae > Conus > Conus ventricosus. The sequence continues at coordinate 61,708,141 of CM031618.1, forward strand.
TAGATAAATGATTTTGTGAAGTTCAGGAAAGAGAGAATGTTTTTTTTTGGGTTTGATTCCATATGCATTGATGTTTCTTTCTATGATCATGTGTAGTAAAGTTATAGACTTTACTAGGGGTTTGATGTGACGAATGCATGATATATGAATGAGATTGTAAGCAAGCTGTGAGTGTGTTGGGCTGTGCGCTAGTCCTTCCTCCACTGACATCACCCGAGGTTGACAATTTATTGGCGAGCTTGCCAGGATATTCTGGCCCATTTATTATAATTTTCAACTTCTCAGAGAGGAAGCTGGGTGGGGTTCAAGTATTGTAATCCTAAGACAAGGGGTTGTCTTACTGTATGTTCCCAAGATAGTTAAATACTAGGCTTGGCATTGCTTCCAAGACAGTTAATACTAGGCTTGGCATTTCAGCCCCAGAGTACTTATTTCGTACCGATTGCCTATAATTCGCTCTCAATAGTTGGGTCAGGCGCTGGGCGTCTTATAAAAACTAATTACGTTGTCCCAAGCTAATATTATCATTCATAGGATTGTGCTATTACGTCACTCGTGTCGGAAACCACCAGTTTGGCTGTCGTAGTAATAAAATCTTGTTCAAAAAAAAAAAAAAAAAGAGATACAATGGCGAAGAAAAGAAACACCCCTATTGAACAAAAATTAGAGTTGAGTGGGACGAAGAAGGAGTTCGCTGAATTGAAAGAGCTGGTTATGAAAGAACAGATTTTGTCAGGTTGCGGCCCTGAGTTAACTATACATTTGAAAGAGAGACAGCCAGAGACAGCAGGGGAGTTGTTGAAGTTCGCAGAGGTGTATAGAGAGGCACGTTTGGGCACTAAGGTGCAGGAGAAACAGGTGCTAGGCACAGTGAGAAAGTGAAAGGAGACTGGGGGATTTTTCTGCACAGTCCAAACCCAGTGGGGGCAGAAAGGGGGAAAAAGGGGACAAAGGTTTTCATTTTCACAAAAGGACAGGGCGGGGGGATTTCGCATAGGTTCCAAAGGCCACCCTTGCAAGAGGTGAAAGGGGTCGTCAAGGAAACGACCTGCTGGAACCAACAGGGATCCGATCGAAGGGGGGAGTGCACCTATGGCTACACTGGACAGCATCATGTCGGGATGGGGCACTAGGCTGAGGGTTCTTACCATGGGAAAAAGGTGGATTGGCCAGCAATGGGGAAAAGGGTTTCAGACACTGGGGTTTTCATGCAGTGAGTACGAACAACGCGGTCGATAGAGGGGATTTTCGGGCAAATCCAGACCTGTACTCTAATCGATGGCACTGTGAGGAGTTTCCAGTTGCTAAGATAGAAGTACGTACCCCTTACTTCCCAGGCGAGTTGTCTGCGTTGGTGATGGAGAAACCCCTTCATGATTTGATCATTGGAAATATTCCAGGGGCAAGGGATCCGGGGGATCCTGAGTTGTTGACTGCTACAGGGGCAGCAGTTCAAACACGGAGCAAGAAGGAGGAAAAGGTTGATAAACCGTTAGTCGTTCCAGCAAAGAAGTCAGGCATAGATGTGTCGCCTGATGAGTTAGGGCAGCGCAGGAACAAGACCCTTCGCTCGTGAAGTCTTGGGAGTTGGCAAGAGGTGGAGAGAAACAGAGGTTAGAGGAGGTGAGACAGAATTTCTGGTGAAAGGCGGGCTGTTGTACCGAGTGTTCACCAAGGGGAAGACAGGTAAGGTGACCACTCAGTTAGAGGTACCAGCAGGTTATCGTGACACTGTCATGTCAGTGGGTCACGAGTCGCTCATGGCGGGTCATCTCGGCACCAGCAAAACAGCTGACCGAATCTTTGATGACTTTCATTGGCCAGGGGCAATGGCAGACATGAAGCGGTTCTGCATGTCATGTGATGTGTGTCAAAGGTCAGCCACAAGAGGGGTGAAGAGGAAGGCGCCTCTTAAACATCCCCCTTTAATTGACACATAATTCAGGAGAGTGGCTGTTGATCTGATTGGCCCAATCTCGCCCTGTTCCAAGGTGGGCAGAGGTATGAGACATGTAAGGTTGCAAAGGAAAGTTTGCAGGAGGCTAGGGTCGTTCAGAAGAAGCAATATGACAGGAAGGTGAGGAAGCAATCCCTCAAGGCGGGAGATCAAGTCCTGGTACTGCTTCCCACGGGTCACAACAAGCTGCTGATGCATTGGAAAGGACCATTCACCATCACTGAAAAGGTCGGTCGGGATTACCGAATTGATGTGAATGGAAACTAAAACTTTTCCATGCGAATTTTCTCCGCAAATATATTCAGCGTGAGACTCAGCACATAGGCGCAGCAGCAATCATTGTTGAGGTGAAAGAGACCCAGCAGAAGAAGGGAGATTTTGTTACCTAAGTTTCCAGAAGAGTCATACAGGGATGTGTCACTGTATGAAGGGCTAGACAGTAGAGTTCCTAGGTTTTTGTTGTCGGAGGCGACACAAAGCAGCCAGAAAAGGGAAAGGTGGAGAAGATGATGAATTCAGAGAGACCAAAGACCAAAACAGAAGTCAGGAGTCTGCTAGGTTTTTTTGGGTTCTATAGGAGTTTGTTCCAAATTTCGCAGCAATCACGAGTCCTCTCAGTGATTTGATCAAGGCAGGGAAACCGGCAGTGGTCGAGTGGTCAGACGCTGCAGAGCAAGCACTGCAGACAGTGTTGGAAAGACTAGGTTCCCGTCCCATCTTGAAGCTACCAGATATGTCCAAACCATTTTTGTTGCGGACAGATGCATCAGGTGGTGGGATAGGTGCGGTATTGTTGCAGGAGCATGAAGAGGTCGAGTTCCCTGTGAGGTATGCTAGCAGGAAGTTGACAAAGTGTGAAGAAGGGTACGCAACGGTGGAGAAGGAGTGTTTAGCTGTCGTGTGGGCCGTGCAGAAGTTCCACAAATACTTGTAGGGGAAAGAGTTCGTGATAGAGACTGATCATCAACCACTCAAATTCCTGCAGGAGGCACAGTTGAAAAACAGCAGAGTTCTGCGTTGGGCAATGGCACTGCAGCCCTACAGGTACCGAGTGCAGTACATCCCAGGTCGACAGAATGTCGGGGCTGACTATTTAAGTCGCGTAGTCTAGCAAGCTGCAACTCAGAGGAAGTCAGTCATATCCGGGGTGCTTTGTTGATAACATGTGTTGATTACAGTTATGTTGATTGGATATGGGTTCATTCCCAGTTGGCTATGGTTCATATTTTTGTGTGAGACTTGTTCATATTTTCTTTGTGAGACTTGTTCATGTGGATGTAGTTATGCTTGGAGCATACAGTCGCTTGTGTAGTGATGCATTATTTGCAATAAGTGAGGATGGAGATTCCTCAGTGAAGTGTCATGGATCGTGATCATATTATATTGTGCTTTTCATAAGAATTGTGAAGAGAAGATATGGCAAATCCGCAGGTAGGGGGATTGCATAGGTGCGCACAGAGGTCGTTATAAAATGAATTGAAATAACGCAAGAGCGCACGTCAATGATAACTCATTGGAGGTATTCACTAATGATATATTTTATAATTTATAAACCGTTGGTTGTAAAGTATTTTTTTTAAACTTTGTACGTGTAGCTGTGTGTCAGCAAATTCGGTTGTTGTTGTTTTTTGTACCGTGGTTTTGAGACGATGCGGTGCATAGTCTTTTGCAAGGGGAAATTGTCAAGGTCAGAAATAGAACAACCAAGTCGTGGTCCAGGTTGTTTGGACATAAGCTCTAACTCAAATATTCTGGGCGCCACATAGACGGGCCCATGGTTCGGATCCAGCCAATTAAGCATAGGGGAGAGCTCCACAGAGACGGTCTGTCCGGCTAGACGGACTAAGCAGCTTTGACCGACGCCTCGATGTCTAGCGAGACGAGTCGTAGCGCCTGGCTCAGGCTCATCTAGCCAATTTGTGGAACCACGCCATTGTTAGTCGGACGTCGCAGGTTAAAGCAGGAAAGGGAGAGGGAGAAGGTAGTGTGTGGTGGGGTGAAATCTAGCTAATCAATTAAATGACCAATTGACCACCACAGAGAGTAAGGCGTGTAGGCGTGACTGTCATGATTTGAATATCCAATGGAATTAGAGGGAGATAACTTCGGGTATCAGGGGTAAAAATACTGACCAATGGTACTCGCCCTTTTTGGACAGATCGGAACGGAATAAGAAGGATGTGAGAGTGAGAGAACGGCAGAACGAGAGAGAGAACGAACAGAGAGGAGAGAGAGGGAGAGGTTCTGGGTGTAGGTCTGCTTGAGGGAGAAGCAGAGAGATGAGGGGAGGAGAGAAGAGAACCAAGTTGAGAGATTAGCATGAGATAGTCTGCAGAGGACTAAAGAGAGATGTGGAGAGAGAGAGTTGCTAACTAATGAAGAGAAAAGTAAAGAAAAGAAAAGGAAAAGAAAAAGCAACCATGTCCATTTAATAGAGCAGACTAGAAGAGAGAGAGAGAGTGCAATGCGTTAATGCAGGAAGGAAGAAAGGAGAACAGATCGATGTTGATAGTCACTGTTCCATCTTAACCGGGTTCGACCTCATACCTGGCAGCGTCACTTCGTCAAGCAGAACCACAGACCAACGCCAGTGCCAGCAGACCAATACCAGTGCCAGCAGTTGTGTCGTGTTGTGAAAGTGACAGTGAAAAGAAAAAAAAAAGGAAAAGAAAAAGACAGTGATTCGTGAATAGTTAAGATCACCTGGCCAGGTAAAGTAGAAATCTATTTATACCCGGGTTAGTTACTGATGTTTTAGATAAATGATTTTGTGAAGTTCAGGAAAGAGAGAATGTTTTATTTTGTTTGATTCCATATGCATTGATGTTTCTTTCTATGATCATGTGTAGTAAAGTTATAGACTTTACTAGTGGTTTGATGTGACGAATGCATGATATATGAATGAGATTGTAAGCAAGCTGTGAGTGTGTTTGGGCTGTGCGCTAGTCCTTCCTCCACTGACATCACCCGAGGTTGACAACCGGCTGGGTCAAGTCTTGAGATTACCCTCATCAAGACCCGCAAACCAGGCCATTAAATGGATCCCAGCAGGCCATGGCCAGAGAAAAAGAGGACGACCCAGGATGAGCTGGCGACAGACAGTGGAAAGAGACCTTAGACTCGTTGACAGAGGATGGTGTGACACTAGCAAACTGGCTGAGGACCGCGCACAGTGGAGCGCCTTGACTGCCTCATGCGTTGCTAGACGCGGGAGCATCTAAGTCTAAGTAAGTATGTTAATTGAAAATGTAGTTTATGGGCACAAACGAGCAGATTTTACAGGCAAGTAACTGACAATAATTCACAGACAAAGCAATCGCGCTTTCCCAGGTAAGCCCAGGTCTCGCTAGGCAAGTAAACTATTGACGCATTCCAAAAACTAAACGTCGTCACAACTGCACAATTTCCAAAACTTTAGTTCTCTTCACCTGACGCATGTGCAACTGACAGTGTTTCCATTACATACGCTGTTATCCATTCATCAATGTTAAAGATGCAATGGACACAAGAAAAGTGACTTTTTTAAAAGTGAAAAAAAAACCCTCTCTTTTTTTCTTTCTGATCCTTTAACTTTTGTTGAAATCTGCATGATTCGGTAGTTCTTCGATAGTTGTTCGTGTGTTCATTACACTGAAAGAAAATTATTTTCTAAATGGTCTTTTACCTTTAGTTGAAATCTGTGTTTTTCAAAGGTTCTTCGACAATCGTAAGTGTGATCATTGCACTATCCTGACTTTCCCTTTTTCGTTTGTTTTGGTTGTTGTTATTACTTTTCTTATTTTGTCTTTAGTG
>CM031618.1:61718889-61736389 GCA_018398815.1 Conus ventricosus
TGTCACTGGGCTCTTGGTCTGCTTACGGATTTGAACCGGCGCTCGGATTGGAGATGCTCAACGTGGCGCCATAGCTAAAAAATTCGCTGGTGTGGCTTATTCCAGACTTGTTGTAAAGTGTAACGATGTCCAGGTTATGACCTTCAAGAGTGATTCTGGTGGTGACGATGAACTCGCCAGAGATGCTCATGGTGAGGTTGTCGAAGACGCTGACCATCGACATCGCAGAGTAGTTGGCGGTCTTGCTGATGGTGGTGCCACCCATGGAGGTGGTGTAGTCTACGTCGTTGGCGCTGTACTCATTGTAGCTAGAGGGAGGGTGACCGGCGCGGCCTGGGTCATCCCGTGGTTCCAGGTGCCGTTCTGGTGGGACGGGTACATCGTGGTGTAATGCTGACCGTGACCCGAGTAGTTGTGGCCGTTCGTGTAGTTGCTGTGCCATCCTGCGGAGTGGTTGTGGACCCAGGAACTGTAGTTGCCTCCTGGCACAGACTCGTTGCCTCCTGCCCAGCTGTGGTTGTTCCAAGTGTGGTTGTTCCAAGTGTGGTCGTGTCCTGATGCTGAGTGGTTGTGCCCTGCCCCGGAGTTGTGTCCGAAGGTCGTGTAGCGGTGGACCTGTGTTGTGTGATTTTGCCCTGTCCAGGGGAAGCTGGGGCCCTGCGTGGTGTGGGAGTGCCTTGACGTTGTCAGGTTCTTGCCGTACGGGGGTCGATCGTGTGGTTGGAACGCGGAGGGACAGCGGTGGTGCCGTTGTTCTTCCTTCTTCGTACTTGCCGTCTCAGTTGCCGGAGTCGTCGTTTAGCCACTTTTTCGGCGTCCACTTTAGATTTGTCGCCTTTGGGATTTTCGTTCTTTTTACCCCCGGATTTCTTGCCGTTCTTACCGCCTTTTCGACCACCTCCGTTCTTACCGCCCCATCTCCCTCCATTGCCTTTTCCCTTGCCCTTTCCGCCACCCATATCCCCGCCATCTTTACCACCCTTACCTCCTCCTCGGCCACCATTACCACCCATGTCTCCTCCTTGGCCACCCCAACCGCCATCTTTACCACCCTTACCTCCCCCTCGGCCATCATTACCACCCATGTCTCCTCCCCGACCACCCATGTCTCCTCCCCGACCACCCATGTCTCCTCCCCGACCACCCATGTCTCCTCCCCGACCACCCTTACCACCCATGTCTCCTCCCCAACCACCCTTACCACCCATGTCTCCTCCCCGACCACCCTTACCACCCATGTCTCCTCCCCGACCACCCATGTCTCCTCCCCGACCACCCATGTCTCCTCCCCGACCACCCATGTCTCCTCCCCGACCACCCATGTCTCCTCCCCGACCACCCTTACCACCCATGTCTCCTCCCCAACCACCCTTACCACCCATGTCTCCTCCCCGACCACCCTTACCACCCATGTCTCCTCCCCGACCACCCATGTCTCCTCCCCGACCACCCATGTCTCCTCCCCGACCACCCTTACCACCCATGTCTCCTCCCCGACCACCCTTACCACCCATGTCTCCTCCCCGACCACCCTTACCACCCATGTCTCCTCCCCAACCACCCTTACCACCCATGTCTCCTCCCCGACCACCCTTACCACCCATGTCTCCTCCCCGACCACCCTTACCACCCATGTTTCCTCCACGACCACCATTGTCTCCTCCCTGACCACCCCGACCACCCATGTCTCCTCCACGACCACCATTGTCTCCTCCACGACCACCATTGTCTCCTCCCCGACTACCCCGACCACCCATGTCTCCTCCACGACCACCATTGTCTCCTCCCCGACCACCCGTATCTCCTCCTCGACCACCCAGGTCTCCTCCTCGACCACCCGTATCTCCTCCTCGACCACCCTTACCACCCGTGTCTCCTCCTCGACCACCCTTATTTCTTCCGGAGCCAGCCGAGTTAAAAAACGTCGGAGTCGCCCGCCTTTTCCGGCGGACAGTGCACCCTCTCCAGTCAGAAATTCCCGAGCCAGCAGACCCGGGGCAGGGTGTTCAGGGACGAGGGTTCTTCAGGCTGCTCGGAGGGTTCTTGCATCACGAAATCCCTGGCTTGTTTGACGTCCACAACGCCTCCCTCTCGGCCCAGAGCGGCCAGATAAACCTGCAGCCAGAAGGACTCGGCGCTTCTCTGCGGGCCGGGTACGAACAGCAGCCTTTCGTCGCGACCCCCAATCGTGGGTTCCAAGCGCGGCCGCTTGCTGTCCATCTCTGCAACTTGAAAAAGAAACAGAACGTGCGACAGCGAGTGGTAACAGGCAGATTTCGGCTTTCTCCTCACCCCCCCCCCCCCCCCCCCCCCCCCCCCCCGCTCACCACCCAACCTTCCCCAACACGCCTTCCACCCCACCCCCACCCTCAGACGTCTACCTATGTTTTGTTATCTTAGTTTAATGGGTGCCGACAGGGTTTCAGCTAAAATCATAAAGCCACTGAGCTGTAAAGCTGGAGTTTGTCATTATGTCTGCTTGGAACGGGTGAGGCCGATGTGAAAAGGATTTAGCCCTGAGACGGGCTGCGGGATGAGAGAGGCAGGTGCTGGATTCCACCCTGCCTGGTTCTCCTGACACAGCATTGCAAACACGTTGCTTATTAAGATCTCTTCCGCTCCTACAGAATGTGCGTCTGGGTCAAGGTTAGTAGAGTAGTGTAAGAGGTGACAAGACTGTGCGGGAAAGTGAAGCCGCTTCACCGTTGCGGTGAATAACATCCAACCAGTGTGTGCACGTGCGACGGGAAAACACTGCACAGCACCTATGGGTATTGATGACAGGGGTCAGAAAATTGAGACCAGACCTGTCGACCCCAAAAATGTATATGGTGTACTTTCTCACATAAACTGGTGGGGGGGGGGGGGGGGTTGTTTTGGAGGGGGGTGGGGCGGATCGGGTTTATTTCAATTTCGTTTTGAAGCAGTTTCAAGACATACTCATGTGGCTTCTATTTTTCATCTTCCCAAATCTATTATTTTATCAGTTCAACTACATATTGCGTTTTCACAAACTTATACGATTGAGCCGTGCTGACTAAATTGGCACTAAGACAAACGGTAGAACAGGTACGCATGCGCAGTCCCTACAAATAATATCCGGTGGTAAGAGAAAACGGATTCAGAATTCAAGCAATGTCCGATGTAATGTACAAAACGAAACTTTGCTAGAATTTTTGCTTGGCGTAGTGTTTTTTTGTTGTTGTTTTTTAATCTGAGAGGTGTATTGTCGTATTCTGTGCTGCACTAGTCATCTCCAGTCGTATTATGCAGGACTAGATACCTCTAGTCATATCATGCGGCACTAGCTACTACCCCAAGCCGTGTTATACAGCATTAGTTTACTTCTAGTCATATCATGCAGCACTAGATATCTCCAGTCAATTACGCTTCACTAGATATTCCCGGTAACAATGTGCAACGCTTTTTACCTCCATTCACATCACGCTGCACTAAATACCCTCAATCACATTATGCAGCATTAGACAGCTCTGGTCATATTACACGCCACTAGAAACTGCCAGTCATATTGTCCAGCACTAAATACCTCTAGATATATTATACAGCACTAGGTATCTCTAGTCATATTACGCAGCACTCAATACCTCCAGTCATATATTATGCAATGTAACCTACATCAAGACATATAATGCAGCACTAACCACATCCAGTCATATTGTGCAGTTCTAGCCATCTCCAATCATATTATGCAGCACCAGGTATCGCCAATGATATTATGCATCACTAAATACCTTCAGTCACATTATGCAGCACTACATACCTTCAGTCATATTATGCATCACTATATACCTCCAGTCATGTTATGCAGCACAACATACCTTCAGTCATATTATGCATCACTATATACTTCCAGTCATGTTATGCAGCACAACATACCTTCAGTCATATTATGCATCACTATATACCTCCAGTCATGTTATGCAGCACTACATACCTTCAGTCATATTATGCATCACTATATACCTCCAGTCATGTTATGCAGCCGAAGATACTTCCAGTTATATTCTGCAGCACGAAATACCTCCTGTCAAGTTATTCAGCACTAAATAGTTCCCGTCATTATGCATCACTAAATACCTCCAGTCATGTTAGGCAGCACGAAATACTTCGGTCATATTATGCAGCACTAAATACCTCCAGTCATATGATACAGCACAAGATACCTCCAGTCCTATTTTGCAACATCAGAAATCTCCAATCATGTTAAGCAGCACTAAATACTTTCAATCATGTTATGCAGCACTAGACACCTGCAGTCATCATGTAGCACTAAATACCGCCAGTCAAATTATGCAGTGTAACATGCCTCCAATCACATAATGCAGCACTAAATACCTCCAGTCAAATTATGCAGTGTAAGATGCCTCCAATCACATAATGCAGCACTAAATACCTCCAGTCAAATTATGCAGTGTAAGATACCTCCAATCACATAATGCAGCACTAAATGCCTCCGGTCATAATCTATTATGCAGTGTAAAGATACCTCTAGTCATATTATGCAGCACTAAATACCTCCAGTCATATTATGCAGCACTTGACACCTCCAGTCATATTATGCAGCACTAAATACCTCCAGTCATATTATGCAGCACTAAATACCTCCAGTCATATTATGCAGCACTTGACACCTCCAGTCATATTATGCAGCACTAAATACCTCCAGTCATATTATGCAGCACTAAATACCTCCCGTCATATTATGCAGCACTTGACACCTCCAGTCATATTATGCAGCACTAAATACCTCCAGTCATATTATTTAGCACTAAATACCTCCAGTCATATTATGCAGCACTTAATACCTTCAGACACATTACGCACAGCACTAGATACCTCCAGTCAAATTATGCGGCACTAGATACCTCCATTCCTATAATACAGCACTAAATACGTCCAGTCATATCATGCAGCACTATACCCCTCCAGTCATATTATGCAACACTAGACATCTCTAGTCATATTGTGCAGCACTAAATACCTGCAGACATATCGTGCAGTACTAAATACCTCCAGACATATCATACAGCACTAAATACCTCGAGTCATATCACGCAGCAGTAAATACTTCCAGTCATATTATGCAGTACTAAATACCTCCAGTCACATTATGCAGCACTAAATACCTCCAGACACATTATGCAACACTACATACCTCCAGTCAAATCACGCAGAACTAGATTCTTCTAGTCATATCAAAAACCACTAGATTCTTAGAGTCATATTATAAAGCACTAGATTCCTCCAGTCAAATCTTGCAGCACTCGAAATCTCCAGTCAAATGATGCAGCACTAGGTACTTCCAGTCATATTTGCAGCACTTCATACCCCCAGTCTCATTACACAGCACTAAATACCTTCAGTTATATGATGCAGCTCTATATACTGCCAGTCATATTATGCAGCACAAAATGATTTCAGTCATATTATGCGCACTAGATACTTTCAGTCATATCTGCAGCACGAAATACCTTCAGTCCTATGATGCAGCACTACATACCTCCAGTCATATTACGCAGCACTACATACATCCAGTCATGTTATGCAGCACTAGATAACTCCAGTCATATAATGCAGTACTACATACCTCCTGTCATATAATGCAGCACTACATACCTCCAGTCATATTATGCAGCACTACATACCTCCAGTAATATAATGCAGCACTAAATACCTCCAGTCATATAATGCAGTACTACATACCTCCAGTCATATTATGCAGCACTACATACCTCCAGTCATATTATGCAGCACTACATACCTCCAGTCATATAATGCAGCACTGCATACATCCAGTCATGTTATGCAGCACTAAATACCTCCAGTCATATAATGCAGTACTACATACCTCCAGTCATATTATGCAGCACTACATACCTCAGTCATGTTACGCAGCACTAAATACCTCCAGTCATATTATGCAGCACTAAATACCTCCAGTCATATTATGCAGCACTAAATACCTCCAGTCATATTATGCAGCACTAAATACCTCCAGTCACATTAGCAGCACTAAATACCTCCAGTCAATTATGCAGCACTAAATACCTCCAGTCACATATGCAGCACTAAATACCTCCAGTCATATATGCAGCACTAATACCTCCAGTCATATTATGCAGCACTAAATACCTCCAGTCATTATGCAGCACTAAATACCTCCAGTCATATTATGCAGCACTAAATACCTCCAGTCATATATGCAGCACTAAATACCTCCAGTCATATTATGCAGCACTAAATACCTCCAGTCATATAATGCAGCACTAAATACCTCCAGTCATATTACGCAGCACTAAATACCTCCAGTCAATTATGCAGCACTACATACCTCCAGTCATATCATGCAGCACTACATACCTCCAGTCATATTATGCAGCACTAAATACCTCCAGTCATATTACGCAGCACTAAATACCTCCAGTCATATCATGCAGCACTAAATACCTCCAGTCATGTTATGCAGCACTAAATACCTCCAGTCATATCATGAAGCACTACATACCTCCAGTCATGTTATGCAGCACTACATACCTCCAGTCATATTATGCAGCACTACATACCTCCAGTCATATCATGCAGCACTAAATACCTCCAGTCATGTTATGCAGCACTAAATACCTCCAGTCACATCATGCAGCACTACATACCTCCAGTCATGTTATGCAGCACTACATACCTCCAGTCATATTATGCAGCACTACATACCTCCAGTCACATTATGCAGCACTAAATACCTCCAGTCATGTTATGCAGCACTAAATACCTCCAGTCATATCATGCAGCACTAAATACCTCCAGTCACATTATGCAGCACTACATACCTCCAGTCATATCATGCAGCACTAAATACCTCCAGTCATGTTATGCATCACTAAATACCTCCAGTCATATTATGCAGCACTAAATACCTCCAGTCATATTACGCAGCACTAAATACCTCCAGTCATATCATGCAGCACTAAATACCTCCAGTCATATAATGCAGCACTACATACATCCAGTCATATCATGCAGCACTAAATACCTCCAGTCATATCATGCAGCACTAAATACCTCCAGTCATATTACGCAGTACTAAATACCTCCAGTCATATCATGCAGCACTAAATACCTCCAGTCATATTAAGCAGCACTACATACCTCTGGTCATGCTATGCAGCACTAGATATCTCCCGTCATGTTATGCAGCACTAAATACCTCCAGACACAATATGCAGCACTACACACCTCCAGTCATATCATGTAACACAAGATACTTCAAGTCGTAATATACAGCACTAAATACCTCCGGTCATTTCTTGCAGCACTCAATATCTCCAGCAATGTTATGCAGCACAAGATACTTCCAATGCTTTTTGCAGCACTAGATACCTCAAGTCATCAATACGTAGTACCTCCATTTGTATTGTGTATAATTTTTTACCTCGATCTAGATACCTCAAGTCATACTATGCAGCACTAAATGACTTTCACATAGCAGTGCCTTCTTTCGGTTCAGTTTTCTTTTTCTAGAGCTAGCTAGAATTGCAGCAGAACCCGGACAGTTCTTTGCCTCGAACTTTCCACGTTCTTGCCAATCAAGACTGAAGTTCTTGTGGTCTGCCTGTCCACAACCAGGGAACAACACAAGTAGTGGCGTCATCATCGGATTTATCTTAGAAACGATGAATGAATGAAACTTAAGAGTTATATCCTTATTGACCTTTTGACAGAGGTAGTTATGAATCTTTCGAATAACCTGGAATGGACTGCGCAGATGTCTAAGTTATGAAGTACAGTTTTAATTCGAACCTTAAAAATACTATGCTTTTAACCTTTTTCAGCTTTTTAGCACCCTTGATCGTGTTCTACTTCTGTAAGTGAAATGACGCGTGCTTTAATGTGAAGCAGAACGCGACCTGTTTTAACGTATGATCTCACAATTTCATTGTGAACGTTTGATACTTGTCTTGGCTTAATCTGAATGATTTGTGCCTTATCAATGTTTGATCTCTTCCCTGCATAGGTACCTTTGTTGAATGCGCATTGTGAAATCATTCCTCATGTTTTATGATTATGTTTTTCAGTATGTCTGTTCTTAATGATACCTCACGCCTATGCTTATCACTGTTTATGACCTGATAAGTCGGTTCAGGCCGGTTAGGTCCGGTTGGTTCGAGTATGACACGAACTAAGAGAGAAGAAATCGGCGGGCTTGTGTTGATGTGGAAGATGTGTCCACTTACTTCCCCGTCTCCTACTATCATCTCTTCCCCCCTTACAAAACATTACGGTTGTCTTGACATAAGGCAAACAGTGAAGCATTAAATTCAAAATGTTAATTCTTTCTCCACTAGCGCTGCACTTAAACTGTTCAGTTCAAGATGAAAAATGCTTCTGTGTGCTTACGGTAGGAGAGCATTACAGGAGTACCTGTCTTAAATTGCGGTTGTTTAAATGTTTCGATTTACTTTTTCATCATTACGTCAATTAACACTTGCATGTTTACGATCAGTATATGATAAACCTAGGAAGTACGAAGGATCACATGCCATGCGTTTCAAATATACTTTTGTTTTGAAACGCCCGTGTTTCAATCTAAACAATCGGACCATTTGTAGTATCTTCCTATTAGTTTACACTTTAAGTCTGATCAATGTTTGAGGGGGTTTACCTCTGGAATGTTATCGATGGTTTGCCAATGTATATAGTGAAAGACAGAACGGAGGACAATAGGACACAAAGTATGGCCACGTGAATGTCATGGCACTGTTGTTCCAGTATTAAGGCAAAGCAGCCTGCAGGTAGTGTGTTTGACATCCCTGTCTCACTAATCTTCTATTTTTAAGGACGAGATACTGTGTAGGTGTGCATATTGGTACATGGTCACTTAAATACCAGAACTTCTTCTAAACGTCTGGTGTGAGGTTTAACCCCTTAGATACCTAATGTTGGGTCCTAAGTCCCCATTGGAGAAAAGTCTGTTGGGAGTCTTGGGATCACATAAACGTAAAAAAAAAGAAGAAAAAGACCACGCGTAAGAACGAATCAGAATGATGCCTTTGAGTGGTGAAGATATGGTCACTATTCGAGGCTAGAGCACCAACAAGAAGGAAGTTGTCTCAATACATGTACGTCAAGAAAAGTTTTCCAAATGGATCATGTTGTCATAGTAATACCACCCCACCCAATCCCCCTTTTTCTTCAATATACACATTTCAACATAGAAAATGTATTTCATCTAAATAAAAGAAAATACACAAGCCCAATCTGAACATTGGGTATTTCAATCACGTACACATCCAAGCAGCAACAGTTAGAAGACTGACAGCCAGTCACTTCACCTCATGACCCCTCTGTAACCTTAAACAGGTGCCCAGGAAACACACAGTGCAAACACACAGTATGCGCACGCAGTGGTGTGGTATTATAATGCACACAATTAAACAATATGCATAACATGTAGATAGTTGCAGATCCTCGTCACTGGCAAGCATCCCAAAGTTATGTTTGACCAGTCTGGTTATTCTGAAGTTCCAGACAATCGGATCTTCTGGTCAACATCCCAGATGTCACTTTTGACCAGTCTGTTCATTTTACTGTTCCGTTCAAATTATAACGTTTACAACTTACATACAATCTGCGTCATTAGATTTGAAAGAGGCATGAAGTTTTGCAAAAGTTACCATTGGCCCAAGCTTCATATACTTTGTTTCAACAGCCATATTTTACACTTTCCTTTGGTTCCATCAAAGGGTAGTAACAGAAACTCTATGAATGGCTCAAGAGATTTCTGCATGATTTTCACTAAGTATATAGACAAGTCATGTTCATAAAAATGTAATCAAACATGTTCGTCTTCGTTTTGCATGAGTGTATTTTATTTCGCTTCCGTGATATCAACACCTACAGCTCCCTGGAATCTTTGCAGTTATTAAGTTGCTCAGATCTGTTTTACCCTGACCAAAATCTGCTACATTCAGAAAAATGAAAATCACCAGCCTTTTTTTCTGATTGTTCTTTATGTGTCTTTGCCTTAAACCCTACTTCTTTTGAATTTGGTTCCAAAAACCCATAGAAATCAGGGGGGAATGATCTTGTTTTGCAATCAAAACGACCTCACTGCAAACGCCAAAGTTGCTGACATCGCACAAATTTGCTAATAAAGTTTCAAGCGAAAATGTGTTCCCGAAATAACAATTCCAACTGTTCAACAATTCAGAGTCTGCAAATTTGAATGTGTAAACACATATGCTGGTCAGAACGAAGATCTGCGACGAGTTCTTATCATAATGTTGAAAAGACAGAAGCTGTCTAATGTACAACATGAACTATAAAAACAAGTTAACTTACACAATATTGTTTCTGCCTGTAGGCATCCCAGGCACGAAGAATCCAAACGAAAGAAAGACAAACGGGTAGCAGTCTTTCTCCTTCTCCAAGCAATGACCCAAACCGAAGATCAATCCTTGTTCATCGCCGGCAAAGTACCTACACCTTATGCAAATGACATCTGGGTACTTCATCTCCAAGCGAGTCGTACGTGACAGCGAGAAAAAAACGTCAAAACTCGAATAAAAAAGCCCATCTCTTGATCTTCATTGCCAAATATGACAATTGTATTCATAAATAAAACTTATGTACTCATGACAAACATGTTTATATACAATATGATCAGATGAAATGACCGGGTAAACGAGATGGGTATCTTTCAATCATTTCACTCGTTTACAAACTTGGATGGTTAAAACCATAACATTCATGCAATGAATACCTTTGACGAACTGAAAAATGAATATAAGTAAGTGCACGAACAAATAAATATTATAATGGTATGATTGTATAAACGAAGATGTACGCGTACTGAATGAGTAAACGAATATGCAAACAAACAAACAAACAGTTTAACAAATAATTGACCAGGAACCAAAGCAGCTACTGCAGAACACAAACAATTTTCACCAAAATCTGTGTCAGCAAGATTACTTTCCCGTGCTACAGAAACATTATTTACCATTATTTTTTCTGATATTTTCCAACAGTTCTTGGAGCTCTTTGTGTAACAGTTCCATAAATCTATGTCTTTTGTGTAGCATTTCCTTACCCTTTCCCTGTAAGTTCCTGTTCCTAATATTTATTTCCGACGTAGTATCTAGAAATCCGTTATCTACCATGTCCTACCATGCATATTCATAATTTATTTACCTGTTTTTAACCAATATATTGTGTGCCTTCAATTCCCGCATTTAGTATACACTTGCTATGTATACGGATAACACGCAGAATCCCTTCTAATATTTCTTTATTAGCTATCACTTACAATTCTGTCGTCAAATATTGCCTTACCATTAAAACATGTTATCTAAAATTCTGTTCTCTAATGTTTCCTTACTTTGAACATGTAGTATTTAAAATTCGCTTGTATGATATTTCTTTACCAAACAACGTGTACCATTTCTTCATTCAATACTTTTTTTTTCGAACCACATATAACTAGAATACTCTCAGAGAGCATTTTCTTAACTCCCATTGTGAGGAAATCCACTGCATATACTGTTAACCAATCCATGTTCTATCGGGAATTCTTTTATGTACCATTTCCTTGCTATATACATTTAACATCTAACAGTCCCTTTTCTAATATTTTTGACAAGTGTCAATCAGAATGGATTCATCCAATATTTCTTTTCGATGCAACATTTGGCAAACAGTCATACATTTCCTTACTATGTTTATGCAGTGTCTACAATTCACATGTCCAATATTTCCTTCCTATGTCCTTGCAGCATTTAGAATTCCCATGCCAGATATCTCGTTACTATGCAGTATCTAGAATTCCCTTATCTAATGTATCTTTTTCGTTAGTATTATTATGCGAGATGTCTTGAATAACACAAAGGAAAGAAGTTTTCTTTTGTGCAAGCTTACAAACAAAGATGACCGAAAGAAAACCGAACAAACTTAAAGATCTTTACTACTTTGAAGTGATCCCGGGTGCGTGTGTGCGTGTGTGTGTGTATGTGTGTGTGTGTCTATGCATGCGCGCGTGTGTGTGTGTGTGTGTGTGTGTGTGTGTGTGTGTGTGTGTGTGTGTGTGTGTGTGTTGGGGTGTGTGTGTGTCTGTGTATGTGTGTGTGTGTGTGTGTGTGTGTGTGTGTGTGTGTGTGTGTGAGTGTGTGTGTGTGTGTCTGTGGGTATGTGTGTCTGTGTGTATGCCTACATGTATGTATGTATGTCAATAAAACTTAATTGGCGTTTGTGTTAAACGCTAAGGTACATCAGCTACCAACTATTACCCAAATCATACATGATACCCTCCACAACAATGAGGGCGCAGTTAACAATGCTTTGGAAATGCACAGGACATATTTCTGACATACAGGTTGCTAATCAATCTTACAGCTTAGTGAGAAAGACCTCCAAATTCAATGGTCATGACGATTTATTTCAGTCGAGCACCAGCGGGCACTGCAGCAAGCACTTACATAGTAGGTAGGATATGTTCTCTCCCTTCAGTAAAGCAGAGTCGATCTGTCGTTCGTAGTAATTTGGCAATCTCTTTAAAACAGATCGCGGATCGCAGATTTCAGTCAAAACATAAATAGTGGTCTATCCCTAGCCAGTAACCCAGTTATGCCATTTAGTGGTTAGTTCCATTAAAACGGATTTAACCAGCTCCGAGATGCGGTTTTAGAATGTGGCTCTTGTTTGGGTCATAGAGGACCATGAATGTCGTTTTAAAGTGCACAACTAGATACAGTGACGACCCACGGCCGTTTGAGGTCAGGTTAGAACGGTCCGTCCACCCCAACCATATGGATACACGGCTCGAGTGGCATGGGAATGTTTTATAAAGAAACATCAAAGCATTTCGACCCAACTCCCGGGCGGGCGTGATCTGAACCACGAACTTCCACCCCATCCTCCTCATTCACCCCTCTCCACACACACACACACACACACACGCACACACACACACACACACACACACACACACGCATATGCGCGCATGTGCGCCCACGCGAGTGAAACCAAGGATTAGAAAAGTTCCTCGAAAGCAGTTGGGGGTGGGGATAGCCCAGAAACAGGTCAAATATGAAAATGCAGAAAAGTTGACGGACAGCATTAAAACAACAACAACAACAACAAAACAAAAAGTGAAAAATAATCAAACACACAAACACACACACCAAACAAACATGCAAAAAAAAACAACCTGAACATGTGCAGAGACAATATGTCTAGACAGTCAAATAAACAGACGGTGAGGCAAAGCTGAAAAAAAATGTCGACAGGAACGATACAATTTTCTGTGAATAAAGTAAATTGTTTCTACTGATTTTCTTTAAACCTATATGAAAGTTCACGAAATTAGACTTCGTGTAAACCCAACACAGAGATACCGGCGTCTCTCATAACGATAACATGAGAACGTCACGACAACCGGGCCAGGAAAAAAAATCGTCAACATAAACATGACCATCATATCATACACGACCGGCAAATCAGACAAGATCCGCACGAAAGACAGGGGATACAAAACAGACAAGACTAACAGGTCAAAATCTGACAAGACCAGCAAAACAGACGAGACCGACCGATCAAACTCTGAGAGAAAAAAAACAGCACATCGGACAAAATCAACAAACCACTAACAAGACAGACAAGACCGGCAACACACACAAAACGAGCAAGATAGATAGAACGATAGATTGGTAGATAGACACCCAGATAGATAGGTATATAGATAGACAGATACGTAGATAGATAGATAGGTAGACAGACAGACAGGGAGACAGATGTTATATTTTTTAAAGACGAGACGTGCATACAAAGGGACCAGAGACACACTGACCAATTTCGCACACTCCACAGCTACACTGACCAGTTTCGCAGCCCCCACACTCCAATCAGACCGACAGACAGACAAACAGGCACACAGACAATTAAGCAAGCAAGCAAGCGGACCAGCATTAGTGAGGCTTTCCATCTCTGACTACCCCCTTGTCATGCCATGTCAGTCCAAGACAGACAGACAACACGACCCCCAGCAACGAGCGAACAGGCAGACAAACAGACCGATACACGGAAGAAACGCACGCGGACGAACGGGTACCAAAAAAAACACCAACGTACCTGTGTAGGGAGCCACGCACAGCCTGCCAGCGCCAGCTCTACAGCACTTGTTGGGGCCCGGGCAGTCGGTGTCCTCGCGGCATTCAAAGGCGCTGGCGCCCTCCGGCACGGGCGGGCACACTCCCGCTTTTTCTGCACGCAGCCAGCAAATGGCGAGACAGTCAGACAGTCAGAAGCAACGGATAGAGACGAAAGAGGTGGGAAGGTTTAAGGGGGGTGGGGGGTGAGAGCGGGGAATGAGAGAGAGAGATGACGTAGGGTGAGGCGTAAAGGAATCCACCAACTTTTATTAGCCCATGATGATTGTTTTTCTCGTTTTACCCGGGGAAGAAACGGTAATTAATTCTTCGAGACATCTTTCAATGGTGATCATTCTTTTTTTCTCGGGAAATAACTTTTGTTTTTGTTCTTTATTGCTGCCGTCGTGAAGAAAATAACTCTTTCCAGTGTAGGGTAGGGTAGTGTAGTGTAGTGTAGAGCAGTGCAGTGCAGCGTAGCGTAGCGTAGTGTAGTGTAGTGTAGTCCAGTGCATTGCAGTGCAGTATAGTGTGGTGTAGTGTAGTGCAATGCAGTATAATACAGTGTGGTTCGGTGTGATGTAGTATAGTGCAGTGTTCAGTAGTGTGCTGTAATGCAGTACAGTGCAATGTATTATAGTGCAGTGCAGTGCAGTGTACCACAGTGTGGTAGAGTACAGTGTGTTTACGGTACGGTCTTTTAGTATTTGAGCCATTATTTTCTTTGGTTATAATGGTTTATTTGATTTTGGTGTTTTCAATGTCTCACACACACACACACACACACACACACACACACACACACACACACACACCATGTAACAAGCACACACATACACACTAGCTCAATCACAATTCCATTCTTAAGCAACGCAATGTGGATTAAATTGTCACACAAACTCACCTTCAGGATCATAGGCACTAGGTTCTGAAACAACAGACAAAACATATTGTTTAAGTGTTATTTCTGCTTTAACACACACACACACACAGAACACACACACACACACACACACACACACACACACACACGCGCGCGCGCGCGCGCGCGCACGCACACACACATACATAAATAACTGCACATACTGTGAAATCGAATAATGTAATCACACAATATAAATCGCGCTTCAAATTTACATTTAACATTAATGTCGACTTATTTTCATTCACAGTTTCTTTTTGAATGACGTGATCCCTGCAGCTGTGTGTAAAGAACGCTTGACGACTAAACTGCGTGTTATAAACAAACAGCAATAAAACGCACACTCTCCCCCTCTCTCTCTCAAACACACAAAAATGTGCGCGCGCGCATGCACGCACGGAAGCGCGCGCGAACGCGCGCATGCACACACACACACACACATGCTATTTTGGGCATTTCTTGTGTGCCTCTCTTGCATATCTTTGCAGTCACTACTCTGTAATCATTTCTTTGTTTCATAACACGAAGTCATAATACGTATATTTGCGTCTTGGAACCTCTTTCAGCTCTCATTCACTTACATGACGACACTTCCAGAGAAGCGTGACCGATGCGTTATTCTGTTACAGAAATGATGGTGGTGCTAACGGTAGCGTAAGTGTTTAAGTTCACGAGGAGGAAGGCGGAAGGAGGAACAATGAAGAAGGATGAAAAGAAAGGAGGAGGAGGAGGCAGAAGAGGAGGAGAAGGTGGAGGAGGAGTAGAAGGAAAAAGAGAAGGAGGAGGAGGAAGAGAAAGTGGAGGAGGAGGAGGAGAAGAAGAAGAAGAAGAAGAAGAAGAAGAAGAAGAAGAAGAAGAAGAAGAGGAGGAGGAGGAAGAAGAAGAAGAAGAAGAAGAAGAAGAAGAAGAAGAAGAAGAAGAAGATGATGATGATGATGATGATGATGAACAAGAAGGAAGAGGAGAAGCAGGGGAAGGAAGAGGATGAGAAAAAGGAGGAGGGAGAGAAGAAGGCAGACAAAACGAAGGAAAAAGAATATGGAAAAGAAGAAGAAGAAAGGAGAGAACATTAGGAGGATGATAAAGACAAAAACGAAGAGAGAAAAAAAAGAAAGTCAACCCTCCTTCACCCCACCCCCGCCCCCCAACAAATCTTCCTTATTATTATTATTATTATTATTATTATTATTATTATTATTATCCATATACCCTAGAAGCAGATCGACCTACAATCCTCGTTCTCGGAGACCGCTTGGCTGTATCCAAAAAACAAAACAATAAAGCATGCTTCGGGGCTTGAATTCTTCCGAATTAAGAGAGTCACCTTCGCAGGCTCCCTTGTTGTACACGGTGCCGTTGTAGGAGCCGTTGGTGTGGGTACAGTAGCAGGTGTTGAACTCGTGGTTGCTCGTGTTGTAGATACACATGTGTTCGTACTCGTCTTCTTCATTGCATCCTGGCACCTACACACACACACACACACACACACACACACACACACACACACACATACACACACATGCGCGCGCACGCACACACACACACACACACACACACACACACACACACACACACACACACACACACACACACGGTAATGTTTGACTGTTTTCATTGATGTAGGTTTTTGTTTGGTTGGTTGGTTGGTGGTGGGTTTTTTTGTTGTTTTTTTTTCCGTCTAATATCACCTAGAGTGGATAGACGTTAAATTTGAAACTAACTAACACACGGTAATCGTGGTCGCAGGCTCTCTCTTTAATCCTCTCTTAATACATGCCCAATGACATTACTCTCGTATTGTTCACCACCACCACCACCATGATACCCTCCATCACCTATCCCCCCAAACCTCCTCCCCACCCTGAAGACCCCCACCCCATATACAGCCACACCCTCGTTACTCCTGTCGCAGTTGATTCGCAAACAGCACACAGAGAACTAGCCAATATCGGGTCGTAGCACGGCTACTCACTGTAGATGACCAAGCGGCGCAGCTGCGGTGCCCGGTGGCGTTTCATTGTGCCAGTTCTAATTTAACCCACGTGAAGCACCACCAACTGTGAAAGCCCCTACCTCTCCCCAGCCCTTAGCCCCATCTCTCTTCCCCCTTCTGTCTCCTCACCAGTTAACGCTCAGTCGTTAAGTCATACTGAAGTAGCTGAGGTGAGAGAATCAGTAATCAGTGTCTCAAATCGTATCCCCACTACTCGCCCTTGTCGGAGCCCCTCTCGCTCGCGAAGGTAACTGCATAGTACTTCCTGGCGAGAGAAGCGTCAGTTGGCGGGGCCGCCGTCTCAAGACATCATCTAAGCCAGCTTTCTGTCACATTCTTGAGCAGCGAAGTGCGGCCAAACGCCTGCACGTAGGCTTTGCCCGAGAGCGAACCATCTTATGCGAGTCTTGAATTGACACTTGGCTACTG
>CM031618.1:61741389-61756389 GCA_018398815.1 Conus ventricosus
TAGCAATGGTATAAACAATGACTGAACAGTATAAATGCACACGGAACCATTTTTCAAGTTAAACTACCTATTTTTCAGTTTCATCCGACCTGGGTTAAATAAACCCGATCTTCTGCTGGCCCTTACGTCACTCTCTTACGTGCAGTGGTTTAAGCTATGATACACATTTCTTTAACATTTCAACGACTTTTCCGTACACTTACGTGTCCAAAACATGCCTGACTTTCTTCGCTTTGGGACGATCGTCGGTTTTTGCCTAGGTGTTCCAACTTAGTGGAAATACTAGAGTCTCTCTCTCTCTCTCTCTCTCTCTCTCTCACACACACACACACACACACACACACACACACACACACGCACACACACGTACTTTATGACGTCATAAATGCACCCTCCATTTGATGACGTCACGCAGCCTACCTCTGTTGGCCGCGGACACTGAGGTGAGGCGAATGGTGCTGACGCCGATGGACAGGCCTGCCCTCAGGAGACTCTCCTGCTTCTTCATCACATGTGTCGCATCCACGCGGCCTGCGAACGTCACGGAGCCAACCACGCGGATCTTGTTGTCGTCCGTTTCCCTGTCATCATCGTCACCGTTTCGTCATCGGTTCAACCACAATCGGAACAATGTCCAAAACGAATGAGTGGGTTTTCATGCCTATCGATCTGGTTTCAACACCGTGTCACGGCTGTCGTCATCATTATAGTTCTCGCCGTCATCACAACTATATGACAGTTACGGTAATGATCACGAAGGTCTACACTACCATATGCCGGTGACATTCTTAATTCCTTTTCATGTTGTTGCAGTCGCAATTGTCCTGGTCTTCCATGGAGTACGTGCGTGCGTGCGTGCGTGTGCGCGCGCGCGTGTGTGTGTGTGTGTGTGTGTGTGCGTGTGTGCGAGCGTGCGTGCGTGCGTGTGTGTGTGTGTGCGTGTGTGTGTGCGTGTGTGTGTGTGTGTGTGTGTGCTCGTGTGTGTGTGTGTGTGTGTGTGTGTGTGTGTGTGTGTGTGTGTGTGTGTGTGTGCTCGTGTGTGTGTGTGTGTGTGTGTGTGTGTGTGTGTGTGTGTGTGTGTGTGTGTGTGTGTGCGTGCGTGCGCGCGCGCGTGTGTGTGTGTGTGTGTGTGTGTGTGTGTGTGTGTGTGTGTGTGTGTGTTGTGCACGCTCGCGCGGGCTCATGTGCATGTGTGCATGCTTGCGCGCATGTTTGTGCTTGTGCGTGTGGGAGGGGGTGGGTGGGCGCGCGTGGATGTGTGTGTGGTGCGCACGTGGGTGTGAGTACGTGCATTGTGAATGAATGTGCCCGAGATAAATTTGACATTGGCTTTTTTCTCAGCAGTTGTACGTGCAGGCGGAAAAACAATATTTTGGGAAAATGATAAACATCTATAACAATGTTTCCAGCCATCTCCTGTACTAAAATATCACTTCACCAAATGGTAAATGGGGGCATCTACAATTCATATTCTCAGCAGTATTTCATTGTGAATTTTGATCATTAAAAATATATTAAAATAATATCCAAATATTGCAATGTTGCTTAAATTTCATCAAGATCAGACTACTAAAATCAATTTTTACCAAGCACAGGAGGAGATATAATTATAAATAAACATCTGACTAAATACTGAACAAAGAATGGCTTTATGTTAAAATGTCATGCCAACTATAGCAAAAGAAACGTTTACCATTCGCAGTGAATCAAGCAAGAGAAAGCACATGATAGCAATAAATCAAACAGCTTCACTTGTGTTCACGATAACGGCAACAAAACAATACCGATACGTTATAAATCTGCTTCGAAAAAATCAGCCCATAAATATGGGCAGATCCAAGACAAAAGTCACATAAAAATATGTCATGGATTACGTTGATACAAAATGACGTCAAACGATCGTCAAGACTGTAATAAAATGGCGTGTGTGACAAAGGAAGACGGCCAATCCTTGATCTCCAGCTCGCCATTTGCATATCCTCCACTGGCTGCCTTCTCTCCTCTCTCCATCCATCCCATTCTCACCCCCCCCCCCCCAACCCTTCCCCCACTGCCTCCCCTTTTGTGACAGGTGTCATGACTTTATTCTACCTGCTACCTACGTGGAAAGAGCTCGTTTTAACATGGAATGATCGAGTTACACCATTGAATCAGATATACCGCAGTGTTGGTATGCACTTATCTACACCCTTTCTTACCCCGTTTGAGATTGGACACCGTGATATGACCACGACAATGTAAATCATGAGCCGAACTGGCAAACTAACCTCTCTGACGTAGATGAAATACCTCTCCATGAACATTTATTAGTCTTTGTTCTGAGAATGATTGGGTATGGGAACAAAGCTATTTTTTGCCAATGAGAGTGATGAGTTTCTGCATATTATTAGCGCTGACCTGAAGGCTGTTGATAAGGAAAAAAAATAGCCAGAAACATGCAGTGTCTCTGGTACCCGATCCATTCTTTTCTGTGACAAGAGTATTCTTACCAGTGTATCAAATGTCTCTATTTGTCTCCAATCACTCCTCCACCATACCACATTTCAGCTCTGTATAGTTCTTAAGGATCAAACGTTAAGACTACCAGAAAAGGCCAAGATTAAGAACAAACTGGTTGACCTTTCTCATAAACTGACTCTGTGTAGGAAGCATCAGAAAAGGCCAAGATTAAAAACAAACTGGTTGACCTTTCTCATAAACTGACTCTGCGCAGGAAGCATGTGTGCGTTGATTATTTGTACACGTTTTCACGTTTTTATGCTCATATATGCACTCCACTTTCACACAATCTACACACACACCTGGAACAACTGCTGATTTTCTGTGGGATTCATTTTTATGCTCATATATGCACTCCACTTTCACACAATCTACACACACACCTGGAACAACTGCTGATTTTCTGTGGGATTCATTGACGATACCTGTTGGGTTTTTTGTACTGTTCGCTCAGATTAAGGGCATTTTCTATGCATAAATTACAAATACGTCTCTGTTGGATATATCGTTGACGAAACTGCAGTGATGTTTAACGGGTATATCTTCCAAATATTCACTGCGTGTTCACTGATCGAGTGCCATTTATCAATACAAAGAATGAGAAGCACAGACTTCAGAGCCATGCCTTGGAAAGACCCAGCGGAGGCTACACGATAACAGACTGCCCGCTCAACACAGGGATCGACTGATGGCAAAGTCAATGCACCACAGAAGGTGTTTTGGCTGGACCTTCAGAAACAGAAAGTTCCAGAACCTTTTGACGAGGCGGTATTGTGTTAAATGCAGACGAGAAGTCTTAACGCAGAATACAACTGACATTTGTGTGTGTGTGTGTGTGTGTGTGTGTGAGTGTGTGTGTGTGTGTGTGTGTGTGTGTGTGTGTGCGTGTGTGTGTGTGTGTGCGCGTGCATGAGCATACATCTGTATTATTTAACCGTGCAAGCGTTGCACCTTCAGTGCATCTGTTCTAGAGAACAGCTGAATCCAAGTTCAGGATCAAGAAACGCAACACAGGTAAAGGTAAACAGGTTGACAGAATTGAACTTACGTTAATTCGTACACTCGGGAGAACCTGAAGTTGGGGACTGAAAGGAACTTGTCATCGAGCTGCACATCAAATCAAAACAGATTAGTTACGTTCTTTCATATGAAATTCAAATTTCTCCATAAACACGTAAACCGCAATCAAACGTCACACTGCTTGTCGCAAGAGTGAACGATGGAATCCCGCAGCAAGTTTTATCATCATCCTGGAATCGGTACCAGCACAGCGCTTTAACGCTTTAGCTTTGTTCCGCACCAACTTCTGTGCTCTCCGAGGTATTGTACACAGCTCATCGCTCCCTCACTCCCCCCCCCCTCCCTCCCCTCTCCCGCTGTCATTTATTCGCCCTCACCTTCCGCTTACGCTGCACTTCCAGGCTGAGCCACACAAGGAATTCGTTCTACTTCAATTCCAAAGCCAACCATCCACAGAGATGTAAGGCCGTCACAAAGCAACCCACCAGAAGGGGCACTGCACTACAGCAGAGTCCATTTCAATGCTGCCTGCTGCCATGCAGCTTGAGGAGGACTCCAGCCACTGAGCTCCTACTGGAGAAATAGAACTGCTTGGTCCGATCGTGAGAACAAAGTAAGGTTTATGAGTGTGCGCATTCACCCCAACACACACACACACACACACACACACACACACACACACACACACACACACACACACACAGAAACACACAGGCACACCTAAAACAGTCGAGAAGGCACAGAGAGAGAAAGAAGAGAGAGAGAGAGAGAGAGAGAGAGAGAGAGAGAGAGAGACAGACAGACAGACAGAGACAGAGAGAGACAGAGGAAGGGAGAGAGACAGACAGACAGACAGACAGACAAGACAGACAGGCAGCCTAGAGGGCAGACAGACAGACAGACACAGAGAGAGAGAGAGAGAGAGAGAGAGAGAGAGAGAGAGAGAAAGAGAAAGACAGAGAGACAGAGACAGAGAGAAAGACAGAGAGAGACAGAGAGAAAGACAGAGAGAGACAGAGAGAGAGAGACAGAGACAGAGAGAGAGAGAGAGAGAGAGAGAGCGACAGACAGACAGACAGACAGACACAGCTAAAACAACCGAGAAGGCAGAACACATAGACAGTGAACACACGGAACACAAGGAAGTATTCACCATGGACTGAACGGCGCCCTGAAACACTCTGTAAAACTTCCCTTTGTTGTTGTCCAGTGAGTCGCTCCAGCTCATCTTGGTCACCATCTCAATCGTGTACATTTCGAAATCTGCAAAAAAAACGAAAGAAACCACGCGCCACAAGTTTCAGCATGTGACGCTACACGTCCAAAGTTTGAAACGCGAAACATACTTTGTCACGAGTCTGCAGCATGTCTATATGACACGTCTGCCAGACGGGGAGGGATTAAGCGTGCTAAAATCAAATACAGGACAGAAGTTGACTCACTCCAGTCAGAAGAAACCATTCATCTGCAATCACGTGTAGACAAGCACGTACACGCGCGTTCTTGTCTCAATCATCAACTCCGAATAAGGTTCTCTCCAATAAAATGCTTCAACTTATTATTCAATTTAAAGTTTTACAAATTAGCAGCAGCAATCAGTATCCCTTCCTCATGAAAATGTAACACTCACCACAAGCCATCAGAATTCCCTTGAATATAGTCCCAGGCCGTCACCACCAATTGCCACAAACAGTCCCCAAGGACCACTCCGTCACAGGCCACCAAGGCCACTTCTTCTGTCACACAGGCTCACATTTTCAGTCAGACGGATTGATTGTCCTAACCCTACATAGGTCAGGGCGCTACTAAAATGCCTTTCATTTCTGCCCGAGTCCGCCCACCACACGGTGTCAATCTCAAACGATGCACCTCACCAGCAAAACTGAAAATTTATCAAGATCTTTTGGTATCCCAGATAAAAAGGTTAGCCGTCAGTTGCACTCTCGGTGCAGAAATTAATTCTTTTTACGTCACAATAGTTCCATTGTATGAATGACGCCTTATACATGACGTATTAGTCAATATTTAACGTGATATAGCCTTCGTCATACTCGGAGAGCAGGCATCGACTTGGCTCAGTGTCAACTGAAAGATTCCTTTCATGGAGGTTGAATCATGTGTCATATAACTGTGCACACATGACAACGTTACGAGTCCGCAACACCGCACACGACACGTCACAAGTCTGGAAGACGTCACACAATATGTCACTTGTCTGAAATACGTCACCATTTTTGTAACATGTCACACAACCGGTTACACGTCAGCAACACGTCTCTCAGTGCGAAACGAACACCTTATATTATAGCATCATCTTTTATGATCCTCACGCTTTTCCCCTCAGCTCAGCTTTCACATGCTACCAGAATCACGCGGCCGGTCGGTTCACATTCTTATGGAGAAGAACTTCGAACTGACATTACATGTCTGTCCGTCAAATTTTATGGTCGATTTATTTGTTTATTGATCATCTACTGACATATTTATTTAACTAAACAAAATTGGGGAGAAGAGAGAGTGTGGGGGGAGGAAGGAGAGCGAGAGAGAGAAAGAGTGATAGACATTGACAAGATTACAGTGGAGGAGGAGAGGGGGTAGGAGCAAGGGGGGAGGACAGGGCTGACACAAAGGACTGGAGGTTGGAGGAGGGGTGGGGGAGGACGCAGGAGAGTTCCCCCCCCTTCCTTTACACCCCCCTCACCCTCACCCCCCGCCCCCACCCCCCACCAAAAAAAAAAGCGAAAGAAATCACCTTGGAAACAAAGACAGAACCGAAACCAATAAACAGCAGCCGACAAACTAGTCGGCTAATCGCTCAGAGAATACACCCAATTACTTACAACCCAAAAGAAAGGAAGGAAGAAGAAAGAAAAGAAGGGGGAAAAGAAAGAAAGGGAGAAAGGAAGGAAGAAAGGGAAAGAAAAAGGGGAATAGCTGATTTTTTTCTTCTCATTTCTTTTTTTTTTTTTCACTGACATGCGGAGAAGAGAGGGGCGGTAGTTCACAGGCAAACACAACTCAACCAGATTCTCCTTCTTTCCCAAACTCAAATGATCTCCCCTACCAAAATTGTTTTCTTTCTTGCTTGCTTTCTTCTTCTTGTTTTTTGTTGTTGTTTTTTTCTCCCCCCCCCCCCCCCCTTTTTGTGTGTGTGTGTGTGTGTGTGTGTGTGTGTGTGTGTGTGTGGTGTGTGTGTGTGTGTGTGTGTGTGTCTGTGTGTGTGTGTGTGTGTTTGTTTTTCATTTTAAAGCATGAAGACATCGTTACTGTCTTTACTCTCCAGGACGCGTGCTAAGCGTGCTTGGGGAGTTTAGGGACCATTACGGTGTGGATACGGTTTTAAATAATCCTTCATTAATTTTTTATTTAACTTTTAATTCAAGTCTTTTCACTGGCAATGATATTTGAACGAGAGGAAAAAACAGCGAGCGAGAGAGAGAGAGAGAAGAGAGAGAGAGAGAGAGAGAGAGAGAGAGACTGCACGGGCATTCTAAACATAAACAAATGATAGTTGGATTGATGTTCGAGATTTGCTATCCGCCTTGTGTGTGTGTGTGTGTGTGTGTGTGTGTGTGTGTGTGTGTGTGTGTGTGTGTGTGTGTGTGTGCGTGCGTGCGTGCGTGCGTGCGTGCGTGCGTGCGTGCGTGCGTGCGTGCGTGCGTGCGTGTATATGTATGTATGTGCGTTTTGATTTGTTTTGTTTGATTTAGCGTCTTTTCACAAAATGGTGTTTTTAGACGGATCTTGAAATCATCCTGAATGACATAAGTA
This sequence comes from Conus ventricosus, assembly GCA_018398815.1. Taxonomy (NCBI): domain Eukaryota; kingdom Metazoa; phylum Mollusca; class Gastropoda; order Neogastropoda; family Conidae; genus Conus; species Conus ventricosus. Next base: position 61,748,680 of record CM031618.1, read on the forward strand.
TTTTATCACAAATAGGAATACCCCGTCATTTCATATCCCCCATCAACGTAATACCCTGTTTGACAGAAATAAACATCAATAAACAATACCTATAATTTTTTTTTCTGTCCCAACCTCTGCGCTACCTCAGAGGCAGTGCACCCACGCCGCTCATTCCGACACCCCGTCCACAGCCATAGCTCGGCTGGCCCCGCCGCAGCCCCGGCACCAGCAATCCACAGGGAGCAGTCAATGTCAAGTCGTCATGAGGCAACCCACCGGAGGAGACACTGCACTGCTGCCGAGTCACTTCGGTGGTGTTCAGTGGCGCCTGTTCTGATCTAACATACGCAGGACACCACCTACTAAGCCCCCTACTGACGACAATAATTGCTTAGTCGCGGAGCCGGCGTGAGTGAGCTCTCCCCCCGGAGGGCGCCACCACGTCCGTCCAACGACAGCCCCCATGGACTCGCCGATACCGGTGACCCCGACGGAAGCAAACCAAGGCCACAGACGCGGAGAGGACATCGAAACTGAGGTCACCATGAGAGCAGGGCATGAAGGGCCACAGAATTTGAGACTTTTTTTTTTAAATGCTGATCAATGGGAATGAGGATGATTAAGATGATGCTACGGATTTCCATTTCGGTCTGAGACTACATGACAGGGCTGTACTCTACGCTTCCTTTCATAATATATCCTGGCGTCAACCAGGCCCGAGAGATACAGGCACCTGCAGTGTTGGTCATGAAATTTGAGCAACACTCTCAGAAACGCATCCATTAAGTGGATGAAACTCGACTGTGTGGTCCCAGTCTTCCCAACTGAGTCCGCAGCAAACTCAACTCTGGGTAGGAGCCGGTCGGGGCAGAAAAAACCCACATGACTCTGATGGGATTCGAACCCACGACCTCCCAGCCGGGAGTCCGCGACGCTAACCACTTCGCCATGGCGGCTGTTTTTTTTTTTTTTTTTAATTTTCAAAACGAACAAACTACAGAGCTGTTCCTATAGGACTCCGAAGAAGAGATTTAGCTGCAGTGACAAGAAGTGATTGATCATCAATAATGGCTTTGAGATCGTCATCTTTAGTATTGTTTTTGACTGCCAGATAATCGGGCAAATATTGCTTTGTGAACGGACAACAGAATAAAATATGGAACGTTAACATTCTCTCTCCACAGGGACACCTAATGTCGTTTATATGTTTTCATTTCAACGCACTGAGTTTTAGTCTGTAACATAAAGAGCTAACTTCTCGTGGCTCATTATTAATAACTTTTTGCAATAAGGAGTCTTTACTGTCAAAAGTTGTGACATTGTGGCTGGCTTTTTTATAGACTGCCACCAGAAGATGATATCCCTCTTTTACAGATAATGAAATCTTTACAGTTGTCTAGCCATGTGCATTCCTTGCACCTTTCCTTGCCATTCTATCTGCCCAATCATTTGCTTGGACACCACAATGAGAAGGGACCCAACAAAAAGTTACATCAGAACCTTTTTGCATAAGAAAGTTAACAAGATGCCTATTTCAATTATAATGTCAGCTCTTTCCTTTAGCTTAGTTGAAGTTAGCGACAGTAAAACGTGTATGTGCGTACGTGCGAGCGTGCGTGTGCGTGCGTGCGTGCGTGCGTGCGTGCGTGCGTGTGTGTGTGTGTGTGTGTGTGTGTGTGTGTGTGTGTGTGTGTGTGTGTGTGCACTCTTTCCTCCAATTCTGTTAGCATATGTTGTGTTGGGCATGTGCGCTGGCGTGCACGTTATCACACTGAATCTGTGACTCTTGATATTGAGCCAACACAAAATGCTACATTCGTAATGGACATGACTTTAAAACGACCCTGCACAGGCAGACATAATAGGTTTTTTTTTTATTTATTATTTTTTTTAATACATATCATTTGTTAGCAATAGTTAGTAGCCTACAGACATGCAGTCACCACTGCCGACACTTATACACGCAGCAGACTGTTCGCGTCGCAAGTCCGGTCTAGGCCTACCCTATGCCAGGCTGTACAGTGACATACAGCATGCAGACGCAACATCGCCTCCGCAGGACAGTCTTTCCCTGCTGTAGAACATGATTAAGAGCACTAACATGCACGGCATACACGGTATATCTTTGTCACCACAAGTCGCCCACGATTTCGGCAGAAGATGATCATAGACACTTACACGCTCAGCATACAGATGTTTCCCTCGTTGCTACTTGCTGTGAGGCGTGGTTAACAACACTAACATGCTCAGCATATAGCTGCTTTCTACCACAGGCGGTCTACTCATTGAGTGGGATTTGATTATGGACACTAACATGCTTGGCGTGCACATGTTACCATACGCAATGCACACATTCTGTGGCACATGCTCGTGGAGTAGAACGCGCACTACAGACCTTGACCTCACCACAGAGCGTGACCGTGACTATGAAATGCTCAGCTTACAGCCGTTCCCCTTAAAGCTATGTCATTCCACGCCAGTGATAAGGCAAGAATACAACTACTAAGATGATTAGCATACAGTTGTTAGTTATGTTAGTTTAGGAAATCTATGCGTGGTGTGGAAGTTGTTGACGTGCACTGAAGTATTCTGCACACAGTTACGCAAGTTACTACAAGCAGTCTACGACTTCTGCAGTCTATAAACCATGTTGACATAGTAACGCAGACAACTGTTACCCACGCACTCCTCCTTCTTTTATGATACATGCAGTATATTGCATAGTCTACGCCAACCACAACAAAACCCTGAGGCAACATATGCACGCCGCATACAGCTAATACCTCTGTTACCACATGCTGTCAATCTACGCCAGCTTGCCGGCCCTAATCGCTGCCACTAACGCATGCAGCATGCAGAAGCACTCACAGCAACCCTCCTCGTCCGATCCGTCACTGCAGTTCTCCTCAGCGTCGCAGAAGAAGCGTTCCATCAAACAGAACTCCCGATTGACGCAGGCCTTGAACCCCTCTGTCTGCTCGCACGCTGGCGTCACAAACACACAGCCGAGGTGACGTCACGGGAGACGCGCACTAATTTACATACAAGCAGTGGGAAAATCGTGACGGAATACAGGACGAGCGGAACAAATCTAAGCCCTCGTTGCAAAAAAACGAATCAAGAAACTTTGAACTCCGTTCGCTGGGCCCGAAGGCGTGAAGGGGTGGAGTGGGAGGGTGGTGCTAGCTGAGACCACACAGGCTAAAAAACACACTAATAAAACAGGGACGTGACGTAAATACCGCCACCACGTGACATCATATCTCAAGTAGCATGTGCTTGACGTCATGAAGGACGGTGACAACAGTGAGCCGAGGCATGGCATTCACACTATGTTTCACCAAACAGTGACTGTATTTATTAATACCAGCAGTTGACCCTTCGTGGGCTAGGCCACACGAACAAAAACTTGCAACAGAATATTCTGTACTCACAAATATGTGTTCTCTCTCTCTCTCTCTCTCTCTCTCTCTCTCTCTCTGTCTCTCTCTGTCCTATCAGCTTCCTAAATTGCAGGCTCTTTTATTCCCCGAGCAGCGACCTTTCAAAATGCAGGCCCACCTGTACGTAATTCATAATTGGTCAGCATTTACTTTTGTGCTTGCTCATCCACTGAATTATAAGTTCACATGACTTGTTTATGGGTGACCACGGCCTGGACATAAATAGACCATCTGAATCTGAAACAGCCCCCACCCTCACTCCCAAACAGCCCCCACTATCACTCCCAAACAGCCCCCACCCTCACTCCCAAACAGCCTTCCACCATTTCCCATCCGCTTGATGCACATAATCGTTTCAATGTCTTTGCGGTCATATTGTCGTGCATTGTGATGATGTTTTCTTCTAATTTATGAAAAGAGAAAACATCGAGAGTACGGGGAAAAGGGAGAAAGGAAAGGGCGAAAGGCAGTACAGAAGGGTGATAAAAGCGAGGAAGCAGAGTATGGGGGGGGGGGGGGGGGGGGGGGGGGGGGGGGGGGGGGAGGAAGCTAGCGCAAAACAGGAATTGAAACGGTGGTAGAGGTGGTAATGGTGGTGGCAGAGGGGAAAAGAGGTTGGGCCGGTTGAAGAGAAAGCTACAGGTAACTTCTTCTTCTTCTTCCTTGGCAGCGACCACAATCAGCTTAAGGTAATCGCACAGGTAACAAAACTTTTCTGAAAACAGGGAAACAAAATAAGACCGTACAGAGAAAAGTAAACAGAGAACGAGACAGAAACAGAACACTGACAGCATGAACACAACAACAACGACGACGAAAAACAAACTTACTGCATTTGCTTTCGTCCGAGTTGTCACCGCAGTCGTCCTTGCCGTCGCAGAAACTGTCCTCGGGCACGCACTTCTTCACCCCAGAGCACATCCTCCGCCCAGTCCGCAATCTGTGACGTCATCGAAGGACCCAGCCTTCTGTTATTACCTTTGCATCGACTCGATCAGTTCCGATCGATCATTCAATCCATCGATCCATATTATGCAGTCAATATTTTCCTTTTCTTAACAAATCTTAAATAAATATTTGCAAACCGCCAAAAAAAAGTGAGAAAAAAAACGTGGACAAACGAATCACAATACAAAATACGACGCGTTTCGACTTCTTATACAAAACAATTAGGACAACGAAAATGAACGAGCATTCACTTATCTTCAATCAATTCAGCCCAAGATAGGCGTTGATTCAAGATGGCAACTTGACAAATAATAGACAGCAAAGACAGATGTCATCAGTAGATGACAAAAACAGTGAATGAGTAGTTAGCTATCTATTCACATTCTTGAGACGGACTATACTATGCTCTGTTGAGAGCACCGCGCATTCCATTGTAGTTTTCGCGTGTAATTTGCCATTATTTCAGAGCTAAAAAGCGCACTGGTATATAGACCGCACCCGGTTTTTTTTTCAGATCATTTTTAGAAATCCAATACATAAGCTGCAACCAGTGGAATGGTTGTAGCAAAAAAGCGGTGAAATCGATCAATCTGAAGATCTGTACAAAATAATGAAAACATGGAATAACCCAGAAACGCAAATTGAACGTGCGTCACACACTTCAGCCATTTAAATCACTGGAATCAGTCAATATTCTGATATGAAGTTGCCTGGAGTGAGAACGAAAATCAATTTAATTAGTTTCACAAAGTAAACAATCTGTCTTGACGAATGGTATACATCGCAGTTTTGTCGAGAGGTGACAGCAGCAGTATCGGCACAAATTTCAGAGAAATATTAGATTATTTTGGAAATACGCAACGAGTGACGAAGTTATAAAAGATTCCTGTGACTTTCGTATAGTGATAAATTCATTTCAGAAAAGAAAAATCCTATAAACCGTTATCTTTATCAATTGCCGATCTTGGAAATTGTTGACGAAGCTGTATCAATTCGCATGTGAAATAACAGACGATCGGAGTCACACACACACACACACACACCACACACACACACACGCACACGCACACACACACACGCTGAAAATTTCTGTCAACTGCTAGTTTTCGAATTTATTTGCGAAACCGCATCGGTTCGAAATCGAAACTTGAGAGGAAAAGAAAGTAAACTTTTGAACATCAGTTTTTAAGTTTCGGGGAAAAAATGTCTCTACAGGCCGCAATGGGCGTAGAAGCCGCAAGGGCAAGAATCGACTACATATCCCGGAAATCACAGAATTTTTTCGTTGCACAGTTGCGTTCTCCATTATTCTTTTAAAGTTTTCTTTAAAGTAGTTGGGGGTGGGGCTGGGGTGTAAAAATCAAGGGGAACGGCAGGAATCTCCCAGCATGGCTTAGAAGGTTCTGCAATTTGTTTGACAGTTAGGTTATAAACTGGTGATGGTTCTTGTTTGTTGATTTGTTGTTGCTTTTGTTGTTGTTGTTGTTGTTGTTGTTGTTGTTTTCACTAACTTTTCTTTTGAACGTATTGACAACCCCGAAAGGCGGCAGATCTGTAATATACTTGAACAGAAGATTCCAAATCGCTTTGTTTCTGTTTGGACATCCTCTTCTACTGCTGCAGCTGTTTTTGCAACCTTCTTTTAGTCTCGTCTTTCTTCTCGCTCTCATCCTTTTCTTCCTCCTCTGTTTCTTTATTTCGCTTCCCTTCCCCCCCCCCCCCCCCCCCCCGCCCCACACCAATCATGGTTTTCCTTTTCAAGAACATTCTCCTTCGCCGTTTTTTCCGTCTTTTAAATTTTTTTTTTTTACTATTCTCTATCTCTCTCTCTCTCTCTCTCTCTCTCTCTCTCTCTCTCTCTCTTCTCTCTCTCTCTCTCTCTTATCTTTCAAGCCTTCCTCTCCCCTCTCCATCATCTCTTTCCACTTCCACCCTTCCCATTCTGCCTGCACCTCCCTCCTCTCTCTCTCTCTCTCTCTCTCTCTCTCTCTCTCTCTCTCTCTCTCTCTCTCTCTCTCTCTCTCTCACCGTTCTGCACAAAGTCCTGGTAGCACTGCGCGGCCTCGTCGTTGCTGGAGGTGAGCTCATAGACAGTGCCCTCCAGAGTGATCCCCGCCTCCTCCGCCTCCTCCAGTGACGTCATCACCGCGTCCTCCTCCTCTGACGTCAGCACGCCTGCCATATACACCTTCAGGCATCGTCCTCTGGAGAGAGAAAAACAGAGAGAGAGAGAGGGGGTTACATATGCATTGCTTCTAATATTACTACACATAGAAAGGTGAGTTATACACATGTTTTTGTCATTAATGTATGGCGACAGTAGGCCATCAGGTACAGTGGCAGTCAGGGACCTCGACAACCCTCTGACCTCAATCACGCCCCACTGGGCGCAGAGGTCTAGTCCCTTTAGGTCGTCCGTTCAGGACTTGCTTGTTCTGCCTGCAGGGCATCCCTTGCTGTGCTGTGTGGAACTGTCTTGGACGCCAGACCTACACGTGTCGATTCTAAGCTAACTGCGAGGCGGGTTCTCCCCTCGTAAGAGCAGTTTGTTGCCAGACAAGTTCACAGTATATACGTTTCATAAAAATACTATGGTCGCTGTATACATGTTTAAAAATATTATGGTCATCGTCTATACGTTTAAAAATACTATGGTCATTGTATATATGTTTAAAAATATTATGGTCATCATCTATACGTTAAAAATACTATGGTCATTGTATATACGTTTAAAATACTATGGTCATTGTGTATATGTTTAAAGATTCTATGGTCATTGTATATACGTTTAAACATGCTATGGTCATTGTATATACTTTTGAAAATACTATCACCATCACCATCAATATTGGTATTCATAAAAAATAATGAGGGAACTTGGTGTAGGAGAAAAAAACAAACAAACAAGCTGACGAACTGAGTTCTGAACACACAGACAGACAGATAGACCACAGACAGACACACGGGCAGACAAAACCATGAAATACGTTGTACTTACACTGTCTGGTCGTGATATTCCCAGCCACGTCCCACGTCGCCGATCAGACTCGTGATCTGTGCATGCCATCATCACATCATATGTCGCTAGTTCAAATCATTGAAAAAACAAAAAACAATATTGAACCTCAAAGTATCAAGTTGATAATTTTGTTGTTGTATAACACCATTACATCATAAGGCTATGTAACGCTGCTTGTTGTAGTATCAGCATCCGACTGAGAAAATGACGGCATAACGATCACGTGATAGCATCCCGGAGAGAAAGTGACTGTAAAGTAGAGATTGACAAATACATGGACAGACATACAGGGTGACGAAACAGAAAACGGACAAACCA
>CM031618.1:61761389-61776389 GCA_018398815.1 Conus ventricosus
CATCACAAGGCACTCACATAAACTTAACACCCAAGTGCTATCGTCCCTCCAAACTTTTCTTTGCTTTTTTCTGGCCCTCACTTCGGACCGCTGATGGCCTGTATGGATAGGGATTGGATGCAAAGTCCTAACTGCACCGCACTTAAAGACTTTTATCTTTTATGTCACATTGTTACCTGCTCCTTTGAACGTACGACCTATGACGCCCATGAGCTGCAGCTCTTACCACGCCATGTCATTGAACCTAGTCCGATGATGACTGAATGTAAGTAAGGCTCACGAGGTCTACAATGTCGAACCCCCCCCCCCCCCCCCTCCCCCAGCATACTGTTTCGACCTCGACTTTTGACCTCTGACCTCGTAATATGATAAGTTTCACCCTTTCGCTAAGAAAAAATTCACTGTGCAAAGTTTCATTGAGATGGGGATGCAGGTGCAGTTTTTCTACAGATGCAATTCCTTACGAACACACCAACGAGAGAGAGAGAGAGAAGCGGCTGACACACGAGCCTCCCCGCCCGTACGGTTGAAACGAAACGTTTGAACCTGTGCGGTCCGACCAGTCGGTGTCGAACGGACGGAGTGCTTCACGAAACGTTTGAACCTGTGCGATCCCTGATCCGACCTATGCGAGTTTTAAACCCTTCGAGTTTGATCCCACATGCCGCTTCAAAGGACTACAATTGAATACGAAGCTTTTTCTCGAATATTTAGATTCTTATAATTTTTTGAGTTGACATTCCAAAGCACATCATGGCCTTGGTACGATTCAATCAAATGTTTGGTCTCCGAATCGGACAGTCTGATCGCCTTGCTGGACGACGCCATTTTTCCTTTTGTTATGGGTGTTGGCTCAATGCTTAGCGTTGATTGGTTGGAGGATACAAACTGTCCGTTTCGAATAGATCACGGTGTATCTCGAACGGTCGGGTCGAACTGGATGCCGAAGTCCGTTTGAGACGTACGTTTACTATGACAGACGCTCCGTTTGGGATCGGGTTCGACCGGTACGTCCGAAGCGTACGGGCGGGGAGGCTCGTGTGTCAGCCGCTAGAGAGAGAGAGAGAGACAGAGACAGAGACAGAGATAGAGAGACAGATGCATGTAGGTAGAGAGAAAAACAGACAAACGTAAAAGCAGAGACAATAGGATTGAAACCTACTGACAGACACACGCACAGACAGACAAACAGACAGACAGACAGACCGAGAGACAAGACAGCTGGACACGCCGGTAGACAAGAGAAAGACAGCGACAGGTGGGGTAGGTGGGGTAGCGGGTGGGTGGGTGGGAGGGGGAGACAGAGGGAACTAATGAGAGGAGAGAAACGTATGACACTCAATCACGCGTGTCGACAGAATCAGACACACAACGGACAGGACAGACGGAAACGGACAACCCGGCAAAAAAGAAAGACAACAGACAGACAGACAGACAGAATGCCCCGTGTTTCACCTGCTGCCACACACTTCTTGCTACTGCCATAGGAACAACAGATCCGCTGCTTGGTGCAGTCAGAGTCCGCAGTGCACGAGGTGGAAGAGGACTTGCTGGGATCTGATCTGGGACAGTAACCTTCGGTGACGGCGGCTGCACACACACACACACACCACACACACACACATTCCAGTTTTATGTTCCCTGCAGATTATTCAACACACACACACACACACACACACACACACACACACACACACACACACACACACAAGTTTCAATTCATCCTCCTTCCTATCTTTCATAAATTTCCTTTTTTGCCGCCCTCCACAGTCTCGTCCTCGTTCCCCCTAAACCTTTTCGAGCTTTCCGAGACCGAACAATTGCGGGACGGATCATCCCCAGTGTCTCTTTGGGATTCAGTTCTGTTGAGATGCAGGCGTTAAACAAAACATCAAACATGAAATACAAATGAGAAGAAGCAAAACACTAACAACGAAGGACTACGGAGGATCTTCATCAAAGGTTACAGTGTATGCAAAACAGCTGTACGAATCTTGATGAAAACGTTACAGATCTTACAAAATAGAAGAAACGGATATCCATGACAACGTCACAGTTTGTGCAGTATAATTGAGCGGATCTTTAACGGTGTGTTCAAAATATTTAGCGCGTATTCGTAAACATGTGACAGTTTGTGACAAACGATTGAACGGATCTTTCTGAAATGTCAAGTTCGTGCAAATGAGTTGTCTGATCTTTTATGAAACGTTTGCTTTCATGGTGTTTGAAGTCGGTTCGCTATTTCCAAAAGATTCAATCTTCAGGTCCCCGAGTTTGAAAACCAAAGAAAGGCTTAAAAGAAGACTATGCAAGTGAGTAGAGGGAAAAAAACGTACCAGAAAGGGGACGCAATTGCAGGGAACAGTATTAGCGCGCCGAGACTTGGTCTCTCTGTCGGTCATTATTTGCATGTTCTTTTTATTTTTTCTCCTCTCCCTCCTCTATCCTTTTGAAATTTACTTTTCATCCTCTCTCTCTCTCTCTCTCTCTCTCTCTCAATCAATCTCTTCTCTTCTCTCCGTCTCTCCCTCTTTCCTTCCCCCTCTCCGATCATTTGCTCTCTCTCTCCTCTCTCTCTCTCTCTCTCTCTCTCTCTCTCTCTCTCCTCTCTCTCTCTCTCTCTCTCCTTTTCCCCTCTTACCTACCTTACTTTCTTTTTGTTCTCTCTTTCATTCTTCCTTTGTAATCTTATCCCTCGGCCTCACTTTCTTTTCCCATCTTTTCTTTCTTTCCTCTTCCCCCCCCCCCCTCCCCTCTCTCTCTCTGTCTCATTTTCTTTTTCTTCTCTCTCTCTTTCTGCCCCTCTCCCGCCGTTTCTGTGTGTGTTTTTTTATTTATCATTCTGTTACTATTCTCTTCTAATCGGGTCTGAAAAATACAATGTCAAACATTCCGTTGTCTACGTTGTATGTAAGGAAAAAAAGGCATTAAACTGCCCTTCAATTTGTGGTGAAAATGGGAGTTTATTGAAGATAAAATCCACGACAGTATTGGTTGAAAACCCTCATCAAACGCAAAACCTAGGCCGGAAATTGTCCAGAAAATGACACCGGGATCTCCGGAATAGCGCGCGCTGCAAGATAATGAAGCCCGGTCCTCGCCTTTCAAACTCTCTCCCCGCACAGAGAGATGTATAATGCATGCTCACAACAAAACCCGTGGATGGGCACGCACGAGGCAAACGCCCGACAATATCCCACACACTCCCTGAACAGCGCTATGCATAATTCATGCATTGAACTATACCATATGCACGAAAGTATAATATATGCATAGAAACTATCCCCATGCTTGCAGTTCTCAAAGGGTTTGGGAGCCCGTCTATATCCAAGTTCAAATTTTTCCTCCGTTCTTATTTTAAATATACAAAAGATGTCCTTCGAACTTATTGGCTTTATCAAAAGAGGTCTTCCTTGGCAAAACCTTTTCATTGTTCTTTGTTTGGAACACAGATCGCGCTGCGTGTTTTTACTGCGCGAGAAACGAAACATAGAAAGAAAAAAAACATTCTTGTAATCAAAACAACAGGTGGCTAAGACGTTGTTGTTCATGTGTTTTAATTAAGGTACTCTGAAAATGTTGAATTTTTCAACAACAAAAAAAGCACACAAAAAGTAAATATAAATTTAAAGAGAGAGAGAGAGAGAGAGAGAGAGAGAGAGAGAGAGAGAGAGAGAGAGAGAGACCCATCCATGCTCTGAAAGTCATACTTCATACACTGATTACTTACCTTGGGCGCAGGCACAGAGGGCGCTGGCTGCCAGCAAGCACAGAGCCAGGTTGGGCCCCATCTTGCCGGATGCAGTCAGGTACAGCGCGTCAGGTGGCGGACGTACTCTCTGAAACACCAAGCGTCACAATCTACAAGCAAGGCGCACTCACCGACCGGTTTTTTACTTCATGTTCCTCTGTCACTGTTGACTGATATATGCATGTGGATGGATGTAACGTTAAAAAAAGAAAACTTCGCAGCGAGATATAAAATTCGTCAAAAAGATCTATCAGGAGAACTAAACAAGATGGTCGATTACATGAAGCTAAATGGATTAAGTCTGTCAACCGAAAAAACAAATATGATTCTTTTTAACAGTGGATCTAACCCAGAAAGTATGCCTGTTTTCACATTGGATGATACTCCTCTTAAGTACGTAACAGAGATTAAATTTCTAGGAGTTTATTTTACATCTAAGTTATCATGGAACTTTCATATCGAATATTTATTAACAAAAGCGAGAAAAACATTAAACTTTCTGAAAATTATTTCTAAAGAAAAGTGGGGACAAGATCCAGCTACTTTGATTACTCTATGTAAGTCTTTAATGAGATCAAAAGTAACTTATGGCCAAGAAATATTCTTCAATGCGCCTAAATATCTATTACAAAAACTGCAAAGTATTGAATGTAAGGCATTGAAATTAGCCCTTGGACTTCCTGTGCACGCATCATCGTCACGTACATATTATGAAGCCCAGGTACTTCCTCTAGATGATTATAGAGATTTAACATGTTGTAAATTTGTCATTAAAAGTACAGCTAGAAAAACACATATCAAATCAGAAATTAAAATGAGATCAGATTTTGATTTTCCGAAAAGAGCAAAGTCTATAACTTCTCAAATAACTATAGCAACTTATACATCAAAAATACTTTCAGATTCTGGGGTTTCCTTAGAAAAGGAAGCTTTCTCTCCCAGACCATCTTTTTGTCCTATTCCACCCTGGGAACTTAAAAAAGCCCATTTTGATATTGATCACACCAACATTAAAAAAGATGAAAATATCAATATGCTCACAAGTTATACAAAGTGTCATATTGACGAGAAATACACTAACCAATTAAAAATATACACAGATGGTTCATGTATTGGTAAGCATACAGGTTGTGCATTCTTAATCCCAGACTTGAGGGTGGAGAAATCTTTTTACATTGGATGTAACATATCCATATTCACAGCTGAATTAACAGCAATACTCATGGCTTTGAATTACCTTTTAAATTTCCCCCAAACAATATTTCAAGCTCTGTTTTGTGTGGATTCAAAATCAGTCCTCCAGGCGCTAAAAGATTTTCATCTGCATACTAGACCTGAAATGATTATTGAGGTCAGCTGTTTGATCCACATGCTTATTGAAGGAGGCACCCAGTTATCCTTTTGTTGGATTCCTTCACACTGTTCCTTTTATTATAACGACAAAGTAGATAGGGCAGCTAAATGTGAGCAAAATATATCTCTGGTTCTGAATATCTTAAACTAGCCTTATCGGTACATGAGCAGTGCAACCTAGTTAAAACACATATTTTGAAAAAATTCAAAGATAGAATGATAGAACATGACAATCAAAATCAGTTTGATACTTTTGATATTAAAATTATTCAACATAACTTTAGTTTAAATAAAAATATACTTTCGTTGATGTATAGGTGGAAACTCGATGCTTTTAAAACAAAATATGTTAAAAACATAGTGTGTTTATGTAAAAAGAAAATAACACGTGAACATATTGTTGCATGTCAAGACATGAAAAAAATAATTCCAGTGTTGAGACAAAATAGTGCACAGGCCATCTTTGAGTCACCAGCTCTAACACATGAGTTTTTTTGTATGCTTAGAGCGCACTCCATTGGGGAAGTATTTATAGGTTCCTTTTTTTTGTTGTATGTGGGGCGGGCATAAGTGTGGGGAGGGAAGATGGAATAATGTACAAAGCTTAAAAGTGAAAAAGACGGAGAAAAGTTACGGTTTGTGCCTTGATAGTTGTTAAATTGATTAGTTTTGTTAATTGTTTTTTCTTTTCCTTTGAAATTTTTGTTGAAAAATTTAAGTGCTTTGTAATTACCATTATTATTCATATAAGCACTCATATAAGCACACACATATGTACACACACACACTCAAACACACTCGCATATGCATACACACACGCGCACACGCACATGCACTCATACATGTGCGTGCACAAGCATAAGCACACACGTAAGAACTTGTAAATACTTTTATTCCAGTGTTGTTGCAAAATAACTCACATTATATACAATTCACCAGCTTTAACCTAAGATTGTTTTGTAAGTTTAGATATCAGTCCAATTGGTCACTACAATATCTGAATTTTTTTTTCTTAATATAAAAGTGATGGAGGGGGAGGGAGGAACGGGGAGAGGATAGAGAGGGAAGAAAAGGAAGGGGGTGGGTGGGGTGGGGTGGGGGTGTTCACTGATTTTGTTGTTGTTATATATATATTGTTTTTTTTTCCTTCTGTTTCTTATTTCTAATAGTGTAGTTATACACATATTTCTTTAATCAGATATATTTTAAATAACCGCCTAAGCACCATATGTGTACACACATTCACACATACATGCATGCATACTTGGAACTCTATAACTTTCAGTCATGCACTAGTCTTATTCTCTTACACACTCCTTTTTTTTTTATCGTCTAATATCACGTTTAGTGGAAAGACGTTAAATGAATGACACACACACGTGCACGGGTGGATCTGGGGAGTTCTGGGGTTCCACATGGCAGTCGACAAGCCGCGATCGTTCGAATTGGTACATGCTGACAACGCGTCGAAAGAACTACTAAACATCGTAGCAAGCTACAGGGTAAGGAAAGGCGGGGGAAATCTGGCGAAAGAAGGGGTGGGGGTGGGTGGGGGTGGGGTGGGGGTGGGGGGGGTGGGGTGGAAGTACAGTGGGAAAAGGCAGAAAAAAGTACCATTTTGTACCGGTCCCAATCCCTTCCCTTTGATTTTCTCCTTCGCTACACGAGTCAAAAAGTAAGGAACGGTAGAAATGATAGCGCAAAGAGAGAGACTAAAAGAAAAAAAGAAAAAATGGTAGTGGAAAATTATGGGAAACGTTGGGAGGGGAGGGGAGACGGTGGAAGTGGTAGGAAGAAGTAGGACGAGTGTGTGTGTGTGTGTGTGGGGGGGGGGGGGGGGGAGGGGGGGGTAAGGAAAATCTGAACAATTAGAAAAGGTTAGCAAAAAAGCAGAAAAAAAGCTAGGAAAAAAAATAAACAAGCGGGAAAAAAAAAAAAAAAAACAGAAGGCGACAGACAGGCAGAAAGAGTACCCAGAGAGACCTGAGAAACACAAAAACAGCTTATTGAAAATCCGAAACATGATAGTGTAGAAAATTGAAAAGAAAAAAAAAGGAAAAGGCAAAGAAGCGTGGGAATAAACAGAGAAAGTACAAGGTAGGGAGAAACATGAGCAATACAGGTCGGGAAAACTTATGGAAACCGATTAACGTGTTGTCGTTCTGGTGGTGTTGTGGAATGCTGGACATCCCCACCCCCACACACAAATCCCATGTCCCTAGGACGGTTATTGTTGTCTTCCATGATTATCATCACGACGCCGTTCTCGTTATTACTATTATGATTTTTAGTTAGGTTGTTTCCGTAGGTTTTTTTTTCTCATGCAAGAGCCATGCGTGATCGAATATTGTTTCGCATGTGTCCATGAAACAAATTACAGGTTTTAAAAAAAACTGAATATTTTTTTTTTGCCACAGCCCGCGCATGCTGACAACAAAGATAAAGGATAGATCAATAGTGAAACCGTACCTTTAATACATTAGCTCAGACAGTAGTACATCAGAGTTAAAGACAATATCAAGCCCATAAATGCGCCATTTAAATGTAATGGTGAAACAGTACAAGTTAGACGTATCATATGTGCGTTTACAATGAAAATAAGTTCAACATAGACACTGCTTTAAAATAATGAAAGGCCTTCTCTCTCTCTCTCTCTCTCTCTCTCTCTCTCTCTCTCTCTCTCTCTCTCTCTCCTCCTCTTTGTGTGTGTGTGTGTGTGTGTGTGTGTGTGTTGTGTGTGTGTGTGTGTCTGATATAGAATATAAGAATAACCGTCCTAGGGACATGGGATTGTGGGTGTGATGAGGTGGGGGTGGGGATGTCCAGAATTCCACAACACCACCAGAACGACAACATATTAATATGTTAATGTTAACATGGACGGCGAAAATGCCCATTTTTTAATGTTGGGCTCCGAAAGGTTCACACCTGCAACCTTCGAGTGTGCACACACATGGATGCGCTACCTGGTGAGCTAACGGCGGGACCTCTCCCTCCCTCCCGCGTTTCTGCCTGTAGGATATGCTCTCTGAAATGAATATTCGGACAGTCCTCCCATAACCGATGAATAATTAAACTTTCTGCTGTCACCAACGCACATTGAGCATATCTGTTTTACATGCGCGCGCGCACACACACACACACACACACACACACAGAGAGCGCGCGCGCGCGCGCGCGCGCGAGAGAGAGAGAGAGAGAGAGAGAGAGAGAGAGAGAGAGAGAGAGAGAGAGAGAGAACAATAGTAACACTACACGCTGTGGTTTATTCACGGCTCTCAGTCTCCAAAGTATTTCTTCACTAAAACACTTCTGTTGAAAATCTTCACTTGCTTTGATATTACCTTCTCTATAAAAACTCTTTACTAATTTTTCAACAGCTGGAAAATAAATAAGTTCCATGGTCTAGCAGGTTGTAAATGTTGTATCATAACTTCTGTTGAAATGTAAGTCTACGTACAGTTATGTCCTTGGTTGATTTCAGTGCAATAAACTGATGGTTTGCGTAAATCCTGCGTCTATGTGTGCTGCATGTTACGTTGCATACACACTGACTGCATACGACGAGTACCCACTGTTCTTCATCATGCTTGCTCATTCATTTCAAATTTTGTTTTCTGATGCACACATACACCGTGGTATCATAAAAATGTGCAGCGACAACCAGCCATTTCTTTATCAGCACACTTGCTTACTAACTTAAAAACATTGTTTTCTGAAGCATACATTGGGTATGGTATTATACTAAAATAAAGTCTACGAAAACAGGCGTTCACACGTGGGGTAAACTGAGATATTTTGACCAAAATGGAAGTACCCTCAAGTTTGAAAAATTGTAATAGGAAAGGAAAACTGAGACTCCAAAATGTCGAACAAATGTTTTCGTTTGTTTTTCATGTCTGCTTTGCTGACAGGCAGTTCACAGAAAAGGCACGGCGACCGGTAGGCCTATTTTTTAATCAGCACCATACACAGCCTATTCCTAACGGGCTTGAACACCAAGACTAAAAAGCAGAGAACAGAAGCGACCTATATTGCCATCACCGAGTATGGAAAATAAAATCACATTGCATCGGATGAGAGACTATGGAAAGCCTGCACAACTCAGCTTCTTGCAGAGAAGAGCGACCAGTTCAGGTATACCACTGATCAAGAATGTTATTTAAAACACACACACACACACACACACACACACACACATGGCGGTTTCTTTTCTTTCTTTTCTTTCTTTTCTTTTCTTCTTTTTTTCTTTTTCTTTAAAAACCTGGAGTTAGGCGCCTTTAACTTTCGACACTCTTACGCCTTCAAACACGAATTCAGTCCCACGAGTTTCCTTGCCGTCAAAGATTAATTCGAATTTAGTTGTGATCTAAAAATGCCAAATAAACGTACAAGTTCTCACAAACATTCAGCTAAATTGGTTTTTATATATGACGAAAAGATGTTTTCCACAAAAGGTAGTAAGGTTGCGAATTGGTGGTGCCTAACCTCCAGATTTCAGGTTTCCAATATTTTTACTGAAATGAAATAATACCATAGAACTGGGATCATTCAAAAATCAAAGAACGTCGTTGTCTGAACCACGAAGTCAAACGAGAGATTCGCGTATGTCTCTATCGCTTTTTATATTATATCTCTCATACAAATTGTACAGCAGTCGCGGCCGCCAACACTTCAGCAACACAGCCGATCACCTGACGGTAAAACTCCAGACTTACCCTGTCTCTCGCCATGATACTAACCAGCGCTCTCTGCCCCTTCTCCTGGCCTTGACAGCGAAAGCGAGGCAGCACCCTCTGACCTGAGCTCGTGCGTCACCCGTGTTAATATCCTCCGCATGACTGCCGGCGCACGTCAGGTGACTTTGTCTCGACCCGCAGTCAGGAAAGAGCTTGTGTGCGCTTGCTCGCACGCGCGTGTGTGTGAGGAAGACCGTTCAGAACGACAAATGCAAACGTTGGCGCCTTACAATCCTCTCCGTTCAATGCTACGACTGACGCCATACAGTGGAAAGCAGTGACAAATTTAAATAGTATGAAATAAAGATTGAATCTTCTTTGAGAATTATTTCACCAACCTATTTCTGAAGGGAAAAAACACGACCCACTCATATCTTTTGAAGATTAATAATCATTTGCTACTTGTACAGAACGGATCGACTATCGGGATTTCCGCAGCTTGAAGCAAGACGGTGTCTAAGTCACCACAGCTGAAATAGGTGATGATGTCACTATCTGTTCCACTACTCACATGCATTGATAACGAAAATCGGAAATTACCTTTGCATAGATATTTTCAGCACCATACCCCTTCCCCCCCCCCCCCCCCCCTCCCTCGGCTAGCAGCAACGGCATTTTTGCTATACAAAGGACCCCCCCCCCCCCCCTCAAGCTCCTTTGCAAACGCAGTCTCCACCCCATCCGCCATCCCTTTGGAATTTCTTGACCCCCCCCCCCCCCCCCCCCCCACACACACACACACACCCCTCCGGCTTTTTGTTTTTCGCTGGTCAAGTTTTCCTCCCCCCTCCCCCCCCCCCCCTCCCCCGGAGGGAAGACCCCCCACCCACACACACACACACACACACACACACACACAGATCGCTCATGCAACTGATCCGGCCCTGAATGTTAAGGAGGAAAAAAAAGATAACTATAATTTCGATGATTCAAGATATTAGACCATGAAATGAGGGAGGGGAGGCGGGGGGGGGGGGGGGGGGGGGGGGGAATGAAGGGGAACAAATTTCGAACCCCACTTGAAGTCCTGACATTATCTTTTCCTGAAAGGCATTTTGTTCAGACGCGCTGGGCTCAGTTTGGATCAGACGACAATATCTTGTTCTTTGGATGAAAAAAAAAAAAACCCAATGAACTGCGTGTTATCATACACTCCTCCGGCCGCCCCCCCCCCCCCCCCCCCCCCATTTTTTTTCCCCACAAGAATTTGGAGGAACACACACACACACACACACACACACACACACACTCACACACACACACACACACACACACACACACACACACACACACACACACACACACACACTCACACACGCAGCGCCTACACGAAAATTTTGATGATGAGAAACTCCACCCAACCCCAACCACACGCCACTCTAACCCCTACCCGTTTGACAAGAATTTGGGATCTCTCTCTCTCTCTCTCTCTCTCTCTCTCTCTCTCTCTCTCTCTCTCTCTCCTCACTCTCTCTCTCACTCTCTCCTCTCTCTCTCTCTCTCTCACTCTCTCTCTCTCTCTCTCACACACACACACACACACACACACACACACACACACACTGTACGAAAATTTTGACGATTAGAGCCCCCCTCCCCTCTCCCTACCCCCTCAAAACCCTACCGGTATTTTATTAAAATCAAAATGATTGTTAGGTCAGGCTGCCCCTCCGCCCCCCCCCCCCCATCCCCCCCCCGACACCCCCCCCCTCCCCCATCCCCTTATACAAAGTACCGACGCCAGTGTACAGGCAGGGATGGGGGTTGTGGGGGGGGGGGGGGGGTGCAGGAGGTGGAGTGCGGGACGTGGGGAAAAAATGTGGAAGGGGTGACCTGAGTCTAACAAACCCATTAAGGGAAGCAGGAAGAAAGTTGAGGGGTGAGGTTATGGTGGGGGGGAGAGGGGAGGGAAAAAAAGGAAAAAAGGGAGAGAAAAAAAGAAGAAGAAAAGAAAAAAGGAAAAAAAAAAGAGAGAAAGAAAGCCACTACAGGCGGAACGGGGAGACACGCAGCGGAGACAAATTTAATTGAGAACGCCGCGCCGCGCGTGCCAGCTGACGTCATATTGTTTGCTCGTGTTGAATGATGTCACACTGATACTCCCCAGGCGGCCCTTTTCTGAACTAACACTGCGCGCATTGTGTGTGGGGGACGTCGCGTGTGTGGTGTCCGTTCCTCAGTCTCTCTGCTGTCGTCACCCTTTGCCTGAAACTCTCTCTCTCTCTGTCCTCTCTCTCCTCTCTCTCTCTCTCCTCTCTCTCTCTCTCTCTCGTCTCTCTGCTCTCTCTCTCTCTATGTGTGTGTATGAGACTGCATCTCTCTCTCTCTCTCTCTCTCTCTCTCTCTCTCTCTCTCCTCACTCTCTCTCTGCCTTTATGAGACTGCCTCTTTCTCTCTCTCTCTCTCTCCTCTCTCTCCTCCTCTCTCTCTCTCTCTCTCTCTCTCTCTCTCTCTTTCCAAGATAATGAAAATGTAACGAACCCCCTACTGGATTCTTAGCAGAAGCAGTGACAATAAGAAAAGTGTTAACTGAACACATTCAGCAAATCCCAAGATGATCCACCATCTGTATACGGGCGTGTGCCCCCCCCCTCTCTCTCTCTCTCTCTCTCTCTGTGCGTGCGTGCGTGTGCATATGTTCATGTGCTTGTGTGTGTGTGTGTGTGTGTGTGTGTGTGTGTGTGTGTGTGTGTGTGTGTGTGTGTGTGCTCGCGCGCGCGCGCGCGTGTGCGACCCTGAAAGAAATCGCATGAAACTTACGCGATGCTTACTTGGAGTGTATGCGTAGTATGTAAAAGCAGCTTGACTCTGTGTTTCAAGCATTTCCTAACTTGCTCATCTTGTTTCCCTTTCCACAACATTGTTCGTGTCAATACACGTTGTTTTAAAAGGCACAGACTGCGACCAGGACGGAAAACTCATGTAGTAAAACAATTGATTCATCTTTCTTTCTTTCTTTTTCTTTCTTTCTTGTTATCTTTCTTTCTGTCTTTTTTTTTTTTTTATATATAAAGGAAACCACAGATAGAATCCGGAAACGACCTGCGATTGGTCGATGATCTCGACGGCATTATCACACAAAGGCCTCCCGACGTCCTTGTAGCAATTGCTCAGCAACAATTAAAACAACTGGGTGCCGTTTTGCAGCTGACGCCTCGAGCGCTGTCAGTGTCACATGAATAGCGGCATCAAGAGAGAGAGAGAGAGATTCGGATTCGGATTCGGATGGATTCGGATTCGGATTCGGATTCGAGAGAGAGAGAGAGAGAGAGAGAGAGAGAGAGAGAGAGAGAGATCAGAAAGCGAACGAGATTCCCCATCACTTCGTGCACCAATCAGAGAACGCGGTGCACAGGGAAGAAAACAGGCTGCACGGGATACGCACAGAATTCCGGTCTGTCCTGTTCTCCCTAGAGACACACAATTCATTCCATTTGTATTAAAGACGAAGCGATTTTCAAACAGACAAAAACCGAGACGGCAAAGTAGGTTTAAGCTTCATTTTCTTCTTGTTTCTTTGAGTTCTTTTCCGTTTCTGTCTTTTCAACTTACAGATTGCAGCATCAACATTGGGCTTCGCATTTCGCTCAAGTCTGTAACCGTTCTCGTGGCCGGTTCATGGAAGAAGCGACTCGCACCTGTTGTGAACAGGATTTCTGATCGTTTAGGTCTCGATCCCGCGCGGGTGGTCAAACCCGTGCCTTTGTTCAGTGACATTCAAGGTTACGCACCCCCAATCACCAAAATGATATGGCACACAGAGATAACCAGCCAGGATAGTTGGAGGATGAGGTGGACTGCCTAACACTACACGGGTACCACCAGAACGACAACACATTGAGAGGGTCGCAGTGGAAATGACCATCTTCTTGTTGTCGAGATTTGAACCAACAGTGTCTGACTACGATCTAGTTGCTGTACCACTTGGTCAATCGGCCTGTGTAAAACTTTGATTTGGCTTTTGAAATCAGAAGAAAGATAGGGAAAAAAAGGGGTAAGGGTTGAAAATTACGAAAGGGGGGGGGGGGGGGAGAGACGAAGAAGAAAAAGAAGGGGGAGGGGGCGACAAAATCAAATCTTGAGTGAAGAAAAGGTAGAAAGACTGTAGAATAAAAGGGTGAATGAGCGAATGAATAAATGGAAGGGGAAAAAAAGGCGCGCACACGCGCACACACGTGCGCGCGCGTGCGCACACACACACACACACACACACACACACACACACACACACACACTCTCTCTCTCCTCTCTCTCTCTCTCTCACACACACACACACACACACACACACACACACACACCACACACACACACACACACACACACACACACATCCCGCCCTATCCCCATCTCTCTGTCTCTGTCTGTCTCTCTCTATCTCTGTCTCTCTCTATCTCTGTCTCTGTCTCTCTGTCTGTCTGTCGGTCTCTCTCTCTCTCTCTCTCTCTCCTCTCTCTCTCTCTCTCTCTCCTCTCTCTTCTCTCTCTCTCCTTCCCCCAACCTTGCGTGAGAACGTGTGCACCGACCGCCTGATGAAGTAATGACATGATTATAACGGCAAACCAACCAGCCAAATAAACAGCAAGATCGGACATAATGCCCCCCTCCCCCCAAAATAACAGGGTTGGCAACAGCGGCCAGGCACTCCCTCCCCTTGAGACAGAAACAGGGTCTTTGCAGTCCCACGAACCACCACTTCCTTCTCCTCACCGCTGCTGCCACGAAATTACAGCGCCCCTGGACCGCCCATTTTGGCAGTCCTCTGATCTACGTGCGTGACGCTTGCTGACACTATAGGAACCTTGCCCGTGAACATGGCTGCCGTTCATATAGTTTGGCGAGACGCCTGACGTTTGATTGACTGTAAGAAAACACGGCTTGTTCGCCTTAATTATCCTCACACCCTTGGCTTCAGTTGGATCCCGGGTATCGTTTAGGCGTCACGGTCTGTCTCCGCTGAGTGTGGCTCATTAGTGTTCTAATGAGAGGGTTCCTTTGTGGGGAAAAAGTAGGGTTTCCGTTATTTCAGTTGGAGTTCTGTGTTCAGTTTGGAGCTTAACGCCATTAAAAGAGAGCATGAGTTTGTTGATTGCATTCGTCTGAAAACAAACAAACTTCAAATGAAAATGCAATTGTTGGTGTGCTTGAAGCTCGAGTTAA
>CM031618.1:61796389-61838889 GCA_018398815.1 Conus ventricosus
CAAAGTCCGCAACGTCCCCAAGGTTTTTTTTAATTCTAAAGTTATACCCCCTCCCCGGCGCTAATGTAACTCCTGGTTCTTTTCTGGCCCGCGGACTTTTTTTAGAAAAACTAATTATTTTTTTTTTAAAAAACAATGTGTGGGTTATCACTTTTTACAACTTTCCCCCCCGTTTTGTTTTGATTTTTATTTTAAAATGATTCGACCCCCCCAAAAACAATCTTTTAAACGTAAATTGGGAAATTTGCATAATTTTATAATCGCAATATGCATTTTCCCTTTGGGGAAAGAGCTTTTAAAACAGTGGGGGCCCTTTCCCCCAATAAGTTTTCATCATGCCCCGCTCATCCAAATGAAACATAGAGAAAAGAAGGGTAATGCAAGTTTGGGGCGGATTTTCCCCCCAAAAGTTTTTTTGTCGGCGCAACTCAAAAACCCCTATGAAAGTCCTGATTGTTAGTTGCAAAGCCAATATTTTAGCTATTTTCTACATAAAAAAGGTAACTACTACTTTTTCTTCGGGTTTTGGAATTTAACATTTTTTTCCAATTTGCTTTGGGTTAAAGGGGTTTCCGAGAGTAATTTAAGTTACTCTTTTGCTTCTTTTAGTGAGCAAGCCCCTAATAACCACGGGTATGGTTAACTGGCAACTTTGGGGCCCTCCTGCGCCCGGTTAACTTTAAAACCCTTAAATTATTCTCCTTGGCTTTGTTTAAATTTTAAACCATACATTTGTAGAATTTTTCAGGAGTGGCCCCATTTTGGTTCCGCAATTGTTATAAATAGAAATTTTTCCAAAAAACAAAGGAGGGCCCTTTGGGTTTTATTGTTACAAACTTTTTTTTAAACAAAATGAAAAGGAGCGCATTAAAATATACTGATCAAAATATTCTCTGGACCGAAACAAACAATCTTAAAATAAAACAACCGAAAATTTTGACTTTTTCTGTGATTTCAGTCTGTCGCCTTTCAAGAAAAGGGTTAGTACTCCTTTAAACAGATATTTTAAACCCCCCCTTTTAAAAAAAAAGCTAAAATCCGCGAAAGTGGGTTTAGTCACCGATGCAGTTTTCCCAAAACCCCATTTAAAAAATTTTGCTGTTTTTTGTGCACAACTGGGGGTGGAGTGCCCGAAAGCGGATCATTTAAATCATCCTAACCCTTTTGGGTGAGGTCATGTAAAATTTCCCTTTTTTTATTACCCCTTCAGACGTTTTTGACTGAACTGAAAAGCGCCTTTCCCAAAATGAAAAAAACTTTTAAACCCAAAACCCAAAACAAACAAATAGACATGAAGGTTTTTTAAAAGGGATCGTAACAAAATTCAATTTTAAAGGTTAAGGAAGACTTTAGACAAAAGTTGGATTTTAATCAGGCTTAGGCCCCCAAAAATTTTTGGGGCGTCCCACAGAAAGTAAACAAAAAAACGGGTACCCTCCTTACACATCTTTCCTTCGGGAAAAACTGTTCACCCCCGGGGTTTCCATAAAAAAAAAGCCATAAAACAGCATGGACAACATTTAAAATTAACACTTCAAAGGGGCCAAACCCCCAAGAGGGGGAAAAAGAAAACGAAAAAAAACGACTCTGTTCGAAATTACTTTGGTGTTTGCTGGGTTCGAAAGAAAAAAACCGAGATCGAGCATAACTGACCCCATCAGGTTTTGATGAACAAAAACAAAAAAACCTTAGCAAATTTAGGGGACCCCCATTAATTCAAAACATTATTTACCTTCAAGTAAAAAAAAGGGTACCAAAATGTTTTAAAAATACGCAAGATCGAAATAGACTTTCCCTTTTTGGCACGGGTTTAAATAAAATGCGGGGGCCTTTCCCTGACCTCAGGTTTCCAAATGGGAACAATAATAAACACAATAATGAAATCCTTTTTGGCAGGAAATAAAGAAAAAAGCCCGGGAAAAACAAAATAAAATTCTGAGCCAGTAATATTCCCAAGCAGTAAAAAACCCCCAAAGGGCCATAAGGGCCACCCAAATTACCCCCAAGGCCCAAA
Organism: Conus ventricosus; assembly: GCA_018398815.1. Taxonomy (NCBI): domain Eukaryota; kingdom Metazoa; phylum Mollusca; class Gastropoda; order Neogastropoda; family Conidae; genus Conus; species Conus ventricosus. The sequence goes on from CM031618.1 coordinate 61,798,404, forward strand.
CCCCAAAAGCCTTTGAAGACGCGGTCTCTTTCGCGATGACCAGGGAAATATAAAAAAGCAGCACTTTTGTTGTATTAATGGCATATTTTTACTTGGTCTTTACCTTACAAAAAATTAACCCAAATTTTAAAAAAAAAGAATTTTAATTTTTCCAAATAAGGGTTTGGCTGGGCCAAAAATCCCAACCCTACTTTGTTTTGCAGTAAAACAAAAGCCCTAACAACACCCCCAAAATATACCCGGTAAAGCATCCACGCTTTACTAGTTTAATTTTTTTAAAAAATCCCCCAAGATGATCAAGCGTTTTTTTCCCCACGATTTATCAGGGGAGGTGATGGCGGTGGAGGCCCAACCCACACCTCCCCCCGCCCGAAAATACCCCATCACCCAGTGTATTTATTGCAAATCCTAAGGCTGTTAAAAACCTTCCCAATGTGACTCCATGCTCTCTAAACACGTTCGAAATTCTTCTGCTAGGGGTCGTGTCTTCAAAAAAAAATTTTTTGGGAATTTTTTTCTCTTTCAATTCACTTGATTCGTAATTCCCCCTCGGTTATATCAGGCTTCTAGTCTTGCTGATCTTTGTTGTTCAAGATCTTTATTTTTGTCTTTTCTTTTTTTTAATACGGGCCCTAATTTGGCGCATCAGCCCAACAGTTTTTCTTTTTCTTTTTTTATATGTCAAAAAAGCTCACCCATTTTTTGCTAAATTTTTTTTTAAATTTCCCCCCTTTGGGAGGGTTCTTAAACCCACGTTTCAAGGGCTAATAATTCTCTCCTGGGAAACGGAGAATCTTTAATTGTTTTTCAAAATGCTTTTTCCTTCTAAAAAACTGGTTTCTGCTTCTTTTACTTTATTTTTTCACCCGCTTTTTGACTTAAATCTGAAGTTCTAGTTTTGCTTTGGCTACTTTTTGGAAGTTTTGTTGTATTTTGGGGGAAAATTTAGAAACTTTTCTCCGCTCTTAATTTCGGCCCTAACAAGGCAAGGCGTTTTCCTTTTCGCCCATTTTAAAGTTTTTGGGTCTAATTGTTTTCTTTCCCTACAAATTTTGGAGGGGTTTCTCGTTTATCTGTAAGGGGAACACGCTGCCCCTTTGATCGTTTTTCAAAATAAAAATGGCCCCCTTTTTACTTAAAAACATCGGGGGCTAAAAATTTTGGGTGGAGGTTCTGGCCAAAACTTTGGTAAAATGATCGCCCTTTAAGGTTTTTTTAATTCAGGGCCACATTGAGGCTTTTGAGTGATCCCTGGCCCAAAGGGAGTCATTTCGCTAAACGCGCTTCAAAATCAGGAACCTCATAATCTTCTTTCCCTTCAATGCCTGCCATTTTTAAAAAATTAACTTTTTATTTGTTTTAAAAAAATGTCGCAAGCATTTTGGTTCAATTTTTGACCCCATAAAAAGACTGAAAGAGCCCCATGGCGTGAAGGGAAAAAACAGAAATTATTTTTCCAAAAAAACCATCTACTATTGATGCAGACCCAAATTTCTTACTTAAATTTTCCCAGACCTAGGAGAAAAATGAAGGGGTTTGGTGCCGGGCCCCTCGCACTTACTTTCAAATAAAACTCGATTCAACAGACCCCCAAAAGGACATTTTGTCCAGAATCTGGGGCGGGCAATCTTTAAAAAATTTTTCTAAAAAAACTTGGGGGGAAAAAAAAATTTTTCTTTAAATAATGCGACTTTTTTTTTAAACCTATTCTGATCTAGGGCTAACCGAGAATGAAAGGGCGATCTTGCTTTCCCAAGGAATCAAAAATTAGTGAAGCACTAAAACGCAGAATGGGCGCTGAAGATGCAAAGAAGGAAAAAAAAGTATGTACTTAAGTTATGCGTATGGGAAATCCCCTTTTCCCCCCCCTTGGATTTGATTTTTAAAGTGCGCACCCCCCTTTATTTTCGGGGCTTTAAAAAGACAGTTTTTCCCCAAATAAACTCCCTTTTAAAAATTTCCCAAATGGGTTATTAAATCTGAAGTAGACCCGCGGGCAAAGTACAGTTTTTCTGACATCGGGGTTAGAGTTTAAACTTTGTTCGAAACCTTTGATTTAGAAAGGTTTTTTTGAGAAAAAAATATCAGTCAAAATTGAAATATATTCGAAAGATTTGGATCACCTTTCTCACCCCTTTAAAAAGCAGCCGGGAACACATAGGGAATTTTATTTTTTTAGTGTCTCACAAAACCCAATTTAAAAAGGCTTTTATTGCGGGGGGGAAGTGAAAAAACCAAATTTGATATGAAAAAACCCGGGAAATTTTTCTTAACCTAAAATAACAAGGGGGCAATGTAAAATTTGGGGGAAAGTCCTAACCAAATCTACGCTAGGGGACTTAAAAACCTTATCACCCATTTTGATGAAAAAAAAATTGTTCGGGGGGAGGGGGAGGCATAGAAATCCAACAGCAGACCTTGTGTCTAAAGATCTCCCCCTTTCACAGGGGTTAGGCTTGATGAATTTTTTAACAAAAAAATTTTGGTTTATGGTTAAACCTCGGGTCAACAGAGGATAATCATTTTGCAGGGAAGGGGGAGAACTGTTAAAAAGTAAAAAACTTTCCCAATTGACAAAGAAAAAAGGGACGTTTAAACCGCTTATGAAATTTGTTTTTTACTAAAGGTTTCGCGCTAAAATTAAAGATAACAGTTTCGATTATATAAAATGAAAAATTATTTTTTTATAAAAACCCAGCTGTTAAAAAATTTTACCCCAAAAGGGACCTACAGCCAGAGTTGTTAAAAAAGGGATAGTAAAACCCCTACAAAAAACCCTTCAGTTTAAACAAACAAACACAAATGCAACAAAACCTAGAGCGGGACCTTTAAAAATACAGAAAAACCCAAAAAGAAGGTATTCGCTGCCTGAAAATGCCTTTAAACATATTTTAATACTGGAGCATGGGGCTTTGAGTGGTCTATCAGCAGGAACGAGTTTTGGGTTCTTAGTAACAGGTTTTGGGGGGCACCCGCAGTTTTTCCTCTAGGGGGTTTTGTCTTTAGCTTTTGGGGCCTGTGTTCTTTAGCTTTAGGGGCCTGCTAGCAAAAAATTAAAAACTAAACCCCAAAAAGCACACACTTTTGGTTAAACCTAATAACAGCTAAACTTATTTTCTTCAAAAAAAATAAATAAAGCACTAGCTACTCAAACATCACGGTTTGAAAAATTTTAGTCTTTACCAAGGCCGTTTTTGATGACTATAAAGACAAAATTTTGATCTTAAAAAAAAGGCAAGGGCAATTTTTTCTCAACACCCCAACCCAAACAGAAAAAAAAAGGAAAAGTTTAAAAAAGAAAACGAAACATTAAACTCTTTTCAAAACACTCACATTAAACAACCCCAAAAGGGGTTTTTTATACTTTAGTTTAGGAGTCAAAAAGCCCCAAAAAGACCTTTGAAAATTGATTCTGATTAAAAAATTTTTTTTTAATTTAAATAAATATTTTGAGTTAGAAAAAAAACCCAAACCCTGGCTGAGATATAAAAGGACAAAGGGAACTGTTTAAAGGGAATGCTCGGGGGGAGCGTTTGTCAAAAGTTTTAAAAACGATATTAACTAAAAAGTCATTGACCCAAACCCAAACGACGGGAAAAGTTTTTTGCTCATGCTATTTCTCCAATTTCCAGATAAAAAACAAATAACCCCCCATTAAAGTACAGTAGCTTTTTAAAATCGCCTATATAACAAAAAATGAAAAAAATCAAAAAAGTCTGGTCTCAACTAAAAACGGGTTATTTTTTTCTAGTAATGCCCTTAAAACCACCTGGTTCGCAGACCAACGGCTTACACAGTTTGATGTGGCCCCCGAAAACCCAAAAGGGGGAAGGCCCCGGGTTGGGCCCCAGAAACAAAAGTCTTGGGAGATCAGTTTTAAAACAGGCTAAGTAAGCCAAATTGTAAAAGGGCTTACTTTTTCGCTACCCCCAAAGCATTAGCCCGCAAAAAAGCATTTTTCTAAACTAAAAAATTTTCGGAAAACAAATTTTTTTGGGGTGTGTTCTCGCAAGCTGCATCACGTCGGCAAAAACGCAGAGAGAGTAATTAACAATAAACCCTTTTACATCAATGATCTTAACTTTGTGGAATACCCTTTTCCGGGTTAGCGGGGATTCCTTTGATCATTTGAAGAACAAAACAAACCAATAACTGTTAATGAACACATGGACTGAGGAAAAAAATTTTGGTGCCTATTAAGTGTCTAAAGACGGGCCCAACAATGGGCATCCAGAAAAAAGGCCACCCTTACCCCTAATGCCCTTCGCCAAAAAGGCAAACCGCATTACCATTGATACAACAAGGATAGTTTATTGACGCATATTTTAAAAAAAAAACTTTTAAAAAAATAAACAAGAATTCTGTAAAAAAGTTTAACAAAAAATTCCATCTGTTAAAGCCGCGAGTGAACATAAAAAAAACATTGAAAAAAGTTCTGTAGACTGTAATACAGAACTAATTAGGGCCCCACCCATCTAAAGTTATTTTTAAAACAAAAAAAAAAAACCCCTTGAAAAAATTCTCCATACTTTTTTTCCGCGGGACTTCGAATCACCATTTTTCCTTTAAAGGGGGGCCCAACCCCAAAGAAACCACAAAAACATTTCTTAAAGAGTAACCACAGTTTTGCTCTTTTGGGTTTTTATAAATTGTTGGGTCGGAGGGTCCCCTTTCAGACCAAAAATTAAATGAGGCCCAATGCTCAAAATTATTTCTTAAACCGGCAGCAAGTGCTAATGACGGTTCTAAAAAAATCTAAATTTAATTTTAAATCATAATGGGGGCCTGAAGACCAACAACATTAGACTCCCCCACACATTGTTGGTTTTTGGGGTTTGGGCCTCTCATCAGACGAAGCCAACCCCACAAAAGTGACCATGATCACTTTAGGGGGAAATTTCCAAAAGGAGCAGCGCACGTAAATGCAATCTTCAACTTAATTTTTGACCCCTAAAAACAGGGAACCCTCCCCATCTTCTTTCATAACTTGCGGGTTACGACTTAAACTTATATTGCAAGCAGTAGCCCATCCCTTCCCGGGGTGTCATGCATTGCACATCTTTCAGAAAAGTACATGTGTTTCTTTTTAAAAATAACAGGGTTTTTTTTATGACTCATCAACACATGAGGGGAAACCTTAGATCACTGGGAAATGTCCTTAAAGTCCTTGCCCAATAAGGAAAAATATTTTGACCCAACCCCTCGTTAAAAAGGGGGGTTTACCCTTACAAATACATGAACAGTTAAAAAGGGTTTTGGGGACGAAGAAACATTTCCCCGCCAAAAAAAGGGCGCTTCTTTTCTAGTCTTAGGGGAAAAGGGGACCCAGTGATTCTGATTACGGGCATGCTCAAAAATGCGTGGCAGAAGTTAAAATTTTTAAAAACGATGGGTAAACTATCAGGGATCCTACAAATGCCGAAGTATTTTTTTTTGGCGGCCCGTCTTTGAAAATTACGGGAAAGCCCTGAAAGAAACATTTAGTTTGGGAAACCCGCGCATTACATTTCTGCCCCGGGATGAGTTGGGATTTTTCCCAAATTTTACGGAGTACAGTTTAAATTTATTGTCTGACCTACTAATGGTTCAGATGATTGAAAACGGATTCCCGTGGAGGAAAAAGTAGCGCCCGAATCATTACTGAAAAGAAAAACCAACAAATACCTAGATGTTTATGACCCCAAGAAAAGGTTAACTATCTCATGTATTTAGATGCAAACAATCTTAGGGTTTGGGAAAAGGGGGCGCAATCGTTTTCCATTACCAATTTTTAAAAGGGTCCACAAAAACCCAATCCGAAAAAAATTCAAAGAGCTTTAAAGGGGTTTAACATTTTTTGACCCCAAGATCAACAGCGGGATACTTTCCCTAGAATTTAAAACTTAAATATCCCGGGAACCCCCTGACCTGCATAATGACAAAACCCTTACACAGAAAGCCCTAAAAAATGAATCCAAGAGGGGCCGCCAAATTTTGTGCCTAATCTTCGGGGAAAAAAAAAATTTAAATTCCCTGTCATTCAGACTTTTAAAATTTTTATTTAAAAACAGGGTTTTAAAATTTAAACAGCATTTCTCGTATAATTGCTTTCGATAAACCCCCATTCATGAAAAAACCCATCTTTAAAAAAGAACCTAAATTTTTAGAACTAAATCCCCCGATCCTTGGGAAAAAAGACGTTTTCAAGCTGATAACAACACTTTTTTGGAAAGACTTTTGGAAAATCCGCAACAACGCAAAAAATGCCCAGTTTGGTCACCAAGGAAACAACCCAATTTAAAAGGGCTGACTTAAAAACCAAATTATCGGGAAACTTTAGAAGTTTTTCATGATCCCCTTTTTTGGCATAAGATGAAAAAAAAAAAAAGTCAAATTAGACAAACCTGTATTTATGGGGTTTTTATTTGTTTTAGAATTATAAAAAGCTTTTTTAAAGAAGAATTTCTTTATGACAACAAAAAGCCCTCGAAACCGACCCCTAGAGAAACTTTTACACAGTTTCAATAGTTTTGTTATAGATTCCCACTGAAGAAACTATAAAGCATGGAAATAAAGTACTAAAGGGCATGGGGAAATGGTATAAATACACTGTTTCCCCCTAAAGAGTCCCCCTTTACATTAAAATTACTAATAAGAAGGTTTTGGGGAAAGTTTAAAGGATGAATTATCTGGGGGGGTGATTAAGGGGGTTTTTTGGGTTTTAAGGAAAAAAATGTCCCCAGCATTTCGAGTCGGGAGAAAATATTAAGAAACAAAAGGAAACTCGCAGTTTTTGTGCAGTCAAACATTTTCCAAAAACAACTAAAAGAACCCTTGTTTGACAAAAAGATTTTTAAATAAATGACAACGTAAAACTCCCGATCTAATCTACAGGAGACCCGCAAAAACGTTGAAACAAAAAAGGTCTTTAAAGAAAACAAACACAAAACAATATTTGAAAAAATCCAGGGGTTTTCATATCTTTTTGGGGACACGGGAAACGTTATAATTATATATCTTCATATTTTTCCTCAAGTTTTTTTACAAGCTCAATCAAAATCATCTTTCCCCAATTTTAAAGCTAAATCTTTTTCATGTTTGCTTGATGTGCCAAAATTTTTTTTTATTTTTTTTCAAGTTTATTTTTTTTCCCCATATCTGATAATAAAAATTTTTGGGTTTTTGGGGTGTAGTGATCGGGATGTTTTGGGCATGGGTTTGATAAATCCCCCAAAATGCTTCCTTAATAATGGGAATTCGTATAAATTTGATTCCCTATAAAACCCTTGTCCTTCCTTTATCATTCTTTTTTCGTTTTCCCCCTTTTTTAATACTCAAATTTTTTTCCTGAAAACAATTAAAAAACTGAACTGTGTCTGGCGGATTATCTGCATTTCCCTTCCCTCACAAAAAAACTTTGGGGAGCGGGTTTTTTTTGTTGTGTCATTTTCTCGAAATAATACACAGGCGATTCATTTTTACAATTCGTTTTATTTCATATGGATAAACACTCCAAACCGGATGGGGTTTGCCCTAAAAGACAGTGTCCCCCTTCTGCTTCCCCCGGAAAATAAAGGTACCTTCCCCTTAAAAAACCAAAGGCAATATTTTTCCCGATGAAGACTCCCCCTTCAAAAACATCTTTTGGTTTTTTTTTTTAATTGCTTGTACGGGTTTTTAAAAGGCCCTTTAAATTTCCATTTTTTCATTGCGCGCAAAACTGGGGGCATTTTTCCACCCCATTCTGTGTTGCGAGAATTGCAATCAGCTCTCTGTAACTGGTAGGAGAAAAGTTTTTCAGATAACTGTTTTTTTAAAGTTTTCAACTAAAGCCTTTATCTGTAAAACTCCGGGAATGCCTCTTTTAATGGAACCCCCAATTTTTTTAAAAAATAATTGTTTCACTCGCCCCTTTAAATTTTTTTCCCATATCGACTTGAATATGCGGGGAATAAGTTGGGGGGCCCTCTTTGGGTATATCAGTTGTATGGCAAAAAAGAAAACCAGAAAGAACACTTTTTTGGGTTTTAAGGGTTCCCCGCATCTTTATTTTCTTGAAGCACGTCAATGACTGGAGCGCTACTTAAATCTTTTTGGGTCAAATCGAATCATGGGGAAAATTTAAAAAGGTCCATTTGATGGGTGTCTTTTCGGTTTTGTTTTCACAAAGTGGGGGTTCTCTGTTTTCGTCTAGGTGCAGGAAAAATAAATTTCCAAATCGCTTTTTTAAAAAAACCTTTCCCTTTCCCTTGTTTTTTCACTGCCCCCCCCGCTGTTTGGGCTTATTTTTTTTATTCCCGTGTTTCCCCTTTTCCAAATACCTTTTTGGCGAAAAAAATAATTTTGTTCATTTTTATTCAGCCAAAAATTTGCGCAACAAAAAACAAGACGGGCCCAATACCAAAGATAAAAAACCACAATTTCTGAAATTTTTTGTTTTTCTATGGGGGGATAAAAGTCACTGAATTTGGGGGGGCAAGGGGCCCCCGGGTTTGGTTTTTTGCCTGTTAAAAGTTTAATATTCTTTTATTGCTTGATAAAACATTTTTAAAAATGTGGAGGCTCAGGGCCCCTTTTTTTTTTTTCATTTTTGCCCTTTAAATAAAATCTAACTCCCAAAATTTCTCTGTTTTTCCCAAAAGGGCGTCTTGTCCCACTGCTATTTCTCCATAGCTTTGTTATGCCCTTTTTTCTCTCGCCTCATCCCCGAAGTTTACAAAATGCGTAATACTTCCGCAAAAAAGCAAGCGCTTTCACTACGGGCGCCGCCTATCATCATTACAAATGAAGCCATTTTTATAAATTTTTTTTTTTTTATTTTACAAAATTGTTACGCCCTGGAATTTTTCCCTTTTTAACTAAAAAAACCCCTTTCGTAGCGAATGAAGCTGCAATAAAGCAATCAGCTTTGAAAGAACCCCAAAAGTCTGTTTTGCCAAGATCCGCGGTTTAATTTTTAACAACTTTTCCCAAGAAATTGTGTATCCTATACTTAACCCCCAATAACAGCAGAAGGGTAACAAGTTTGGAAACAGCCCCTTTTCAGCGTTTCTTTTTTTTTAAAACAAAATAAATAAAAATTAAAAAAAAAAACATGAACACCGATGACCCTACAAAAACCCTTCCCTTTGAATTTAAGATTACAAAGGACCGGGTTGATGACAAGCAAATTTTCCCAAAAAAAGAAAGACGGTATTTTTTGGGCCCACAGGGAAAAACAAAACATTTTCCTCGGAAATAAATTTCAGCTAGAACAGTTTCAACAAATGTCGCCACAAGAAAATTATAAAGTTCAAACGGGTATAAGGGCGCAACTAGGACAAGAATGGTAAAAAGTGGGGACAAAGGGTTCTTAGTTTGTACCTAAATTTGGCTAGATTTGCCCCCAAATTGATTCTAAAACAAACTTTAGGGAAAAATTTAAAACGCAGGATCCATTTTTAAAAAAATCAGTAAGTCCTAAGGATGTGACCCTGTATTACAGATTTTGGAACATTATTATCGCCGCAATCAGGGGTTTAAATTATTTTTTAATCAAAGATTTTTTTTCCCCTTAAAAATGACCGAGCCAAAAATCAGCAAATCAAAAAAACTTTGGGTTCAGGGGGGAAAAAGTGACCTCAAAAAAGGTTTCCTCCCCCTGGACGTGTTGCCAGCGGGAAAAAAAATTTAGTAGAGGGAATAAACAAAAAAAATTTAATTTAAAAACACAGAATAAAAAAGTCCATTTTTTTTCCAATGCCGCTATAAAACGCAGAACAATTTTATTCGAGCCTCAACTGCCAAACCCTTCATGGAATAATGAATTTTAAAACTGTTCCTTTTTTGGCGCCCTTGCTGCGGGTTTGGGGGTTTTTTTACGGTAAAAAATATATAAACAAAGACAAAAAAAACCAAAGCAGTCCGAACAACCCCAAACCCACTAAATACAAAAGGGAACCAAAAACAACAACATACCAGAACTGCCAACAACCCAAAAATTTTATTTTTATCCCTTTCAGATGCAATAAAAACTTTAAGAAATTAATAAATAATTATAAGTTGACTTTTAATAAGAATTGGTTTACTTAGAGGATACTTAAATTATTAACTTTATTGACTTTTAATTTAAAAAACTTTAGGGGACTTAATCAAGAACTTATTTTAAAAAACTTGATGGACTTAATTAAAAACTTAATTTAAAAACTTAAAAGTGACTTTGAGGACTTGGGGTAACTTTATTTTAAAAACTTAAAAGGGGACTTGGGGGAACTTGAGTTTAAAAACTTAAAAGTTTACTTTAGTGTTGCTTCGTGGGGGGGGGGTGGTGGGGTGGGGGAGGGGGGGTTCATGCGGTTTATGTGTGCGCGCACCTTTAATTATTTATAAGAAAACGGATGTTTAAATATAATATAGTTTTTATCTTAAAAAAAACAAAACAACGCAAAAACAACTATTTTACAAGCACAATCGGACCACGCACCCACCCACACACAAACCTTTAAAAAATTTGGTTTGGGGCTTGCCAAAGGGGAAAAAGGAAAAGGGGTTTTTTAGTTGGCCCTTGAGCGCCGAAAAATTCAAGACGGGTCCGGTTCCTATTTTGTCGACTGAAGAATTTTTCAAAGCGGCCCCTAAGTGCCCTTTTTCAAAAGCTTGATTAAATAAACAAGACAGTTTAAAAAAAGTCACTCTGTTTGGGCCCCCCGAAGGCAGCCAAAAAAAAATTGAACGGGCTTGAATAGGAGCATTTAAAAAGTTGAACAGAGCCCCACTATGCATAACCGGTTTTTTTAGAATCATGTATTTTTCCCCCTTTCCCGGGTGGTTTGCCCCCAAGGGAACCCCCAGCTGGGGGCTAAAACCCTTAAATTTTTTTAATCAGTCATTTCCCCTTGCTGGGGGGTTTGTACTGGCTGTTGCTGCTCCAAGTCGGTTTTCACATGCTTTTCCCCAGTCCCCAATTTTAAACAGATTTGGGGGTGGCCCAAAGAAAAAGCAGTAGAAACCAAACGGGTTTTTAAAAACCCGTCCGAAAAAGCAAAGCAGGCGTTGGCCCCAAGTTTACGTAAAAAAACATTTTTAGATACCGTTCCGGGCCGAACGGTTTACAGCATGAAGGACGTTTTACATAGGTGACGTAAAACTATTTTTAGATACCGTTCGATCCAACGGTTTTTAACCCCAGGTGAAGGACGTTGACATAGGTGACTAAAACTATTTTTTGATACCGTTCGGATCCGAACGGTTTTTTCCAGTCCAACAAAAAATTTAAAGCAATCAGACTTCAGATTGCCAGAACTTTCTAAATTCTTCATTTCTTCCCGACAGGGAGGTTAGAATTTTAAAGGGGGTTTTTTTTAGTAAACCAAACAAAAATCCTTCCCCAGTTTTTTTTGAAATTGGGGAAAATGGTAAAAGGCGTTTAAAAGGGAGAAAACCCTCCTTCTTTTCATATGAACATGAATTTAGACTTTTTTTTTAAAAAAAAGACGTCCCCGACTGCTTCCCTTGTTTTTGGAAATTTTTTAAACCTTGTTTTTGCTTTTCCCCAAAAAGTTTAAACCCCAAAAACATTTAATGGTGCATGGTTTTTTTTTGATTAAATTTTTACAACCTTCCAGCTTTTTTTCACAAAAGGAAACATGTCCCTGAACGCTTTTTCATCTTTTTAAATTTCTCAACATTTCACGGGGCAAAAAAAAAAGGAAAACAACCCAACTTGGGGGGTCGCCAGCCAATTTTTCGGGGCTAAACCCAAAACAAACATTCTAGGGCCACGGAACCGGGCCCCCTGGTTGGATCCGGCCAAATTTAAACTTAGTGGGGAGGGCCCTTTACAAGACGTAAGAACCAACCCCCGAATGACTAAGCCGTTTTGACCGACGCCTCGAGTCTACGAACGAGTCGTAGCGCCGGGGTCAGACTCACGGGGCCCCTTTTTTGGAACCACGTCATTGTTAATCAACGTCGTGGGGCCCCAAACCCCGAATCACTGGCCAATTTACAATGACCATGTCCACGACCCTTTTTTTTTTTTTAAACCACACGGCGCCATTAAGTAGGAAAGGGGGAAGTAGTGGGTGGGGGGGGTGAAACTTTAGCTAATCAATTAGAAAGACCAAAAATTTTCCACCCAGAGATAAGGTGGTAGGCGGGGAAATGTCATGATTGGGAAAAATCCAATGGGAAATTTGAGGGGATAACTTCGGGTGTCAGGGGAGGGGGGTAAAAATACTGACCCCAAAGGTACCGCCCTTTTTGGACAGAAAACGGAACGAAAAAAGAGGATTTTGGGGGTGAGAAAAAAGGGGAACGGGGAAAAACGAACCCAAAAAACAGAGAGAGGGAGAGGTTTTTAGGGCTGCTTTAAAAAAAAGCAGAGAGAGGGGAGGAAGAAGAAAAACCAAAATTTAGAGATTAACATGAATAGTCTGCAAAGGGAAAGGCCAAAGGGGGGATGTGGAGAAGGGGAAAAGTTTTCAATTAAAAGAAGGAAAAAGAAAGAAAAGAAAAAAAAAAAAAAGCAAAACCCTGTCCATTTGGGTAAAGCAGACTAGAAGAAGAAGTGCAAAAGCGTTAATGCAGGGAAAAAAGAAAGGAGAACAGAAACGATTTTTGATATCACTGTTCTATCCAAAAACCGGGGGGTTTGAAACCCCATACCTGGGGAGCGTCACTTCGCCAAGCAGAACCACAGAAAACCCAAAGCCAACGTCCCCAACCCCCCCGACCAGGGGCCATCAGACCAAAAACCAGTGCCCGCATTTTTTGGGCGTTTGGGGGAAAGTTTACAGGGAAAAGAAAAAGAAAAAAAAAGAAAAACAGTGATTCGTGAATAGGATAAGATCACCTGCCAGGAAAATAAAATCTGTTATACCCCGGGGTTTGTTAATGAAATTTTTTGATAAATGATATTTTGAAATTCAAAGGGAAAAAGAGAAGTTTAAATTTTTTTTTGATTCCCCTAGCATTTATGTTTTTGGGTTTTTGAACATGTGTAGTAAATTTTAAAACTTTACTAGGTTTGATGTGACGAATGCATGAAAATGAATGGATCGAAGCAAGGGTGTGGTGTGTTTGGGCTGTGCGCTAGTCCTTTTCCCCCATCGACAATCACCCAGTTGACAATTTTTTTGGCGAGCCTGCCGGATTTTTCTGGCCCCTTTATTAAAATTGTTCAACTTTTTCCCGGGGGAACCCCGGGTTTGGGGTTCAAGTATTTGGGAATCCTAAAACAAGGGGTTGTCTTTTCTGTAAAGTTCCCAAGATAGTTAAATACTAGGCCCTTTGGGATTGCTTCCAAGATAGTTAATACTAAGGGTTTTGGGATTTCAGCCCCAAATAAATCATTTCGCACAATTACTAAATTCAAACCCCATATTGGGGCAGGCGCTGGGGGGCTTAAAAAACAATTTTTAAAAAAAAAATTGTCCCAAAACTAATATTATCATCATAAAATTGTGCAAAAACCCTCACCGTGTCGGTAACCACCAGTTTTTTCTTTTCGTAGTAAAAAAATCTTGGGTTTTAAAAAAAAAAAAAAAAAAAAAATAAAAAATGGCGGAAGAAAAGAACACCCCATTTAACAACTTGTGGGGGGGCGTCGCTCGTGATTTAAACTATTCGGGGGAAAATTTCGAGAAATTTTTGAAAAACCCCCCAGAAAATGGAAAGGGAGAGCGAGCGAAAAAACGACGTGTCGCGGGAGAAAAAAAAAGAAACAAAAGAATAAAGCAGGAAAAAAGAAAAAAATAAGGGAAACGGGAGGAACAAAAGAATGAAGCAGGAAAAAAGAAAAAACTAAAGGTTTTAATTAGAAACAGAGAAAGTGAGAATACAAAGGGGGAAAAACCCAGGGGTAGCCCCACTTTCCAGTGACCTGTGCCAGCATGCCCCCCGACCCAAGTTGGGCCAAAACTCTGAAGGAACCGATTAAATTTAAAGGGGGGGGTTTCATCAGTCCCGGGGGCGAAAAAAAGTTTGCGACCATCAGGTTGGCCTTTCCCAAAAATGGGGGGAAATCATTTTGTCGGCGTTACGACGGGGAAAGGGATTGCAGATTTTCAAATGCTTAACCCCCCCCGAACCCAACAGTTTCCCGAATTTTTTTGCTGTGAAAGGGGTCTTTAATGGGAAAGGGGTTTGACCTCCCCGGGAGGGGTTCAGGGGAAAATTTCGTTCAGGGGGGTAAAATTCCCAACAGGGGGGCCTACACTCAAATTTGGTGCCCGCAAGGGCACTAAATTGGAAAGGGGTTAAAAGGGGTTTAAGTGAATCCGGGGGGTTTTCTTAAAACATTTAAAAGCCCTTGCGATTTCAGGGGCCCCCCTAAAATTTCCCAATTCTTTGGGGAAAGGGGACAACCCGGACCCCCAAAGCCGCCCCCCCGGGGTTGGTTTCCCCGGGGTTTGGGGGGGGGGGGCCCCCTTTGGGCCGGGAAGGCCCGGGGGAAACCAAAGGGGCCCTTTGGGCCAAGGGAAAGGGAGTGGGGGGCCCCCCCCGGGGGGGCCCCGGGGGGGTTTTTCTGCCCCGGGGCTGCAAACCCCGTTGGGGGGGCCGGGAAGGGCCAAAGGGCCCTTTTGAGTACCAAAAAGGACCCCATGTGGGGAGGGAATTTTCGCCTGAGTTCCCGAAGGGGCCGCCTTGCTAGAGGTGGAAAGGGCTTCAAGGGAAAACGACCCCGGCCTGGAACCAAAAGGGAACAGTGAAAGAGGGGGAGTGCGGCCATTGCCGCCCCCTGGCCCTCCCGGGGGTCCGGGGGGGGGGGCCCCAGGGGTGGGGGGGGAATACCCCTGGAAAAAAGGGTGGGATGGCCCCCGGGTTTTAAAATTTACGGGGAACCTGGGGGGGGGCATGGGCCGGGGGGTTCCCGGGGGGGGTCGATTAATGGGAATTTGCGGGGCAAACCCCCGGGCCCCCCCCCACCCCTAACGTGGGGACTGGTTGGGGAGTTCCAGTTGGCCCAAGATAGAAGTACGTACCCCTTACTTTTTCCCGGGGGGAGTTTTGCGTTTGGGATGGAGAAACCCCCCCTTCCAAATTAAAAAACCCCGGGAAATATTTCCCCCTGCCCAAAAAGGGCCCGGGGATCCCGAGGTTTGGTTTAAATGCACCCCGGGGGGGTTTTCACCCCCGGGCCGGGGGGAAAAGGGGGTTGGGGAAACCCCCAAAGTTTGGGCCCGGGGGTCGGGGGCCCCCGGGCGTGGGGGCGCCTGGGGGAGTAAAGGCTGCAAAAAGGGGCAAGACCCCCCGCCCCTAGGGGACTTGGGAAAATTTGGAAGGGGGAGGGGGCCCCCGGTTAAGGGGGGGGAGCGGGTTTTTTTTAAAAGGGCCCCGGGGGGTTTTTGGACCAAGGTGTTCACCCAAAGGGGAAAAACCCCCAAGTGGACCCCCTTTTAGAAGGTCCCCCCCGGGTTTCGTGCCCCCCCGCCTGTCAGTGGGGCACCGTCGCCCATTTTCGGGTCCTCTCGGCAACCACAAAACCCCCCCCCGGGCCCGAATCTTTTAAGCCCTTTTATTGGGCCCGGAGCAATGCCCGCCCCCCAAACGTTTTCGGGATGTCCCTGTGAAAAGGGGGTGGGCAAAGGTCACCCCCCGGGGGGGGGGGGAAAGCTCCCCAAACCCTGCCCCAATTTTTCCCCATTTAGAGGGTTTGGGTTTACCTGAAATTTTGGGCCCCCGCGCCGGCTGGGCCAAAAGGGGGGCACGTATGGGTTTACAAATTGTGGGGCTACGCGACCAGATACCCCCGAAGCGGTTGCAATTTAAAGGCTTTGAACCGCCCCAGGTTTGCTGGGGGCTGGTAAGGGGGCCCCTTTTCCCCGTGGGGGTGCCACACAAAATTCCCCAGGACAGGGGGCACAGGTTTTACCTTCAGGCGTGGGGGGGAGGCCCCGGGGGGCAAAGGGGTCCCACAGCTGCCCGGCAAACCCCAAAAACCCCCCCCCAAAAAAATGGCGGGGGGGGAGGACCAAATGGTGGCAAAAGGGGTCCCTTGAAAACCTTTAGGAAAGGCCAAACAGAATTGGGCCCGGGGGCCCCCAATTTCCCGCGGGGACCGTTCGCCTACCGGGAAGGGGCCCCCCAGGAAAGCACAGGGGGTTTTCGCCATTTGAGCTGCTGTTAAAGGGGGGGACTTGGGGGTTTGGGGGGCCGGTGGGGCATTCCCCAAAGAGCTGTGGGGCCCGGGGAACAGGGGTCCCCGAATAAATCCAAACCCCCCCCGTCAAAGGGGGGGGGGGTTGGGGGGGGGGGTTAGGAAATTTTGGCCCCTCCCCGGGGACTTGGGGGTTCCCGGGGAAATTTGCCCGGAGGGGGGTCGTCCAGAAAGGCCAGATGGGGGGAAAGGTGAGAACAACCCCCGGTTGGGGAGACCCCGTCCTTTAATGCTTTCCCCCGGTCACAAACAAGCTGCGATGCATTGGGGAAGGGGGCCATTCCCCCATCATTTTAAAAGGGAGACCGGACTACCGAATGAGTGAATTTGGGGAAAACAAAACTTTTTTCCCTGCAAATTTACGTCCCCCAAATAATTCCGGGGTGAGACTCAGCACATAGGCGCAGCAGCAATCATTTTTTGGAGGGGAGGGAGACCCAGCAGAAAAAGGGGGGGAATTTTTTTGGGCCGAGTTTTTCCCGGGGGAAAAAGTCCCCTACAAGGGGTGTGTCCCTTTAGAAGGGCTAGCATAGGAGACAGGAGGGAAATTTAAGGGGGGTCCAAAAAAGTATAGGGCGCCCTGACTGATAAAAACCCCCCAAAGGGCAACTCTAAAGACAAGGAGGTGAGTTTACAAACCCCAGAAACCCGTACATGTGAAAGCCTACCCGATCCCATATGCCACCAAGCAAGTGATCGAGGAAAGGGGGTTTGAAAGAAAGTTGGGCCCCTTGGGGGGGATTGAACCGTCCAAAAACATCATATTTGCCCCCTCGGTCTTAGTGGGAAAAAGTCAGGGGAGCTTTGATTCGTGTCGACTATAGACGTCTGAACCGGTCCCAAAGGGCGATGCCCAAGGGGCATTTTCCCAACATGGAAGACCTGTTCGCCAGATCGCCACAAGCAAGAGCCAGTTTTTTCACCAGGATCGATCTGAGGGAAGGGTTACTGGGAAATAGCCCCCAGTGAGGCTCAAAAGGGAAACACAGCATTTTCCCCCCCAAAGGGGGGGGGATAACCAGGGGGCGAGTACCCCTTTTGGGATGGCAAAGCACCTGCAGTCTTTTTCTCGGATTATGAGGAAGCTATTTACGGGATTTGGGAAAGGGGTTGTGAATTTTTATGGATGACATTTTATAGCATCCAGACAAGGGAGGGGGCAAATGAGGCAGCTAGGGGCGTTTTTTTGAAAAGGTTGAGGAAAACCAAACTCACCGCCCCGACCAACAAAATGCCAGGTTTGGTTTTTCCCAAACCGGGGGTTCCTAGGGGTTTTTTTCGGAGGCGCACAAAGCCCCGGAAAGAGGGAAAAGGGGGAGAAGAGGGAATTCAGAAGACCCAAAAACCCAAAAAAAAGTCAGGAGTCTGCTAGGTTTTATTGGGGGTTTTTAGGGGGTTTTTTCCCAAATTTTGCTGCAATCACGATCCCCCTCATTTATTTTTGGGCAAAGGCCCGGGAAACCGGGAGTGTCCAATGGTCCGGGGCGCCGCGACAAGCCCTGCCAGACGGGGCTGGAAAGACTAGGTTCCCGTCCCACCCTTTAAAACTACCAAAATATGTCTAAACCATTTTTGGGTTTCGGACAGATGCATCAGGTGGGGGGATAGGTGCAGTATTTTTACAGAGCAAGAAGGGGGCGAGTTTCCTGTGAGATAATTTCTAGCAGGGAAATTGACAAAGTGTGAAGAAAAGGGGAAGAATAAAAAAATTTTAAATTTTGGCCGGAAGAAAAAAAAATTTAAAGGGGAAAAGGTTTTTAAAGAAAAAAAATTAAAAAAAAAAAAAAAAACGGTTTAAAGGGGGAAAAAGAGGGGTTTTGCTTTTCTGGGGGGGCCGGGCCCAAAGGTTTTTACAATACCCTTGGGTTGGGAAAGACGGAAAAGGGCAATTTTCCAACCAACTCAACTCTAGGGCAGTTGAAAAAAACCGGTTCTTTGGATGGGAAAAAGGATGCAGTTAAGGTTTTTGGGGTTTGGGGCAAAACCCTTGGCAGGTTCATATTTTTTGGGCCTGTTCTAGAAGTGCAACTTTTAGGGGAAGTAAATTATTTCTTTTGGGATAATTGTGTTTTATGACATTTTTTTGAAAAATTTTAAAGGGGTTTTCCCGGAAATTCTATGTTCATAAATTTTTTTTTTTGGGGCTTTTTCATAAATTTTTGGAAAAAAGGTTATGGAAAAGAGGTTTTTGGGGAAGCATAAGTGCGGAAGGGGGCTTATTTGAATAAGGGGAGGGAGAATGCCCCATTGGAAATGGTTTCCAAAAGGGTGTATTTTTTAATTATAAATTGGTTTTCCTTTTTAAAAATTTGAAGGAAACTGGCAAAATTCCCAAATTTTTTTAGGGAGGGGGAAAACGGGGATGGGGCGCAAGGGGGTTTAAAAAAAAAATTGGAAAAAACCCCAAGGGGGCGCCACCGTTCCCCCAATAAAATCAAAAGTTGGCCCCCTAAGGGATGGATTTTATAATTAAAAATTGGGGGTAAAGATTTTAAAAACCCCCGACTTTTACTTTTTAAACAAACCCTTTTTGCCCGACCCGTTTTTTTCAAGGGGGGAGAGTCTTTTTGGGGGGGGAAATTTGGGCCGGGCAAAAAAAATTTTTAACAACCCCTTTGGGGACCCAGCCAATTTTTTTTCACTAATTCCAAACTTAACCCCCGGCGCCCCCGTTAAAAGGAAAAGGGGGGGGTTTGGGGTTGGGGAAAATTAACTTAAAAAGAGGACCAGAGGGTTAAACCACCACCCCGAAGATAAGGTTTTACAGGCCTGATGGGCAGGAGAAAATCCGTAGGGGTGATAATAAATTTGTGGGCGGTTTAAAAAATCTGGGACCCCAATGTCTGGGCCCTTTTTGGGCCCGTCCAAAGAAATTTAAAAGGGAGTTTAAGGAAAAAAGGGGGGAAGGAGAAAGGGGGGGAAAAGGCTAATCCTTGAGAAAAACCCCAAAAGATAAGGGGTGAGGGGAAACCCAATTTTAAATTCCTGGAATTTAGGGGAAAAACTTGGGGGTAGGGGGAAAATTGCTAATTTAATTGAAGGACAAAAAAAGGAAAAAAAAAAAAAAAGGAAAGTTTTTGGGAGTGAAAAGAAGGGAAGCAAGGGAAAAAAGAAAGGGGAAAAAGAGGAGGGAAGAGGTTTTTAGGCCCCCGGGGCGAAATGGAGGGGATTGGGAAAAAACCAAGGGCCAAAGCCCCAAAAATACCCGCCCGGGACGAGGAGAAAAAAGGAAGTTTGCCTATGTAAAAAAGGGAAAGGGAAAAGAAAAAAAAAAGAAAAAAAGAAAGGGAAAAAAAACCCTGGCCATTGAAAAGAACCGACCCGGGGAAAAAGAGAGTTTATTTTTTTAAACAGGAAAGGGGGAAAAAAGGGAAACAATTTTTTGTTTATTGTTTTTAAAATGTGGTCTTTTCCCAAAAAGGGGGTTCGAATCATAAAAGGAAAAGGTACTTGCCCAAACAGGGGAACACCAGCCCCCCAACATCTTTTACCCCGAAACCCGGGCCAAAAAACCCAATACCCAGGCCACCAATTGTTCGTTTTTTAAAATACCCTAAAAAAAAAAGAAAATTTTTTTTAAAAGAAAAGCCCGGTGTTTGGTTTTTGTTAAGCCGGCCGGGCAGAAAATTTTTTAACCCGGGTTTTTTTAATGAGGGGGTTTTTAAAAAATGGAATTTTTTGTAAAGGTCCCCAAAAAAAGGGGAATTTTTTAAAAATTGGGTTTGATTCCCCTTTAAAAAATTTAAAATTTTTTGTCCCAAACTTTGGGAGGAAATTAAAAAGACTTTCCATTTTAAAAATTGATTAAAACAGAACCCCAAAAAGACACAACGTTGGTGTTGGGCCCTTCCCGTTTTAAAATCCTTCCCTCCAAAAAAACTTCACCCAGGGACAAAACAAACAAACCCCAACCACACCTTTCCCCCACTTTACATTTTTTTCCCCTGGAAAAACCCGCCCCCTTTGGGGATTTTCCGGTTTTTTTCTTTTTGAAAGTTCCCAGAAAAGCCCAGCTGGCCTTTTTTTTCGGGATATTTTTCCCCGTTTTTTTCTTAAAACCGGGGGAAGGGTTCCCCCAAACCGGATTGAAATTTTAAATTTAGCTTAATTTTTTCTTTTTTCTTTTTTACCCTGAATCTTTAACAAATTATAAATTGGTTTTTTATTTAACCAGGGTTTTACCCCACATTTCCTTTTTTTTTCTTTTTTTTTGGAAACTTTTAAACTGCCACCCAAAATAATAGATAAAAATTAACACGCACCCAAAAAGGAAAATTAAGCCCCCAACCCCTTACTTTTTTGCCCCAAACCAAACCTTTTTAAAGTTTTGTTTTAAACCACTTTTCCCCAAAAACCATTTTTTGAAAATTCAAGCAAACACCGGAATTTTTTAAAAGAAACCAGTAAAACCCTTTGGGAAGCCCAGAAAAGAAAGTAATTTGATTGGGTCGTGTCCGGCCCCTTGGGGCTGCCCTTTTGTTTTAAAAAAGTTGAAGTCTTTTCCTTCTTCAAAAGTAATAATGGTTTTGTCCCCCGTTTGGGGAGAGAAAGAAAAAGGGGGTTTTTCCCCAAAGGGCGGCCCTTTTGAAACCGGAACCAAAGGGGTAACGACCCCCTGTTTTCTTTTTCTTTTCACCCTTGGGGGCCAAAAAATAGTTTTTCTTTTGTTTTTTTTTTGTTTTTTATTTTATTCTTTTTCTTTTTTTTTTTTTTTTTTTAAAGCCCCAAAAGTTGTAAAAAGTACCCCAACCTCAGTAAATTTTCGAAAAACTCCGAGTTGAACCATCATGGTTTTTGAATTCCCGCCCTTTTAAAATTTTTAGGGGCGGTTTTTTCCGGGGCAAAAAGCCCCTTTGATAGGTTTGGTTCCGCAGCCCTTTTTTTTTTCTGGGGCCCAAATAACTTTTAGTTTTTTGGAAAAATTTTTTTTGGGGTTAAAGGTTCACGTTGAATTTCGGGGAAATTGTTTTTTAAAAAAATTTTCCCCGGTAAAAAATTTTTTAAAAAAAGGCCCAAACTTTTACAACAGGTTTTGGTTTGGGTTGGAGGAGAAAAAAAAAGTTGATTAATAAACATCAAGAAAATTTTGTTTTTAAAAGGTTTTAAAAGTCCCTTTTTACCCCTTTCCTTTAACAAATTATTTTTAATGTGTCTTTATTTTGGAAAAGAAGGGGGAAAAATTATTTTTTTTTCACCTTTTTTATTTTTTAGGCCTTTTTTCCGAAAACCATTACAAAGGGAAAAGAATCGCCAAAAAATTCCCTTTTTATTGTCTAAGAAAAAATTTTTCCTTGGGGCCAAAAGTTTGTCTTTTTTCTTTTTTTTTTTTTGGGGGGTTCCTCCAAAAAAATATTTTCCCGTGGCGCAATTTTTTTAAAAAAAAATAAAAAACCTAAAAAAGTTTTTCGATTTTAACCCCGGGTTTGGGCCCCGAAAAAATCGGAAATCGAAGAAACTTTTCCCTTTCCAAAAACTGTTCACCAAAAAAAAGGGGATGAAAGTTTCTTAAATACCCTCGCGGGTTTTTAAACCCTTTTTTAATGGTTTTGTCAAGGTAAATCCACAAAAACCCAAATTTTTTTTGGTTTTTTCCCTTTAAAGTTTGGGAAAATTTTGGGCCCCCTTTATTAAAATTTAAAGGCTTTTCGGGTAAAATTTTTTAAAAGAAATTTAAATTTGGTGACCCTTTTGGGGTGTTTAAGTTATTTTTCCCAAAAATTGGTGTTTTTGGTGAAGAAAAGTTTCCTTTTATTGTTTTAAAAAACCTTCTGAGGGGTTTATTTGTAAAAAAATTTAGGGTTATGTGGTTGGGGATTCCCCAAAAAAAATTTAGCATTAACTAGAAAAGAAAATTTAATTTAAATTTGAACCTATTCTCCTCTTATCCCTTTTCTTTTAGGGGGGGCCAAACATTTTGTTTTCCCAAAAAGGGCTTCATTGGGGGAAAACAAGGCCCCAAAAACCCCGGTAAAAACTTTCTTTCTTCTCCACCAAATTTCTTTTTTTTCCCTTACCCTTTTTTTTCCCTTTTAAACCAAATCACTTTTCCGAAAAAATGCTACCCTTTTAAATCAAGAAAATTTTTACTGTCCAAAAATCTTTTCTCTTCCCCCTTTAAAATACGGTTTACCAAAACTATTTGTCCCTTTTTCGGCCTGGGGTTTAAAAATTTTTAAAATTTAAAAATTAACTTTAAAAAAAGTGCCGGGTCAGCTGTTCCCCTTTTTTAAAAAAAATTTTGGCCAAAGGGCCACTCGATAATTCCCTTCTTTTTTTTTTTTAAAAATACAAAAGGTTCCAGGGCATTTAAAAAGGGATGGAAAAGCTCAATAAAACCAATTTATTGAAAACTTTCTTTTTCCCCTTCCGGGGAATTTTTCCAAAAAGAAATTTTACCCAAAATTTTTCTTTTTCCCCAAGGGCCCCTTTTCCCTCTTCCCAAAAAAGTTTTTGAACTTCCCTTTTTTTCCCCCCTTTCTTTGTTTTTTATTCCTTTTGCGGGGTATTTAATTCCTTGCTTTGAATGCCATAAAAAAAAGCCTTTTTGGGGTTTGTTTTGATTTCTCAAAGTTAATTTTTGCCATTTTTTAATTTTTTGGGTTTTTTGAAAAAATGTTCAATTTTTATCTTGGAAAATTATTGGGTTTTTTTTTAAAAACCCCCCTTGGGAATTTTTTTTTAAAAAATTTTAAATTTTTATCCCCATTTTTTTGCCTTGGGGGTTTTCCCTTTAAATTTTTTTTTTAAATTTGGGAAACCTCCAAGGGTTCAGAACTCTTTTTTCCTTTTCCCCCCCGGGGTTTTAACAAATTAAAAAATTTTCCCCTAACCAAAACGTTTTTGGTTTTTAAATACCCCCATTGGGAAAAGTTACCAAATTTTTTTAACAAAAATAATCTTCTTTCCCTATTTTTAATTATTAGAAAATATAATTTTAAAAAAAAACTTAAAACAAGTCAAATTTTTTACCAAACCAATGCTACTTTGAAAATTTAAAATTTTTTATCATTAAAAACAAAAAAAATCTTTGAAAATTTCTTCCGTCCTTCCTTTTTCGGTTTTTGTTTTTCCCCTTTTTTCGCTTGGGGTATTTCCAAAAATCTTAAAATTACAAGTCAAACTGTCAAGGAAGGCAGAAAGGGTCCAAAAAAATTAAAACGCCCTTTTTAAAATGGTTAAAAAACGAGCCGGTTTTCCCCCCGTCTCCGGGGGAACCTCTTTTAAGATTTTTAAAAATATAAATTTATTTTTTATTTTTTTAAAAGGGGAGGAGAATGTAGGTATGGGTTAGATACAGATATAAACAGACAAGTAATTTTCAATAATTCTTAATGCATTACAAAGAGCAGATGAAAATGTACAAAACAACACTCCCTTGATAAAGTTTATTGCAGTGAACATGAGAGAAATTCACAGCTTGTGTTTTTTATTTGTGTTTTGTCTTTTTTCAATAAGGTTACTATCTGTTTCACTTTCACATTCATTATACTTTTAGATTGATATGCAGCTCAGTAATTGAAATACAGCTCAGTGGTTCAGAACGCTAAAGACAGTGCAGACTCAAGACTAGCGTGTCACAGCTATCTAGTAAAATTTAAATCTTCTAAGTTGGGAGCTGCACGATCGAAAAGGGGGGAAAAAGTTGAAGATTATGGTGTTCAAGCCACTTTTGCATTTCATAGAGGCAAGGTGGTGAGAATCCTCTCTTGCTAGGCAAGTGTCTGCAACACATAGCAAACCTTAATGATGAGCAGGGCTAGGAAAGGGTGAGAGTTGAGTAGATTGCCTTAGGGCTCTCTCACATGTGAGGGAAAATGACAGTTGTTGATAGCTCCTTTGAATAGTGTATAGAAAGTAGAAATGTGCTCAGGTACATAAAATGATCTTGAAATAACTGACCCTTCTACAGCAAGAAGAGCTTGAAGAAGCAGTCCACATTGCTAATTTGAATTTTTGTCTTACACCCATTTTTGTACTCCCCTGCTCGGTCACATCCCTGGCCACAAGGATAAGCTTTCATATCTCTTAAACTCATTGCAGGCGAACCGGGCTAGCCTAGTGCGTCCTGGGATTTCATCTCAGCGGGCTCAAGCATACCCCATTGCTTTCCCATACTCCACAGCAGGTCCTGCCCATCCTGTGAGTGAGAGGTGTGCTTAACCCTGTTCTGATTTTTGCCGGGGTAGGTTCCTCAGCCTCTGAAGCTCAAAAGATTATTAAACACTGGAATTGTACATGAAAAAAATCTAAATTTGAAACTGTTGGTTCTGATAGGAATCTGATCGAATTTCACTGACTGGACAGATCTTGTTGTTATGGTTGTCTGCTGAAGTTGAAGATCAGGAGGAGTTTTGACAAGGCCATTGAGAATCATGTGCATATTTGGTGCACTCGTTTCCTACCTGAGATCATCAGGGCAGTAACACGGATTGATTTCTTGTACTGCCTGGTCAAATACCGGGCTGTTTTCTCTTGGACCTTCAGTCTTGCTATCAGTTTTATCTGCTGTGTTAGGAAGGGCTCCATACATCACATGTAGCAGCTGTGCTGTGGGTGAAGGCTCACTAGGCTGTTTGCAGGCACTGGATTTCACTGGCTTGCATGCTAAAACAAATGACATCCATGGAACCTAACATGCTGTTTGCTGTCTAGTCTGTGATAATGCTGTTGATACTGGTAGTACTTCAGGTCAGGTCTTTGTCAGTGCCCAGGCATTTGGCTGACCATACACCTCCAGAGATAAGCCTTCTAGTTCATTTGATTTGAAGGTGATGAGGTTCTTTTTAATCTGGAACAGGACAGGTTGCTAGTCTGGGATGGAACTTCTTCCTGGGAGCACTACTCTTACTGGATTGGCCAGGCCTTAACAGTCTTAAAAACAATTTAATGTAGAATAATATTAGTTAGAATTGTGCTGTTCAGTTTGTTGTTTGCAACAACTGTCACAACTGTCAGAGTATGTAAGATGAAAAGTAGTAATTTTTGCATGTAAACTTATGTACAGGAAGCAAAAACAAACCTAAAACAGTGAACTCGTGAACTTAAGATGAGTGTCATATTTTACTCTCACCCTCAGTTCATCCTTATCACCTCCTGTAACCTCCATCCACCCTGTAACCTCCATCCACCCTGTAACCTCCATCCACCCTGTAACCTCCATCCACCCTGTAACCTCCATCCACCCTGTAACCTCCATCCACCCTGTAACCTCCATCCACCCTGTAACCTCCATCCACCCTGTAACCTCCATCCACCCTGTAACCATTACATCTAACCTTGTTTGTTTATTTGTCCAGTCATTAAAAAAAAATGATTTACCCAATAACCATTGCATCTAATTGTGTTTTGTTAAATTGTTTATTTATTGCTTTTCTGTTGTGACCTTTTTTGTGCTTTCAATATGACCCTCATCATACTGTGTGTGTGTACATCTGTGCTTAATTACTTTGACCATCATTACAGTTTGAGTTGTAGTGTTGTTAGAAAGTAACCGCATCTTTGATTTTATGAATTTGCGTTTTTTAAAGAAGCACTTTCATCTGATGTGTGAGAATACTGGCCCAACATGCGTTCTTCTGTTAATGAGTGTATTGTTACATCAATAAGCCTTCCTAAACTGTTTTTATCAAGCTGTAAGTGATGTGAAGTCGTACTATTTCTCTGCATGTTTTTTGCACCCTTCGTGAATAAGATTTCCGATTTCAAGGTGAGGTTTATCATCCCTGTGAAACCCTTTCAGGCCCTACATCCACATGACCTTACTATTGATTGACCATTTCGATGTGTTTTAGGATAGAAGATGATTGAGATCACCTGCAATGACCGGCTGGGCAAGAAAGTCCGAGTCAAGTGCAAGTATCCTTGTTCCAGTTACGCTGAGCTGAATGCTGTGGTTAGACATGGTGTAATGGAATGAGATGTTGGTCGCTGATGAGACTGACAACTGGAACTGGTGATAGTTTTATGCCTGAATAAATGATGGTAATGTGACTGTTCTCTACATGCTCATGTTCAAATAATGATTATTCTCTCATTTTGCTCGTATATTTGTTTTAGGAGTAGCTAATTCATAATTGCAGCAAGTAGCTTCTGTAATTTGCTTTTTCGAGAAGGAAGATTGATGATCATGATGAACAAGTTCTGTAATAATTCTTTTTTAAACTAGAAACTCGTTACCCACAACTCCAAGGCCATAAAGACTGAAACAAAGTGGAAAGCAAGAAACTTGAAACGTGCAAGAGCTTCAAGTACTAGGTGACATTGTCACACAGGAAAGAACCAAAGTTTAAACAAAAATAGAGCAGAAATAATGCTAACAAAACTAGAGACCATCTGCCCAAAAGTTTTTTTTTTGTTTTTTTCCACTTGCCATGTTATGGAAGTCCTAGGAAAAATCGCTTGTCCAGAAGGCTTTCACACATGTCCAGATTTCAGAAATGAACTTTCATCTGGCTACACCAAAGCTATCCCGCAGAGTGCCGCACCAGGCAAGGTAGAGAATCAGACAGAAGAGGAGAGGGGAGAACAACATTCAGCTATTATGAGGATGGACAGGTCTCTTTTTTTTATCAGCTTTCAGAGGGCCACAGAGACCTGTGAGTTTGTGGTGTCTCAATAGTCCCCCACTTGCGGTTAGCAGTTTATAAGGTGAGAGAGATGACGGAAGCGATGGAGGGTGAGAGTGTCTCAGGTAGTGGCCTATGTGTACTAGTATAGTGCCAATCCACCATGCCCCTCATCTGCCTGTCTCCTCCCCCACCCTCCCTCCCCCTCTCCATCTACGTCCCCCTTTTTACTCCACCTTTTTCCGCCTACTCTCTCTCTCTCTCTCTCAGTGCATTAGATTTTTATTTAATGTAGTTAAGATTAAGAGAAAGAGCTATGTTTTTTTACAACAGAACAGGGACAATGCTATGCTATTGTATTATCTGTTGGTAAAACCAGGGTAAACAGTCCTTTTTTTGTTGTTGGACGGTCACACTCTTGGCCGGCCATGTTGTCCCATTTGGTTTCAGAGAAGGGGATGCAACCCAGCTGATGCCTTTTGATGTAACACAAACCATAATATTCCTTAACTCATGGTCAGTGAAGAGGACACAATTGGCGACCTGAAGAAATTGATAGCGGCCCAGACAGGCACCAGAGCCGACAAGATTGTCCTGAAGAAATGGTGAGTTAAATCCTCCAGCCGATATTGGTGATATCTGTTGTGACTGTTGGATTTTAGGTGCTGATTTTCTTGTTCCTTTACTTCCGTTTTTTTTCTTTCTTTTTTTTCTCTATCTCATTTTTTGATAGAAGTAGCACTGTCAGTGATCGATCATTCAAGCCAGTGAGTGAAATACTCCAGACCGCTGAATTTGGTTGATGCAAAGCATCGGCTCTGTGACCAGACATTACAGAACTGACAAACACTGGTCACATCCATGTACATGGTTGTCTGTCTTCTGGATGATTGTAGTGCTCCACTTGCTCGGCTTCTTCTGAACCTGACAGCCCGTGATATACATAAATGTTCATATTCGAGGGTTGACTGCTGAAACCTAGTATCTTGACATTTTGGTGATTTTGACATTTTGGTATCAAAAGATCCAGGACATGATGCTCTTCATATCAATGCAATTCTTTTGAAATACGATCAGTATTTATCTAGTTATTGATTAGAACCGTAAACAAGTTTAGATGAACAACAAGGAACAGTGACTGCCAAAACCAAGTATCTATTTATGCTGTTATTGGTTTTTCAAGAATCTGCCATTCTCACTAAAACGCTGACAGCCGAAACCAAGTATCTCAAGAAGCGATGAAGCTGCGGTCAGTAAGTCAGGCACAGCAACTGTTTACATGACAGCAGAGGGCTCTCCAGTCAAGATACTTGGTTTCGGCTGCCCATTTCTTCTTTTTTTGCCGTGTCTTGCTACTAGCAAAACAGATTAACTTGCGATCCCTTTTCTCTGCTGCCGACTCACAGGGTATGTGTGGCTGTCAAAAATGTCGTATCCGCATGTATGCTCATATTTTACAAAATAAAATGAAGAAAACAAACTTTTTAGATATTAATACTGAATAACACACACTTGAGATTACTATACTAATGTTGGAGCAATGTTTTTTAAAATAAAACTTCATTCCAACGTTATGACAAGCCTTTAAAATTTTCAAAAGCATTTTCTGTGAAAGGAGTGAAAAAACAAGATACTAGGTTTCGGCAGTCAACCCTCAAAATTTCCCTGTGGTTGTTAGATGATACGCACGTCTTTTTAAAATATTTGAACAAAACACTGTTAGAAAGTCTGTGCCGGTCAGTGTGCTTTTTCTTGTCTTTGTTCTGCCTTTTGGTACAGGCTTCCATTTTCAGTTTGTTAGGCTTTGTTACATTTCACTTTCAAATCCAGGCTAAAGATCCAATTGTATTCAAAGTTCCTTTTCTTGTTTGTGTTTTGTTGATTTCATGCACACAGTTTCTTGTAGTATCTGTGTCATACGAATTGTATTCCTTCTGCTGCATTGTGAGAGTGTCTATGCTGTGTGCATATTCATGCATGTGTGTGTGTGTGTGTGGAGGGTTGAGGTTTGTAGGGTCATTTTGTGTGTTGCAGGTACACTATCTTCAAGGACCATGTGTCACTGGGAGACTGTATCCTTTTGGTCTTTTTCTTCTCGTGTGTGTGTGTGTGTATGTGTATCACTGTATGTGTATGTGTGTGGGGTGTGTGTGTGTGTGTGTCAGTACAACCTTGAGTTAATCTGACAATAAATTGGTTTCAGTCATTTCAGTCAGTGTGTGTGCATAATATGTAGTTATATGTGATGAAAGTTATACATTTGTTACGAATATTTCCTCTGTACAGCGGGACTTATTCCTTAATGATAGTATGATATAGAAACGCTCACATTTAAAAAAAAATTTTTTAAGAGGTCTGTTACTTAAATACTGTGCTTGTTGAAGCACAAAAATCCTGATATGGAGAGTTAATCAAGGTCAAGCCTGTACACATAATAATTTTTCTTAGTGTATTTGTATGCCATTATTTTATTTACCAAGGAAAAACAAAGGTTAGTAAACTATATAACCAAAAATTCAACTAAGAGTTTCAAAACGTCGCATAAATTTTGTTCAATTAGAAACCAGTTTTCCCCCCTTTTTTTTTCGTCAAATTTAGCATTTAGACCACTGTAGGGGTAACTGGCCTTCCCTCAGGGAAAGAATGACAATAGGAGATCAAGAAGAATTAGAGCTGATGCTGCCGAAGTTTCAGACTGGTCAGGTGTTGAGTAGCAGTTAATCGTGCACAAATCATAAATTTGATGAGAAGCCTTCAGCTTTTCAGCAGTAAATTTGAGTCTTTCTTGGGGTCTTAAACTTGATAGAAAGGCTTCAGCTATCAGAAAAAGATACTGTCCCAAGAAAGAGAACCGTTGTGCACCATTTTCCATTAGTACTGTCAGTGCTGTAGTTTTTAAAGAATAGTATTCTAGCAGGAAATTGTAGGTTTCTATTTGTGTGCAAGGGCTTATGCTAGGCATTCCTCCCTCATCTTCCATTCACTTAGTGGGAGTGTGCCAAAGTTTGACTTTCGGTGCCTTGCCCACAGACTGACTGGCTGATGCTATGACTTTGGCAGAATGTGGATTTTTCTTTTAATGCATGCACAAGCTTTGATCTAAGGGAAACTACCTAGATGATTAGCTTGACAGTTTAACTTCCACTGGACTGAAAAACTGTAGTTTCTTTTTTGTCTCGGATACAGAGACAGGTCAGCATTTGCTCTTTTCACAAACGATATGGCGGAATGAAGGCAAAGCCTTGATTGTAGAGGTGATCAAACTTGTGACAAGTTAAGGATCCCACAGGGAACATGCTTATGTGACTAAGGGGAAATGACGTTGATGGCAAAATCATTGATTTCTTCCCAGTGCATTTGCTGATTGACAGTCGAAACACTTTACCATCCATTTTTTTCCATTTTGAAATTGAAAAAAAAAAAACCACACACCAAAATTTACAGGAAACACCCATTGAATATCTGTTGAGGCGTTTTGAAAACAAGCATACTGAATGTTTAAATCATGCGCATGTGGTATGATTTATCATTTGTTTTGTAAGTCTGCTGAATTTCAAAATCGTGGCCTAAACATCATGTCTTGAGGTGACCAGGAGCCCATTGTTAGCACGTTGCCACTGAGGTAAGCATCCACCTCCAGTGGTGGAGATCATGACTCCCTATTAGAGTGGGTGGGGCGGAGAGGGGAAATGGCAGGAAGAGGGAGGTGGGGGGGGGGGGGGGGGGGGGGGGGTAAAAGAAAAGGAAGGAAGGAAAGAAGCTTTCAGTGGAACAGAGACTGGAGGGTTGGATGCCTCTGGGTAGAGGTTTTTAGTCCACTGTTGTTCGTGAAAGAAAGAAAAAATTCATGTGGTCCTTTTGTGTGGTAGGGGGCCTAAGCTGGCTGGTTAGAATGATAAGAAGCTGCAGGTCCATGACGCAGAGCATTCCAGTCGAGTTGTGGAAGGGAAAAGAGAAAAAAAACAATTATCATGTATTTGTTTTTCACCATAACGTGGGGTAGGCCAGGTTGTTTTTTGTTGTTTTTTTTTATAAAAAATATCTTTTTATTCACTGTCAGGAGAATTTGCCGTTGATTTCTTTCGTACTGTTCTTTCCTACTGGCTGCTGGTAGGATAGAAACTGTGCGGAGGTGTTCATGGAATTCAGATGATTTGTGATAGTGCTTTTTAGAAAATTTGTTTTTTTATCAGTAATTTTCTAAAAGAGTTACAAGATTTATGTGTTCATGCAATTTAGATGCCTGTGTGTATGTCAGTATGTTTTAGAATTTAGATGCGATTGTTAACATCGCTATGTTCGTAGTTTACATGTGAGCGTGGCTTACTACATTGCCCATGTGGTCAGGTCTTAGCCAGCTAAAGGAAGGGGAGATAGATTTAAGAACAGACCTGTCAGAGGCACCTTGACTCAGTGCAGATGAAATTCATGATGGGATGAACCTGGAATTGTACTACCAGTGACATTGTAATGCAATCGACAAATCATCTTCGCCATGTTCATCAGGATTTTAATTTTGGGATTTTGGCCGGCTGTGTTTCAGTAGAGCAGGGCTGTTCACCAGTCCTTTGTCACTGCTTGAGACTGGTGTGGAACCTTCCCCTGTGTCGGTGTTGGGCATGCTTTGAGCTATAAATGTATCGGAGAGAGAGAGAATGATGAAATAACATGAGTAAGACTTCCTGTTTAGTTCTTATCTTCAGTCAGATGTACCACTATGGGAAAATCAACTGACTGAGAATGCGTGCAACCTTTTGTGCCCCTCCCCATCTCACCCATTTCATTGCCTTTTTTTTTTTTTCTTTTCTTTTCTTTTTTTCTTACATCTGTCCATTTTGTAAAATGTAACAACCATTTTCTCCTGTTCACTTTCAGTTCAGGGTTCAGTTTTAAGTGATTTTTACAAGTAATGATACTTGTCTTGTCACTAGGACTTTCTGCCATTACCCATGCATGGGTTCTTCGAGTTGACAGCGTTGTGGGATGGTTCTTACTTGTAGGTCATCGGGGCTTTACTGACTGTACACGTTGTTTGTTCATTGTTGGTGGTTGTCTTTGTTCGTTGTTGGTGGTTGTCTTTGTTCGTTGTTGGTGGTTGTCTTTGTTCCAGAAAAGGAAGTGTGAGCAAGCGACGGTTTGAAATACAGAATGGATTGTCAGCCAGTCTCTTGTTAGTGTTTCCTTCTTTCTTTACCATCTTGTCACATGAAGTATGTTTTGACCCAGATGTGAGAATTGTTTGACAAATCGGTTTCCATGAAATGTTTTATGGTGTGTTAGAAAAAGAAATCCTAAGACCTGGTCAGTAGGTTACACCTGAATCTTTCACAAAAGATATTTTAAAAGGAATTTGAAATAAAACTGTCGGTTAACATGGACAAACAAATTTCAAGACAAAACATGACATGTTGTTTATCGTGCCTGAAGAAGACCTAAGAGGTCCGACGTGTCATGTTTTGTCTTGTGATTTGTTTGTCCATGTTAACTGGTGGGTTTACTTTAAATTTCTTTGAGAATTTGTTTCAATCTCCACATGCAGTCACCCCATTTTGAAACCAACTTTCCACAAGAGAAGTCCTCAAAAACAAACCAGCTGACCCTGTAACGTTCTGTTAGAAAAGAAACTTTTCCAACACAATGGACCATTCTTATTATCACCAGTGAAAATCTGCTGTATGGTAGAAAAAAGAGCCAATGACAGCCTCTTTCCTTCAGTTGCAAGGGGCGCTCATCGAGTTTTGCAACCTGGAGGAACTAATGACATCACTGCTTTGTACTGTTCACAGTAATGCACACCAGTTTCTTGATGCTTATCACAAAAAAAAAATTGATTTGATTTCATGAAACTATTTCTGTTCCAGAAGGTCATGGATGTCCTTTCAAAAGCATTCACCTTTCACGATGGGATCTTTGAGCCATGAATTATTATGACTTCTGCCTGGGGAAATCTTTTCATGACTGCTTTTCTAAGTTTAAAACTCTGGAGTGTATGTATCCTTCAAAGGCCACTGTTTTTAGATAATTCAGACAATTCAAATCTAGCCACTAAGCCAGGCAATACTGAAAGATGATACCTGATATGGTCTAATGTCAGCATCCACTACTAAAAAAAAAAAAGCCTGTACGTCAGAGTCCCTGATTATGGAGGTCTCTAGAATTGTCTCGAAACAGTCATCAGGGTGATCTTCCCTGATGACAACCTAACAAAGAGAAAAGATAGTAATTGAAAACAAGTGGTGGCATGCTTCTCCACCAAATCGACCACATAGTTGACAAAAATAGACCAACAACCAGCAAATGAAATCTGATAGTGTTGCAGGTGTAATTGTTCAATAACAAACCTAGGAAACTAGGTGCAACAGGTTAACAGGATTGTGGTGCTGAAGCACAAGAGATAGATTTGTGCTGTCCCATTGACGTAATATTCCGGAGTTGGTTTCTACATGCGTATCTGTCTTGCACTGTCAACCTCCGGGTCCTCATGTTAAGTGTGTGTGTTATACAGAGCTGCCAGTCTGAACCATCCCACTTTTGGCAGAATTTAATATGCTCGAATGCATGTCATTCTGCTTGAAGTAAAAAAAAATTCTGCTCATGAAAAAAAAAAGTTTGTTTATTTGTAGGGTTTGCACATCTGCCGTACATGTAGCCAAAGAGCTGTTTGGATACTCAATTCTGGTTCAGCTTTTTTCCCGCTGCCATCATGTTGAAACAATCTGCTGGAGAGATTAGTTCTGAGGCCGAAAAGAAGGAGAAGAAATAAGAACAGAAGTGGAGATTCAGGTTGCTTTCTGCTGTCATGACGGGAGTGCTGCTGATCTCAGTCAGCAGTTCGGCCTGTGGAAGTGTTCAGCCTTGTCGGGAAGAACTTTACAGACTTTTGTCCCTGCTGCGTGAAGACACTACAGAGGCTCTGATGATTCTGAAGTGTGAAAATGAGCCAAGCCACAAGATGAAGCTTAGTGTGCTTACAAAAATGTAAAAGAGCAACAAGGTATTGGCTGCGACAGTGAATTCCTTGAAAGCACTTGACAAAAGGAAAGGAAATAAAAGTTTCTGGAATGTCATTGTTTTGTTTTGGGTGTGATGGCGATGTATTCCTTCAACTGTCAGAATTCTCTCAATTTTGAAAAAAATATCCCTTTAGTCTCTTCAGAGGTTGGCAGCTCTGGTGATGTATATATCTATATTAGGGTAAGGGTAAGGTAATGTTGCTTATAGCCCAGCCGACCGCAAAGGGCCATATCAGGGCTGTCACCATATTAAGTCATCAAAAAAAAAAACCACAAAAAACTTTCACCCATCTCTTTGAAATACGTCTTCTAAAAACGTACCAGAAACTTTGTTAAAAAATCCTTCCTCCGTAAAATCTTAGATCAGATGAAAAATGTTAATCTCCCTCAGAAACTCGGATCATGTCAGGTGGGACATCTCTGAACAAAGTTTTCATGGAGTCTGCTGTAAAGTGTTTATGTCTCACATCGTGCAAGTCCCAACATTCTAAAAGAATATGTCTCGCTGTAAGTGATACATGGACATGGAATGCACCACGGAGCTTCTTCACCTTTTAAAAGATAAGAATGGGTGTAAAACGAGTGGCCTGTATGCAAACAGCACTATACTGTTTCTTCTTTACGTGACTCCATGAATAAAGATTGGCATGCATGTATGGAACAGATCGTTTAAATTCAGAATGATTACATTCATAAGCAGCGCTTCTAAATGCAGAAATGGGAATCTTAAAACACCGTTTGAAAGACAGGACACATTTTCATCCACACACTTGTGTTCACAAGCACACACATGCATGAATGCTGAATTTCAGTCTGTTCTTGAAGTCTTGACATTTTTATTCATTTTTGTCGGAGATTCCAGAGTAATGTGTAGTCCTGAATTAACTTTTTCACCTGCACATATCACAGTCATTTCTTCCATCACGTAATCACGTTTCCATTTCCATTCAGTAACCATTACGTATTTATAAAAAACAAAATCTGAAAACAACACCAACACCTGACATGACTGTCTTTTCTCCTTATTTCCCTCAGAACAGAACATTAAGTATAATACAAATGCACAATGGATATTATTTTTTATTCCTTCATTACTGTCAACAGATAGGAAGGGGGGTGGGGGAGAGGGGAGGAAAGATTTTGTTCAGTTTCTTTGCATGCACACTTACGATTAACAATAATTATTCATACAAATTATTTTTTTTAAAAGAAGGATATTCATCTGTAAAATATCTTTGTTTCCTCTGTACCTGTGTCTTCATAATAACACTACTTCCAGATGAACAGATAACCCTAACAAAATGTGCCCGATTTTCCTGATGATAATGCAAGAAAAGGGCCATAATCTGCAATGCACAAACCAGTTTCACTTTCACATCATTCCATCTGTTGTGTGTGTGCTGGTGACAGTCATGTCTATATGTAACACATCATCCAATCCAACATTCTGCTCTTTCATTTCTTGGTCCTGCTGCTCTTTTTATTTACAATGGATGCAAATGTCGGTCTTCTGCCATATGTGCATAGAATTGCGAGCACCTTGGTCACATTCTGCAATTCTATGTCATAATCACAGAACATTGATATACAATCTCTTTGTTTAACAGGTATACATATTTTCACACATGGGCAATCTATAATCCCCCACCTCACCCCCACCATCACATTCCCTCCCCAAACCCATGTACGTAATGACCCCACACATAGCTGCACATACATTCAAACTCAATGGTATTTCATCTGACTGTGAGAATTCCAACCGATGTAGGTATTCTCAGGCCAGCTAACACGCAGATTTGTACACATATACAAATGTAGAGGCCACAAAACGTGCTCCTACATGTATTGATGAAAGGGTGAGTATATACGCACCCCATGCATACCACACAAATGCACACACTTGCATGAATACAAACACACACACATACTCGTCCACTATCCCACACATTTACTGGCACATATTCTCCCACCAAACCCTAACACCCAGACACACATGCACGCCATCTTCTATACTACATGTAAACTTGAAGGATTCACGTTTCCTCTGCTTGCGATCCTGAGAGCTGATGAACTCTTTGCGGGCCGGGCTGAGGCGTAGTTCCAGAATGTTCTTCAGTTTATGCACAATCTCCAAGGCGACGGCACTGTCTGCCTCGAAGTCGTGATGCTTGTAGTTGTGTTCAGTTAAGTAGGTCAACCGGAATGTTGCACGACTGGAGGCAGGCATGCAGAATACGTACAGGTAGTTGTAGTGTCAACTAAAGCCAATGCAACCTTCCAACACACACAATATATATACAAAAAACATTCAAATACACATGCACACACACACACACACACACATAGATGCATACACTCTACAAATACATACAACACGAAAGGAGAAGCATCCTTAAGTGTTGAGCAGAATGCACGAAGATCCTCTGAGTGTCTGGTGGTTTTTCTTCAGTAATTATCCGTTATTATTTGGAGACATTGACCTGCCTACTGCATGACTTTAAGCTGTAAGACTATGAGAGTACCACTTAAACAGAATCAACTCTGTAATACACAAATATACAAGAATATTCATGAAATGGCCATTTTAATCATCATTTGCAGAAATTTACTGAAACAAAATTCCACAGGTGTCACTCTATCCAAATGAGTCCCCCTCCCTATTTTTCCCATCAACTGGTGCAAGAAAAGGGAGGCACAAACCAAGTTTACTGTTTGCTGTGAACAGAGTGCCTGACTTCTCTAAACCCGTGGATCAGGACCACTTCCAAAACTGAGATAAAATTACTGGAACTGTCGGGAACAATATTGAGTCAGTGTTTAAATTCCGTGCACTCCTGATGGCACTGCAAACTTGAAACCTGAATCAAATGTGTCCTACGGAGTAACTTTTTTTCTTTTGTTGCGGGGGGGGGGGGGGGGGGGGGGGGGGGGGGGTGGGGGGGGGGGGGGGGGGGGGGGGGGTGGGGGGGGGGGGGGGGGGGAGGGGGGGCGGGGGGTGGTGGGCTGGGTGTGGGGGGGGTGATATTAATAGTAATAAACTGCACATGGCTATTTGCTGATCACGTTGCTTATCCTAACTGCATCCTCTAAACGCGGTCCTTAAGGGCAAAAGTAACCAATCACATTCACATCAGCCTTTCCTTTTTTGTGATTTCATCCAAGGTGAAATCCACAAAATCACTGGCTACATCACTGCTGTGTCCTAAAATGGACTGAAGTAGCAGCAGAGTTCCTTCTTCTGCCATTCGAGGAATACCTTCACAGCAAAGCGGCACCATCAAACTTGGTGCAGTGAAGTCTGAAAATGCATGCCAGAGAGGGAAGTACCACAAACTTCTCTCCCAAATGCTTTCTGGACACGTCCAAGTGAAAGGAGAGCATGCTGATTCTTACATTCGACAGCTTATCTTGGACAGTGGGGCATTCAACAGTAAATTTTTACAGTTACTTTCCAATCGCTGTGGTTGACAAAAGATTCAAGATGCTGTTAAAATGGTAGAGGAACCTCTCCCATGTTTTCAGATCCTCTGGCAGCCGGTCAAACTTGAGGGCAAGACCAAGAAATCTACCCTCTGCTCTGTTGGATTTCCTCTGCAGGCAAGAGGTACACAGAAAATCATATACATAATTGGTCACAAGACAGCACACACTGACAATAATGACCAAGAACTGATCATAACTTTCACTCCTCTTCTCCACTCTTCCTTGCCCTCTCCTTCCCCCTCTAAATAAAGTCCTTTAAAAAAAAAAACACACAAAAAAACGTGAGCATATTTTCCCTACTTTACACAGAAATGCCGTAGTGCTGGTATCCCAAAAATGAATGTCACACGAGTACCCACACCCCAAAGAACAATTTCTGTATTAAAAATCACTCGGCTCTCCTTCACCTTCCTTGTGTACATTTTTCTTTTTTCACTTAGCTTAATCCTGTCTAACCCATTCTCAAGAATACCTTTTTTTTTTTTTTGAAAGGGGAGGGAGGAGGTGGGCAAAGGATTTTTTGTTCAGCAGCAGTCTATGACTGAAAAAAAAAACCATACTGGGCTCCCATCCCCTCAACGACTTCCTGGACAAAGTCATTCACCAGTGAACAATTCTGAAAAATGCAGACATGGATCAGTTCAAACAGTATAGTTGCCATCCCTCCTGAATTTTCCGGGAATTTCTTTAATTTAGAAATGATTCCCCACATCCCTAATTCAGTGAAAACATCCAGAATTTCAAAATTTTGTTTGCGGTAGGGGGCGGGGAGGAGGACATTTTTTAACAGGAGTGATAAAATATGACGCAATAAAGTGCAAATGATGTTTTGTGGATGCTGGCAATGGTTTGTACTGAAAATGAATTTTCTTTTTTATTCCAACATTTGTCACTGAAACATAAGATTAGAAATGCTTTCAGTGAAAAACCTGAACTGCCCCTTCTTCAATCCACCCTACCCCCTTCAACCCCTGGTTCCAAAATTTCCACTCCAGAAAATCAGCAGATACAGGACCAGTGAGGGCAAAGGTGGAGTGTTTGAAACCCCAGCCAATCGGTGGCAACAGTGATAAATGCAGAAGGAGAGCTAACTTCAGAATAGCGCCTGAAGAAACACTGCCAAGCAGGGTGGCTAGGATGGTTGAGCGTTTTGCTGAGAAAACTTACCATTTGACTTTTTCTCCAAGATGTCGCAGTCGGCTATGCTGTCGGCTTCGTGAGTGACAGGTTTCTGTCGAATCAGGCGAATGGAGCTGCGAATCTGCATCGGGTCGATCTCCACTTTCTCTCCGCTGATTCCTGTTCAGCAGCAAGTTTAGTGTACTCGGTTTTATTGCAAGTGTGTGGGTGTTGGTGCCTCTGTGTGTGTGTGTGTGTGTGTGTGTGTGTGTGTGTGTATGTGTATGTATGCATTTTTGTGAAAATGTGTGTATGACAAAGAGCGCTAAACATGATGCTTACTTTCTTTGAAAATAACTACCTGTAACTTTTCAGATATCCATCAAAAATGCATGAAGCAATATCTTGCAGTTCTCGGTATATTCAAGTTTTTCTTTGAATCAAGTTCTGGTTCTGAGTGTAAAGAATGATGAACCAAAGGTCAAGAAGGTTGTGGTCTTATGCAGGTGGACATGGAGAAACTCATGTTGACCTCATTCTGATCAATGATCTCCCTTACAGATGCTTGGTTTCTAGACATGCTTTCATGTGGGTAAAGCACACCATATAGTTACACAGCCAACACAAATTTTCATGAAGAAAAACAATGGAAAATCTCATTTTCTTTTTTCTTTTTCTTTCTTCTCAGGAATTTTCATTGAAAAAAAGTCTTTCCACTGTTTTACCCAGAAAGTTCATTCCAGAACAAATCACATTCTCAATGAATCAAATCAAGAGTGGCAGATGTACTCCTTTTGAACATTCGACAAAATCAACTTGATGGCAACAACAAAGTAAAAAAAAATGAAGTGTATGGATATATGTTCTTTTTTTCTTGAAACAGACTTTTTAACCCTCCTCCCTTTCTCCTGGAGGAAAAAAAAAACGTCCACTGAAATGCTTGACTCCATCCCCCTCCCCCTCCCCCAAATTAACATAATTTTTCCAAATTACCATGCAAGATAAAGTTCTCCACTGCTGAAATAAGTTTTTCCAAAACTTCCCCATGTTCACTGTGAGTCTTTACTCAAACGGGGCATGGACCAACTTCAAAGATAGAATTAAAATTATCTTTTTAGGCCCATCCAATGAACACTTCCACAGACCTGAGCATCTGGAAGGTAAGTCAAGGAATATATGACAAGGAACTTACAATTTTTCAGGCCTTTCTTTGGAAAGCATAAAAACCAGCATTTTTATCAAGCCAAATTTTTGTGTTTTTTTTTCCAAAATTTCTCAAGTATCACTGTAAGCCTTTACCCAAACTGGGCATGGGGTGACTAGAAAGAATCAAACCAGCCATCAGCTCAGCCAATACAGGCTTTCGCTGACCCAAGAATCAGGATGGTAAGCCAGTGCACATGTCCGGCAGGACCTCAAGTTTGTCAGGCCTTTCCCTGGGGAAGTGTTTACCAGGGAGGTGGGAGGCATTTTCAGCAAACAAAACACTCCTGACGGGCAACTGGCCTGCAGGGTCACCAAAGGCCAC
Organism: Conus ventricosus; assembly: GCA_018398815.1. Taxonomy (NCBI): domain Eukaryota; kingdom Metazoa; phylum Mollusca; class Gastropoda; order Neogastropoda; family Conidae; genus Conus; species Conus ventricosus. The sequence goes on from CM031618.1 coordinate 61,838,229, forward strand.
GGGCTGACCGACAGAGCAGTACCAGGACACTCTGTGGATGACAACGATGTAGTCAAGTCAGGAACATGAATGTGTTATGACCGGAGGAGTTGAACGAAAAGTGTCGGACCCTACTGCTATCCTCCAATGTAAACCAACCTCAACTCTGGCACAGCAGTGGCGGTAACGATGAAGCAGACAACGTTAGTTGAGTGATGAAACAGATGACGCATGTGAGGACGGTTGTGGAAATTTTAACACAACCCTCGCTCGGGTAAGGAGCAAGGAATTTGGGATTTTAAAAAAATGACCCTCGGTAATGTGTACTGAAAATTGTAACCAGACTTGGTCCTCGTTCAGGTAAGGAACAAGGAATTATGTATCAAAAATTGCCTTTGGCAATGTGTACTAAAAATTGTAACTTGACTTGATCCTCGTTCAAGAAGGGAGCAAGGAGGTATGGATAAAAAAGGACCCTTGGCAATGTGTATCTGGGCAACAAAATCCGTCAGCCGCATTAGTACATTGTCTTTCTAGTCAGCTGATGACCACGTTGAGAACAGGCTTACACCGAGTCCTGGAGAGTGGAGGAGAAAGGGAACAATACCTAGCTGCACTTCAGTGTTGGCACGCAGTCGGTGCAGCATCATGACCATGTACGACTTGTACTGGTGACTGGTCA
>CM031618.1:61841389-61858889 GCA_018398815.1 Conus ventricosus
GCACACACACACGCACGCATGCACGCACGCACGCACGACCACACACACACACACACACACACTTGTATGAAGATGATACGCATGTGCATAAGCAAGTGACCATGTGCTCACACGGCGCACATATGCATACACTGAGAGAACGTCTACAGACTGGCGTTAAAAACAGTTTCTATATTGAACCAAGTTTCACCATTCTTTTTGTGTTCTTTGCAGATGCAAGAAATGGGTTCAGAACTGTAGGCGTGAAGATCTTGTGGGCAAACCAGCTGCGTACCTTCATGCAAACTGCTGTATTTGTTCCCAGCATTTTGAAGCCAATCAGTTCATGGACCACACCCGCAAGAACTGTCGACTGATTTGGAGTGCAGTACCAACGCTTTTCAATGTACCAAATCCACCACGAAGACTGACCATAAAACGACCACTTCCCACACAGACAAAATATCCCATGTAAAGAATGCAAAACAATACCAAACAAAGATAGGAGAAGAGACCCCCCCCCCTGCACTCTCTTTCTCTCTGAAATACAAGACAGAGTGATGTAAACAAAAAAAAAGAAGAAATAAGATGACGATAAAGTCCACACACACACACACACACACACACACACACACACACACACACACACACGCGCGCGCGTGCGCGCGCGCGCGCACAGACAGACAGACACACACACACACACATGAGACAGAGAGAACACGAAACTTGTAAAACATTGTGTTCCATCACTTCCTGATCTGCCAGTCGGCTGTGTTATGCCCCGGTAAAGTGGGAGTGGCAGGCAAAGCCTGCTCGCGGCACGGCGCTCAGTCGGCTTCACTGTGGCTAATACTGCGAACAGAGTAACCGCTCAGCGAGTGAACCGTCTTTCCGTAGGGCGTACAGTCTTTGGTCTGACCATCAGTATTCTCAGGAGGGTTAAGTTTTATGCCTAAAAATAAATGAAAATGGGACTGTTTTCCACATCTGTGTGAAGCAATTCAAGGATTTAAACATTTCGCCCAACCATGATTTGAAAACACAACTTGTAGTAAACATGCGTCAGCAGGGAATTGAAAAAGACAACAAAAGGTTTTCTGGACCTCCCCCTCATGTCGTCAGAGCTGTGAGTGGACTGTCCTGTGCATGATGGTTCTCTCTTATGGCTTTGAACCTCGCTGTTTAAGGTCTTTTTACACTGAACCAACACCTAGTTCATAAAACTAGATTGCGGACAAACGACACAAACAATATTTCCTCTCAAAACCAAGTCTACAGTCTACGATGTAATTGGCAGAGATGTCTGAGTTAGGATGAAAAACAGATCGATATTTTTTTTGAAAACTTGAAAAAAAAATTTCACTTGTTTATTTTCAAAGTACTGTGAAAATCAAGGCCGTTCCAGATGAAGGTTTACTTATAAATTGAAAATGCACAGACGACCAACCAACAACAAACTGAATTCTATTCCAGGACAGCTTTGCTTGCCTCTGTTTGCGAAAACTCAAACAGTTCCCAGCACCTGTTCATCGATCCTATTTCCCTGCAAACCTAGAATTGCACCGATACTCGTAACTCAAATCATTTGTCATCAGGAACTGAAAGACAACAGAACTGAAAACAAAGATAGTATCCCCAAGACTGCCTAGATCATGCATATAGACAATCCAGGTTCAGAATGTTAAAAAATTTGGCCAATTATGTAAGAAAGTGGGGGGGGGGGGGGGGGGTCGATAGGCAGCTATGCCCCATTTGCGGATGCATGAACACACACACACACACACACACACACACACACACACACACAGAGTTAAGCCACTATCAGGTCTGCCCAAGAATGCCCTTGCACTGATCTGGACGGCGGGGAGCACTTGCACTGATCTGGACGGCGGGGAGCACATGTCACCTCCCCTTCCTCTCTCACCCACCACAAGACACAGACTCCTCCCAGACCGACACTCACTGTTCTCCCGGACCAGGCAGAACTCCATGGTGTCCATGTGAGCCAGGCTGGAGTCCAGGTCCACAGACACGCCCGGCTCACTCTGCTTCTCCAGGTTGTAGTTCAGTCCTGAGACACACACAGACAGACAGAGGCAGAGTCAGAGCTTAAGATTGTAGTTCAGTCCTGAGACACACACACACACACACAGACACAGAGTCAGAGCTTAAGATTGTACTTCAGTCCTGAGACACACACACAGAGTCAGAGTCAGAGCTTAAGATTATAGTTCAGTCCTGAGACACACACACACAGACACAGAGTCAGAGCTTAAGATTGTACTTCAGTCCTGAGACACACACACAGAGTCAGAGTCAGAGCTTAAGATTGTAGTTCAGTCCTGAGACACACACACACACACACAGACACAGAGTCAGAGCTTAAGATTGTAGTTCAGTCCTGAGACACACACACAGACACAGAGTCAGAGCTGAAGATTGTAGTTCAGTCCTGAGACACACACACACAGACACAGACACAGAGTCAGAGCTTAAGATTGTAGTTCAGTCCTGAGACACACACAGACACAGAGTCTGAGCTTAAGATTGTTGTTCAGTCCTGAGAGACACACACAGAAACAGACACAGAGTCTGAGCATAAGATTGTAGTTCAGTCCTGAGAGACACATACACACACAGAGTCAGAGCTTAAGAATGTAGTTCAGTCCTGAGACACACACACAGACACAGACACAGAGTCAGAGCTTAAGATTGTAGTTCAGTCCTGAGACACACACACAGACACAGAGTCAGAGCTTAAGATTGTAGTTCAGTCCTGAGACACACACACAGACACAGAGTCAGAGCTTAAGATTGTAGTTCAGTCCTGAGACACACACACAGACACAGACACAGAGTCAGAGCTTAAGATTGTAGTTCAGTCCTGAGACACACACACAGACACAGAGTCAGAGCTTAAGAATGTAGTTCAGTCCTGAGACACACACACAGACACAGAGTCAGAGCTTAAGATTGTAGTTCAGTCCTGAGACACACACACAGACACAGAGTCAGAGCTTAAGATTGTAGTTCAGTCCTGAGACACACACACAGACACAGAGTCAGAGCTTAAGATTGTAGTTCAGTCCTGAGACACACACACAGACACAGACACAGAGTCAGAGCTTAAGACTGTAGTTCAGTCCTGAGACACAGACAAAGACACAGAGTCAGAGCTTAAGACTGTAGTTCAGTCCTGAGACACACACACAGACACAGAGTCAGAGCTTAAGATTGTAGTTCAGTCCTGAGACACACACACAGACACAGAGTCAGAGCTTAAGATTGTAGTTCAGTCCTGAGACACACACACAGACAGAGTTCAGTCCTGAGACACACACACACAGACAGAGTTCAGTCCTGAGACACACAGACACAGAGTTCAGTCCTGAGACACACAGACACAGAGTTCAGTCCTGAGACACACAGACACAGAGTTCAGTCCTGAGACACACACACAGACACAGAGTTCATTCCTGAGACACACACACAGACACAGAGTTCAGTCCTGAGACACACACACAGACACAGAGTTCATTCCTGAGACACACACAGACACAGAGTTGATTCCTGAGACACACACACACACACACACAGTTCATTCCTGAGACACACACAGACACAGAGTTCATTCCTGAAACACACAGACACAGAGTTCAGTCCTGAGACACACACACACACAGACAGAGTTCAGTCCTGAGACACACGCACACAGAGTTCAGTCCTGAGACACACACACAGACAGTTCAGTCCTGAGACACACACAGACAGAGTTCATTCCTGAGACACATACACACAGACAGAGTTCAGTCCTGAGACACACGCACACAGAGTTCAGTCCTGAGACACACACACACAGACAGAGTTCATTCCTGAGACACACACACACACAGACAGAGTTCAGTCCTGAGACACACACACACAGACAGTTCAGTCCTGAGACACACACACACAGACAGAGTTCAGTCCTGAGACACACACACACACAGACAGAGTTCAGTCCTGAGACACACACACACAGACAGAGTTCAGTCCTGAGACACACGCACACAGAGTTCAGTCCTGAGACACACACACACACAGAGAGTTCAGTCCTGAGACACACACACACAGACAGAGTTCAGTCCTGAGACACACACACACAGACAGAGTTCAGTCCTGAGACACACACACACACAGACAGAGTTCAGTCCTGAGACACACACACACAGACAGAGTTCAGTCCTGAGACACACGCACACAGACAGAATTCAGTCCTGAGACACACACACACACAGACAGAGTTCAGTCCTAAGACACACGCACACAGACAGTTCAGTCCTGAGACACACACACACAGACAGTTCAGTCCTGAGACACACACACACAGACAGAGTTCAGTCCTGAGACACACACACACAGACAGAGTTCAGTCCTGAGACACACGCACACAGACAGAGTTCAGTCCTGAGACACACACACACACAGACAGAGTTCAGTCCTGAGACACACACACACAGACAGAGTTCAGTCCTGAGACACACACACACAGACAGAGTTCAGTCCTGAGACACACACACACAGACAGAGTTCAGTCCTGAGACACACACACAGACAGTTCAGTCCTGAGACACACACACACACACACCACAGACAGAATTCATTCCTGAGACACACACACACAGACAGAGTTCAGTCCTGAGACACACACACACAGACAGAGTTCAGTCTTGAGACACACACACACAGACAGAGTTCAGTCCTGAGACACACACACACAGACAGACACAGAGTTCAGTCCTGAGACACACACACACAGAGTTCAATCCTGAGACAAACACACACACAGAGTCAGAGCTTCTCATGCAGCCATCACACTGGCACGTTAAACACTATTTGTTCAAGATTCATACATTTCTTCTTTTTAATTCAAATTTCAAGAAATTTCAAGGATTCTTCTAGACCCATTTTTTTGTGGAGTGTAAAGTTGATGTAAACTAACATGTGATTTATGGCACATAACACACATTGAAATGTGTCTTTAGAAAGTTAACAGGGATGTAAGTGCAGATTAGTGACTGACACAAACACTCACACACACACACACACACACACACACACACACACACACACACACACACACACACACACACGCACACACACACAAAGAGATCGAAGCCACCATCAGATCTGCCAGTGTGCTGATCAGGAAGGTGGGGGAACACACTCCACCTTCCTTTCTTTCACAGCCACCACAAGACACAGACTCCTCGTACAGACAGCCCATCGCTGTCATTAATCACTCAGCTGTCCTGTCCCATAGCACTGGCTTTGTATGTGAAATAGAGCTGTCCGACTTCAGAAGTCGCAATACAGAATCTGGCAAGGTTGTCGGTTTAGCTTTTAAACTAAAGATCCACCCTTTTCTTTTACCTGTATTTCTCTGTTTTAAACTAAAGATCCACCCTTTTCTTTTACCTGTATTTCTCTGTTTTAAACTAAAGATCCACCCTTTTCTTTTACCTGTATTTCTCTGTTTTAAACTAAAGATCCACCCTTTTCTTTTACCTGTATTTCTCTGTTTTAAAACTAAAGATCCACCCTTTTCTTTTACCTGTATTTCTCTGTGGTCATGCCCTCATCTTTTTTTTTTTTCCATTTTCTTTTTCTTGCTGAAATTAGTAAAAACATGTAGAAAAATTATAATTTCATACTGAAATTCAAAATGAGTATCTTTTTTTCTTATTAATCAGAAATGAATTTATAGAGACACACACACATACACACAAACATGCAATTTATGCACCATCGCACCTGGACGTGTGCGGATCTTGCGTCTGTTGATGACCTTTTCCAGGATGGCTCGCATCGGAATGTTGAGTGTGTCCAGCTGGAACTTGTTGAATCCACGAGTGGGAACGTTGCTGTTACACGTAAAAGCCACACGCGCATACGTGATTCATTATGACCAAAAGTTGATAAAGTCTTCCAGATAGTTCTGCACGACATGGTCAGAAATGTTACTAAACAATTTCTTTTTTTTCACATATATTTTCTGAATATTTCAACTTTATCATCTGTCAGCTGCAGGTCGGTTTCATACATCTCAAAGCTTTAACAACAAGTGTTAGTGAGCTGCTAGGGACTTTCTGTGAGTATGTTCAACGAGTCTTTGGATACATCAAAATGGCTGATCTCCAAACAACCTAACTGAAGAAGACCATAACTTTGCTGAGAAGAAACTTATATCAATGGTTTTTGTATCACCAGAAATTATAGTTTTCATTCAAAAAAGAAGAAAGGGTTAATTTGACACTTAATGCACCTCCGGTCCGTCAGATCAAAACAGAGGAGAATGCAAATCGACAGTTTTGTTATTCCACCAGTCAGTCAAATGGAAGGGAGTTTGTATTGAACAAACAGCCTCTAATGAATAACACAAACACATCACAAGAGAGCAGTATGGAAGGACACTACATTTTTGTGAGTCAGAAAGAGACAATGAAAAAAGGGAATGTCAATTAAAAACACCACAGACTAATTCAAGCCACGACAACAACAAAAAGAAGAAGACTATAAAGTAAGAAAACAATGAAAAGAAAGTAAAGCACAAACTAAACAGACAAGGAAAACACAAAATAACAGCCACCCCGAAACATTCACTCGCCAATCTCGCCACAGGCTTCACCACACACCCTCCAAGCCAGCACTCACATGGTGACCACGTAGGAGGACTTGGGCAGCGGGGTGGGGTACACTCCAGCAGGGCCAGCTTGCTGAAGCCAAACTTCAGCACAGGCTCTCGGTTGTCCAGGCTGGGAAAGTCCAGCGTCCACCTCCCCGTCGTCCTCGGCAATGTGCAGACAGTAATGGTTCACTGGCTTCCTGGAACAGCCAGCGTTTCAAGGTGAATGGTCCGGGAGTACCTGGCGGCTACAGGTACTTTTACTGCAGAAAAGCCTAAAGCCTTACATTCTTTTTTAAGGTCTGTGCACAACACTGATATGTTCTGTGTTCTTTATTTCAGTCAATTGTTGTTAATCGACTCCAAAGTGTAAGGGAGATCATTCTGATGTCTACCCATAATTGTGGCAAAATTACTTCCCTTCTCTCCCCATTTCATTTTTGGGGAATCCTGATATTTGGTGATGTTTCACGCCGAGTAGGGATATGGCATTTGTTTGGACAGGTAAGAATGAGAAAAATGGCAGCAGAATAATCACTTACACTTACAATCCCTGTGGCATCCCTTTCGCCCTCAGTTTCTTTTTGCTACTGCTACCCTGCCGGCCCTCCCATCCTCCATCCAGCTTACAAACCTTTGGCCCAACACACATCTGGTCCTCATTGATTTCTCTTCTAACACATTTTAGGCAGGATTTTCTTTTTTCTTTCTTTCTTTATTAATATTTTCAGGGAATTTGCCATCTCTGGTGATATACTGTTCACTAATAAAACAACAGTTCAGTTCTTCAACTTTGCAACAGTAAAAGAAAAATCAACCCGCGACCTGCTTCTTGTACTGCTAAGCATTTGATGAACAACAATATAATAACAAAGAGAAAAAAAAACTTACTGCAGATACAGAGTGTCATATAAAACACACACACACACACACACACACACACACACACACACACACACCCACAAAGAAGAAAAAAATATGTCAATCCATGCACTGACAAAGAACAAAAAAATATGTCAATCCATGCACTGACGTGAGTTTGGGTTTGCGCGCCTCGGTGGTGTATTGCCAGCAGATCAGACCAATCAGCTCCTGCACCTTGGCCGTGGTGGTCACCATCACCATCATGGGGTATGGCCTTTGCTCCGCCTCTGCCATCGTCAGGAAGATGTCGATTTTCTTGGTCGACCCCACACACGACTGAAAAGGACACAAGACTCGGTGGATGTCTGTTGATAATCTGCAGTGAGCGAGATGCAATTAAAATGGTTAAAAAAAAACCTCAAACACGCTGTAGGTTGTTCTTCCCTCCTATCCCCCCCCCCCCCCCCCCCCCCCCACCTCCTCCCACTACAACTTCTCCCTCTCCCTCCCTTTGACGCCATGTAGTTTTGCATTTTGGTTGCAGATTCACATATTTTTTCATCTATTTCCCTAAAGATAAAAAAAGATTTGTATCATTCTAATGTATTTTTACTGCATTCCTACTGTAGATATTCTTGTAGGTACCATGATATGCAGGAAAGAAATGTTGGAGAGATAGTGTATACATGAGTCTGAGTGAGTGTGTTTATGGGTGTAAAACTATGTGTTTATGCAAGTGTTTAGAGCTTTTTCAAAACACATACACACACACACATGCACACACACACACACACACACACACATACGCACAAGTGTCAATCTTTCACCTGATATCACTCTAAGTGAAAAGATGCCAAACTGAAGAAGCACAAGAAGCCAACAGTTACAAAATACTTACCCTGCCATCAAACTTGGCATACTCGGAGAAGTGGTTGTCTCCTCGCTCACTGTACTCCAAGAACATCTTGGTCATTTTGGACATCTGCACACACCAGCAGGCCAGTACACCATCACTGCAAACTCCTCGAGACACCAACCACGGTTGTTGTCTTCGTCCCTTCATTTTCTGTGGCTCTCAGTTCTTAAAACCCTTTCTTCTTGTGTGGCTTGCAAACCTTCTGCTTTCCATGAGAGTCGGCATGTACACCGAACCTTGTTCTGCTTTGGAATGTTTCTCTTTGCCTTGCACCTGAATATGACCCAGTCTACTTGCTACTGCCTCAATCATTTTCACCTGTGTATTGCAGGTGTTAACATTCCACCTACCACTGCTGTCTACGCTGCTGACTGACACTGGCTTTTTGTTTTGTCCCTGTCCTCTTTTCGCTGGCTTAGTGCTGTTATCACCTGACGTCGATTCCAGTTCCCCACACACAGAGATGCATCCAGGATTGTTCTTCAACAATCCAACTGCCAACAATCAACATAAAAAATACCCAATTCTGGCCATCATGAGGACACCCACCAGACGAGTCCATGCTCTTCTGCCGAGTCACTTTCATGGTTTTCAGTGGTGCCTGTGTCAAACTGACCTACGTAGGAGGTCAGCTAGTAGGCATCCTGCATCATCAATTATTTACCTGAGACAGCAGACTGGCTTCTATCATTACCAACACATTAACGAACTGACGATAGTTACTTCACCAATCTGACAGTTACGGGAAAATCAAAGAGGCTTAAGAAATTATTGGCATGAGAATGCTTGTAAGAAATAATAAAGAAAATCAAACAATATCCAGTTTGCAAAGTAGATAACTGTGGGCAACTTTAGCCCTTTTATCGAAATCATGGCTGTAAATCAAAGCATCAGCTGTCAAAGCACAAAACTATGAGAATTCTGTCTGTTGGTGTGAAACCCAGGAGTTGTTAACTTTTATCAACAAGGGGTTGTGGTAGCCACCAGAAAAGAAAAAATCCTATGACACTGCAGTTTTGTTGCGGCCAACTAGTTCTTCTTGTGCTTTCATGTAAAAATATGGAATTCTGCCTTCTGGCAAGCTACATGTGCAGGGCAAGCCTTCTCCCACAGCCGCTGTCAGCTGTTTGACACAAACTGCACCCTGAAGTCTACAGTGTATTGTTTGTTGTGTAACACAGTATCCAGTTGGGATGACCTTAGGGCAGAGTAAGCTCCCATGTAACAATTTTCATCCTGAAAACGTAGTACATTCTCTGAGGACAGAATCTAGCTGCCAACATGGCAGAAAAAATCTAAAAGAAAAAAAAAAAAATATGGAATCAATCATCGACGTAGTAAAATGAGGAAATGAATACAATGGCTCAGGGTGAATTTACTAAGAATCAACCTGGAAATGTTCGCACGCACGCACGCACACACACACACACACATACACAAACACAGGCACACACACATACAAACACACACACACAAATACAAATGCCCACACAGAGGCACGCGTGCATACATCACAAACACACACACACACAAATATGATGCACACAGAGAGAAAAATAAAAATGCACACACACACACACACACACACACACACACACACGTGTGCGCACGCACACACGCACACACACGATGCACACATACAGAGAAATACAAATGCACACACACACACACACACACACACACACACACACACACACACACACACACACACACACACACACACGCCGCGCGCACACACACACACACACACACACACACACACACACACACACACACCACACACACACACATGCACACACACACACACACACACACACACACACACACCAATATATATCTGTACACTAACCTTTGGATGTTCCACGGCTTGGACCTCTTTCTTCTCAAACAGGGCACTTCTTTCTTCCGCTGTCAACATCATCATCGAAATCACACGTCAACATCATCTTCATTATCACACGTCAACATCATCATCAATATCACATGTCAACATCATCATCACTTTCACACATGTCAACAACATCATCAGTTTCACATGTCAACATCATCATCAATATCACATGTCTACATCATCATCAGTTTCACATGTCAACATCATCACAATATCATATGTCAACATCATCATCAATATCACAATCATCATCAAATGACTTGCTAACACACCAGTTTATGTGCCTTCAAACTTAGAGCTCTAGTTTAACCCAAAGTGCCAAACTACATAAGATCACCATCTACACTGGTTTTAAGACCCTTATAAAACCAGTGTCTAGTTCCCCCTCAAGTTATGTGGCACTTTGGATCGTATCCCACAACAGTTAAACAACTACCAGTCTGTCTTGTACGCCACAGCAATCGCACTTTTTAACCACTAATCCGCCTGTCCACCTTTTTTCCCGATACACCTACCGAGTGTGACCCTGTTTTTCATTTCCAAACAGATGGGTTGAGCATGAAGACACATCGTTTCGACCCATTAGGTTTTTTTTTAATCTCCAATGGGTGTCATTTGCAATGTACTTCATAAAAATCCTGAAGTTTTTTTTTCTTTTTCTTTTTGAAACGGTGCCTCTTATTGCTGAAAGCTCCCTAAATTACCTGCATAGGGACAAAACAAAGGGCAGTTAGGGGTGGAACAGTAGCTACCTGGTAGTGGTGAATGGTGGTGAGCAGGCTAAAATCAACAATTTTTCCATATGATGCTTATTTGTCTGCTAGTTAGAGAAGCGAACTGATGTAAAAATCAAAAGTGAATCCCTACCTGTGAGGGTAGTGGGTGAGTCTTTCCAGGTAAAAATCAAAAGTGAATCCCTACCTGTGAGGGTAGTGGGTGGGTCTTTCCAGGTAAAAATCAAAAGTGAATCCCTACCTGTGAGGGTAGTGGGTGGGTCTTTCCAGGTAAAAATCAAAGTGAATCCCTACCTGTGAGGGTAGTGGGTGGGTCTTTCCTGGTAAAAATCAAAAGTGAATCCCTACCTGTGAGGGTAGTGGGTGGGTCTTTCCAGGTAAAAATTAAAAGTGAATCCCTACCTTTGAGGGTAGTGGGTGGGTCTTTCCAGGTAAAAATCAAAAGTGAATCCCTACCTGTGAGGGTAGTGGGTGGGTCTTTCCAGGTAAAAATCAAAGTGAATCCCTACCTGTGAGGGTAGTGGGTGGGTCTTTCCAGGTAAAAATCAAAAGTGAATCCCTACCTGTGAGGGTAGTGGGTGGGTCTTTCCAGGTGATGTTTTTGATCTTCCCTTTGTTCTGTTTGTCTTTCCGCATCATGTCCAATCGCTGAGCCGTGTTGGAACGACGGCGATGAGCCCCTGCACATGACCACAAAAACTCTGCATACAACATTAGCTCGATGTCAACTGATCCATTTGATGACATTATTAAAGAGATTTTACAAATGAATTTTTTTTTTAAACAAAACATAAACTTGACAATGAAAAATTCTCACAAATTCTACCAGCAAATTTCTGCTTCTATGCAATTTTGAATATATCGAGCTCTCTCTCTCTCTCTCTCTATTCTACTGTGCACTCCTTCCAAACCTCTGTCATCTGCTTGCCCTCAGTAGTCTGTATGTTTATAGTTTCCCTATGCATGTATGTGTGCAGGTGGGGTATGTGCAAGTGTCTGTATGTATGTGCATATCTGCACATGTTAGAGCGGGTTTTGTTTGGGTTTTTTTTCAGCATGTGGCAATTTGCAGTTGCCGGTTTTAGTTTTCTATATGTCTGTTTGCTTTTTTTTCTTTCATCTACAAAGGTGCAGTAAAGATGCAAGCCCCCCCACCCCCAAATCAATATGACTGTAAATTCTGAACAATAAGCACCACAACCTCACCACATATACCAAAACCATCACCTCTTCCTCCCCTACCAAACCACAACTATGATCTACCCCTAGAGGTACATACCATTGCCATCATCACCCCCCCCCCCCCCCCAAAACACCCTGTCCTTAAACCATATCTCCTTTGTCCTCCCTCTTCCTGCACCACACCTGAGATCTACACCAGCAGGAGCATCCCCCCTCCCTCCCAACACACACACACTTGTACACACACACTTGTACACACACACTCACAAGCACACACACATACACACACACCACATATATTTTCCCTCTCCTACTACAGCGTGTCTCTATACCCACAGGAACACAACACCACCACCACATGACCCATACACGCACACACACCACATATTTTCCCTCCCCTACAACAGTATTTATACCAACAGGAGCACAACACCACCACCACATGACCCACACCACCCATACCTTACCCTCCACCATCACAAGTAGGATCTACATCACCAGGAGCACACAACTCATATTTATCCCTACACCACATCTTCCTCCCTCCTCCCCCCCCCCCCCCTCCAGCTATGATTTACACCATCACAAACACACCACCATCCTCCCCACAATCATCACAGTCAGCAGGAGGAGAGGATGGTGGATTACCATAGTCCATGTCAGGGAGAATGTCGTAGGAGTGAGAGATGTCACCGTCTAACGAGTCCTGTCCATCGCTCAGCGCCCCGCTCTGGTCCGACCAGTCAACCCTGCCGACAGAAACAGCTTCTCTCTCATCATTACCATCAGCGCCTTTGGATTTTTAGCTGTGTCACATTTCGTTCCTCTTTGATCACTCATTATTCAACAGGGCTCCTCATCTCCCTTCATGAAAAGACTTTTACACACAAAAGCAAAATTTTCAGGGAGTGAGGAGAGTGGATGAGGGAGGGGAATGGCAGGAACGACCATGACTTCGGGGGGGGGGGGGGGAAGGAGGGGGGAGAGGGGGAGAGGGCAGCAGAGCTTTCAACCTCGGTTATTTTCTATGCGTGGGTGCATAATGCGAATCACTCAAACACAAAGAATCATGTTCATCATCAAAAACGTGATGTTCTGTTTCGATACACAGAATGTATCTATCCTTCAGCATAAACCAGAAGTCATGTTACTGATAACCCACAGAGAAATCTGCTGCTGATTCAGTAGTGATTGAATTCTCCCTGAAAAAGAAAAGTAAAAAAAAAAAAAAAAAAAAAAAAGTTCCAATGAAACCAGTTTTCACACTTATTCCTATTGTTCCAAGCCAAAGACGGGAGATGGGAAATTTTCATTCCTCCAGTCACAGTGACCCCACAAAAGTCTTTGCTGTAAGCTCAATACATGAGCATGCCTCTGACAGTTTTTCTATTATCCTTCACCACACAAAATACCCTTTCTCCTGTATGTAATTTCCTGTTTCACCATTAAATACACCCATTTGTACATACTATGAAAAGCATGATCTGAGGGTGAGCAAATAAAAATGTCAATGTAATGATGAACAGTTTAGTACACTCTATCAAAAATAAAATATGCAAATATTTGCCATGACCAAAATTGACTGACTTGTCCTTCTGGAATTATCTGGCTAAGCCTCCCCCCAACCCTAACCACTATTTCTTGTAGACTGAATCATTATCATTCTTGGAGCATGAACCTATAGTTACACCTGTCGAATATTCATATTAAAAAAATATGTGTAAGAGGGGAGCAACTTCAATTCACGCACAATTATAATAATAGGCTTGGGTGCATTTGAACAACAACAAAACATGTATGATATTGAATGAAAAAAAAAGAAGATAAAGCTTCTTTCTCTTTGATCTCGTATTCCATACTGCTTGGGTAGAGCTTTCATGTTTTATTATCTTTCACCATACCTGCTATACGTAGAAAAATGAAGAACTTATTTGCCATTCGAAACAATATACCTCTTATTGTAAGCGTTGCCAGAGTTCCTGTTGTTGTTGTTGTTGTTGTTCTCACTGTCGATGATGAGCTCACACATGCCTGTGTCGTCGCTGGTGATGAAGGAATGTCGGATGTGAGAGATCAGGAAGTCGATGTTGTCCATCATTGCCATGGCTGCTGTTTGCTCTTCACTCAGACATAAATATCGACTGGAATATGATACGCAAAACACCACCCTATTTGTTCAGTTTTACAATAACATCTACAATGTCACACACACACACACACACACACACACACACACACACACACACACACACACACACACACACACACCACCTTGTTTGTTTAGTTTTACAATAACGTCTATAATGTAATACAGCATCTGTGGCTCTATTAGCTATAGCAACGGCATTGTTTAGCATCAGAAACATTTCTATTGCCTCCTCAGCAGTAGCATGCATGCCTGCCTCATGTGCAAACTAACTAATTTCTCAGCAGTAGCTGCCATATTTCAAATAGAACGTTGTAGTCAAGCGCCAATTTTCAGGTGTTCTCTGAACATGATGTTCTGCGTCAGGGTTTTTCTTGTTTGTTTCTTTATATAATGAGAACAAAAGTGACACTGTAATTTCAGACTCTCTCTCTCTCTCTCTCTCTCTCTCTCTCTCTCTGTGTCTCCCACTCACTCACTCACACACACTCACACATTGTTATATGTACATACAGAGTGTGCACGTGCACAGAGACATGCACATGTACATACACAAGGGAAAAAAAAGAAAAGATTCAAAGTCCATGAATATCCATATGGTGCAAGTCCATAATTTTAAGTTAGTCCAAAAACTCTGACAACTTTTACTAAAGACACAACCTGTCTTGAATTCAGAAAATGTTTAATCTTTTTTCATTTTTTAAAAGAAAACAACAGAGCTTAAAAAGTTCATGTTCATATAGAACTCTCTCTCAATTTTTCTACTTTTTTTTTATAGTAAGACTAACTGAATAAACCAATACAGAGTCCATGAATATCATACTAGCTTATTCCTAAGAAAAAAAATGTTTGTATAGGCAGCTGGGCATTTTTGTCCAGAATTTTTTAAGTGTCATTGATAATTCTTGCTTTCATTCGCTTTTTTTTTAAATCTTGAAAGGCATCCCTGCTGCAGGTAAGTTTGAAATGCTCATATTTTTTTGTTTAACAGCATACATAAGAAGTGTCGCACAGCTGATGAAAGAATACATAAGTGTTTGAAAACTCAGTTCTGACTCTAAATCTTGACTTAAAGAACAAAGAATCACACAACATACATAGTGGAAGAATAATAATGCTGAGCACTGATCACTCCAAGAAGACAAATGACAGAGCATGCACCATGGGTGAGTACATAATCATCCGAACAGAAAATGACTATATTAAAGTGAAGTCACAAACAAACTATAAAGAAAAAAAACTACAGCAATTGATTAGGCACTGGTTAAAATCTAACCCTAAGCATTTAAAAACTGACAGTAACAGTAACATTATAGATGCTGCTGAGAAATCTGAGAGACAAGCTGTCTTAAAATTGAGTACAGTTCTATTGGATGTGACAGCAAAGGTGAATATACCCAACAAAAGTGCTGGACAGCTGTCAACACCTATTTGAATGCATGTCACTGTAACATGAATTTACCATCATTCTGCAAGTGGTTTCTGATTATGGTTTTGTTTTTGAGCATGAGTAGGACTGTAGAATAGAATATAAAGAAGTCTGACGCTAGTGTTCTTCACTTTTTTTTAAACAGCACTGTAACGTTTTTTGTTTTTTTTTTCCAAATTACAGGTTCTTAAGCAAAACATACTGCTACGAGTTTATGAAAATTTTGAATCCACGAGAAAGGACACATAACATACATTTAGTGCAATATGCTGATGATCTAGCCATTTGGTTGAATACCAGTATTAGAAAGCACACAAAAAAGAGAGCAATAAATTATGTTCAATAAATATATCAGCTGGAAATAGATAAAATCAACAAATATATGACTGAAAACGGGCTTTCATTGTCTGGAGAAAAAACACAATTAGTTCTTTTCAATAACGGGGAAAATCCTAAGCATTTGCCTCAGCTAGTGTTAAATGACAAAATATTAGAATATTCACGAAATGTAAAATTTCGGGGTTTGACCTTAACTTAAAAAATTAAACTGGCAGTTGTACATTGAAAAATTGGTCAATGACGCAAGACAAAGGCTAAATCTACTAAAAAATAATCAGTGCACACCCATGGGTCAGGATACCAAAACTCTGTTACATTTAGCTACTAGTTTAGTTCGATCAAAGCTTATTTACGGGCAAGAGGTTTATTTCAATGCCCCAGAAACCCTGTTGAAGAAATTACAGTCAATTGACAGTAAAACTGTTAAGGTAGCACTCGGTGTCCCCGTACACACGAATTCGTTAAATACTTATAAAGAAGCGAACTTATTACCTCTGCCAGATCAACGAAAACTGGCAACGGCTAAATATGTTGCCAGAAGCCTACATGTTTCAAATTCTGTCAAACATGATGTATTAGTAATTTCTGAAAAGGACTATCCTAAAAGAGCTCAACACCTTACCTCTCTCCAGCCTGTTAGGGATTATACAAATGAAATATTTGAAAAATGTAACATTGATATTGAAATTATTTCAGATATGCCTATAGTTTCAAGCATACCTCATTGGGAGCATATCCAAGCTAAATTCGATATAGATTACACTGACATGAAGAAGGTTGATAACATTAATATTCTGTCATGTGAAGCAAAAGAACACCTTGAAACCGTTTATCCATATCATCTGAAGATTTTTACAGATGGCTCGATTTTAGACTCGTATGCAGGGTCTGGTTTTGTGATTCCATTGCTGAAGTTTCGTAGATCTTTTTCTCTAGGAAAGGGTTCTCCATATTTACGGCAGAACTGTATGCTATTCTTATGGCGTTGATTTTTATGTGTGACGATAACACTGCTGTCTATAATATACTTTTTTGCGTTGATTCCAAGGCAGTTCTATATAGCTTGCAAAACTGGAATCAAAAATAAGAAAAGATTTACTTTTTGAAATAAGACATTACATACATGTTATTATGTTGAAAGGAATTGGGGTATCGTTTTGCTGGATTCCATCACACTGTGGGATATCCGGTAATGAAACAGCAGATAAATTAGCTAGAGATGGTGCGTTAAGAAAAACACCTGAGAGTAATTTAAAGCTTGACGTACAAGAAATTAATTCGCTATTAGAAAAATGCGTGAACAGTGAACACCTTCCAGAGAAGTATGAAATCTTATCATGTCCACGATATTTGTCA
>CM031618.1:61866389-61868889 GCA_018398815.1 Conus ventricosus
GTCTGTCTGTCTGTCTGTCTGTCTGTCTGTCTCCCCCCCCCCCTCCCTTCTCTCTGTCTGTCTGTCTGTTTCGCCCCCTCCTCCATCTCTCTGTCTGTCTCTCTGTCTGTTTGTCTGTCTGTCTCTGTCTCTCTGTCTCCATCTCTCTCTCTCTCTCTCTCTCTCTCTCTCTCTCTCTCTCTCTCTCTCACACACACACACACACACACACACACACACACACACACACACACACACACACACACACACACACACACGCACACACACACACTCACACACACATAAAGACATTGAATGGGCAATGTGCACGCGCACTCCCACTCCTCCCTCCCCCAGCTCTGTACCCCCCAACCCACCCACCCCCACCCCCGCCTCCCCTTTACTCTACTTCCAATACAACGCCATCCTCTCTTCACCTGGCCTCCCCCCCTACCCCCCCCCCCCCCCCCCGTTCACCTGGCCTCCCCCCCTACCCCCCCCCCCCATCCCCCGTTCATTCCCACAACGCCATCCTATCTTCACCTGGCCTCCCCCCCCACCCACCCCCCACCCCCGTTCATTCCCACCCGAATTCAAGCACGCAGTAAAACATAACCCATTATCATTTTTTGAACAACCTAAAACGTAATCGTCATCAGGACTTTTTGAATATTTCCGTTTTCTTTTTTGTACTGCCAGTTCTTGTAGAACAGGGAGTACTTTACAATGGGAACGAAGAAATGCTGTCTGTCAGTCTGTCTGTCTGTCTGTCCGTGGTCAAAATGTGTTCCACTCGCTGCAGACAAAACTTCTGGGCCGATCTTTCTGAACATTTTTAGGTATGTTCATTATGGGTCACGGATGATGCCCGATGTTTTATTATACCAGAATAGCCGTTACTAACGGCTATAACGGCCCCAAACGGTTTTTCTTCTTTATATTATGGAATATCTCTGAAAGTACTTGGCCGATTTCGTATCTCAGTGACGAAATACAGTATGACGCAAGTTTGAGTGTGACTTTTTAAAAAATTATGACGCAAGTTTGATTGTGACTTTTTTTTACATGCGTATTCAAGATAGATCTAAAATGAGAGTACGTTTATATGATTTGCGTCTTTTTTTCTCCTCTTCCCTTATTTGCATTGCAAGAGCAGTGAATCTTATCAAGTCTTCCAACACATGTTATTATTTCATTGGTGATTCGAAAAGCAAAACATTTGTTTTAAGTAGGAATACCCCGGGGGGGGGGGGGGGGGGGGGGGGGGGGGGGGGGGGGGGGGGGGGGGCGACTTTGAGGAAAAAAAGAAAGAAAAAAATCTTGTTTCGTCTGTCAAAGAGAGAGAGAAAGAGAGAGACTGACAGACAGAGACAGAGGGACAGAGAGTAATAATGCCTTCCCTTCCAATGGAGACCCCAGTTGACTTCATACCTGAATTGCTTCATTCAGCTATAATTAATCGTCAACGTAAAGTCACAGACGGCCAAGTCGATCAAACACTGTACGTGTTTACCCCCCCCCCCGTGCCGCGTCCTCAGGCAGAGATGATACGATGACCTCACTCAGCCCAATGACGATGACTCAACCACAAACCGCGGCCTCTAGCGCCCCTTTCGCCTCTTCTCTCTGCTGCACACGCCAAACTCTGGATGACGAACTGTCTTTTTCTTTTGTTTATTTCTTTCTATCTTTCTTTCTTCTTTTTTTCTCTCTTTCTTTCTTCGTTCTCTTTCTTTCTTTCTTCTTTTTCTTTCTTTTTTTTCTTTCTTTCTTTTTCTTTCTTTCTTTCTTTCTTTTCTTTAGGGGGGGGGGGGGGGTACTGTTTTGGGGGAGGAAGCCTAGAGACATAGAAACATAGGTGCAGTCGTCTATTGGCCAAAAGAAAGACAGAGAAGAGGAACTTACGACGCTTCGTCAAAGACTGAATTTTCAGCCCCCGATTTTCAGCCCAGATTGTGCTGGATTTGAAAGAGAAGACTGGCTCATTGTGGCTGCACGCCACAATTGGGATTTTGCACTAAACACTATAGTGTTTTGAGGCCTACCATAAATATGAGCCAGCATTTAATGCTAAACTGAAAATTGATCTAAAGAACAACTGCCCACATATTAGTTCCCTTGTTTTAGTTGATTTCCACGATGAAATCACAATTTGAAATACATTATCTTCCCTTCGTTTACGTCACATTTCATGCCTTTGCTCTCACACGTGACCCTAGATTTGCGCCAAATGGAAGCCCTCAAATAGTTCCTTTTTTATTTTTATTTTTTTTTAAACTTTAATCTGTCTGCTTGAACCACCTGGCTTGTACCTTGATGGCCATATGAAAGAAAACGAGGAGAATCGCCTCTCAGACACAATAAACATTCTCCAAACAATGTCATTGCCCAGTCTATAAAGGCTGGACTCCTTACGCGAGACCTTGGCGCATTCCTTTTTGGTGTGCAGCCTGTATAGCTATCTCTTCAATGGAAGTTTCAAAGTAAGGTAACTGCAGGCGAAAATGGAAACAAACTTCAA
>CM031618.1:61878889-61891389 GCA_018398815.1 Conus ventricosus
AGTGGTTGCTCGTTCTTTGTTTTCTTTGTCCTCAATACTGTTTGTTTTTGCTTGAATGAAGAAGAGCCGAGAGGTCGAAATGCAGTGTGTTTTGTCCTGTCACCTGTTTGTTTATATCGTCTGGCGGAACGAAGACCGTTTCTTTTTACAATTTGCTTCATTTTCCGTGGTGAGTGCACTCTTCCACCGTTTTCTTCTCCTTCATTTTCCGCCCTCGGTCACCTCGTTGTGAGACATGCTGTGTCAGTCTAAAGATGAGTTCATAACATGTGTTAGCCATTGAAAGGGGACTGTCGGCCAAAAATGTATAGGTATTGATTTAATGTCACGCAAACAACTAGCACACACACACACACACACACACACACACACACACACACACACACACACAGAAGAAGAGAAAGGAAGAGAGAGAGAGAGAGAGAGAGAGAGAGAGAGGAGAGAGAGAGAGAGAGAGAGAGAGAGAGACAGAGACAGAGACACACACAGAGAGAAGAAGAAGAAGAAGAGAGAGAGGGAGAAACAGAAAGACAGACAGAGTCAGAGACAGAGAGATAGAGAGACAGAGAGACATAGAGACAGAGAGACAGAGAGACAGAGACAGAGACACATTTATACAGAGAGAGGAGAGAGAGAGAGAGAGAGAGAGAGAGAGAGAGAGAGAGAGAGAGAGAGAGAATCAGACAGACAGGTAAACAGAGAGAGAGAGAGAGAGAGAGAGAGAGAGAGAGAGAGAGAGAGAGAGAGAGAGAGAGAGAGAGAGAGAGAGAGGAGAACCCGTCACAGTATTTTTTTTTCAGTTGACCTAATCAATTTTGGTGGCAGTCTGAGTTATCCCTTGTGCCATTTTAATTTTTAATGAAAATATAATAATGGCTCAAGGAAGCTTCCGCGACGGAGTTTATATGGACACAAATACTGCGCGCCGTGTCTGTGTATTTGCGTGTGTCCACATGTCTGTATCTGTGTATTTGCGTGTGTCTACATGTCTGTATCTGTGTATTTGTGAGTATGTCTATATGTCTGTATCTGTGTATTTGTGAGTATGTCTCTATGTCTGTATCTGTGTATTTGTGAGTTTGTCTATATGTCTGTATATGTGTATTTGTGAGTATGTCTATATGTCTGTATCTGTGTATTTGTGAGTATGTCTATATGTCTGTATCTGTGTATTTGTGAGTATGTCTATATGTCTGTATCTGTGTATTTGTGAGTATGTCTATATGTCTGTATCTGTGTATTTGTGAGTATGTCTATATGTCTGTATCTGTGTATTTGTGAGTATGTCTATATGTGCGTCTGTGTTTAAGTGTGTGATTGTCTGTGTGGGTCTATATGTGCATATGTCTATCTCTCTGTCTCTCGGTCTCTGTCTTTTTGTATGCCTGTCTACCTGTCTGTCTGTCTGTCTCTGAATGTGTGCTCTCACGCGCCGCACGTGGTTACGTACGTGCGTTATTGCTTTTACGT
The DNA here is from genome assembly GCA_018398815.1 of Conus ventricosus. Taxonomy (NCBI): domain Eukaryota; kingdom Metazoa; phylum Mollusca; class Gastropoda; order Neogastropoda; family Conidae; genus Conus; species Conus ventricosus. The sequence continues at coordinate 61,880,360 of CM031618.1, forward strand.
GCTTAGAAGTGGTCACAGAGTGTCGACATAAAAAGCGAGGGGCAAGTTAAGAGACTTAGGAATATTGATTTACACCAATGGTCACTACCACTACCACCACCGCCATTATGCACCTCTCCTTTCAAACACACACACACACACACACACACACACACACACACACACACACACACACACACACACATCCGCGCGCGCACGCACCCACACCCACACCCACACCCACACACACACACGCATCCGCGTGCGCGAACGCACGCACACACTCATCCGCGCGCGTGCACGCACCACACACACACACACACACACACACACACACACACACACACACACACACACACACACACACGCGCGCGCGCGCGCGCGCGCACCACACATATCACACACAAACACGCACGCACGCATGCATGCACTCATGCGCACACACATACATATACATACATATTTGACCATAAAATGAAGACTCCACACCTGTAATCTGCACACACACACACACACACACACACACACACACACACACACACGCACGCACGCACACACGCACGCACGCACGCACGCACGCACAGACGCACGCACGCTCGCACGCACGCACGCACGCACGCACGCACGCACGCCACGCACGCACGCACGCACGCACACACACACACACACACACACACACACACACACACACACACACACACACACACACACAGAGATTTATGTGATACTGAAGCTTACAATTTGTTACGTCGGCTGTGTACACGTGAAAAGTTACACATCCTTGATATTGATGACGTTTTGAAAAAGAAAAAAAAAAAAAAAAAAAAAAGAAAACACTTCTCTCATTTCCGGACAGTTGGATAATATTCAAAATGATTAAAGAAGAAAGGACCCTTGAGATATTTTTTTTAAAAAAAAGTTGAAAAAGAAACAGAAAAAGACGTTGACGTTTGACATTTGGAGCAACACGGGGCAGTCTATGGTTGGCATGTTTTCTGACAGAAATGAAGTGCGTGAGGAATAAAAGAGAAAGAATGCAGTAACAACAACATTGCACTTGAAATAGAAACAGAGCATAGCAGTAATAAGTAAAGCAGTTAAAGAAGTGAAATGCACGACGAATGCACACACACACAAAAAAGAAATGCAACAACAACATTGCACTTGAAATAGAAACAGAACATAGCATGTATAGCAGTTAAATGAACATACAGCAACAACAAAAACAAAAGCGTGAAGGAAAAAAAACAACCTCGTTCCTTTGAAATACATACAGAATGTAGGATTAATAACAACAGTGATAGTGGTCATGCATTAATGACTGCAACAGCTGTGGTAGTCATAATAAGACTACAAGGCAAGAAGATGTTGCTTTACAATTTACAGAAAAAGAGCACTGCTTTAATTAACGCTGTAGTAGCTGCAACAACGAAGGTTGGATGAATAAAAAATGTGCCGTTGACTCAGACAAAGAGATAACATTAGTAACTGCAACGGTAGTGGTATTAATTACTAAAAGAAAAAAAAAAGAAAGAAAAAAAAGAAAAAGAAAGAAAGAAAGAAAGAAAAAGGAACGTGCCTTATAAATTATGGAAAGAGAGCAAGCATAACATTACTTCGTGGGGCAGTAGCAACAGCAATGGTGAATGTAAGAAGAAAAAAGATCCTGCCATGTAAATGGATAAAGAAAAGAAATTAAAAAAAAGAACACTGCAACGGTGGCAGCAGTGATAGCAATTAGGAAAAATGATGATTCCCAACAAATATTGAAAAAGAGTATGTAGCATCAAGAAACTGCAGCTGAAGTAACATTTATGGCAATAGGGGGAAAATGCAGCATTATAAACGGAAAAAGAGAGAGGTAGTATAGTATTAAGAGTTGCTGCAGTAACAGCAGCGAAAAATAATGAAATGAAAATGGTGCCTTAAGAATATAGAAAAACTAGAAAACGCTAATAACTGTAGGAATAGCAAGAGCTGCAGCAATTAATTTCAAGAAAATGCTGACTTGCACATAAACAAAGAACACAACCATCTATTTCTGCTGTGGCAGCGGAAACAGTGACAGCAAGAAGAACAAAGTGCAGAGAAACAAACATGAAAAAACATTGTATGAACAACAACATTAGCAGCAGTGATAAGCATAAAGAAATAAGAGCTGTCTCATAACTTAGGAAAACAAAAACCAGCCTATCATTAATCACGAACAGTAGCAGCAGTAGCATTAAAAGCCAGAAAAAATAGTTGCTACCCAGAAATGAAAAAAAAGACAGCTTTTATACCCTTAACTATTTCATCAGTGACAGCAGCAGTTCAGTATTGTGGAAAAAACAAAAGAAGAAAATTGTCGCCTTTCAAATCATAGAGCAGTAGAGGCTATTTGATCATTAATTTGATTTACTTGTACATGCAGATTGAAGGGCATAGCATGAGTGGAGGAGGAGAAGGGTAAGTAGATACAATCCCGTGACGTCCACTACACAAAGTACGTGACGTCCACCACACACAAGTACGTGACGTCAACCACACACAACTAGTGACGTCCACCACACACACTTACAAGTACGTGACGTCCACCACACACAAGTACGTGACGTCCACCACACAAAGTATGTGTGGCAGTCAGTACTAGCTCCTGAAGAGAACCCAGCAAGTTCACACTTTTGAGAACATGTTGCCCGCCAGTTATTTCTTCCATGCTTTTGGGTGCTCTCATCCGACACTTCCCTTCCCTCTCTCTCCTCCAACTCCACACCTCTTCTCACTCCACTTTCCCACTAACGATCACCATCACCCCACACATTAGCCTCTCTCTCTCTCTTCTACTTTTACCCCAAGTCTTTGATGTCAGCAGCAGCAGGCTGAAGCGTAGTGACCTTGATCAGCCGTTGCTCTACCCGCTAGTTAAGCAACGGCCATCTGCACGCTTCTCTGGGTGAAAAGTTCATCCCAAAGATCTATTTCTGTCAGACACTTGGTATTAATCCCTTCTTTTTTTATTATCAAAAGGTCACCTGCAAATTGTTAAAAATGAGTGTCATAAGTGTGACGAAACGCTTGACAAAACTATCCAATCGGTCCCACTAAAACCCCAAACCGAAAAAAAACAGATTTCAAATCTATGCCCCCTCCCCTCTCTTAAACACCCCCCCTCCCCCCCTCCCCCTCCCTTTCTCTGGCTTGGGACGGTGCGAACCGCCTGGCTGAAACGATCTATGACAAAGGAAAAAATTGCGTCACGGTAAACACGTGACACCTTTCGTTCTTGTCGGCCTACACCCCCCCCCCCCCCCCCCCCCCCGCACTCAACTCTCCTTCCCCACTCTGGGTAGCTACGATGCAGATATAATTTCATTTGCATTGTGGCAATGGCCCGTCTCATTCCAACCTCCCCCCCCCTCTCTCTTTTCCCAGTGACACAAGGCATGTTGCCGCTTGCTCCACCACCATCACTCACCCTCCCCCCCCCCCCCCTCCCATATCTGCAGTCCATGCGCTGGCAGAGCACTGGTAAATTATGTCACTGGAGTTGCTCCATGAGAGTATGTGTCTATACGGACGAATAAATTAAACTGGCCGCCCGAGATCAGGCTGCTTCCCAATTCAGTAGTGGGGCGACCATCCCCAACCGGCGGGTCCCCGGGTGGCGGATAAGGGAACGGCCTTCAGATATGGGGGTTACCTGCGAAGCAGTCCCGGACCAACTGGCGATGTTCCTACCGGACGGGGTGGGTCAACAGGTGGCGCTGTTGTCCTCACTGAAATACCCCATGTGTTCTATGACGGGCTCATCATGCGGTCAAGAGGCGCGGTATAACCTCTAGCCCCGGGGTGGGATCCTTGGAGAAACAATCCCCCCTGTGCTCACAGGGCAGGACGTACGGGCCATGAGCTAAGGGTGAGGCACCCCAAAAGAAAACTCCAGCTGAAGACGGAGGTATCGGGCCACTGGCGCAAACTAAAACCACGATCCCACGCATCCGCGCTTCCATGATGATGCAGTCCACAGAATTTCGATGTGGCGCTCGACCTTCGGAGACCCGCCGGGGAGGTCGGGAGCCGGGCCCTATGCCTCAAAGGGGCCCACCCCAAGCGGTGGGTGGTCAGACAAAGAAAATCTGCATGCCAATGCGTCGAAGAGGAGACCTCATCCTCCTGCTGATGCCAAGCAAACAGTACCGCCCAGAATGCTCAACATTCTCCAGTGGAATGCAGAAGGGGTGCATAAAAAGAAACTTGGCTTGGCAGAAAGGATGCATCAACAAAATATCGATATCGCATGTGTCCAAGAGACACATTTGACCGTAAACCATCGCTTTCAAGTGGGGGGTTACGAGCCCATCAGGTTGGACCGTGAGGAAAGAAGCAAAGGAGGGGTGCTTATCTTGGTGCGGAATTCCATCGCGCACAAGAACTCAAGATCCACACCAATCAACAGGCAGAGATCCAAGGGGTTGATATTGTCCTTAAGGAACGCAAATCAGGATCTACAATGCCTATTGCCCTCAAGATCGTGATCTTTCCCTCACATACATGAACATCCCAGACAACAACTGCGTGGTGGTGGGGTGATTTTAACAGTCACTCAGAGAGATGGGGCTATGAGGAGACGGACAAGAGAGGGGGAAGAAGTTGAGGATTGGGAGATTGACACACATCTTCATTCTCATAAACCCAAGAAGATGATGAAACCACCTTCTACTCTAGACGCTGGATGACCACATCAACACCAGATCTAGCGTTCGCCACCAACGACCTGTTGTCAGGACCACAAGAACAGTCCTCAACCAGCTTGGAGGAAGTGACCACAAGCCGTCAAACTCTCTATCAACCTCAACTTACAGTGTCCACAAGCAAAATGTTTTCCCGCTGGAATTATAGAAAGGCGGACTGGACTCTCTTTGAGACTCTCACAGATACATACACAAAGCCAATCAACATCAGGCAGAAGGACTCTAACAAGATGGTTCAAGACTTCAAAAAGGCCGTCTTGAAAGCTGCTACAGAATCCAACCCAAGAGGAGCACGTAAGACTACAAGCCCTACTGGACGGAGGAACTTCAGAATTGGAAGATGTCGTTACGGAAGCCAGGACAGAGCAGAAAAGCAGCCATCACTGGAGAATAACATAGCGCTGAAGGAAGTAACTGCCAGATACAAGCTGTCCTGCGCACAAGCTGCAGAAAAAGCTGGCAAGAGAAAACTGAAAGCCTAAATCTCGACTGGGATGGCAGCAAGCTGTGGAAACTGGCTAGAACCCTCTGTAATTAAACAGCAAGTCACACCACTATAAACAATACAAAGAATGGAATTATCTCTCTGGAAAGAAAGCAGCAGACCACTTCATAGACGTCTATGAAAACAAACAGCAATCTGGAAGTCCCTCCTGAACATAGAGCTGCAGTGCACAGGGCCCAAGGTGAACTTCATGAGGAAGAGCCCCAAGAGGAAGTCATGATCACAGCTTTCACAGAGAAAGAGCTGGAGGAAGCGTTGCAGAGCCTCAGTCTGAAGAAGTCACCTGGACCAGACGGAATCACAAATGAAATGATCTGCATCTTGGGATGAAGAGCAAGGCAGTCATTCTAAAAATCTTTAACTCCAGCTGGAAGACAGGATCAGTACCACAGTGTTGGAGGGAAGCAGACATGATCCCATTTACAAAAAGGGAAAGGACAAGTCGAAGGCTGACAGCTACAGACCCCTCAGCCTTACAAGTGCTTATGAAAGCTGATGGAGAGACTTGTCAACACAAGGCTTGTCTGGCACCTTGAGAGCATCAGCTGCTGAGCCCTGAACAGGCAGGCTTCCGCCAACACAGATCAACAGAAGACCAGATCACATTCATCACGCAAAACATTGAGGACGCTTTCCAAGAAAAGAAAACACGCTTGCTGTCTGGATTGTCATGGGAAGGCGTTCGACAAAGTCTGGAAGGACGGACTTAGGCTCAAACTACGGCGATGTGGTGTGTCTGGGAGGATGTACACCTGGATCAGCCAGTACCTACACAACCGCCAAGCCCCAGTAAAGATTCAGGGCCAAAAGAGCAAGAAGAAGGTGCTGAGACAGGGAGTACCACAAGGAGTCCTTTCGCCAACGCTGTTCCTCATCTTCATAGATGACATTGTCAGAGAACTGCCAAAAGGGGTCAGAGGAGCGATCTACGCAGATGATCTGGTGCTTTGGTGCTCTGAAGAGTACACCCCCCACAGCACAGGTACGCCTCCAGACTGCGCTCAACAAGATCAGCGACTGGACCCAAAGGGAAAGGCTTGTCTCTGTCAACTCAAGCAAAACAACCTACACAGTCTTCAGCCTATCCAGCAAGAAGCAAGAGGCGAAGCTGACACTGAACAACCAAAGGCTTGCAGAGGAACCCACACCTACCTACCTGGGAGTGACCTTTGACCGCAGGCTCACTTGGAAACAGCAGATCACCAGATGCTGTAGCAAGGCCAAGTTGAGACTGGCGATCATGAGGAAACTTGCGGGGACGGACTGGGGGGCTGACGAACGTATCCTGAAGAGACTCTATACAGGGAAAAGTCCGACCTGTAGTTGAGTACGGGACGTCAGCATGGGCATCAGCTGCAAAGTCTAACCTTGACCATCTCAATAAGATACAGAACCAAGCTCAGCGTGTCATAACTGGCGCCATGAGATCCACCCCAATCCTGAAGATGGAAGAGACCACTGGGCTACAGTCATTGGAGGACAGAAGGGACACAAAGATTCCTCATCCAAGCAGCAAAATTCAAACGCCTTGAAAACCATCCAATGAGCAACAGAATGAGCAGACCCACCAAGAGCCGGTTGAAAAGAGGCAGCTTCATCCACCAGTCAAGACGCTTGAAAGACAAACTCAGTCTTGATGGAACATGAAGCAAAGCCTTTTCCCGGCAAATGTCACCCACCCATCTTGGAAGAGGCAGGTGTTCCCAACAGTCCCTCACCAGCATTCCTGGAGTGGAGAAGAGAGGAATACAGTCAGACAAACCCCAAAAGGAAGGCTCTGGCCATGGAGTATATCTGCAACCAGTATCCCCAGGAAGACTGGACCTATGTCTTCACAGATGGCTCCGCCACAGAGGCAACGAGGGATGGTGGAGCTGGAATCTTCCTCCGATACAAAGACGGAGATGAAGAAATTGCAATTCAACAGGAAAGTACTCCCCCAACTTCCGAGCTGAGCGAGAAGCCCTCTGTGAGGCAGCCACAACAGTCTTGCAGAACTCCAAAAGAACAACGGGGCAGGTGGTGGTCTTCTCTGACGCTCTCTCCATGCTCCAAGCCCTCAAGAACTCCCGCTGTCAAAGAACAGAACCATCTCACTTCAGCCCTTGTTGCCCTGAGTGCCAGAGTGGAGGAAGTGGTGATACAATGGGTACCAGCACACTGTGGCATCAGAGGCAATGAAAAAGCGGACATTCTGGCAAAAGACGGTGCACGAAGGAGCGGCCAACAACTGGTGTCATACGATGAAATTAGGACAATCATCAAGGCACAACAAGGAATAAAATGGCGCCCCTGCATCCCAAATACAACCCAGAAGACACATACCATTTGCTGGGACGACGGGAACAGGTCAAGATCTTCCGCCTGAGGACTGGACACAATCGCCTGCTCCACCACATGCACACAAAATTTGGCATTGGACAGAGTGGAGAGTGCCCTTGTGGTGAGGGACCAATGACAACTGACCACATCCTTCAAGTCTGTACGACGTATGCAGCATCCAGGAGAAAGTACTGGCCAACACCGACAGCAGTGGAAGCCAAGCTGTACGGCACCCTGGAGGAGCTGCGACGGACGGCAGCCTTCATCGAGGACACCGGGCTGCTCATCTAATGGGATGGCGAACGAGGAAGAAGAAGAACTGGCCGCCGATGTCAGTGAGCTGTGCCGATTAGGTTCAAACGGTTTCCGAGGCGACTGGTGTTAAGACTAGATCCCTCCCCCTCTCACCCCTGATGGGTGAGTGACAGGTTGTCAAAATCGGATTTGGCAATCGAGAATACATATACTAGCCACACAGGGTTGCAACTTCACTGACCCCTCAAGACTGCCTGTAGATCAGACCAGAGGAAGACAAAGAGACAACTAGAGAAGGCCTAGGAAGCTCCGGGTAACCTCTTTGACCTCCAGTCATTCACTGTTCATTCCCAGGAAAAGTGAGTTGGAACTCTGTTTTACATTTTCGAATCTATGTATTGATTTTATGTATGCTGTGGCATTAACATTGTAACTTTGTACAAATGCTTACCAACATTTATCAAACTCATGAATGATTATTATATGTTGTGAGGATGTCCTGGCCAAGTGAAGTAACGAATCTTTGTACTTTTGAAGTGTGATCTTGTGTTTGGCCAGCCAAGAGGTAGTTAAGAAATCTCTGAAGATCGTGTGGTAGGATATCACGTTGCTGTAGAAATTCATCTGTTTGTGGCCATGGCAAACTTTCACATTTCTCGAAGGCCTCTGTTATTACTGTCCGTAGATACAAGGCAACATCTTTCGGCATGTCGGTGGAGCCAGGCTTGTACGCTAGAATGACAGCTCTGTCAGTTTTCATTTCTGAACTGTACACAAGCAAAGACTGAAACTCCCTACCTTTTCTGTGAGGGGAAGCAAAGACAATCTGTGCCAGTCTCACTCTTCTCCAACTTCCACCTTAGCTTTTCAGCCCTATAATGTGTATTTGGGTGGTCTGTCTCGTATAAGGCAGAGGTATATGTATCACACAGGTCTGACAGTCTCAAGATCTGCTGCTGAAGCACCTCTCTTTCAATTCTTAAACAGACTGTGTCAATGCTGTCTTGTGTGACTTTTCCAGGTTTTCCTGATCGCTCTTTGACGCACCGTCTTTACTCTGCCATGCTGCAGGATCTCTGACATACTTCTTACGACAGGAAGGGTAATACTGTGCTCCACAGGCAAACAGATCAAATCCTCTGATTCTACACAATAGTTTCTCGTCATTTTTGTGCTCAGCAGCTTCAAGAACTGTGCTCCATCCTTCACGTTCAAACTTGGATGTAGGTTCAGTTGTCCAAGCATTCTGTGATTCTTTTGCTTTCAACCCCTCTTTGTTACAAAATATGCAGTCTGGTTTGAAGATAATTGTTTCCACTGAGCCAGAAGAACGTTATAGAGTTCTAGAGTTATTGTTATGTGATTGTTTGTGATTCTGAAGATGATCCAATCTATCAAGGTTTTTAGTGAACCTTTGGTAACAGTCACGATGGCAGCCGTATTCTGGTTGTAAATCATCTGGAATGCAGTTGCAAGCCTCTTCCATCCAATATGGAGAATCCAGTTGGCTGCAATAGTCTTTTCTTCCAAATGCTTTGAAGTTTTATCAGTCTATTCTGAGGTCATTTGCATTAGAGAGGTGAATAAATGATCTCTTGTTAGAATCGCTGAAATGAATGACACACATCACAACAGGCTCTCTTCACGTTTTTGCTTTCTTGCCGCCATGTTCAGTTGATCATTACACCAGGATTCATTCAACTGCACTCAACAACAACAAAAAACAAAAAAACACAACAAAGAACATAAGTAATACAAATCAAAACCATTTTTTGGTTAATATGATGTGATTTCCAAGTAGTAGTGTTGTTATTATACATGTACATATGAAAGTATAAAATTCGTTATTTATTAAAGATAAATCACAACATCTGGAACAACAAATTATATTGTATTACTGTTGTATTTCACTACAATATATTCATTTATTTTACAGCGATGCTTGTTGCAAATAACAACAGTTTTGTTCTGTCTAAAGCATGTTCTGTCGTTTTTGTCGAATCGCAGATTTAGGGGGTATAGGAGATATATTTAATTTTGTACCTATAAAGAACAAAACTAGGAAGCCCTAATTGGTTCTCAATGACCCAAAGGCATTGTTGTGTATGAAAACACCCCACCCCCACCCCCCCCCACCCCCCAAAAAAAAAAACCCTGCTTTCTATCATTTTCAATGTATCGCAGATGACAACAGTTCGTATTAAAAATGACGGTTTCAGTAGATAGCGCACACCTGAAGCCAAGATATTCTATATTGGACTACACAAAAGGCTTTTTAAGACGGCAAGTCGTTGATTTAGTTATAAAAGTAACAGAAATGTGAATTTTCTGGTCATTCACATGAGCTACATTTGACTTAAATTGATGATTGTGGTCAGCATAAAAGGGGGGGGGGGTACCCTTAAATCAAGGGCCATAACTCATAGTCCAAATGAGTTATTTTCTTGGGAACAACCAGAAACGTGTTCAGTGGTCCCTAAGGTACATTGTGGATCCACTTAGGTTAAGCCTGGGGGCGCGGGGGGGGGGGGGGGGGGGGGGGTGCATGGTGACCATGGTTTGCTTGGCAACTAATAATGGTCTTACTTGGGTATTCATTTGTTAAAACATACCAACATGTGATCTGTGTCAGTTTCTTATTGTAGTACATTTATAGCACATTCATTTTTATCCGCATTTGTATTAAATGTCTAATTTGATAGAATTTGATTTAACTCTGTAAAAATTTATTCAAACACCAAATCATTTGACATTTCTGTTACCGGTGTATTAAATAATAATAAATTGTAAGTGAATAAAATTTCTTAGAAAATGTCTGTTTTGTGACAATGGAACTATATTCAAAAATGTTCAGCGTAGATTTACAGCTATTACAGTTTGGGCGGCATCTTCGCATCGACTTTAATCATGCTAAGACTGCACATGCTGGAGAGATGCCAGCATTAAACTTTGCCCCCCCCCCTCCCCCCTCCCACCCCCACACACATACAAGACATACGCGGACAGCCAAAACTTGATAATGACAAATGACTCACTTTGTTTACATATGTGGGTCAAAAAGAAAAAGGCGTAGCACTTAGAACTGCAGTAAAAGCACTAGCGGCTGTAAAGAATTAGAGAAAAATGCAGTTTTAGACAATGAAGAAAAATGCAGTTTTAGACAATAAGAGAAAAGTGCAGTTTTGGACCATAAGAGAAAAATGCAGTTTTAGACAATGAAAGAAAAATTCAGTTTT
>CM031618.1:61896389-61901389 GCA_018398815.1 Conus ventricosus
ATTGTGGACGCACAGACACACACAGTCAAGTACTGCTGAGCCTCCCTTCCCTCCCCCACCCCTCCATCCCCCTTTCTCCCCCACAGACACCCACACACACACACGCGGTGCGTTGCACGACAGTAGGGAGAGACCCGGGTGACAGCCAGATGAATGGCCCTCGTGACCATGTCACGATGTCCGTGTGTGTTTTCGCAGCTTCTGGTCGTGACAGCCCACCCCCTTTTTATCATACGCGTGTCACTAAAAGTAGAAAGCTCTCCCCCTCCCCCCCCCCCCCCCCCCCCCCCCACCGCTTCCTCCTTTTCATCTTTGTCCTGTCCTTCCTTTCTTCCTTCCTCACTCCCCCCCCCCCCCCCTTCCTCAATCCCCCCTTTCCCAGCCCTACCCTCTCCTCCCGCCGTAGCCCCATTAACCATTATGCTCTCTGTCTCTCTCTGTCTGCCTGTCTCTGTCTGTCTGTCTGTCTCTCTCTCTCGTTTGACAATCTAAACGGTGGAACTCTTCTTTAAGTTTTTTCCCCCTGTTAATACTACTGATGTAAGCTTACTACTATTCTTAAGACAGATTTATTAATGATACATTGAATGTTACACTCCATTACATCGCCGTTTATATTCAAGCAGTATAATTTGTTCATTCTTGCGTGGTCATCTGTCTTCAAAACGGCGATAGTTGATAGACTTTTTGCTCTGTTACGTTAATGAACCAGAGGGCGATGTTTTAAAATCCTTTGATGAAGCGGTTACACGCAATATATACCGAATCAGTCATCTTGAACACACTCTGTCAGAACACACAGCAACAAACACACAAATACAGGTCACCTTGATATGGCTGACATGAACAGAAGAAACGAGATGCAAAGCAAAAAACAACAACCGTACTCCCAGTTTATAAAGCATCACGTGCTCCCAGTTTATCTTCCTGAAAAACGTCACAATCAAAACATGCGTCATAATATATTTGACGTCACAATTAAACATGCGTCATAATGTATTTCGTCCCTGAGATATTCCATAGAGAAGAAAAACCGTTTTGGACCATTATAGCCGTTAGTAACGGCTATTCTGGTAAAATAAAACATCGGGCATCATCCGTGACCCATAATGAACATACCTACAAATTTCCAGAAAGATCGGCCCAGAAAGTTTGTCTGGAGCGAGTGGAACATATTTTGACCACGGACAGACAGACAGACAGACAGCATTTCTTCGTTCCCATCGTAAAGTACTCCCTGTTCTTTAAGAACTGGGAGTACTTCTTCTTCTTCTTCTTCTTCGTTCGCTCAGACAGGAACCTCAGATGCACTGATAAAGGCTGCTGTCCGGCGGAGGTCCTCCAGAGATCCGTAGAGTTTCTCCCTCATCGGTTGGTCAGCAGGCCAGGTCTCTGCTCTCAGGTCATGGTGAGTTGGACAGTCTTGTAGGAAGTGTTCCACTGTCACTGGGGCTGTACCGCAGGGGCACACTGCAGACTCGCCAATGCGGAACCTTGTGAACATGTGATGTGTAGCCTGGAGTGGCCCGTCCTCAGCCTCACAATGTTCACTTGGTCTGGTCTGGGTAGGAGGTAGTAGGGATCTGTCTGGTTATATTCTGGATGTAGCTGAAGCCATCTTTTCCTCTGCTTCTCCTTGATGATCGTCTTGGCCTCTTCATAGGAGATTAAAAAAGGAAAAGACTCTACCAATGGTGCCACTGGGACCCAGAGAAGTACTATCTCACTGGTAACTTCGGACTGGTATCTTCTTCTTCAAGTGGTGCGTAGCAGTGTAAACCCCGAAAAAAAAACACAACATGTGCTAGGTGAATCGATACCGCAAGCAGCCTTAATTTGGAGTTATGCAGGGCACATGATTATTTCACAACGACTGCAAAAACTATAGCTCCCTCGTTTACTACTAGTTAGTAATACAGAAAGCCTTTTGCCACCATTACAATGAGGTACGATTTTTCAAAGTTTTTGTTTGTTTGTTTACCGACTCTAATCCATAATCAGAGGACGTAATGGTACCGTGACAGGCGTTTGGGCAGTTAGGCATTTCTACAGTAAAGACATGTGTTAGGTGAATCGGTACTGCACGCAACATCAACTTGGAGTTATGCGGCATATGTAACTATTTCACGACGATTACAAAAGCTTGGGTTTTTTTCTCTTCTCAGTCGTGTGCGACCAGGCAGAGGATTATAAGTGGTCCGGCTTTTTGTGCCGAGAACTTTTTCGGGTCTATCTCTGCGTCAATTATGTATAACATTTCAAAAAGTATTTTGGTTAAATGTACGTGAAATGTTTTGGACACAATAGTAAACAAATGAGTCTGTTACTGTCTGTCTGTCTCTGTCTGTCTATCTCCTCGAGCCCATGGTCTCGCGAACTGAACAGCAATTATGCTATAGCGAACGAAGGAATTTATTGCGAATGGTCTTTCCCATCCCCCCCACCCCCCACCCCACCCCCCGCCCACACACACACTCCAACCGACACCCCCTCGTTTTAAACGACCCGACAAGTCAATATTTCACAACAGGGATGAGGAAACAATTTAATTTATGCTTTCATTGTCTGGTTCTACGCTCAGACAGACACGAACCCGGGGTGGGTGGGGGGTGGGGAGGAAGTTCAGTGATCCAAGTCGTAGACAGATTTGCCGAACAATTACACACACACACATATGTATGTATGTATATATATATATAATATATAAATATATATATATAATATATATATATAATATATATATATATATATATATATAAACACACACACACACTCACTCACTCACTCACTCACTCACATATACATACATATTATATATATATATATATATATAATATATATATATATATTATATATATATATATATATATAACAAACTAACAAATTCCAAGGATAAGTACCGCCCCACCGTTCCAGCAACTTACAGAGCAGCTTGGTGTTGCAATGACTGCAAGAAATATTGAATTATAAACAAAGCTTGCTCTTATGTCTTAGATTGACGAAATAGGGGGAAATAAGCATTCATATCTGCAGTGGTAGATGATTCTGCCTAACTAACAGTATGTGCTTGAGTGGGTGAATGGAGAAAAATAAAATAAATGCTTCTAAAATGAGCCTTCAGCAAGCTATAGTCTCCAAGGGGGAGACATCCTCCAATAGGGAGGGAAACTCACTAACATATAACTCCTGGTCATATACCGATATTTCGAAACCATGTTGTTTCTCCTCAGTGACCGCGGAAAGTGGGAATTTGACTCCTCTGCTTTTCAGTTTTTAAGAAGAGGAGTTTCCCTACCTATTGGAGGATGTCTCCCCCCTCCCCCCTTGGAGACTATAAGCTTGCTGAAGGCTCATTTTTAGAAGCATTTATTTTATTTTCTCCAATTCACCCACTCAAGCACTTACTGTTAGTTAGGCAGAATCATTACCATGCAGATATGAATGCTTATTTCCCCCTATTCGGCAATCTAATGTCATAGAGCAGCTTTGTTTATAATTCAATATTTCTTGCGTCATTTGCAAACCAAGTGCTCGGTAAGTTGCTGGAACGGTTGCGCGGTACTTATCTTGGAATTTTATTAGTTTGTGGTATTTTAGTCCCTTGCGGATTCATTCAAGGAAACTGACCTCAGCATTGTGTCTTAGAGGATAATCTTTTTATATTTTTACTTTTCACACGTAAATGTAGCTTCTTTTGCTCTTTTCATGATTTTCCTTATTGCTTCTTAGGTGGGCACCTTTGGTTGGTTTTTTGAAAACTCAACAAATATAATACGGTAATTGACCCCAGCCTTCTTTGGGATTGCATTCTTCTTAAAACTGAAAGGCAGAGGGAGGTCAATACCACTTTCGCGGTCACTGAGGAGAAACACAAGGTTATTGAAATATCGGTATATGACCCAGGAGTTATATGTTTAGGAGTTTCCCTTCTATTGGAGGATGTCTCCTCTTGGAGACTATAAGGCTTGCTGAAGGCTCATTTTTCGAAAGCATTTATTTTATTTTTCTCCTTCAATCCCCACTCAAGTCCATACTGTTAGTTAGGCAGAATCATTACTACCACTGCAGATATGAATGACTTATTTCCCCCTATTCGTCAAGATCTAAGACTTAAGAGCAAGCTTTGTTTATAATTCAATATTTTCTGGCAGTCATTGCAACACCAAGGCTGCTCGGTTAAGTTGCTGGAACGGTGCGCGGTCACTTTATCCTTGGAATTGATTAGTTTGTTGTACTTTTGTCCCTGCGGACTTCATTCAAGAACTGACTCAGCACTTGTGTCTTAAGAGGATATCTTTTTATATTTTTTATTTTTCACAAGAAATGTAGCTTGTTTTTGCTCTTTCATGATTTTCTTTGCTTCTTAGGTGGCACCTTGGTTTGTTTTTTGAATACTCAACAAATATATACGGTATTGAACACCAGCCTTTTTTGGGATTGCATTAGTCTTAGAACTGTAAAGGCAGAGGAGTAAAAGTACCACTTTCCGCCCCCGGGTCACTGAGGAGAAAACAACAAGGTTTTGAAATATCGGTTTATATGACCAGGAGTTATTGGTTAGTGATTTCCCTCTCTTATTGGAGGATGTATCCTCCTTGGAGCCTATTAGCATGCTGAAGGCTCATTTTTGAAGCATTGATTTTATTTCTTCTCCATCACCCCTCAAGCACTTACTGGTAGTTAGGCAGTATCATCTACCACTCGCAGATATGAATGTTACTTCCCCATATTTCGTCAATCTAAGACATAATAGCAAGCTTAGGTTATAATTCATTATTTCTTGCGTCATTGCAACACCAAGCTGCTCTGTAAGTTGCTGGAACGGTGCGCAGGTACTTATCTTGAATTTTATTAGTTTGTTTGTACTTTAGTCCTAGCGGATTCATTCCAAGAACTGGACCCTCAAGACTTGTGTCTTAAGGGATATCTTTTTTATTTTTTATTTTTTCACAAGAATATGTAGCTGTTTTGCTCTTTCTGATTTTCTTTGCTTCTTAGGT
>CM031618.1:61918889-61931389 GCA_018398815.1 Conus ventricosus
TCCTCTCTAGAAATTCTGACCACCTTTTAAGTATAGCAGTATTCATCTATGAAGTTCCGAAACGACTATATGCTGCAGTGTATTAGTGTCTTCAGTCGACGTCATTATTTCAGAGGCAATACTTACTGTGCGTGTAATCCTGATAGTTGATACAGAGTTTTAACGCTGGTTACACGCAGTTGTAATGTCTTTTATTGTTTCGTTGTTTTTATGTCACCCAAATTTAGTAGCTTGTATTCGGGTTTGCATTCTGACACTTGAGAGTCAACATTTTCCCTCTTTTTGGCTGTCTTGTCTGTGTCGCCCCTTTCCCCTTCCCCCCTCTCCTCTCTCCCTCCCCTTCCCTCCACCCTCCAACCGTCGGGAACCACCTGCCCCCCCACCCTCCCCCCCTTTGATCAAAACCTCTCCTTCGCCCTCCCCCCCCTGTAAAACCCAACCCACCCATGCCCTCATTAAACCTAAACCATCATCCCCACTCCCCCCATTTTCCTATCAACCAAGGGGATTTGGAAACTTTCCCCCCCAAAATTAAAAAAATCCCCCCCCAGACCCCAAACCAACCCATCTCCCCAAATTAATAAAAAAAAACCCCACTCGTCATATCACGTAAACCAACAAACCGTCACTGTTTTTGGGGGGGCCCCCCCCCCCCCCCCCAAAAGGGAAAATTTTCCCTTTAAATTTTCATTCCATGAAACTACCCCCTTTTTCCCCTCCTCGCACACCCCCTTTTGGGGCAGGGGGCCATCCCAACTTTCCTGTCCCTCCCTCCCCCCCCCCCGAAACCCCCCAACGGGCATCCATGCTGAAAAAGCCCTCGGGGATAATGTTCCTGTTTAAAGGGAAAGAAACCCCAAGGGCCGTATTACGACAAAAAAGTTGTGCAAAACAGAAAAGGAGTGCCCAAAAATTTTTAAAAGGTTGTGTAACATCAGCATGTGTTTATGCAGGTATGCTATATCCCCTTTTATTTTTGGTATAATTCTATAAAAATTTTTAACAGTGTTTAAAGGGGAAAAAAGGGGTTTGGGAAAGGACGGTGACCACGTTGCACACAAAACTAACAGGAGAAAAGACAAAACCTTTCTGTTTTGGGAAGAAAGAAAAAGGATTTAAGTACCCCAAAATCCCCGGGGGACCTGGTCCCCGCCCAGCACAAAAAAAATAAATAAAAAAATTTAAATTTTTTTTTAAAAAACCCACAACCCAAAAAAAACTGCTTTGGGGACATTTTCCCATCAGCTAGCAAGTTGGAGATTAAAATTTTCTTAATCAAATTATATCTGACTGAGAAAATCGCTCCCCCCCTCCCCCCCCCCCCCCCCCCCCCTCTCTCTCTCTCTCTCCGTTTTTAATCAAAATTTTTCAAATTGTATCAAGTGGTGCGTGAGCACGCTAAGAAACCGCTTTTTTGTAAAATAAACCTTGGGTGAAACTTGTCAAAAGGTGATTTACATAACTCTGTAAATTTTAACCCTTCTGCCTGTTTTTCCCATATTCAGTATTTTTTTTGCATTGAACATTTTTTTTTGTTGTTGCGGGTTTTTTTTAATTTTGTTTTGAAATTTGGGTTGAAAATTTAGTTTTTTTGTTTCTTATAGAAAATTATCTTTTTGGCATTGAAATTGTTTATTTTGCGTGTTTTATTTGGACTTTTTTTTGTGTTTTTTTTTAATGTACACGCTATTTTTTTTAATTACAAAAAAAAGGTACAATAAACTTCAGATGGCCACAGGAAGACGGTTTACTAATTGGACATCTAAAAATAAACCATTTTACAAAACAAATTACGGGAGATACCCATATACTGTAAAATTTCAAGACAAACCCTTTCATATTTTTGGCTTCACTGAATCAAAAACTTTCAGATATTGTCCCTGATCCCCAACTGTTTTAAAGCCCCGGGCTACAATATTGTACGCAGAGATCCCCCCGAATCCAAAACTACGGGCATTTTAAATTTTTAAAAATTCATGAAAAAAAAAAATTGCGAAAACGTTTATAAAAACTTAAAATTTTTTTGGAAAATTGAAGCAGTGTGGTAAAAAATCAGGTTGAAGAGAACGAAACCCCCAAAAATGGGATTTGTGTATCAAAACCCCCAGCGAAAAAGCAATTGGATGGAAAATTTTTTAGGGCCATAAAGGATGCAAAACACTTGATCTAAAAAAATTAATTTTTTTAGGTGATTTCAACATTGATTTTTTAAAAAACCCAAACATCATCCCCCAGCCCAAGACTATTTTCGTACAACTTACCCCAAAAATTATAGACATCCCCCCCCAGAAACGCCCACAAAGCAAAACCTTAATTAACCACATCTATTTTCCCAAAACCACAAAAAACCGCATTGAGAAAGGGTTCCTTTGAATGGTTGCGCGACCACTTTCCATTTATGTATTACGGGGAAAAAAAGGGGAATAAAAAACCCAAAAACAGGCCACAAACATATAAATTTAATAGATTTTTTGGGAAATTTTCCCCCAAAAAGGCCCCTTTCCCCCACAGACCCATAAAACCCCCCCCTTATAAATGTTTATAATTAAAACTGACCCCAGCGAAAGCTTTTTTTTAGAGTTTTGGCTCCCTACGTTTAATTCTTTTTATGACAAGCATGCGCCACTCAAAACGCGTAGAGTTTAAAAAAAAAGTGCCCAAACCCAAAATGGATGACTTTAAGAAATACCCGCTGCCTTTTGGGTTTTCCCAAAACCCACGATTTTTTTGAAACAGAAGGGAAAACGGATAATTTTAAAAAGGGAACGCAAAAAAGGGCAATTCACTCAAACGGGCAGCAAAAATGAAATTTTTTTTGTGAACTTGTACCAACAAACCAAAAATTTGAAAATCCCCAAAGGCAAGCAATAAAAGAACTTAAAGAAAAAAAACTTTTACACTCAAAAATTTAAATCCCCCCTAATCAATATAACACCAAATGAACTCCCCAAACAAATTTAAAAACATTGCAGAAAAACCCTTGTCAAAAAAAAAATACACTCCAAAAGAACTACAAAAATTAAAAACTTTTGAAAAGCTAAAAACATTCGTTCAGCTCCACCAGTTTTTCCCCCTTGACAGTCAAATTTATTTTCACAAAGCTTTATGCCATTAAAGCAGACAGGAAGTCGTGGACTTGACGGAATTTATGGAAAGATTTCCGAAACCCATCAGCACCATTATAAATTGAAACTCTTCCTACATATACAATTTATGCATTGAAAAATGTCACTTTCCTGCTCAGTTCAAAGTTGCCAAAAAAATACCCATTTTCAAAACTGAGAAAAAATCGACCCATCGAACCCATAGACCTATACTATTTTGCCCGTTCTTCCAAGCCCTTTTGGGAAAAAAACCTAAATAAACAACTTTGCCACCTTTTGACTCTTCCAACCTTCTAAATAAAAGTTTAAACGGGGTTTAGGGAAAAAACAAACTTGTCCCTACAGCACTAAAAAATCTATTTGATCAATGGCTAGCCAATATTAAAAGAAAAAAAATATTGGGGGCGCACTGTTTTTTGGTTTTTTAAAGGGTTTTTTTAAATAATTTACCACAAATTTTTTTTTGCAGGAAACTTTTTTTATATGGTATAACAGGGGGAAAATCTTCCATCAATTTTCACATTCCTAGAAGCCCCTCAAAAACCTTTTTTTTAAAAAACTTTTTTCAAGAAGCAACCTATCCAACATGGCGTAAACCCCGGGTTCTGTGTTAGGGGGCCCTTGCTGTTCTCATTTATATAAATGAACCCCCTCTTTAAACTGAGGATTCATGTAACTCTTTTTTTGAAAATACGACTGTCCCTTCAAGTTTGCTCCAACTTAGAAGCTGGTTTTTTCACCTCATTTCAGAAGAAAAAACCCGATAAACTTAAGTAATTGGTGCAAAGTAAATCACAAAGTCACGAAACCCAACAAAAAAAAACAAGCTGATAAAAACTAGCAAAGAAGACAAAACAAAAAACCAAAACAGCCTCCATCGTTTTTTACAATAATCAGGGAAATTTAATGGGGGGTAAAACCATCGAGTTTCTAGGCCCTATAAGCGAAAATAATCCTCTTGGCTTATCACCTTTTGCAGTTTAGTAAATCCAAAAACCAGAAAAAACTATCAACTGTGCAGGATTAAGCATTTCTTTAAACCTTCATGCCAGGGAAAAAATTCCAAAATGCATATATTCCCTTCAATTAAAATTTTTGTTTTAACACTAATTTTATTCTGCTATTTTCTAATGCCAAGAAACCTCTTAAAGAAGGTTCCCACAAAAGAGCACTTTTAAAACAGTTCTATTTAAAAAAATCCATCTTACCCAAAAGGGGGTTAAACTAAAAAACAAAGGGCCCCTTCCGCTAAAAGAAATTTTCTGCAACAAATGTTTGTTAAAGCAGAAAATTGCGCCGGTTTTTAGCACCAAAAACTCTTCCCGTCAAATTTTAAAAAAAAACCCGAGGGATTCAACCCCAAAATTCCCCGATTCCCACACCTAGAATAGATCAAATTTTTAAACAAGCTTATCTTTCTCTTTGGGGAGTTGGTTTGGGAAATTTAAATTCCACAATTTCCGATGCACCCCAAAAAAACAGAAACCTTAAGGGAAAAAAATAATTTTCACCCTTTTACAGTAGGTCCCAAAATAGTAGGGGTAAAATACATACTAGAGCCCCACCCTTTGTTTTGCTCAAAAAAACGATACGCCTTTTTTCTTAAAAAACCCAAAAAATGAAATATCGAAAGAATGGTTTTCAATTTGGGTTTTTTTAATGACTGTTAAAAAATAACATGATGAATGAATTTTTGTGAACAAAAGAATTTTTTTTGATGGGATTGTCACAAATGATTGAAAGGCCTAATAAAAATTTTATTTATTTAAGCATTGTAAAAATATATGAAGATAAATGCGTGCCCTGCCCTGGGGAACTGTTGATTTAAAATTGATGTATTGTTTGTTTTTCAAATTTTAAAATAATGTTTATTTTAAAAATTAAATTTTGGGTGAAAGAAAAGGAAAAAATCATTTTTCCTCCCTCTCTCTCTCTCCTCACTCTCTTCCCCTCTCCTCTCTCTCTCTCCTCTCTTTTCCTCTCTCCCTCCCCTCCCTTTTCTCCCTTCCCCTCTCCGATTTTTCGGCCCGCGTAAAAAATGTATTTTTCCCTAAGTTTGTAATTATGGTCTTGGGGAGTGTATGAACAGTTCCCCCAAGAAGAAGAAGAAGAAAAGATTAGGGGAAGGGGGGGAAAAAATTATTAAGGGGAAACTTTTCCTCTCTCACTTTTCTTTTCTCTCCTCCACACACACACACACACACCCCACACACACCCACACACACACACAAAACACAACACACACACACAACCGGGACCAAGCGCGAGCCACGCCCGCGCGCTTGCACACACACACGCACACATATACACACCATATAATGACGTTATGACTATTGAACGCTGGACTTAATTGTTGCTAACAGATAATTGATTGTAGTACTGCTCGTTCTTGTCTTGCCTTGAAACCATATCATATAATTGTTAAAGAAACAAACAAACAAACAAAAAAGTTGATATTACTGATGCATTGTAGTGTCTAATTATTATCCTAAGCAGCTTGCTGTATGTTAATATTTACAAAAGGAATGTAACCTCTCTCTCTCCCCTCCTCTTTTCCTCTCTCTCTCCCCTCTTCTCCTCTCTCTACCCCTCTCTCTCTCTCTCCTCCTCCTCTCTCTCTCTCTCTCTCTCTCTGTCTCCCCCCCCCTCTCTCCTCCTCCCCTTTCTCTTCGATAGGAGGATCGCTTATTCTATGTTGTGTGTGCTGATTTTTTTTTTTTTTTTTTTTTTTTTTTTTTTTTTTTTTTTTCTCTTCTATAAATTTATTTATTTATTTTTTGTTGTTGCAATTGCTTTTTTTTTTTTGTCCTTCAAAGTCATCTATGCCTTAAAAATTTAATGGATGAACAACTTATCGAGTTTTTAATGCATTTGTGAAGAAAATTGAGTTTGGTTATAATTTTTGTAATTTTAGTCGCTATTTTATGCTTAGTAGTCGCTAGTCATGCTTAGTTATCCCTTAAATGGGCGAGGGCCGGATGAAAAAAAGCATGTGTTTGCTTATCTGTTACCCTTGAAATAAAGATTATCATCAAAAGATTATCATCATCATCATCATCATCTCTCTTCTCTCTCTCCCCTCTCTCTCTGGCACTTCTAATTTTGCAAGACAACATCATGAAGAGCGAGATCTAGGCAAAGTCGATGGTAAGGGAAGCAACTGAAGATGAATTTCATATGAATTTGAGTTGTACCGCAGTAATGAGACGAAAATAATTTGCTATTACGCAAATTATTGATCGCTACTCCTAACGGACGTAAGATGGCTTCGTTTTTAGCATCCATAAACAAACAAACAAAAAATGCTGTGAAAAGAACTAGCACATGTTTTTTTTTCCTGTTAATGGAAGAATTTTCTATGAGACTGCATCGTAATAACTCCATACGAAAAAGAATGAGATAAGTACGTTTTATGCTGCTTATAAATTTGGGGGATTGGTCTTGTAAACGTCGTTATCTTTTTTTTTTCGTTGTGGATCCTGTTCCACTAAGGGAAATTTCTGTTGCCTGTTCGAATAAAAAATTTTTCTCTCTCTCTCTCTCTCTCCCCTCACACTCCCTCTCTCTCTCTCTCTCTCTCTCTCTGTGAATCGCACGTACTCGTGTCTATACATTTTGCCTCCCCCTTTCGTTTATCCCTTTTTTTTTTCTTTCTTCTTTCTTTTTTTTTTTTCATTTTTTTTTTTTTTCAAATCCGGGGATGTTGAATAAGAGGCTCGCCGAATAGCTGATTTGGGCCCCAATGTTCACAAGCACTCCGCTTTGAAAGTGCCTGTGTAACTGGTTAGCTACCTGCAAGATGAATTACTTCGTGACCTGTCCTCTCTGACCCCCCCCCCCCCTCTCTCTCTCTCCCCTCTCTCCTCTCCCTCCGGTTCCCCTTCCTATCCCTTTTTTCAAGTAAATCGGCGAGGCGCGCGACGTCACAAGTGATGTCACTCCCTCCCCCCCCCCTCCCCTCCCCTCCTAAAAAAAAGTGGAAAGAGAGGTTTTCATGAATAACAGTTTGAAAAACTGGGCTAAGCTGGGATGAAAATCTGAGGATAGTTGGTAATGACCTATTCTCCCCCCCTCTCTCTCTCTCTCTCTCTCTCTCTCTCTCTCTCTCTCTTCCCCTCTCTCTCTCTCTCTCTCCTCTCTCTCTCTCTCTCAAAGAGGTATGAGAAGTTTTCATGTATAATGCACTTTGCAAAATAGGGTTAACCCGTAATTATAATCTGAGAACAGTTGGTAATGATGACTCGCCCTGTCTGTTAGTCTGTCTGTCTGTCTGTCTGTCTGTCTGTCTGTCTGTGTCTCTCTGTCTGTCTGTCTGTCTGTCTGTCTCTCTCTCTCTCTCTCTCTCTCTCACACACACACACACACACACACACACACACACACACACACACACACACACACACACACACACACACACACATTTCTGAAACGTACAGAGAAATTATTTCCATGAATTTACCAATTGGTCTACTTTTACATTGAAGATTGGGTAATACAAAAAATAAGCCGACTCAACACAAGCAATTCAAACAAATCTTTCGTGACCGCCTAGAAATTTACGACATAGACATCCGAATCCTTATCAGCTTAAAAAGCAACTTAGTTTCCTCACTCGCTCATTTTTTTCCTTTATTTGCAGAAATAATAAGCAAAAAAGTGCTGATGACAAGAACGTTTCACAAACTCGTCGAAACAAACGCGGAAACATCACGGTTCTCGTAAATCAAGAGAGCAGAAGTGAGCCTCGTTGCCGATGTGTGTCATCGCTTGCAGACGACACTTGTTCTTCACTCGGGTTAGTGGATATGTGCCAGTGGAGCGCAGTAGCTGTGCCGCCGGTCTGAATGTGTTTGCAGGTTTGGAAAAACAAACCGAACACAAATGTGTGGTGTACTTTCTTTTTAGTTCTGGATTTTTGTTTTAAAAAAGCCTTGGAAAAGGAAGCGTAATTTTCAGAAGTGTTTTGTGGTGGATTAGGAAGTGCAAACTTACGGAGTTTCACAGAAAGGTTAAAATGGCACTGAAGTAAGTTCCTTCTCTCTCTCTCTCTCTCTCTCTCTCTCTCTCTCTCTCTGTCTCTGTCTCTCTCTCTCTCCTCTCTCTCTCTCTCTCTCTCTCTCTCTCTCTCTCTCTCTCTCTCTCTCTCACGATGGTTGAAGAAGGGCAATGGCCTAAACATGATTAAAGTTTCCGTATCCGTATCTCTCCCTCTTACATAAGAGTTGTTCGTGTGTGTGTGTGTGTGTGTGTGTGTGTGTGTGTGTGTGTGTGTGTGTGTGTTGTGGCGAGCGCAAGGGCGTGTGTGTGTGTGTGTGTGTGTGTGTGTGTGTGTGTGTGTGTGTGTGTGTGTGTGTAGCGAGCGCAAGGGCGCGCGCGCGAGTGTGTGTGTGTGTGTGTGTGTGTGTGTGTGTGTGTGTGTGTGTGTGTGTGTGCGCGCGTGTGCGTGCGTGCGTGCGCGCGCGCGCACGCGCGCGCGCGCGCGTGTGTGTGTGTGTGTGTGTGTGTGTGTGTGTGTGTGTGCATCGGAACTATGATGCTTGTGTGACTATGTGTTTTCTTACCTGAGTGTGTGCACTGGTGCAAGCATACGTGCGTGTGTATGTGTGTTTGTGTGTGTGTGTGTGTGTGTGTGTGTGTGTGTGTGTGTGTGCTTGTGTGTGTATGTGTGTGTGTGTGTGTGTGTGTGTGTGTGTGTGTGTGTGAGCATATGCAGAAAATGAGATAAATCACAAGAGTCTTTCTCGCTCTCTCTCTCGCTCTCTGTCTCTCAATCACATGTGCAGTCACGCATGTTCAGAACACTCACAACAGCGCGCGCGCACAACACACACACACACACACACACACACACATACACATACACACACACACACACACACACACACACACACACACACAGAGGGGTTGGCCTTTGTATCGAGCGACAGCACTTATGTCCATTATCCTGTCACTCTAAGGGGGTCCGAAGCAGAAAAAGAAAAACGCATAAGTTATTGCTGTCTGGAGACTCTAGACACACCAGTGTCAATAGTCTTGACCTCAGTGACTTCCTTAGGCAGTCGTCAAAGTTCTTGATAGTTCTTGACAAGCACGGAAAACTGTTACCGCTTACTTCTGCAGAGCGGCTGTGTGAACTACTGTTTGTGTCCTATTCGTTGGCGTTGAGGTGGGGTTGAGCACAGGCATACAAAGTCGATGGGGTTTGAGCTTGCTCTTAATGTCATAAGCGGCAATGATGTTGTTGTACAGCCTGTACACCATGGCCAAGCGAAACGTCTTACTTCAGTCTTGAATACTGGTTTGTTTTAGATCTTGTATCACCGAGGAGGCTCTGGGAGTTCTTCTATATCACGGGTGACAAAACGCGCTGCTCTATGCTAAATACGATCGATGCGTTGCCATGAATGCGGGTCCTTGACAGCGTAATCAACACTGAAGAGGGGGGGCGGACGTAGGACTTGTGAGGCCATCTTAATCTTCCTGGAGTCAATCTTCGGTTTGCCTGGAAGAAGCTGAGGGATCTGCTGATTTTTGTGCACACGTTGTTGACGCGTTCATTCCAGTTCGTGTCCTTACTGACAGTAACACCTAAGCACCTGACGCTGCAGGTGTGTGTTTTTTTTCTTCATATGGTTCATGGTGGTGTTCTTCAAGGTGGTGTTCCACTACTTCGGGTCATAGCAATGAGGTGTGTCGCCCAGGATGGTTGCCTGTATCCCATCTCTTGTCCCTCTCGTCGAACTAGTCGAGGTCTCGCTGTAGATGGATCTGGGCTAACCGTTGGATCAACAGACTGTGACCTACCGTTGGATCAACAAACTGTGGCTAACCGTTGGATCAACAGACTGTGACTAACCGTTGGATCAACAGACTGTGACCTACCGTTGGATCAACAGACTGTGGCTAACCGTTGGATCAACAGACTGTGACCTACCATTGGATCAACAGACTGTGACCTGCCGTTGGATCAGCAGACTGTGGCTAACCGTGAGATCAACAGACTGTGGCTGACCGTTGGATCAGCAGACTGTGGCTAACCGTGAGATCAACAGACTGTGGCTAACCGTTGGATCAACAGACTGTGGCTAACCGTTGGATCAACAGACTGTGGCTAACCGTGAGATCAACAAACTGTGGCCAGCCGTTGGATCAACAGACTGTGGTTAACCGTGAGATCAACAGACTGTGACTAACCGTTGGATCAACAGACTGTGGTTAACCGTTGGATCAACAGACTGTGGCTAACCGTTGGATCAACAGACTGTGGCTAACCGTTGGATCAACAGACTGTGGCTAACCGTGAGATCAACAAACTGTGGCCAGCCGTTGGATCAACAGACTGTGGTTAACCGTGAGATCAACAGACTGTGACTAACCGTGGGATCAACAGACTGTGGTTAACCGTGGATCAACAGACTGTGACTAACCATTGGATCAACAGACTGTGACTAACCGTTGGATCAACAGACTGTGGCTAACCGTTGGATCAACAGACTGTGGTTAACCGTTGGATCAACAGACTGTGGCTAACCGTTGGATCAACAGACTGTGACCTACCGTTGGATCAACAGACTGTGGTTAACCGTGGGATCAACAGACTGTGGCTAACCGTGGGATCAACAGACTGTGGCTAACCGTTGGATCAACAGACTGTGGTTAACCGTTGGATCAACAGACTGTGGTTAACCGTGGGATCAACAGACTGTGGTTAACCGTTGGATCAACAGACTGTGGCTAACCGTGGGATCAACAGACTGTGGCTAACCGTTGGATCAACAGACTGTGGTTAACCGTTGGATCAACAGACTGTGGTTAACCGTGGGATCAACAGACTGTGGTTAACCGTTGGATCAACATACTGTGGTTAACCGTTGCATCAGCATACTGTGGCTTACCGCATCGATGGCCTCAGCAAATGTATGATGAGGATGTCTATTTGTTTCCGTCTTGCTATTTTCTCTATGAGCTCATATTCAAACTCGAGGACTTATGTTAGGCAGGAATTCTTACTCCGGAAGCGATAGCACCCACCCCTGCGCTCATCTTCCAGTTTCAGTTTCAGTTTCATCAAGGAGGCGTCACTGCGTGCGGACTAATCCATTTACGCTAAACCACATCCGCTAAGTTTTGAGACCACACTACGCATGATTTGAAGCTGATGGATAAATGAATTAACAACAAAGATGAGACAGTTGAAGAAGAGGGTCTCGAGGCTACGACTCAGCGGATGTCTGACCTACGCATTAGCCCAACGCGCCGGCCAGACCTTCCAGTTCAAGTTGATACTGACTGGTTTGTTTCAAACGGACCAGAAAGATACACATGTAACACCCGTGTTGTAGAGAAAAGCAAACAGTATGAACCTGCCAGTTACTGACCAGTGGCGCTCACCACAATATGCGGCAGGGTGTTGGAGCACATTCTGTGCGGCACGATCATGGACAATCTAGAACGCAGCAATATAAAGTGTAGCCAAGAACACGATATCCGGATCTGTCAAGGCTCGAGGGCTGATGTTTTACAGTCCTGCTGCTCTGCGAGGACCGAGGTGGTCCAGCTGTTTTCTTACACCTGGTGCACCGAAAATGACCTTGTCAGCTGTTGAAACATTGATAGAACGCTTCTCATTCAGCTCTTCTTGGGTGTTTATCCTTTCGCTGAATACCGCATTGAACTGCTCTTTGAGTATTTCAGCCAGGTTTTTTTTTTTTAGGGGTGAAATAAGGCGTCCAACCTCATTTAATGGAGCGGCTCCTACGTGAGACTGCCTTTGGTGCTCCATGAAAGTCAAAACGTTCTTTGTATATGAATCCAGAGCTTAAAAGGTGCTTCCTCTGCTTCCTGTCTTCAGGAAATATTTAAAAACCAAATACTAAGTAGAAAAATGCATTGCAAAAATTAATGTGAACTACGTTGAATTTGCAAACAAATGGCAACAATATGAATTAATTTTTTTTTTTTTTTTTTATTGAAAACTAAGATTTGTGTGCGCGTGTTCGCGCGCGCACCTGTATGTATATGTGTAGTCCTGAGCAAAGCCTAGCGTGGCAGCTAAAACTCGACCGTCGTTTCTGGATAAGTAATCTATTATTTTGTATTGTTGATGTCAATTCCTATGCTTCTGTGTAGAAAATTTTAGGAATCTAGGGTTGCAGTTTTTTTCAGTCTCTGTAATTGTCTGTCTGTCTGTCTGTCTGTCTGTCTGTCTGTCGCTCTCTCTCTCTCTCTCTCTCTCTCTCTCTCTCTCTCTCTCTCTCTCTCTCTCTCTCTCTCTCTCTCTCTCTCTTCTTTGATTATTGATTTTGAAATAAGGACAACGCTCCAAAATAGTAAGGTTAATGTGTGACGCTGACAGTATAAACACAATGTTGTGCTTATTTTGTAATATGTAGGTAT